>JASUUH010000161.1:0-650040 GCA_030449925.1 Citropsis articulata
AGATCGAATTTTACCCCACGCTTTGTTTTTAGCATGGAGCTTTCATCTTCATCTCCTCGCCATTTCATTTTTTTAGTGGAGTTGATCCCGAGGAATTTCTTTCCGCCTGCAATTGAAATTGCACTACAAGCCTCCTCGGGTTGACTGGTCAGGATAGAACTTTCCAGCACTTTTGAGCTTCCAACTTACTAACCGACGGGCCAATCGAGTAATTTGCTGCCTAAATTCTGATGTCATTCTTGTTTCCTGTTGGAAGTCAAGAGTATCATTAGCAAGATTCTTAACAATATCTTCCAGCATACTGAGTCGGGAGCTCGAGTCTGGTAGGATCGAGTGGTCTAGTGAAGTTCTCAAAAGGTGGCCTTTGTTGTCCTCCTTGGTTTCCATAGCTGTTGTGATGATCCTCCATCCAGATTGTAGTGATTCGAATAGGATCATACTTCCTCGAGCGTGACCAGAAACCCATTTATGGCATTGGCTTCGTGTGGAGTCTTGTTGCAATGTGGGCACATATCGCAGGATGCCCATGGTGAGCATATTCCACACGCCACCGCTTGCAATTGCCCACATGTACCATTTGACGGACCAAAGCAGCTTAAATCGTAAATTTGATTTTTAAGATCACTTACCTCGTTAACTTGCTTGATAGATCCTCCACCCGCCTTTGCACTAAATTGTTGAGAAGTTTCACCATGTTGAAATCAATTGTTTGGTCGCTTGTGTCTTGTTCACTAAAGCTCCACCACTTGTCGATCAATCATACTCCTATCCATTGGCAACAATCCTCATAGAAATATTGGATAAGGAGTTGATCGTAAATTTGACGGTGGGAAAACTTGCACATAATCTTTTGAATCGCTCCCAAGATTCATACATGCCTCCCGTGATCCGCGTGATGCCATAAATCTCCTTCCTAATACTAGAACAGTGAAGGTGAAAGAATTTTTCCGTAAATTGCCTTTTCACCTCATTCCATGTGGTGATTGAACCGGAAGGTAGATAATAGAGCCAATCTTTAGCTTGATCTTTCAAAGAGAAAGGAAAAGCTCTAAGGTTGATTTGCTCCTCGGATACACCATGCGGTTTCATTCCAGAGCAAACAATGTGAAATTCTTTGAGATGCTTATGAGGATCTTCACCTGCACAACCACGAAAAGAAGGAAGTAAATGAATCAAACCAGATTTTAATTCAAAATCATTAGCAATATTAGGAAAAGTAATGCATAGGGGCTGTTGATTCAAATCTGGTGCGGCGATCTCTTTGAGAGTTCTGTCTACCATCTCTTCTTCAACTTCTGCAAAAATGGATGTACCACCAGTAGTGAAATCTATCTCTGCTTCTTCCTCAAGATGACGTTTCCTCTTTCTAGTCTCTTTTCTCAATTGACGCGCTGTCCTCTCAATTTCAGGATTATACTGCAAATTAGGAGTCTGAGAGGAACGGGTCATAAACTAAATCAAATAAATAATTTAAACAATGAGCGGCGCCAAATTTGACAGAGTTGTCGAAGCCCTTCAAAATAAATACTGATTCGCCTAAACTAATTTGTAGAAATAGTGAAACCAGGTCGAATCCAAAGAGAACTATGTATTTAATTTCTCAAAGTTTGAAAACAAAAATTAATTTCCCAAGATTTCTAGGTTTGGATTTTGTAAACCGGTTTTGGTTTGAAGAATTAGCTATCCGGGATAAAGGATCCTAAGTCCGACTTGTGATGTTTCGATTTAAAACCGGAAAACCGTTTGTGATTGGTTTCGTTTGGAGCTAATTCGCAACCGGTTGGTGAAACCGAGACAGACCAGTAACGGTTCTCGAGGTTTTCGCTGGCTTGGATGAGGAATCCGAACCGGTTGTTGGTTGTATCTTGACACAATTCGGACAACCGCTAACCTAAGTCGATTGTGGGTTTTCTTTTCGACTCTATCCGTCAACCGGATAAGGAAACCGAAGTTTGCAGTTTCGCTTCGGTTCGAACTAAACGGAAATCCGGTTAATGAAACCGGTTAGCCGTTTTTCTGGGTTTTGAGTTTGTTCTTTAACACGAAATTGATAAAGTAAAATAAAATAAAACAAGACTTTAAAATTAAGTAAAGAAAAGATCAATCTTACCAAACTTCCAATCCAAGGGTGTTAATTCCATCCAATTGCAATTTTGTTCATAGGCAAAAATATAAATTACTCAATCCAAGAACTTAGTCTACTTAATCGGAATCCCGCAGAAAGCAATTATTCTCCTAATGTAATAGACTCAAACAATCGCTCAAATCCAAACTTATCACTAATTTAACTGGGCATCATCGTTCCATATCAAATTAAGTGATAGCATTAAGAATAGTGAGAATGACTAAAACAAGATCAATTAATTCAGATTACTCCAATTTAATCAATTTGTATTTTTATTTCCCTAGAGCCTATCATGCAAGCTATGTAATTGTGGCCATCAATATACACACACATGAGCCAACTCTTTGCTACTCAATTCAATCATTCATGACAATTACGGATCACAAACTCCTGACTAGCGATAGAAAAATAAATATTGAATTAAAGGCCAACTCAATCAATTTAAATAATTAATATAAAATAAGAACAAGAAAATAAAATTACTTGGATTGAAGAAATTCTAGTTAAGTCCAAAGCCTCACAAAATTACAACTGAATTTGATTAACCCCTGGACCGAATTCAAACCTTAGCCACTCATGGTGGTCAAAGGAAATCAAAATTGTTTTGACCAAAGCAAATTTCGCTTGCTTTTTCTTTCTTTCTCATGCCAAAACTCTCTCTGCCTCCCTTTCCTCTCACGCTTTTCTTGGCCTTTATATTGCTTTTGTTTCCTTTTTGCTAGCTTTTCCTTCTTCCTTTTGACTTCTTCTTCTCTTAATGCTAGGAAACCGAATCCTTTTCCAATTCTGATTGCTAGGGAACTGTCTCTCTCACGCCAATAGTCGGCCCATGTTTGTAAAGCCCAAATTAAGCCTTTTTTGTCCAAATTTCATCATATCATCCAGGATTCATCTCCTAAATCAATTCAAACATGATTTCCACAAATTAGCACAAAATCAACCAAAATATGAGGGAATTAAACTAAATATAGCATGACTATTTATGACCTATCACTAGAATAGTAACGAGAACACATATCATATACATACAATATTTCTCGATACCTACAAACAGCTAATGCATGTTCACAAGGCAGTTGATCGAGTTGAAATTCCTGACAACTGCATGTCTTATCAAGAATGTTGATGTGACCATCAAGGTCACCATCTCTAACAATAAACTCGTACATATTTAATGTCACCACTTTATATGTACGAATTTCGATTTTTAACAACTCCTTTTCAGCCCATTTTGTAAGTCGTGTGTGACAATTAACTGCCTCTTCTCGCCTATCACAAAACCACTCCCGTAATTTATCAATGATCAAATCCAATAACTTATGAATGGGCAACTGTCGGGGGTTTTTAAGAACAGAATTCATGGATTCTGCTATGTTTGTTGTCATAATACTATAACGCAACCCATCAAAATGAGAACGAGCCTACTTCTCATACCCTGCATCCTGAAGATATTTTGTCACTCTTTCATCGACTTTTTGTATCTCATTCATAAAGTAATTAAAATGTTGTGATCGATTAGCTTTTGCAGCTAGTTCAACAATTGCACCTACCTCAATCTCTTTAAACTTAGCTCGTATGTTTTGCTTTAAGTGGTGCATACAAATACCATATACAGCATCTGGGAATGCGATGTTAACATTTTTCTTGATACTTGGGTGGCGATCAGAAATGAAAACCAAATTAGGAACTTCACCTATTGCTTCCTTTAACTTCATTAGAAACCATCCCCATGATGCATCATTCTCACTGTCACTAACACCAAATGCAACAGGATAAAGTTGGTTGTTACCATCAAGTGCTGTTGCAATGAACAAAGTTCCTTTAAATTTTCCCTTCAACGAATTGCAATAATCGCCTTATTGATGAAATAAATCCATGTACACAACCCCCAATTGCCATAAAAAAATATTTAAAGTTATTTGCATTGTCAACTTCAAGACACGTGTGGGTGCTCGGATTTTTCTTCTTTAACATTTCCATGTATGAAGGGAGTAACTTGAATGAATCCTCAGGCGTGCCTCTAACTTTCTCTATTGCATATTCTCTTGCTTTCCATGCCTTGTGGTAACTTATTTCAAACCCAAACTGTTTATGAAAATCTTCTCTGATATCACCAGGCCGATATGAGGATGATGCACCATCAAACTTGTGACAAATCTTCTGTCCGATAAGCTTAAATGAAGCATGACGATGATCTCTCTTAGGGACATCAAGTGTACAACTATGGACACTATAGTACTTTATGATTTTAAACATATTCAAACTTCCAAGCTTCATAGCACGAAGTCGCCACTTACAAGTATCGTTAATACACCTAATAACAAGTATATTCTTCCCTGACTTGAAGGTTTTAAACTCAAAATTTTTCCTTAGAGCTTCCATAGAGAGCACTTTTTGCAACTCCTCTTTCGAATTGAACAACTTTTTCCCCATTAACCCATCACAATCACCAATAAATTCCAGAGATGGCAAGTTAGTACTATTACAATGTGAGTTGTCAGTGTCGAATGAATCACGATGCAAACAAATTAACTCTAGGCATATATCTATTATCAGAGGGTGGGAAACTCATATTAGAAGGTGCTACATTTCCAACTGTTGGATCACTAACTGTTATCCCATCAACATCATCAGGAACAATGACATTATCATTTTCTTCATTTGGTTGTGTTTCAGGAACAAATTCAAATATTGACTGATCTTCAACAACAAAATTGTTTGGGCTTAAACCTTCACCTCCAACATATGGTTGAATAGGTTCTCGTGGACAGTTATCCGGCCCAAAGCTAGGGTCAACATGAGTAATAGGGGTCACCAAAATCTGTTTTCTTTGGTAGGTAATGCAAAGAGGAATCTTCAACTCAGCTCCACTAATTGTTTCCTCTAGAAAATAATCTACATCATCATCACTCATAATTGGAACTGGCGGCATTGGATCGAATGTTTTAAGCTTGAACTTCATTTGAATGTCAAATTCAGAAATATCAATGCAAATAACTCGAGATACTCTTTCTATCAATTGTGCATACGTTGTAGAATCGGGCACCATGATCCCTCTTGCCTGCACATTAAATCTATAATGTCCGCTTTGCTCAATCCATTCACCACAAAACATAATAGTACACGATCAAGTCATTTCGCAATAATGCAACAATTAATTATACAACAAATACAAAACAAAACAAACAAGTATTTAAGTGTGTAGAGGCATTTGCATATTTACACGACAGACATCGTGTATTTGTTAGTTTACACGACGGACGTCGTGTAATTGCTATTTTACACGATAGATGTCGTGTAATTACTAGTTTACACAACAATAATTGTATAACTGACTAAAATACACAACTATAGTCTAGTAAACAGTTAGAGAATATATTTCTTCTTCAAAAACTATTTTTCTTGCACTGATAAGATGTTGGGATCTCATAACAGATTAACGGTTGGAACATTTTTCATATATGCATAATTATAGTATGTAAGTTCATACGTATATTATAATAGTTGTGTAATTTATTAAAACATACGACTATAGTTTAGTAATAGTAAAAGAATATATCTATTGAAAAAATATTTGATGTTATTAAAAATAGTATGTACAAGCATTATGGTGTTTTATTTTTTTATTAATTATATTAATGATAGAGAAGATAGTTTGTACAATGTATGTGATATAACAGCATGACCATATATGCTCAGGGAATTTACAATACACGATCAGCTCTCTGTGTGCAGATACACGACTGCAATCGGGTATTTGCAATACATGACCAGCTCTCTGTGCACAAATACCCGACTGCGCAGTTGTGTATCTGCACAGAGAGCTGGTCATGTATTGCAAATACCCGACTGCAGTCGTGTAAATCCTTACGTACACGACTGATGTCGTGTATATCGAGTGCAGAATAAAATTTTCGCAACAACTTCAGGTTTTAACGAATGTAGTTATAAAATCCATCAAATAACAGTCATATGATGCAAATTTAATGAAAATGTGAGTTGCTTTATTGTTTATCACAAACCAAACAAAACCCTAAAAATAACATAATGTCAACAAAATGAATAAATAAAAATAAAGTTTCAAATAACACAAAATGAAAATAAAGTTTCAAATACCTTATTCATAGGATGAATAATGCACCCAGCTGCAAACTAAAATCTCAGTGCATTGCCGTTCATGAGTGATTTGTGGTGTGGAGTGAGCTTTGGTTGTGGGAGTGAAAAAGAGTAAAGTGTGTTGGAGGTGAGTTTTGTGTGTTTTATATTTTTCTCTAGGGATATTTTAGACAATGCACCACATAAAAAGGTATATCTAGATAATTTTCAAGTATGGGGTATATTTAACTAAATATTACACTTTTGAGACATATTTAATTAAAAACCCCGGCAGCTAAGGTACTATCCTCCTTTAGCTAATAATAAGACTCTGATATTGATTTATTGTGGCTTTTGGTAACTAGATATGACTTTTAAATAATAATTTTGTCCAATATGGTACAAACAACTGTATTTTCTAGACTGAAGTTACAAGTATTTACCAAACGGAGCTTAATGTATGTTGAATAATTATGATGGTTTCTATGGTTTTATCTGAACAATAATTTGGAATATATGCTCTGTAGCACAGCATTTTCAGAGGAATATTGTCCGTGGCGTTGAAGGGTTTGTTGCAGTAAGCTTGAAACAAATGGAAATAGGTTGTCTGTTTGCTCTTGCTTTCGTTATAATATTTGATTTTTTTTATTTTCTTTAGTAGTTCTTGTGTACAATATTTTGTATTCAAATATTGTAGCCAGAAAGTTGGAAGATTTTTGCAAGAATGGAGCGGAGAATCAAAGTGACAATTCTTGCGTTGCAAGAGCTGCTCTTCAATTTGGCACTTCACATGATTTGATGGAAAATGACAGGGAAACTTTGCTTGGGATTCTTCGTGATCAGGTTAGTTCATCCCTAACTAGAAAATAATTCAAATATAGAAAATTATATGTAAAATTATTATCGAAACTATTATATTCTTACAAGGAAACTTAGTTCTAAGATATTGAATAAAAGAATCCATTTTAAGTTACAACTCTGAAATATTTAATGTTTTATATTAAAATCATTGCTAGTGACATCCATGACTTAATAATTTTATTGGTTCAAATGTTGAAGAGACCTTGTGACTTCTTACATCACTAGCAAAGACTAGCGTGTGACAAGTTATTGGCCGTGAGTTCTCTCAATTGACTCCAAGCATTTTCGGTAAAGACACTTGCATCTATAGTAAAATCAAAACCATGAGCCTGAAGGATGCATGTGGAAGTCTTACAGCCCTAATTTGGATATTTGCATAGGTTTATTTCTATTTTAACCTTAAATACAGAAGAGAAGAACACTAACCTAATGCCAATCATCCTAAGACCCAAAATTGCATAAATTATCCTTATATATATTCTTAAAGTAGGCCCAAATTCTATGATTATGGTGGAGGAACTTTTTAATTGAGGTTTCACTCTTTCTTTTCATTTTTCTAACTATGTTACAGGTTTTTGGACATGTAGGTATCTGAGCCACTACGGGCGTTAATCAACGGAGCACCTTTGGAAGATGCTCGGCACCTGACTCATCGTTATGACAAACTTCGACATGAAGTTGAAGCCCAGGTAAGCTTTGAGGTAACATATGCATGTTAAGGCAAGATGAGAATTATGTTAGATTTATATTGAATATTTTCACCAGGCAGCTGAAGTATTTAGGCGCCGATCAAAGATTAGGGAATCTGATATATCAGCAGAGAGTGCTGTGAAGCTTCGAAATGCAGAAGCAAGATTGACCGAGCTTAAATCTACAATAATGGCTCTTGGTACAGAAGCAACAGCTGCCATGCTGTCAGTTGAATCACAGCAGCAACAGATGACATATCAAAGACTTTTGCTATGGTATATAAGTTAATACATTCTTGTGTGTGCCTAGGCATGTGTTGGCATTCTACCTCTTATCTTCATGTTATTGTCAACTTTTAGTGCTATCATACTGATTTCTGTTGTCTTGTAAATAACATGATGCATGTCCAGAAAAAGTCGAGTCACACGTTATTTTTTATTTAAGCCAAAGTAGCATTTATCTTTTCCAGCCACTTCATGATGGCATGTTGGTCCAGGTGTCATTTGTTTGCTACTTTGGCTTAATTAAAAGACTACACGTGGTTTGTCTTTTGTTGGATGCATCATATTTTAACACTCTTCCTTATGCATATTCCAATCAAGTCTCGTAGAAGCTAAAATCTTCACGCCCAAAGTTGATCGACATAGCTTCTAAATAAATTAAAATATGAAAATGCTAAAAGATAGGAAATATTAACATTGTAATTAGAAACTTTTCAATATGTCCTCTATTTTAATGTTTGCATAATTTATTGAATAATTGTTCAGTGTTTTTAACATTTCAATAGCAGGAACTAACATGTCTAGAAAAAATTCAAAAATTAAACTTATTTTAATAGCTGATTTAGCTGTTGCTTGAAAGTCAAACAGTTGCTCGCTTAGTTTTACTGCAACCCAAATAAATCAGCGGAGTGATTAAAACTCATCCTGCAAATGTCATGTGTTGACATCCCTTGATCAATACTAGGACAATCACTTTGGTTTGAGAGGCTTTCTTTTGCTTCTAAAACCTATCTTTCCAAATTCAACAATGTTGAATTAAGTCAACACTTGTTTGAAATGTTACAATAACGAATGGTAGTTCTAAACAATATGATTGGGGTTTGTTATGTCTTGAATTGTGCTTCTTGTCAAGATTTATGTCAAGTGTATTTCTTTCTTTACTTTCTTCTTTAGCTAGTGGTTTTATTGTTGTTTTCCTGGTCTCGGGCCTTTGCAGGTAGATGCTGAGAAAACATATCATCAACACGTTATTGCTATTTTAGAGAAGTTGTATGCGGAGGTTTGGGACTATGCTTTAACTTGCTTGTCTGCATCTATCTATTCCTTGGAGCGTTCTCTTCTTGTTTACCGCTGATAATATTGCATTTATCATTTTCATCTCACTTATGCAAAAGAATAATTGTGACTTTTTATTCTCTTCCAACCCTTGCTACTTGAATTAGATGATCCTAGAGGAGCAATCAAATGAGTCCTCCTCACAACATGTGACTTTGGAAATGGATGTAAATGCCTCATGTGTCTATCAGAATACTGATTCAAACGGAGCTGATTTGCAAACACATATTAATCAGAATGACGTCTACTTTATAGCGAAAGTAAGGCTTCTGCTCTCTGCATTGGTGAAAGTCCTCTATTGCCCTCCTCCTGGAAAATCTTAAGAAATAAGATGTGCAGAAAATTGAATGCTGTCTTTTAAGATTTATTTTATTTTAAAAAAAAAAGAAATTTGTTGTATTTTACCATAAAAGTTGTTAATTTACTGAATTACAAACTTATCAATTAATTTGATGTTGCACAGTCTTTTGCTTTACATATTGCATTCTTATTTTAATTTTGGAGCAATAAAAATTGTATTATTGCACAACATCTGCAGAAGTAGTGATTAGTCTTGAGAGCGGAGGATGTCTGTCTGTATCCTTTCATCCCAGATAACTTGTCATATGATCGTAGGACAAATTGTAATTATTTTTTAAAATTTATTAGTTGACACCTTGCAAATTCTTGTCCCCCAAATAAAATTGCTCTAAAAGTGTCCAAATGTGGTGCTGAGGAAGTCATGCTTAGGAAGCTTTGTTTAGGAGAACAGGACTTTTAAGCATGAGGTTTAGCAAACACTAATGAATTAAAAAAGAGATAGCTGTCGGATGAGCTAGATGGAATGCATGAGCTAGAAGTATCATGTGTCTCTACCATCAATATCTCAGCAACATCAAAGCTGAGTTAGGCATGCCAAAGAAAGACAAACCACTGAAAGTTGTGTAGCCACTCACGATGTAGCAGGTGATTTAAAGTCTTGATATTGCTTATAGATACAGGACTGATAGCTCAACATCCCTCTTTTTGAGATTTTCTCTTAAGTTAGATGGGCCTTTTTATGATTATGTCTGAATTATGATTCTCCTTGGTTTACCCAGAAAAACTATGTTTATATGGATGTGACTTGGGGGCAATCTATTTATTTGATGATAAATTCTGCCAAGAAAGCTTATATTTTTAGGCAGAGGAAATTGACTGACCATAAGCTGTCATGTTAAATCTATCACTCAAAAGATGTCGGACACTTGTAATCCTCATTATCTATGACTTTCTTATGCATAGGCCATGTTTTGTGGAGAGCAGTCAAAATTTCAGATTTAAAATCTGATCCATAGTTTAAATAACTACATAAAGTTACACAGAACTTATTGAACTTTGATAGCTCTTGGTAACCCAATGGTCACGATGTCGTAAGTACATATTAATGTCGTAGTAAAAATGAAAATTTGTTTCTAATATATCTTCGTTGGCCATAATCATAGTGGTTACAATGAACGCTGCTGCTACTGCTGCTGCTTTTGTTATGTTTTTTTAAGATTAAGTTCTATTTATCCCATTATCTTGCAGGTTATACATCCATTTGACGCTCAAGCAAATGGGGAGCTAAGTCTTTCAATTGATGATTATGTTGTGGTTCGCCAGGTACTTTCCCCTCTAAATAACAACACAGAGATTTTTCTACTATGCTATTAACTTATCCTTCTAATAACTTATGATATGTGGAATTTAGAACTAATGCTTATACTTATTTGATGTTCAAAGCACATGGCATTTTGTTCTTAAAATTTTGATTGAAAAGCAATGAGTTAACAAATGATGGTTGGTTTTCTTTCTTCCTACCATATATTCCCTTTTATATCTTGTTTTGCTTCCATGGTTAATGCTGTTATTTCAGTAATCACAACTAATTCACTCCTTCTACGTAAAAGAATTAGTTTTCCCCTTAGGTTTTTGAGCGGTCAACTTTTGTTTAATTCACCCTTTTAGTTATAACTTCTCAAGGTGGCTCCTACTGGATGGTCGGAAGGTGAATGCAAGGGCCAAGCTGGTTGGTTTCCCTCGGCATACGTAGAAAGAGAAGAAAAAGCCCCAGCTAGCAAGATATCAGAAGCAAACTCCTCACCCGAATGTGATGCAACTTCTTAATGAACTCTTGCCAACTATCTATATGTTCTTTTTCTTGTATTATATTGCCATTTTAGTTTGTAGAACGACTGCGACAATTGATAAGTGGTTTGATTGCTTCTCTTAATGAAATCTTACTAAGCTCCAAGTAATATTTGTGATCATATGCATTTTAATATTTGTATTTATCTCCAAGTTGAGGAGAATATCTGTAGTAACAACCGTGCTTCGAAATTGCCTTAAAAAAAAAAAAACACACATCATGTTTAGCAACAAATTTTTACTATTATTTCTTCCCAGTTTTAATTTACTTTCTCCCTGAATTGAATGTTATATTAGTAGCTTGATCAGAAAGTAACTCATATCAATCAAACAACCTTGATGCAAGAGATTGAATTTAGAATTTGTGTGTCTTTGTGAAACTTTCCAATCATAATGTTATGAAATCTGTGGGCATGAACTTGTTAATTTCTAGTTGCATTTGGAGTATGTGTGATGTAATCTGAATCACTTGCATAATGTTCTTCATCTTCCACTTGAAGGTAATGAAATTTCTAACTGAAGAAACTTTCCAGTCTTAAAATTATGAAATATGTGGGATTGACTTGGAAATTTTTGGTAACATCTAGAGAATGTATGGTATAATTTGAATCCATTACCATAATCTTCATCTTCTTTGATTTGTAAATTATGAAACTAATCTATAAAAAGCTAATGTTAAATTCTAATTATCTTTAGTTCTTAAAATTGTTGAGGAGATATGAAATTCTGGTGGGTGGATTTGAGAGTTTTAGCTTTGAGAATACTGCTTCATCTCTACTTTGATGGTGCTGTGCCCCTTGTTGTGGCGAGGCATTAATCTTCCTGAACTTTTTGTCAAGCTTCAACTTTATTAGATATATACCTTTCTTGATGAAATGTCTTGGTCCATCTGCTGGATTGGTATTAATGTTGCTAATTGAGAAGATGATGATGGCACCATAATCGTTCCTTTTCAGAGTAAAATAGGTGATCAAGTGTTAGGTGTTTCATTTCTTGCGTATGATTATAAAACTATTCTGAATATAGTTTCTAAATGAATGTTATAGAGTGGCTGCTTTTACCATTGGAGATGGTTCTCTTATTTAAGTATGCTGCACGGTATAGGGAAGCTATAAGCTATGATGGACAAATATGAGTTTGGATCCATCCTGCTCCAAATCCAGATCTGCAAAACATGATCACTTAGCTTTTTAAGTGTAAGAAGCAAATGTGAAGTGCTTGGAAGTTGGAAGCTATGTAATGCTAAATACTACTACAATTTTAATAAAAATAAAATAAAATTTATTTCCTAAGCAAACTTGATCAGTACTTAAAGAATTGTAATTAAATTACTAATTAATTTCAATGACAGAATCTTGTTGGAATAAGATTGTCTACAACGAAATAGTAACATGAAGTTATCCATATTTCAACAAAGTAAAACCATCTACGTCGCCAATAAGAATTTATATATAAAACAACAACAATTCCGAGTATCACAATTACGTATGATGTTGTAAAAGTGATAAAGAAACTGTCCATGTCAATTAAACTATCATCTCCTTCATTACTAGCTGAAGCCTCTGGCATAGTTGCTGGTGATCTGCAAAGGGGCAATGGCAGTCCGCAAAGAAAAGGATTTCCCTTATAGCTACTCTCGTTGAAGGTTGCAAATTGTGCAGTCCATTCTGGGATCTTGCCTGATAAGTTATTGTATGCCACACTAAAAATAGCTAGTGTATTTAACTCAACAAGTTGATGAGGGATTTTCCCACTCAATTTGTTATAGGAAAGATCCAAACTTTCGATATGCCTCAAGTTTGAAAAAGTTGATGGGATTATTCCTGTCAAGTTGTTGTGTGATAGATTCAATGTTTGAATCCTGGTCAAATTTCCAATTTGAGGAGGAATATGGCCGATTAGCTTGTTACAAGAAAGATCAAGTCCTGATAGGAGGCTAAGCACTCTTCCTTGGTAAGTGTAGGCAATGTTCTTCGTTGTGAATTCAAAAAGTTCAAGGATTTTCTTTTCTACAGGTAAACCAGAGCCATTGATGGAAAAAGATATTTCAAATGGCTCATCAGGACTAGAACTATTGCTGTAACTTTCATGAAGTGTGGTGTTATCAAAGCAAGGAGGAATAGGACCATGAAGATTATTGTTAGAAAGATCTAACAATTGCAGCTGGTTCAATCCGCACAATTGAACTGGCACTTCACCTTCAAGATTATTGTGACCTAAGATAAGGTGGCTTAATTGAGAAAGCCCATCAACCCAATCCAGAATGCTGCCGTTCAAGCGGTTATAGCTAAGATCCAATGTTACAAGGGAAGAGCAATTAAATAATGTACCTCTTTTTAGCTGTCCATGTAACATATTTTTTGAAAGATGAACTTGTTTGATAGAGGGAGGATGGAAACAAGATGGTAAACTTCCAGATATGTTGTTGTTTGAAATGTCCAAAATCTGAAGCGAATCAAGCTGACAAAACTCCACTGGAATAGGACCTTCAAGATGATTCTCGGGCATTATAATATGTCTTAACTCCGTGAGATTACCCAACCATCGTGGAATCTTACCCGAGAGACTGTTATTATTAAGATACAATCCTTCTAGTGAGGAGCATTTAGACAAGCTTTGTGGGATCTCTCCTGCAAAGTGATTGCCTTCCAATTGTAAGCTTCTCAATTTTGTCAAGTGAAAGTTTCTGGAGAACATATGACCTTCTAAGCTGTTGTTTGATAATGCAAGAAACTCCAAATTGACACAACCGACGGCCAAGTACTCGGGGATTTCACCAGTCAATTGGTTGTTGGATAAGTCCAGAATGTGGAGAACGTTCATATTACCAAATGAAGAGGGAATGCTACCGTCTAAAGCATTCATTGAAATGTTGAAGGACATTAAACTTGGTAAAATATCTCCAATTTCTACTGGAATGTGGCCTTGGAAGTTGTTGTTGGAGACATCCAAGGATTTTAACCTCCTGGGTGGATAAATTGGCAATCGAAAAGGTCCTGCAAGAGAATCATTGACGAGAAAAAGAGTTTCTAATTTGGTGTTGTTTTCCAACAACCAATTTGGAAATTCTCTGTTCATATTTATATGTGAGAGATTAACATCCTCCAGGTCATGTTGATAGTAAAGGAATTTGGGGAATGTGGCACCATCTCCGTAACCAGAAGACAGAAAGAGAGTATTTAATTGGAATTTTGGGGCGGTCGAAGAATGTGACTCAGTTATTTCAGCTTTTATTTCGTTGTTCTTAGCATAGAAAATCTTGAGTCTTGAGTGATTGAAAAGTGGTTCAAGTGAAATTGGGATTTGGAAGTGATTGTTTGAAAGGCTCAGCTCTTCAATGGATGTCAAATGAGCGAGGGGAGATGAGGAGATGCTTCCAGTAAGTTGATTGGAAGAAACATCTAATATTCGGAGGGATGTCATGTTTGCCAAGCACCAAGGCAAGCTACCTCTTAAATCATTATCAGCCATGTGCAACTCTTGCAGATGCACCAGCGAACAGAGGCCTAAAAATTTATTAATTAATCCATTAGTACAATAAAAAAAAGATAACAAATGCATATTATTCTTTTATAAGTGATTGGTTTGTATAATTGAATATTTAATCGAAAATTAATATTATAGATTAAGAGGGGAGGGTGGGAGCATCTCATTAACCTTGATCAAGAATCATGCTGCTATTAGTGCTAAGAGTAGGATATGACAGTGATAAGTACTTAAGAAATTGGATTGAAAAACAACTCCCTTAGATCAAGGCTTTTCAACTTCCTCAAACCACTGTAACCTGTTTATTAATAATAATTAAATTGGATTGAAAAATAAAATTCAAAATTTATTGTCTAAATTTAGAGCTAAACGAAATAAATGATTAATTATATTGGGAGTCATTTCATATTTTATGCTTTAGGAAAAGAGCAACATTGTTTTGCAATCGCTTTAAAGATTAAAGAACTGGAATCAAATCTTTATTACGTTCTATTTTTGAAATAATAGCGTTCATTTTTGTTTTTTGAAATAATATAGATTCTCTGTTTCTTTATTTTTTTTGTATTTTTGGTACCTTTTGGGCTTTCCCTAATCAAATGAATTAAATTAATGTAATTGAATAATATTTTAATTGTTTACCTTGAGGAACCTCAAAATTGTCTATTTCATTGAAGCTCATGGACAGCTCCTCTAAGTTGCTCAAGGAGTCAAATTCTGCAAACATGCCAAGACGCCAAGACTTAAGACTTAAAAGAGAGTTAATTAAGCAATATAAACAAATGATAAATTTTATCATTTTTAACTGGACAAAATGATAAATTAGTCATGGGGTATTTGCTTCACAGTTAGAGTAATTTTTTTTTTGAAAATTGTATTTATGCAATGCTTAAAACTAATTTTCTAATATTTACTCATAAAAAATTTGAATTGAAAGCCTTGAATCTTATTTTAGCATGTTAATGAAAGGGTTGGGAGAAGCGATGACATTTTAATTACGTACCTTTAACATTAATACTTCCTTCTAATCTATTGTAAGATAAATCTAATGATGTTAATGATGAAAGACGAGCTAGAGATGATAAGATACTATTGTTGACCGAGTTTTCACTTAAATCAAGCATCTTCAGTTTGTTCAATCTTGATAGCCTCTCTAGACCTGCAAGTAAAATAAAAACAGAGATCACATCTATTTGATGTAATTTCAAAATTAATCATTTAAACATATGTCAAAATTTTCAACTGAATGAATATGCATATAGTTAAACGAAACTCCTTCATTCTCAACACTACCGGCTATATTGTTCCAACTTAAATCAACCCACTCAAATTGTTGAAAGGGAGTAAACAAAGAAGTATTCAGATACTACTCGGCCTGTGGTGTTGCTGCACACCGCCCCATCCCATTGACAACAGTCAGTCGTGACAAAAATTATAAGGAGAATTGAAGAAATGTTTAAGTCTCGAAAGAGCAACAACAATAAAAAATAAATAAGTAAATAAATTCTTCAAGCAATTGCAGAAGGCTTATATGGAGCGAGGAAGAGTCCAATTCAAATATTCCAAGTTGGTGAAATTGCGTAACTCTGTTTAGAAGCAAGGAGCAACAACATTAATTAATTAATTAATAGTCAACACTTTTCTTTTACCTTGACCGCTTAGGATGCCATTGACTTCACAATAAGACATCGACAGATTTTTTAACGAAGTGAATAATACAATGCTTTGCAGAAGGCTTATATGGAGAGAGGATTCGTCCAATGTCAAATATTCCAAGTTGGTGAAATTGTGCAACTCTGTTTAGAATTAGAAGGAAGGAGCAACGAATTTAGCTTTGTTAATAATACGGAAAATTAATTAATTAACAGTTTATTTATAAATTTGGCAACATCTGTACCTTTTACTTACCTTGAGTAGTAGTTGTCACTGCTCCCGTAAAATTATTCCCCGAAAGGTGAAGAGTGTTGAGGGATGGGAGTGATCCCATTGACTGTAACAACTTGCTTCCATCTCTAATTCCAACTCCCCTTAGATCAAGGCTTTTCAACTTCCTCAAACCACTGTAACCTGTTTATTAATAATAATTAAATTGGATTGAAAAATAAAATTCAAAATTTATTGTCTAAATTTAGAGCTAAACGAAATAAATGATTAATTCTATTGGGAGTCATTTCATATTTTATGCTTTAGGAAAAGATCAACATTATTTTTCAATCCATGTAAAGATTAAAGAACTGGAATCAAATCTTTATTACGTCCTGTTTTTGAAATAACAGAGGGGGCGTTCGGCACCTTTTTTCATGGGCCATTCTCATTTTCTCTTTATAAATTCAAGTGGAATAAGCGTTCGGTAGCCCTTATCGTAAAGCTTAATTGTAAAACGTAGAATCTGACTTAGCTTTGACTGTTGTAAATTATTAAAACAACAAATTGTAAAATAAAATATAATAATATACACGATTAAAAAAAAATAACAGATAGTCTCCATCTTTAAGACTCTTGACACCTCGTCTATCTCACTAACCTTATCTGTTAACTCTAATCTCCATGATTTATGAACTGCATCACGTTCTTCCTTTCTTCTTCCTCTGTTTTTTCTATCTATCTTTCCTTCATAGTTCTTTTCTTTATTAGCTCGATCGTTTTTTTCGACATATTTCTGGGTAGGTTCTTATACATTTTATTTAGTTTTGCTTTGTTAAAATCACCAAAGATCTGTAGAGATTTACACTGAACTTTGCAGATCTAGGTATTTGGTTCTTAATTGTGAGAAGCATGTAATCTTTTTTTTTTTCCTTCCCAGAAACGCCGTATTTAATAATTTTAATTTTATCAAATTTTAAAATGTTGTAAGAATTCAATAGATTTTTTCCTTTTTTGATAAAAAGGAGAATTAGATTTCATATTTATAAAATTCTTGTTCCTCCTTTTATATCCTTTTCGAATCAAGTGTATAAGGTAGAAAGATCGATCGAATAGTGAGCATGTTAACAAAAATAATTATTTAAAAAATTAAAATTGGATATTAGAATTATTGTTATTATTATTGTTGTTGTTGTTGTAAGTTGGTATATTGAAAAATAAATTAGTTTTTATATGAATTTTAAACACAAATTTAACTTGCATGTAGTAAAAAGTGTTAATAGATACCGAACGCGTATTATTAATTTCATTTTTTTAATATAAGATATACAAAATAATACCAAACGCATATTTAAATTAGAAATATAAAAATTTCAAAACACCATTTTCGTTCCTATTTTTATTCTAAGAAAATGTAAATTTAAAAACATTACCGAACGTGCTAAATAATTTCTCTGTTTCTTTATTTTTATTTTTTTTGGTACCTTTTGGGCCTTCCCTAATCAAATGAATTAAATTTATATAATTGAATAATATTTTAATTTTTTACCTTGAGGAACCACAAGATTGTCGATTTCATTGTAGCTCATGTCCAACACTTCTAAGTTGCTCAAGGATTCAAATTCTGCAAACATGCCAAGACTTAAGACTTAAAACAGAGTAAATTAATTAATAAATTTAAAGAAAATAAAACCTCATGAGAATTTCGTCTAAGCCAATCAAAATAATATTTAATTAATTGATTGACGAAGTAAAACAATGTATGTTTTAATTTGTATCTAATTCCTTCAGACTAACAAGGATATTAAATTCTGTAGATGATCTTGATATCCTTAATGATTTCAAATGAGAAAGCAGGGCTTAGGTTTACCTCGAACATCGAATGTTCCTTTGAATCCCGTATCACCTATATATAATTCTCTTAATGATGAAGAAAGAGAAGATAAAAGTTTGCTATGATTGAGTTTGATACCACTTAAACCAAGAGACTTCAACTTCCTCAAACCTGCAAAATAATAAACCCAATGCAAAGAATCTAGCTCATTTGTAGAAGTTTACAAATTGAATTCAAAGCCTTGAATCTTATTTTAGAAAGTTAATGAAAGAGCTTGGAGAAGGGATGAAGTTTAATTAATTATGTACCTTTAACATCAATACTTCCTTTCAATCTATTGAAAGATAAATTTAATGATGTTAATGATGAAAGACGAGTTACAGATGATAAGATGCTATTGTTGAATGAGTTGTCACTTAAATCAAGCATCTTCAAGTTGTTCAATTTTGATAGCATCTCTAGACCTGCAAGTAAAAAAAGAAAAAAAAAAGATTATAGATGCCGGTGTAATTTCAAAATTAATTAATCACTTAAAAAAAATGCCAAAATGGTCAACTGAATGATATAGTTGCTGAGTCTTGATATTCGACTTAAAATAGGAGAGAGGAAGTAATTAAATTAAATTAAACGAAGCACCTTCATTCTCAACACAACCGGCTATGTTGTTGTCGCTTAAATAAAGTGACTCAAGATGTTGAAAGGGAGTAAACAAAGAAGCATTCAGATACCAGCTGTACTCTCCCCAATGCGTGTAAGAAAGGTCTAGTTTTTTCACTCGGCCTGTGGTGTTGCTGCACTCAACCCTTTCCCACTGACAACAATCAGTAGCTCCCTCACCATCTACCCAGTCGTAAAGACTATAAGGATTAGTGAAGAAATGTTTGAGTCCCAAAAGAGCAAATCTCTCATGATCCAAACATCCCTCACTCCACCCACCTTCAAATATTATCAACAACACAACAAACATTATCACCATTTTTGATTTTGAACCACCCATTCTAACTATATCTTTAACTATGGAAAAACACACACACGGGGTCGGTCTCTGAAACTCAGAAGAGGCTCTATTATAGGGTATTTGTTTATAACACATCTAACAATTTATACACCCAGCTAGCTAGTGATAGTTGACTTATTTCGTTGTTTTCTCCAAGTCTTTCATGCATTAATTTTCTTCCCCTTTTTTTTTTTTCCATATTTGTCATTTTGCTATAATTTTCCGCTGCGTTTTGAGCTATCAATAAAGGATAACTGCGAGAAATTGAGAAGAGAAATGGATGAAACGAAGAGTCACCGTCTTTTTCCTTTGAAAAAACCCACCATTTTAAAAATGCCCGAAGACTTCCACACATTTCACCATTGTAAAAAAGCCCAAAGACTTCCACACATTTTTGAAGTCTGGGCTTTTTTCTTAATTTGTATTTTGGTCCACACAATCAAAAATTAAATTCCACATGTTTGCCATTTTGTGGAAATTCCATTTCTATGTTTACTTTAGAAAGCAGGCGGAGTCAATACGGCCAAGCACTCAATTATTGTTGGTTAAGAATGCGTTGTAAAAAAGTTTTTGGAAAAAACAATAATAATGAGAACTCGTTTCTATGTCTTTATTACAATTTACTACTGTCAAATCTTTATGACTTATAAATCTCTGGTTCAATTATCACCTCAAGGCACCAGTACGTCTATTTGTAAACCAATCGATAGAGATCAATTTCAAGTCATAAACTTATATACTTTTATTGGCAGCAAAAATCAAATCACTTTAGTAATTTATATCGTCTAATTAATTAATGATCAATCTGAAATTATATAGGTTGGCAGAATATTCCCCTAAAATTAATCAATTGTACCGAAAGAGAATTATTTAACGTGTGAGAGATGAACACACGCCCAGTGATGTTGATGGAAGAAGAATTTGGAAAATGTATGAGATATATAGAAGTTATATAATTATAATTTTGAGGGGTAAACGATTGTGACTCGATTTTTGCATATATTTGATATTTTCCGCACTTGATTAGTTTTGAGTGGTCCAAGAATGGCTCAAGTGATAATGAGACTTGAAATTAAGATAATCTAAAAAAATTAACATTGAACAAGAAATAAATCAAAATTATCACTTTGATCACATAATCAATGAAATTCAAGATATAATCAACACTTATTTATTTTATTCTCAAATTACGACTTTTTCATTATTATTTGAAGAAGGGAATTGTCCTTATAAGACTCTCACTGTCATATATGTAACTTAAACATTTTTTGAAATAAAAATTAACTTAAAAGCAAACAAGTAATAAAATTACCTTTTAAGAAGGCTTTATATCTGGAGAGGGGACCGGTCCATTAATGTCAATTCTTCCAAGTTGGTGAAATTGTGCAGCTTTATTCGATTAGAAGGAGCAACATCTCTAGCTATTTACGTCAGGGAAATTAGTTAACAATTTAGTTTTAAAATGGCTCAGTGGTGTTGAGATTTGGAAGTGATTTGTTAAAAATTTAGATCTATTTTAATGAATGTAGGTAAATTAAAACCTTTGAAAATTAATAACCTAATTAACTCATTTTGAAATCTCTGTTCACAGATCTATTCATGTGATTCTGTTCACAATCAATTGTTCATGATTGTGAACAAAATTGATGTTGACTTGGTTGTATAAATATAGTATGACACTAATAATGCGGTTTGATCAACTCCAATTAATGATGTTATTTTCTAATTTTTGGAAGTGATGGAGAAATAAATTTGGTCGGTTTCTTGATGGTTACTGATCAAATAATCAGAGATTAAAATAAATAACATAATTTAAAAAATATATATGGAAGCTCAAGTTGATTTTGACTGGTTTGAGTAAGTAAAAAGTATTGACTTTAAAAAAGACATTAATTTCATGAAAGACAATAATGCGGTTTGATCACTCTATAATTAATTATCTTATTTTCAAATAACAAAATTTTCTAACTCTTGGAAGGAAAAGGATCCTCTCCTGATCTGATCTTATCTGAGCTTTTTAAGATCTCCTGCCATGTGTATTTTAGTGGTAGTGTATGGGTAAGATTCAACTTTTATTTTTTTTATTTATTAACGTACCAATCAATGTGATATTTCTTTGAGACGATCGGATCGAACTGGAAATCATGGAGAGAAATTAATTTTATCTTTTTCTTGATTGACGTAATCAAATAATGGATGACTCAGAAAAACTTTCCCTTATTTTTTCATTAAAAAAATGAAAAGAAAATTACAAGAGAAACAGAGGTAAGCAGAAGCTATTCTCCACAAAATGCCTCAGAGGCATAGCTGATAATTAAAAAAAAAAAAAGGATGCAATATTGAAGAAGTAAGATAGAACACATACCTGATACTATTCATGAATTAATTATATTTTATTAAAATGAATAATTTGGTCATGATAACAATAAATCTAACAATTTTTAAGTCATCAAAATAATTGAAAATATTTTTTTACAAGAGGAGTGAGAGTCATTGCCCTCAATCAAGAATAGTACCATTAAGTCTAGAATATGACAGTCGCGGGCTGAAATCCATGACCAAATTAATGTTCAAAATCCTTGAAATTAAGATAGCCTGAAAAATTAACAATAAACAAAAATTAAATCAAAATTCTATTTTTTTTTTTTTAGTTTCTAATTTAATACCTTTTCATTATAATTGGAATAAAGGAATTCAGAATCTCATTAGAGTAGACATAACTTAAAACATTTTTATTAATTGAAATCAACTTAAAAGCAAATATTTAATAAAAAATAGCTTTCTAGAAGGATTATAATTATATGGGGAGGAGACCAGTCCATTAATGTCAATTCTTCCAGGTTGGTGAAATTGTGCAACCCTATATAGGTATTCAGGAAAATTAGTTAGCATTTTGTTAATTTAATTATTTTTTTTGCCACATCTGTAATTTTCACTTACCTTGAGCAGCGGTCACAGTACAATTGAATTTAGACTCAAATTATTAACAAAAGGAAACTCATCACCCGAATGTGATCCTACTTCTTAATGAACTCAATTGCCGAATCTTCTTGAAGATGGTTTAATAATAAAAGATAATTAATGCTCTGTATGATTTTGCGCTTGGCTTCCGAAATTGCAGGGGGATTGATAATTAATGAGATTAAAGAAGGCCAAGTAAAGTAAGAGGCAATTAAACTCCTCCTTGTTATTCAAGACTTGTAAATTTAGGATAACATGTACATATAGGCCTGAGTTTAATTAATTTGTCTTGTTTTATTATTAATCAGCAGCCATGGGCAGCAACTCGCAACTTCATGTGGTTCTGAACACCAAGCTTTCTTTAGATAGAAAGACAATGTATATGAAAGTAAGAAAATTAATTAAATTAAACATCTAATTCATCTCAATATACATTTTTCTTATTAAAAAAAAAGAATTAAAAATTATATATATGCAGTTGATTTTGTATAAGACCACCCTACTTATTAGATTTTTTTCTAATTACAATATAAATCTTAGGTAAAATTACCAAAATAAGAAAACAAATAATTATTAGTTTAATTATTATCTATTATAATTGAGAATTTAAATTTGTTATACCGTATAAGCCTTGGAGATTTTTTATGTTCTTAAACTCTTTTTTAATCGTTCAAATATTGGTTTGATGGAGGAAGAAGATATGCAATCGGAAGAATTTGAAAATGCTGAATGCGTTTGCTATCTGGAGTTAAGATTCAAAAGCTTTACTTTTCATTTGGTTTGGTGTTGATTTGATTTGATTTTCTTTTTCAAATTAGCAACATAGACTTAAATGTGAGCATGTTATAGGGGGTAGAAAGATATGAAAGTTGATATTATTCAAAGAAAAAATCTATTATTTTAATATTCGAGACCAGTCGTTTCAGTAAAATATGGATCACCTTCTAGTCTCCCACACATTTTTAAAATCTTATCATTTTTTTTTTCCTTTTGTTTTAAATTATATTTTGGTCCACACGGTCAAAAATTAAATTCCACGCGTTTTGCATTTTGTGGGATTCTATATACTTTTTTTTTGTGCTACTACTACACTGTCGGCTGGTGTGTCATCATATGTAGCGTCGTCGTCCCTCTCATGACTTTGGCGGCCGAAACATGTTTCATGACACTAATTGACAGATAAGAAAGTGTGCAAATATAATTTTGTCCATTGGACTGTTAGAAAATACGCCCAGGCCGGGACCCAAAGTCTTTCAATTTTTCTTCCTTTCTTACCATATTTATCGTTCTCTTATAAATTTCCACAATTCTACCTTTTTTTGTACACATGATTCATCACGTACCCGCGGATCATGCTTTCAAAAATTCCTTTCAATATTTACCACTGTTTCAAGTTTCAAAATCACGTGCTATTATATCGCAACAAGTCCGAAAATTCATAAACAATCAATAATATATAAATCCATTGATTCAGTTAATTATTTATTCATATTGCAAAGATCACCTCTGTCAATCATAGTTTTCAGTGATGGTCACACAATCCTAACTCTACTTAACAATCGAGATTTAATCAACTATTTTAGATAGATTTTCCTTTGATGTTCAGGCCAGGTAGTTTGAGGAAATTATGTAAGATCTTCCACATATTTTAAAAATCTTGTTTGATTGATAGAGGATTGAAACAAGATAACATGATTGAATTTTGAGTTTTATAATTTAGTTGGCGGTCAAGAAAATATGCAATTATAATTTTACCCTTTGAACTATTAGAACCAATGGAGAGGTAATGATGTTTAAAAGATAAATTAAAGTTCTCATATTTTTAAGAAATAAATTAAAGATTGTTATTCTAACCAGAGTAAATTGATGGTTACCCTTATAAAAAAAAAAAAGTAATCTAATAATTTATACACGCAGCCACCCAGGCTAGGCCCCAAGTCTTTTAATTTTCTTCCTTTCTTTCTGTATTTGTCGTTGGGTTATAAAATCACATGGTTATACATCATAACAAGTCCGAAAATTCATAAATGATCACTAATATATAAATGTAATCATGAATCAGATTATTATTTATTCATATTGCAAGCATCACCCATATCATTCATAATTTTCACTTTTTAGTTACGTTCACAAAATCCTAACCATACTAAGCAATTGAGATTTGATCAAATACACTTTGATAACATATTTTAAAAAACATAAATTCTTTCCATAGAAGGTCATTATTCTGGGGGTTAATTTCTGTAGGTTAATTTCTATTAGTTAATTTTTTTCAACTATTTTTTATGAAATTAGGTAGATTTACTTTCATATTTGGAGCAACTAGTTTCGGTGGATCATATGAATCACCTTCCACACATTTTAGAAACCTTATCTTTTTTTAATTTTATACTTTTTCTTTGCATTTTGGTTCACATGACCGAAAATTAAGTTCCATGCGTTTTGCATTTTGTGGAAATTTTTTTTTTTTTTTTAATTTTCTGGAAATTTCGGTGGAGTCAATATGGCTAGAAATTCATAGAAGGATGAATCAAAGTACGCAATTATTATTGTAGACTTGTAGGGCAGTTAGCGGATTCCACACATTTTTATGTTTGTTTACAGTTCAGCTTTCCGTTTGATTAGCTAACAAAATAGAAACATGATTATCAATTTCAATGTAGGTCTTTCATGCCTTAACTTTCTTCCTTTCTTTCCATATTTCTCATTTTGCTTTAACTTTCCACAATTTTACCTTGGATGGTAATATATGATTCCCGCGAATTGAGTGAACCGATACCCACCCCACTTCAATACTAATAATAATAAATAAATTCTTCAATCACATTTGCGCACACCCCCCCCCCCCCCCACCCCAAAAAAAACTTCAATAATAATGCTAATGGGAAATCATAAATTCTTCTATTCAAATATAATACTCATGACTTTGACGGCCAAAACATGTTTCATGGCACAAATAATGACAGTTTTGTTTGAGGTACGGTGGAGGTGTCTATTCAAATATTTGAAGCCAGCCCCTCGTTTTTATCAACACCACAAGCAGGCTCAGCCGAAATTGTTTAACATTTTTATTTTTTTCAAGAAACTCTCACTACAAGGCTTATGTGGAAAATTGGTTAACAGTTTATGTATTTAATTATTCATTTTGCCACACATTTGTAGGTTTTATTTACCTTGAGCATTGGTCAATGCATTAGACCCAAGATACAGTGTGTTGAGCAGTGGTTAATGGTCCCATTAGCTGCAGCACCTATCTTCAATCTCTAATTTTAACTTTCAATAGATGAAGTGTTTTCAAATTCCTCAAATGTCTCTAATCTCTTTAATAATTGAAGAAAGTTAAGATTCATTTTCTAAATTTAAGGTTAAACTCCCAATAAAAAATTTTATTTTCATTCAATATTGTCATTAGATGGTAATCACTTTGTAAGAGAGATCCTAAAAACTGTCTGATTGCTCCTCGCTAGAAAGATTGTATCTTCGTGATAATAATCTCTTGATGGGATTTCAAGATAGTTGGGTAATCTCTCAACATTACAACAGTTTATAATGCTCAAGAAACACATTCTTGAAGGTCTTATTTCAATGGAGTTTTATCAGATTGATTCTCTTCAAATTTTGGACATTTCAAACAATAATGTATTTAAGAGTTTATTATCTTGTTTACATAAAATATATGTCTATAGGCAGGTAAAAGAAGGTACATTTTTTAATTACTCTTCCTTAGGGACATCATATCTTAGCTATAGCCACTTTAATGAGATCATTCCAAGTTGGGTTGATAGGCTTTCTCAAGCAACTTCATATTGACTCACAATAGTCTTAAAGATGAAGTGTCCATTCAGTTGTGCCGATTGAACCAATTGCTATTGGTGAATCATTCTGATAAGAATCTTTCTAGCAATATTCTTCATTGCTTAAACAAGTGAACTTATTTGATTGAGAGGAGTGAAATAAGGAAAAAAAAAAAAAAGAGTTTTGACTTTTATCAGTTAGTTGTTGTTAAGTAAAAAATATACAAATCTCATTTTGTCCTTTAGATTGTTAAAACTAATGGAGAAATAAAGGCATTTGAGGATAAATTAAAGTTTTCATACTTTTAGAAAGTAAATTGAAAATTATCATTCTAACTGAGGATAAATTAAATATTACACTTATAACAAACACATCTAACAATTTATACACCCAGGCCAGGCCCCCAAGTCTTTCAATTTTCTTCCTTTCTTACCATATTTACCGTCCTGTTATAAATATCCACAGTTCTACCTTTTTTGTACACATGATTCATGACATACTCCATGAGTTATGCTTTCAAGTTATAACAAGTCCGAAAATTAGTAAATAATCAATCACATATAAACATGATCATCAATTGAATCAGTTCATTATTTATTCATATTGCAAACATCGCCTCTATCATTCATAGTTCTCGCTTTTTAGTGATGTTCAAGAAATCCTAACCATACTAAGCAATTGATATTTAATCAAAGACACTTTGATAACATATTGAAAAAAACATAAATTCTTCTATAAAAAGTCATTATTCTAGGGGTTAATTTTCCGTAGGTTTTTATTATTTAATTTTATCCAACTATTTTTTATGAAATTAGAAGATTTGCCTTCCTATCGGGGGCATGTAGTTTTCAGTAAACTATGGATCACCTTCTACACATTTTAGAAATCTTATTTTTTTAATTTTATACTTTTTCTTTAATTTAAATTTTTGGTTCACGTGACCAAAAATTAAGTTCCATGCGTTTTGCATTTTGTGGAAATTCAGTTATTTTTTTATTTTGTGGAAATTTCGGTGGAGTCAATACGGCTAGAAATTCATCCAGATAATTCTATTACAGCGCAGCCTATATATTCACCCTCACTTTAGCTGGAGGGAGATCGATTCTACTCCAATGTGAGGAGCCAACTACCCCATTATATTTGGGAAACAAGTCTCAGCGCTGCACCTGCGCTGGGACTCGAACCCACGCTCTCAAGTTTCTTGAGGATCGTGGGTAGCCAATGGGCTACGGGTTGACATAATGGGCTACGGGTTGACATGCTCTGGAAAGTCATTTGAGTTAGTTAGGAGCTCCGCGAATCTTACGGTGAGTTTAAATAAAATTAAAATAATCCAAAGAAAGGAGCAAAAACTTCATCCACTCTACATGTCAGGAAAATTCGTTTACAAAATCATGAATTTAATTTTTTATTTTGCCACACCCGCAACTTTTACTTATTTCGAGCACTGGTTAGGGTACGTCTGAAAATATTGGGCAAATGCCGTCAACTCCCTACAGTTTGGCTTAATATCTCACCAGATTCCTATAGTTTGTAAAATATCCCAACACACCCTTCCTTCTAATTTTTTTTGTTATATTTTATAGTTTTATCTCTGATGAACGTGGATAATTCAAATAGATGACATTAATTCATATATATCATATAAATAAGGATCTTGTATTTTTGCCCTGGGACCTGAGTGAATGGGTTTTAAATAATTTTATTTGGTTGGTCATCTAAATTTGAATCTTGGGCCGAGGAGACAGGGGGTTAAAATTTGATTGTGCACTAACCATCTTTCTACCTTTTAAATAATAATTATTATTTACACAAGGGATTTGTTATGGTTAATTACTATTTTATAATAATTAAAAAAATTATTTTTCCCTATCATTCAAATTTACACAATAGCTTGGATTCACATAAAATGCATTTTCTGTAAGTGAAAATTTTGAATACTGATGGAAAATAATTTTTATTAGGAATATTAATGTTAATAATTGATTTTCTAAATTAAATTACAAAAATTTGAAGCATTTCTTCATTTAATATAATTTATTGTTGATTAGCATATAAACATACAAAACATAATCAATCTCGTGTTGATTGGTATATATATATATATAATTAATTTTCTATACAAGTGAAATTGTTAATCTTCGGGCATAGACTATGATCCCGCCTTTTGATGTATCATCCCCGTGGACGATACATTGTGCTTCTGCACTCACTTGCATAATCTGCCTCTTGAAGGAGTAAGGGAAATTTACAATAACAGCACAAAAAATTTTATAATTTTCACAACTGACCCCTCTAAATTTTTTCTATCAACCTTAGCTAAATATAACATACTTTACCCAAACTACCCTTGCTTACAAATCAAAAGCAGCTCATCTTCTTCATCGTTCTGTTACAAAAACAAAGACAGTTTACACTCCCAACGCCGGCAGCAGCAAACAATAACGGCAAACAATTATCTCCAGATCTAAATACAGCCTAATATATCCAGATCTAAACAGCAATCCACTGAGTTTTTGTATTACCAAGGTATTTTTATTTAATTTCTGTGCAGCCGCACAACGCGATGCGACTAGTCGACGAATTGCGCGCTGTGCAGCCGATGCGAGGCAAAGGTATTGGATACGTCTGCGTGCGACGGGCGGCACTGTCGCACGAAATTCAATGCCTTTGTTTCCTGCCTGTCGCCCAAAATTGGGCGACAGGCAGCCTGTCGCTCAAAGAAACAAAGGCAGAGAATGGCGATAGGCAACCTGTCGCACTAAGAAGCAGATTTATCGCACAAATTCAACTTCTATTTTTTTAATGTTACGTAATTGTGTTAGTTTTATGGTGCTTAATTAAATTATTTTTAATAATTTCAGGTTTAATGGATGTGGTTGTGCTTTAATTGTGTTATGATGGTTGGTGGGAGACATTAGCAGATGGGCGTTTGGAGTATGTGAATGCTAAAAATACTGCTTTTTTTGTTCGAAAAATTGTTTGTTTGATGAATTTTTGGCAAGAATATATGAGGTGTTGCAAATAAATCCAAATGAATATAACATCACAATGAAGACAACTTTGAGGTTAAGTAACACATACTTTCGTGCTTGTTCACTGCCCATGGACATATCTAATGATGAAATGGTGAAGGTTGTATTGCATATGGCATCCGATGTGGCTAACTATGGATGCATTCCTATATTTGTTACGACATCTCCTCAGGTTCCGAGCGAAGATGTTGAGCCACCTGTTGAAACTGGAACTTCTTTTAGAATAAATATGTCTGGGCCTGATATTGAAGAGGAGGTGCTGCCAAGGACGATGTCATTGCAGCAACATTTTTCTCTAGTTCACGACAATAATGACGACATTGATGACAACGACATTACGTTAGTGGATGTTTGAGAAGAGGTATTTCCACTAACGACGTCGCTGGAACAACAATATTCTCTATATCACAATAATGATCTCCGCGATAATGACGATCCTGTTGATGATGTTGGCAATACAGAGGCAGATAATGTTTGTGTAGAAGGTTCTAATAGCATGTGGGGTAGTCATTTGAATAATGCAGGTGATGATGAAGGTGCTGGTCCTTCTAATATTCCGTCGTTTCAGCAGGAAGATGAAGGTGAAGATAATATTCCTATGAATAACAGAGACAATTGATCTATTCCTCCAATGGCCAGTTCGAGAAGGAGAATTGACCCCCTGACAAGTCTTGCTCCAATTTTGCCTTCAATTATGGTTGCTCCAAGTTTTCTTAGCAGTTGTGACTCAGATGATATCAGTGTGGGCAAGCTATTTGTTGAGAAGAACGAGTTAATATTACAACTGCGCAAGACTGCCTTTAGAGATAAGTTCAATTTCAAGATTGCTCGGTCTACAACGACACGTTTTGAGGCTCACCGTTATTCGGAATCATGTAAATGGCGTATTCGAGCAATTAGAAATTCGAACGAGCAGAATAGTCCTTGGGTGGTGAGGAGAATTGACAATACCCACACTTGTCATAATGAGGTATTGGTTGGTGGTCGTCGTCAAGTAAGGAGCCGAGTTGTTGGTCACATTATCGCAGATAAATATATTCAGGAAAGAAGAATATACACTCCGAATGACATTAGGGCAGATATGCAGCAGGAATACGGTATGCAGTTAACATATCAGCAGGTATATCGCGCTAGAGAAGTTGGTCTTGAAATAGTTCGAGGGAATCTTGCCGAATCATATAACCTACTTCCTAAGTACTCTCACGTATTAACTAAAGTGAATGAGGGTACAGTCACTCACCTCAAGTTGGATGGAAATGATAATTTCTTGTACTATTTTATAGCACTTGGATCTTCCATTAAGGGTTTTATGCAGTACATTCGGCCTGTGATTGCTGTAGATGGTACTCATTTAAAGGGGTTATATCGTGGAAGTATGTTTGTCACCACATGTCTGGACGGTAATAATCAATTGTATCCATTAGCCATTGGAATCATGGATTCGGAAAACAATGAGGCTTGGGAATGGTTTATGACGAAATTACACGGAGTGATTAGTGATAGGTCAGAGTTGGTTATTATCTCTTATCGATGCACAACCATAAGGAGAGCCGTTTTGAAAGTATTTCACAATGCAGCTCATGGCATTTGTTTTTATCATGTGAAAGGTAATATTAAGTCAAAGTTCAGGATGTCTAAAGCTCTTTGGGATGAATTTGAACTTCCCTTTATTAATGCAGCAAAAGCATATAGACACGAAGAATTTAAAAGACAACTTGAAGGTTTGTGGATGCTTCACTCGAGTGCGGCTGATTACTTAGAGAATAATGTGGGTACATGTAATTGGGCGAGGTCTCAGTTTGAAGGTAGAAGATATAGTATACTTACCACCAACATTGCAGAGAGTGTTAATTCTTTCGTGAGAGAGCCGCGAAAATTTCTAGTTACTCATCTTGTTGATCACTTTAGAAAAACATTACAGCAATAGTTTTATGATAGAAAAATTGTTGCTGAATCAATAAGTACTCGGCTAACAACATGGGCAGATGAAATAGTCAGTGAGAGAAGAACTATGGCTGAAAGAATGATCGTCCTGTGTCTCCGAATCGATTTCAAGTTGTTGGTGGTGGGATTAAAGAAGGCTTAGTTGACATACACAAGAGAACTTGCTCCTGTAGAGTATTTCAGCTTGATCAGTTTATCTGTGCTCATGCAATTGCGGCTTGTCTAACTGTCCGAGTGGATTATATAAACATTTGTTCTGATTTTTACACTAAGGAAGCATTGGTGATGGCTTATGCACAACCTGCGGAGCCCGTTGGCGACGTGGCTGATTGGGATGTTCCAGATGAAATTCGAGAGATGCACGTCTATCCACCAGTTGAGGCATCACCACCCGGCCGTCGTAAATAGCTCAGAATACCTTCAGCTGGCGAGGACGTTAACTGGAGGATTGTTAGATGTGGACGGTGTAATGAATTGGGACATAACCATAAGTGATGTAAGAATCTCATTGCGCCGAGTCGAAGTTTATTGTTTTGTTTCGCTTGATTATATTCGAAAGATTGTTATTTTTTGTCTATTGTACCCTTATGTATAATGAACTTTCATTTTATTTATTTTTATTTTATTTCATATTAAAATGTGAGCATTAGCACAATATAAGCTTAAATACGCTTATGCGATAAAAATTCATGTTTTGACATTTATATTACTACAACGCTTACAATACAATATCGTCATTAAAAATGTCAACTGCAATCTTCTTTCTAAAGTAGTCCACATGGCTACTGTTAAACTCTAATTTCAGCCCAAACATTAAATACATCGTAAATATCAATAAAAAAACGCCGCAATCACCAGTACCGGGCTCTTGTTGCGGCACATCCTTAACTATGACAACTTTCCAAGGGTTGGCGTTTCGTAACTCTGGTCGGGTGTTGTAGAATCCAACATATTCCAACAATTGAGGGAAGATAACTTCAAACGGCTTGAATTTGGCTTTGTACTTTTTATCCTCTCGAGATGCCCGTAACAAGTCATAAATCCATACTTTACTCTTATGGAAGTCTACGAGTGTTAGTACCCAATGCTGGCGGTCTACGTTAATAGGGATGAATATCTGTTTATAAAAAAATTCTCGTTAATTCGTTATGATCGTTATTTATGAAATTCAAAACATGTAAAATACAATAGAATACACACCATATCGACATCCGTCATTGGTTTGGACATTATGTGCTGTCGCCCACTAATATAGCTAGTTAAACTATCGCTGTATACTAATGAATCGACGGCACACTTTCCGTTGTTCCATAAATGGTTCAAGAACACCTAGTACATAGATAACAAAAAAATGCAGAAATTAACAAAACTTTACAACACTCAAACAAATTAAAAACAGTAATTATAAGTTATATTAACATGTTACCCAAAAAAATGTATCTGTATGTGTGACACGCTGAGGTAAGACATCCAGATACTGCCATTGCTTTTCGCTAATCAAGCGAAAATACTCGTGAATATGTTGTGGAAGACCATAAATATGTCAATGTAAAACTAAAAAAAATAATGCACATCTTCACAACACTTATATACATAACGTAACAAAATTACCTCGTCACCTAACCATCCCATCGAAGTATAACCCAAAATTACTTGAACGAACGACCGCGGGTATTGAACTCTTCGATGCACTGTCATATCACCAGCGAACCATCGGTCAAACTCATCATACATACTTGGATCCTCCAATCCTCTAAGTGGATTGATATCCACACTCGTACTCATGTGAATCGCATGCTCCATGATTTGGGGTGCAGGTAGAGGCCTGACGTTCTTTCCTCTCGTAAATATAGGAATTATATAAGGACTATTAAACACATACGACGGTCTGTACGCCCGGCCGAACTTACTAATGCTCGGAGGCGCCTCAGTGAAGACCTGCACGGTCTCTCCACTAACATCCTCATAGAAACTATACAATGATGTGGAAGTGGACAAATTTTGGTTGCCAACATTTGTATACTCTCCATACTCATTACGGGCTTGTCCATTTGGCAGGATGAACATATTAATAAAAAATCAAATTAAAAGGTTAATGAACATAATTGTTAAATTTAAATATTCACACCTCATATGAGCGTCCAATCAGAGAATCCTTGTGTGAATGTTTACTCAGTGAATCGATGAATCCCACCACAGTTTCTTTAAATTCTTTAAATTCTTATTTCAGTTCGTAAATATTACGATCAATCTTGTCCATCCGTCGTCTCATGTAATCATAATGATGTTTTGTCCTCGACTATACAAACAAAAATTATTTATAATAATGGATTGCTAGAATGATTTATATATGAGAAAAATAAATAATTTATAACCTCGTAATAAGGGGGGTATGCATTGCTCATGATGGTCATCTCTGATTCCGTTCGGATGTGTCATGATCTTTGTGGTGTTGGGCTCGGTATGTCGTCATCCTCTTCTGATTGCCTTGCAGTGAGCGGCGGCATATTGATTGAAGGTTGATGCTGTAGAAAATAACATTTAAAATAAATATATCATAAGCAAGAAATTTTGAGTAAATAAATAACTATAAGTTATAAGATACCGACCTCATAAACCCAACTTGGAATACGTGGCATGTAATCCTTCACAGTCAGCCAATATTTTTTGTGACTCTCCTTTGCATTCGGCTTAAGGGTTTGTAAAACATCCCCCTGCCATGAATTCCTCGCATTTAGTGATGTAAAAAATAATAATATACGTTTACTAATATATATTACTTACAAGTCGAGATTCGTCGTTGAAGAACAAATAAACTTCACTAAAGTTTATTTTAGAAGAAGCCATGGATTTCCATTGCACGATACGGGGAATCTCGTTCTTCGTTTTCATGACCCATGCTTACGGTAGACCACCAATTGCTTCGTAAATCCAAGCCTGCAACAACCAAAGTAATAAAGTTATTAAAAATACCATTAAATGTTTACAAAACTAATTAATCCAAAAAATAAAAAACAACACACCTGAACCCATGATGTGAAGCCGTAAACATTATACTTTTCAATTTTATGATTTGGCTTTTCCCGTCGAGTCGTTTTGAATTTCTCGTCTCTCTTGCTTAGCGCATTGTCAAGACTTTCGTATATTATTTCCTACGACAAACGACCCCATGGACAATTTTGGAAGTGTTGAATATCATCAACTTCGTTAAGCCACAAAAAATTGATTTGACAGTGACTTTTTCTTACATTTAGAACTCTGTCTACAAAATAAAAGAGTGTGATCTTTAATGTATTCATGTCGGCTATAGCCTCGAAGTCCAACTCCTCAAATAATGTATCGAATTGCTTAAGATTGATGTTGCGAAACAAACCACCAAAATACATATTCAGTAACCTATGGATTGTTGTTAAATCTGTTACTGCAGTATCTACACCATAGACAAGTCCAGTAACCAAACATCATTCTCCAATTGATAAGCGTATCAAATGCTCACCAATTTCAAACCATAACTGATCATCTCTCTCGGAATCCTCATGGGCCACTTGTCTAAGCATCACATTATGCAAAATTACTCCACTAAACGGAAAACTTCGGCATTCCAAGAAATGCCCAAATATATCTTTCTTGAATAGACGCAATGGTCGTTTCGTCAATTTTCGCTCACTGGCTTTTATGACAGTAGCAAAGTTACACATACTCGAAATTCGCCCGGGAAAGTGATCGGCATAAGCTAATTTCATCTTGCCCAATTCATTTATTGATTCTTCTGATTTCTCCATGTATCTCTAAAATTTCTAACATTATTACATTCCATTCATAACAAAAAAAACAGTTAAATTAACTTTAAAAAAAAATTTCGATACTGTAAGTTGGTGGCGAGCGCTCGTCGCCGCCAATTGATCATGACAAGGCGCGACCCCTTGTCGGCGGCACTGCGCTTGTGATGTCGAGCGAGGCGCGAACCCGCGCGCTGTGGCATCATCGAGTGCGACGGTGCTCGTCGCGCGATGCTGACCAATGGCTGTCAAAACCACTTAATCCCGAACTTGACACCAATTTTTTCCACACCAACAACTTCACAAACTCTTCATTTTTCACTCTCCATCACCAATACAACAAGAAAATAACAACATGGAACAAGAATAGAAAATAAAGTATGGTTCAAAGTCTAGGGTTTTTACCTAAGTTTTCTTTTCCGATCTTCACCGCAAGTTTGATTTTGTTGGTTGCCGAAGAATGTTTCCGAGAAGCCGCTGACGATGATTAAAGTCGTTGGAAGCCAATTTTTGGTGAAAAGAGGGAGAGACGGAGGAGAGGGAGAGGGGTAGCGAAAATGGAGAGGTTGAGAATGGGGGGTAGTTTTGGTATTTGGAGGTTTCTTTGGCTAATGTTGATAGGATAAACTTGGGGGGGTTAGTTGTAAAAAGCTTAAAATTTTTTGAATTATTTGTGTAAATTTCCCGAGGAGTAACGACGTCGTAAAACTCGAGAACAAGGATTTGTTATTTGAACTTTTAACTTCATTCCGCTTCATCTCTTATAAATGGATCAAATTAACTTGAAAAGAATATGCCTCTCCGTGATCATCTCCGATTGAGCTATGACTACCTTGCTTTCTCATGATTCAATTAAACTATAAATACACTGTTTTCTCAATTTCTTGTAGTTCACTGTACAAATTGGAATTTAGCGAGGTAGCTGGCCTAGTTCTAAAATCTAAACCACCTAGCTAGTTTACCCCTCTAAATTGTGAATTTTGTATGTTTGTTTTCTTGATTATTTAGTCTGAAAAACTATATCTAATATTGGTACGATATATTAATTGATTTATGAAAAATCGTTAAAAATGTGAGGTGCTCGGAAGTACTACTACAATTTTAATGACAAAATTTTATTTCTTAAATAAACTTGACTGATACTTGAGATTTTTAGTGAAAAAAAAAATACAACGAAACTATATGTTAATTTCAATGATGAAATCTCGTGGGAATAAGGTTGTCTAGAATAAAATCGTAACAGGAGATTAATCATATTTCAACAAAGATAAAACCATTAGTGTCTACATATAGAACACCGACGATTCCCAATATCACAATTATAGAAAATGTTGTAAAAGTGATATAAAAACTGTCCATGTCAATTAAATTATCACCTTCTCCGTTGCTAGTTGTGAAGCTTGGAGATGACAAGCTCAACAGAGTGAAACGGCAGTGTTTTTGCCGAGCCGTTGGCTTGTTGCGTTTAAATGTCACGAGACAAGCACATGTTTTCACTTGTAATTCGTAAGCTTCAAAACGGTATCCGGTTGAATTCGTTTTGGCCATCATTTAAGTAACACATGTGACGAAACATGTGAGCAGTTCTTTAACCAAGTTCGTTAAAGCCGTTATCAGCGTGTCGTTAATCTGCTTAATCTGGGTTTGCTAGTCTGTCGCTGATGCAATTATGAAGCTGGCTAACGAAGCAGATTGGGGTCATCACTGTGAACAAACTAGACAGAGATTGAAGAGAGAGAGGGTCATAGCTTATTCTCTGAAATCTCTTTTGTCAGCTTTGTAAAAAGATTCTTCTTTGATCATCAATAAAATCTCACTAGAAAGCTTCTCCCGCGGCGTAGGGTGTGTCATTCTTGGGTTCTTTGGCTGTGTTTGTTCCAATTATAGGTTTATATTCATTAAACTTGTTTTTTCATTCTGATTAATTGTTCTTGCTAAAGATTTGATTGTTTCTGGATTCAATCATAAGTTGTGCGTATCGTATTGATGTGTTCAAGGTCAAGGGCAGTGTTTGATCTCGCTAGGTTAATAAGAAGGTCAAATCACTACACTAGTTGAAGCTTCCACCATAGTTCCTGACAGTCCATTTTCATTGCAGCTCTTACATTGTGCTGTTTTATTGGGAAATTTCAAAAAAGAGATGAAGAAATAGTTTTCTTCTTAAGTTGTCGCCAATGTATTGATAAGGTTAGGAGTCAGTATACATTCAGCTGTTGTATGCTTAAATCAGGCCATGTGGCAATGTGGATCAATATGAACGGTTGTGTTGGCGTTATTAAGACAATCAAATAGCTATATCTACGGCAAGATATCTAAACATTTTTTTCGTATGAATAGAATGTTTTACGGTAAATGGAAGTAAACAGGGAATCAAGGTTTGCATCATTTTCACTTCTTAGAGCACCAGGCTACAGTAAACATTTGCAAGTTTGAGGCTGCAATCAACGAGCAGATCAACTGGCTTCAGTCTATTGTTGCTGTCTCTTTGAAATTCTTTGTTCTGTATCATTTCATCTTCCGTTTGTCTTTATATCAGTTGAGATATTACTTTTCTTTCTGGGTTTGTGTTATAGTCTGGAATTCAACATGCTCTATGTAACACACCATGTATGCATATAAAGCCTAGGACAATGTTGCTCTCAAGAGCCTTGCCTAGTAATTACTTATGAGTCATATTTTTCCTATTTTTGTCACTACTTTTACTTATGTATCAAGTAATGAATAATGTCGTAATCAGAATTTTCACAGGGGAATTGGGGAATATTGCCCCTTTCAGAGTTTGAAAAGCCAGAGAATAGAGACTTTTTGTATTGTATGGTACCATGGTATGCCCTGTCTGCCTTTCTTAATTAGAAAGTAGCAGATTCTCCTTCAATTTAATTTTTTTTTTCTTCCAAGCCAAAATCAGAAAATTTTCTTCTCACAAGCCATACTCTGTTCTTGATGAACATGAGGTGGCAGTTCAAAACATGGATTCTCATAGTCAATTCAATTGTGTCGATGGTACATGGGTGTGTCTGACATTTTTATTAGTAATTTAAATAGCCCCTTGAGAAATTCTTCTGTTAACAAAAATAATTTGTCCAAAAATAATTTTTCTACTCACAGGCCATGATCTGTTCTTGATGAACATAAGTTGGTTGTTCAAAATGTGGATCCTCAAATCAAAATGGTAAAATTTTTTCATGAGTGATTCTTTAGCTAAACAGGTGATTTTAGATTTCATTTCTTGTGTTTATGATATGTGGGTTTGACCGACATTTAAGGAAAAATTATAGCAATGCCCTAAGAGAATACAAAATATATTCAACCACTAAAATTAAGTCAATTTACTTATTTATTTTTTTTATTTTATTCCATCTTATTCGAATTTTATAAAATAGTGGGCGTGTCGTAGCTAATCTTATTCGTCCCTTTGAAATAACTGATAATCCTTTAATGACCGGATGTTTAACAGACTCGTAACGTAACTACCACATCAAACAAACACGTGGTCTCAGCAGTGAACTATAACCGCATACCCGATACATATATAGAACAGTACGAACCCGTGGAGTTAAAGCAAAGCATTTGAGAAGTGATTTAAGCTGATGCAAGTGTAAAGTATAAGAAGAATAAAACAACATCCTTTTACTGTAGCCAACAAAAAATTGGAGCCTTCTAGTGAGTTATTCAATTCAAAAGCTTCTGAGCTGTGCCATTTGGCTTTCGAATTTGGTCAACAAAAGTCTAACATGCTCTGTCCAAACTTATAATTTTCAAGAAGCTGTCAGCCACACCGCTCACTTCCGCTCACAAGACTGCCACTAAGAAGCTTATAGTACAGGTAAGTAATTAAAGTTGAGAAAATGTATGAATACCCTGAAGATAGAAGCCCAATAGTCATCATATCGACAGCGAAATTTACTTGCTTCAAATGGATAAAACACACGCTTCGCCTTATAATTCAACACCCCAAGTTCACAAACTTTTGATGACCTTATATCAACAAACTTTTGATGACGTTATATCAACACCTGCAAAATCATTAAAAAAAATCAAAATTAATAAAAATTTTGAACTTTATAAAGGGAAAAAGATTGAAATTTTTAAAAAAGCTTACTGCTGGAGACTATCTTGCACTGGGAAGGGACAAAAATGGAACTCGAAACTAATGATTCGCCGAATAGAATAGCTACGATTCCGATCAAAAGTGCCAACAAAAAGAAAGTTAAAATTGGGAAAACGAGGGTTAAGATCAAGCGCATCGGTGTGGAGTTAAAACCCTTTTTAGGCCTTTCATCATAAGGCGGCATTTCAACAGAATCATCATGGTGGGGTATTATCACAAATTTAAGGCAATTTAGGGGGTGTTTTGATATTTTGTGTCACCGGAATCATTATCCGGTGATCAGATATTTTCCTTTGAGAACAAGAGCTTATTTATTTGGTGGGGGGTGGTCAATTCCAAGAAAATGAGAGTCAGTGGGTCCGGGCCGCCCTTGTAACGGTTTGATCATTTGCTTTACGTGCAATCTGACGGCCCGATTTACAAGTGTTAAATTAACATATAAAAATAAAACAAATTCTTTCATAAACTCTCTAAGGCCGGTGTGTAGCTAGCGTGTATCATATTTGCTATCCACCACTTCTCTCTTCTTCTCTTCCCTTTCCCCCCTTCTTCTTCTCTTGTCGTATTCTAAGCATGAATTCAACAACGGTGACGACGACGAAAGTTTCTTTCAATCTAACATTAAACAGAAATCAACACATTGGTACCTGTATAAATACAATAACGTCGTCGTCTAATTCTTCACAAATTGTTAATTTTGAGCTATCATTGCAACAAGTCTCTAATGACAATGAGGTAATGCCACTTTCACTCTATTTTTTTTTCTTTTTCAAAAGGATAAAATTACCATTTTTTTTAAACAAGTTCTTCAAACATTAATTAATGTAAAAAGGTTGCCGCAAAATGTTCTACAATTGACATCCCCCAAATATCGTATAGAATACTTATAAAAAATTACTATGCTTATTGATGCCTGCATATTGTTGTCTCAACAGTGTTTTAACTTGTTTGGATGCTAAGAAAGTAAGTGGAAAATTAAAAGAAAGATATGAAAGAATTTGCTTCTAATTAGTTTGAACAGTTAACTTCTATTCACTAGGGTTGGCAATGGGACGGGATGGGATGGGATTTACCAATCCCAGTCCCGTCCCGTATATGTAAATAGGATGAAAAAATGTCTCACTCCCGTTCCTATATTTTTTTTGGGACAAAAATGTGTCCCGATCACGTCCCAAAAGAGATGGGATCCCATCCCAATTGGAAAAATTCTCATTTTTAGTAGGCAATGAGATGAGATGGGATGTGACAGAATTTGACAATCCCACTCCCGTCTCGTATATGCAAATGGGATGAGAAAATGTCACATTCCCGTCTTTAAATTTTTTTTATGGGACAACAATATGTCCCAATTCCGTTCCAAATAGGATGGGATCCCGCAAGATCCCATCCCATCAGGAAAATTTGCCATCCCTAGTATTCACATCACTCATGGGCTATGGGCTTCTATCTATAGGCCATTCCTTGAGCCCTTTTTTCTTATAATTACTAAAATATCCTTATGTAGACTCTTGCTCATTACACACACTCAAAACCTTCATGTACCAAACATTTTGTTTGATTCAAGATATTGATTTTATCCAATCCAACCCACATGAAAGGTGAATTTTCATGGGTTTTGCTTTGCTCTTGTTGTGCACTCAAAATTTTCTCTTCTTATATCGGTTAAAACCATGCCAAATCTTCTCCTTTTATATTAGTTACACATGGTGGCAAATCCACAAATAAGAAATTTTGAAACATATATATCTTTCCCCTAATTTGTAGGTCCAATAGAGAATATTGTCCCCTTGCTTAATCTTATCCCTTTCATCAGAATATATATTCTCTACTTCTCTTTTCAGTTGTCAATTTATTACGATCCAACCTTCGAAGCAATCAACTTTCATATATGTTTAAAATTTAGAAATTAATAAAAAATGTTAAGTAGTAATTAACACTTCATTATTATTTGAAAGATTATTATCAAATTAGTCTTTATTGTTTGTGCAAATAATATTACAAACTACAAGTTTACCATTGTTCTAAATAAGTCATCATTGCCATTTTAAAAACTACTTTTAAACTAAACAAGAGAGTAAAAATTACTATACATAAAAACGACAATCATCAAATTTATTGTCAGGATTTGAAGTATTAGTGTTGCAATATAAGCTGAGGCAATTTTGCCTCATAGCCATTATTGATTAGGGGTGGGCGCGGTTCGGTTCGGTTCGGTTTTTTACTAAATTTTTCATAATCGTTCGATTACGATTATTTTAAAATCATAATCGCGATTAATCAAATTTCTGAAATAATCAAACACTCGATTAATTGAAATAATTTGATTCGGTTCGGTTCGATTATTTCGATTATAGGCCTATTGGACCTATTTTGGGCCTTTTAAAATTTAAAACCTTAAATTAATAAATCTACCACAAACATAAAAAGTTAACAAATAAAAAATCAAAATATGTCTCAAAATATGTTCAAGAACACATAACATATTCAAATAATAACTTCAAATAAAAAACAATTAAGTAAAAAACCTTTTAAACTTTAACAAAACTACAAAAGCAATAAACATCAATTAACTCCCAAATCCCAATTGATCCTCAGCTGCTTGTTCTTGTTGAGCTATTATTGGCCTACCAAGATAGTAAATAAACTGCTAAGAGTCAAAGTATATCCACACACATTACTGAAAAATAGCCTAAAACAGATCAGGAACTAAAATATTCACAAGCTAATGGAATACAATGAAAAAATACAAGGCAGGCTATAAACGCATTATTTGTCATTTTGCACACAGTTGCAGATAATCCAAAATTTAATCAAACACCACAACCACATATAGCCTATTCCAAAAATGAGAGGCAGTAATATGTCATATGAAAAGAAAAAAAATGGAACCGTTCGGCTACAGCACATTTAATCAAACACCACAAGCACATATAGCCTATTCCACAACCACATATACCCCTCTTGTGCAGCGGCTGCCGGCTGCAGCAACGAGCCAGCGACGAGCAGAGGGAACCGTTCGGCTACAGCAGCTACAGCGGCGACAGCGGCTACAGCTGGAACCAGCACGGCTGCAGATCGATACTTTGTTGACAGTGAGCTCGCGTCTTTCGATCCGGTGGTGGAGGACTTCGGCAAAGACAGATCGTTGCTGGGCTGTTTTTCCGATCAGGTAGGCTGCGAATCCTGCGATTTTGAGACGTCCAAGGTAGACAATGAGGAAGTTGCAGCAACGGGTTTGACAAATGGCGTGACGATGGGGACGATGACGACTACTGGCACGGTGCCGTCTTGCTCGTGTTTTGGTGATGAGTGGCGGTACGGTGACGAAGAAGATGTTCGGGACTTCGGGTTTTGGCTGACGAGACGAAGAATCGAAGATGTGAGAAGAAATGTTTTAGACTTTTAGTTTTAGATTTAGATTTAGGGTTTGTTTTTGTTTATTAGAATTTAGATTTTAGGCATTCGGTTTTTTTTAATAATCGGTTCGGTTTTTCGGTTTATTTTAATAAATCGAAAACCGAACCGGTTAATTTTATTATTTCGGTTATATTGCTATTCGGTTTTTTAGTAATAAAAAAACCACAAAAAAACCGAACCGAACCGAATGGTTGGGTTCGTTTTTGATTAATCAGTTTTTTTTGCCCACCCCTATTATTGATGGAAAAAAATTGAAATTCTCCTAACGAATTTGTGATGGCTATAATTTATTTTAATGATTTACTCAACTCTAGGGCAAAAGCCTAACTTGAGTGATAAGAAGGTAATCTTCCTAGAGCCAAGTAAATTATCTAAATTCTGAAAAACTTATTTCTTATGCCCCTATTACTAGTATTTGACAAATCTTTTTCAATATACTATAAGCCTACAGTGCTAAATGGAGTAAATAATCTCATGACCTTCTATTATTTCAATTTAGAAACTAACAGGATTCTGTTGATAATTAGTCACAAATCAGGGAGCCAGATGATATTAAACGAATAAAAGAAAAAGCGCAAAACCAAACACGTGTTTATTTATTTTATGATTTCGTTATTTTTAAAAAACAAAAAATTTCCACTCAAAAGTTCCAAAAATTAAAAGCAAAAATATTGTGTTATGCTACTCCAAATTTACCGGTCAGTTGAAAGAAACTCAGTGAGCTCTGATTGATTTAGGCTCCCTCTAACATGACGGAGCTTCTCTAGTATCTGCCACTCTGCTCTGCACGCACTTATTTGATGGTTCGTTTTATCTCTCTTCATCTTTTACTTTATTTTCTTTTCTTTTCAGATCTCTTTACATCCATTCTATTGATTCCGTTAATGTTGTTCAATCTTGCAATCTGATGGCTTTAGGAACAAACCCTTCTGTTTTCTTAAGCGCTTGTTTAATGTTGAACTTAAATTCATGTGTTCTGTGAAATTCATTTTTGTTTTTGATTTTTTTTAATAAGTAAATGCTCATTTTGTTTTATAATTTAGACGCGGATACCCTTTTGATAGTTATGCTTAAACTTGATGCAGAAATTGAGGAACACTGTGAATACGCAAGTTTCAGTAGAAATGGGGCAGTCTGATGCCGTTGAATATGTTTATATCAATGACCAACCATCTTCTCCTAGAGTCCATGGCACTAAAAAAGTATCAATCTTGCCACTTATTTTCCTTATATTCTATGAGGTTTCTGGCGGACCATTTGGTGTTGAGGATAGTGTAAAGGCAGCTGGTTGTCTTTTAGCACTTCTCGGTTTCTTGGTGTTTCTTATTATATGGAGTGTCCCTGAAGCTTTAATTACTGCCAAGATGGGTACCATGTTTCCTGAAAATGGTAGTTATGTGGTTGGCTTTCATCTGCCTTAGGCCCATATTGGGGTTTCCAGCAAGGTTGGATGAAATGGCTAGGTGGGGTTATTGATAATGCTTTATACCAGTTCTGTTTCTTGACTACTTGAAGTCTGGTATCCCTGCTTTGGGCGATGGGTTACCTAGAGCCTTTGCGGCGCTAGCTTTGACTTTGTTCTCACTTTCATGAACTATAGGGGCCTAACCATTATGGGATGGGCTGCTGTTCTTTTAGGGATTTTCTCACTCCTTCCTTTTGTGCTATGGGACTTGTGTCCCTTCCCACGTTAGAGCCTTCAAGATGGCTTGTAGTAAATTTAGGTGAAGTGGATTGGAATTTGTATTTGAACACCCTGTTTTGGAATCTCAACTACTGGGACTCAATAAGTACACTAGCTGGAGAGGTGGATAACTCAAAGAAGACTCTTCCAAAGGCTTTGTTTTATGCTTTGATCTTGGTCATTTTTGGGTATTTCTTTCCCCTTCTAGTTGGAACTTGAGCTATTCCATTAGATCGCGACTTGTGGACTGATGGTTACTTTTCAGATATCGCTAAAGTGCTTGGAGGAGTTTGGTTGAGATGGTGGATCCAGGGGTGCAGCAATGTCGAATATGGGGATGGCTGAGCGTGCAATGCTACCTGAGTTTTTTGCTAAGAGGTCTCGTTATGGGACTCCTTTGATTGGAATCATATTCTCAGCATCTGGTGTGGTTTTGCTATCATGCCTGAGCTTTCAAGATATTGTAGCTGCAGAGAACTTCTTGTACTGTTTTGGAATGATTATGGAGTTCATAGCATTTGTATGGTTAAGGATACAATATCCTGCTGCATCTCGTCCTTACAAGATACCCACTGGCACTGCTGGAGCCATTATCATGTGTATTCCTCCAGCCATATTCATTTGTGTTGTGTTGGCTTTTTCTACTTTAAAAGTAGCAGTTTTAAGCGCTGGTGCTGTGGTGATTGGTCTCATAATGCAACCTTCTCTCAAGTATGCTGAGAAGAAGAGATTGATGAAGTTCTCCACTAGTGCTGAGCTTCCAGATCTTCATAGCCCTGAGCAGGAGAGTGTTGATTCATTACCAGATTAGCCAATATTGGCTACAATGGGAGAGGTCAAGATCCAACGACAAGGGTTCTAAGCAGTCACTATTTAAACCTTGCGTCAGGGTCTCAACTGCAGATCATTAAGTAGTTGCAACAAGTAAACCCATGATCTCTTATTTATAATTGTGGATTCTAGTAATAAGTGGCCAAAAGCTGCTAATCATTTGTCGTTTTGGAGTGATTATAGATGGTAGTGTTAATTTAACATGTAGAAATATGCAAACACTAGTAGCTTAAAGTATCATATAAGTTAGATCTCAGTAGATTGTAGCACTATCTCATGGTGTGCAACTATGTATTTCAGGTTGGGGAATTGTGGATCTAGCAATTGTTGCCACATGCAGATTCCTGTTAGAACCAGCAGCGTAAAGATATTCTACAGTGGTTCTAATATTCTTTTATCTAAAGATAGTTCATTCAGACAATGATTCATACTTGATAAGTCAATATATCTGCTGCAACAAACTCTCCTATATAAAATCCTTTTGGAGTCTAGAGCATTTATCATAAGGTTAGAACATAGCTTTCACAATGTGCTGGTTTATTGTGAAATTTCTCAAGAGAGATGGAGAAATAGTTTTCTTCTTAAGTTTTTGCCAAATGTATTGATAAGGTTAGGAGTTGGTATACATACAGCTGTTGTATGCATAAAGCGTGTTGTGTGACAGTGGATCAATATGAATGGTTATTTGTGACTTTATTATGACAGTCAAACGGCTATATTTATAGCAAGATATCTAAACAATTTTTTGTATTACTAGAATGTTTGACAGTAAATGGAAGTCAAAAGGGAATCAGGGCTCGCAGCATTTTCATTTCTTAGAGCAGTAGCATACAGTAACTATTTGCAAGTTTAAGGCTACAATCAATGAGCAGATCAAGTGGCTTCAGTCTATCGTATGTTGCTGTCTCTTTGAAATTCTTTTGTCTATATCATTTTATCTTCTTTTTGTCTTTATATCAATTGAGTTATTACTTGTCTTTCTGGGTTTGTGTTATAGTGTGGAATTCAACATGCTCTATGTACCACACCATGTATGCATATAATGCTTAGGACAATTTTGCTCTCAGGAACCCTGCCTAGCAATTACTTAGGACTCATATTTTTCCTAACTTTGTCACTACTTTGATTGCGTCAAGCGATGAATAATGTCGTAATCAGAATTTTCAAGGGGGAATTCGGGAATATTGGCCCCTTCAGAGTTTGAAAAACCAGAAAACGGAGACTCCTATATTGTATCGTACCATGGTATGCTTCGTATGCCTTTCTTCATGAGAAAGTGGCAGATTCTCATCCAATTTAATTTCTTTTTATTTCGGGCCAAAATCAGAAAATTTTCTACTCACAAGCCATACTTTGTTCTTGATGAACATTAGGCGGCATTTCAAAGCATAGATCCTCAAAATCAATTGTGTCGATGATATGTGGGTGTGTTCGACATTTTTATTAATAATTTTAGTAGTCCCTTGAGAATTTCTTCTATCAACAAAAATAATTTGTCCAAAAATAGTTTTTCTACTCAACGGCCATACTCTGTTTTTATGAACAGTAGTGATTCTTGATGGACATTAGCTTGCAGTTCAAAATATCGATCCTCAAATCAAAATGGTAAAGTTTTTTCATGAGTGATTCTTTAACTAAACAGGAGATATTAGATATGGATTTTAAATAATTACATATGATTTTAACTAAACAGGCCATACTCTGTTTGGTATTGATTTATTGTGGATTTTGGTAATTACATATGGATTTTAAATAATAATTTTGTCAAATATGGTACAACAGCTGCATCTTCTATACTACAGTAGTACAGCTACAAGTGTTTACCAAATGGAGCTTAATGTATGTTGAACGATTATAACGGTTTTATTGGTTTACCTGAGCAATAATTTTGGAATATATGCCATGTAGCACAGCATTTTCAGAGGAATATTGTCCGTGGCATTGAAGGATTTGTTGCAGTAAGCTTGAAACAAATCCAAATAGGTTGTTTGTTTGCTCTTGCTTTCGTTATTTGATTTTTTCATTTTCTTGATTAGTTTTTGTGTATAATATTATTGTATTCAAATATTGTAGCGAGAAAGTTGGCCAAAGCTTGTTGCAATGGAGCGGAGAATCAAAGTGACGATTCTTGTGTTGCAAGAGCTGCTCTTCAATTTGGCACTTCACATGATTTGATGGAAAATGAGAGACAAACTCTGCTTGGGATTCTTGGTGATCAAGTTAGTTCAAATATGGAAAATTAATATGTAAAATTACAACCAAAATTATTATTTTCTCATAAGGCAACTTACTTCTAAGATATTGAATAAAAGAATCCATTTAGAAGTTACAACCCTGAAATATTTACTTAAGACCATTGTTAGTGACATCCATGACTTAATAATTTTGTTGGGTCAAATGTTGAAGAGGCCTTGTCTCTTCCTATATAACTAGCAAAGGCAAGCCACGGGCAAGTTATTGGCCTTGAGTTCTCTCAATTGACTCCAAGCATGTTGGATAGAGACGCTTCCATCTACACTGAAATCAAATCCATGGGAATGAAGGATGCATGTGGAAGCCTTGCAGCCCTAATTGAAATATTTGCATAGGTTTATTTCTGTTTTTAACCTCAAATATAGAAGGAAGAACCCTAACCTACTGCCACTCGTCCTAAGACCCAAAATTACATAAATTATCCTTACATATATTCTTAAAGTAGGCCAAAATTCCATGATTAAACTGGAGGAAATTTTTAATTACGGTTTCGGTCTTTCTTTTCATTTTTCTAATTATGTTACAGGTTTTTGGACATGTTGGTATCTGAGCCACTACAGGCGTTAATCAATGGAGCACCTTTAGAAGATGCTCGGCACCTGACTCACCGTTATGACAAACTCCGGCATGAAGTTGAAACCCAGGTAAGCTTTGAGGTAACATGTAGATGTATAAGGTTAGGCGAGAATTACGTTTAATTCATATTGAATATTTTCACCAGGCAGCTGAAGTATTGAGGCGCCAATCAAAGATCAGGGAATCTGATATATCAGCAGAGAGTGTGATGAAGCTTCAAAATGCTGAAGCAAGATTGACTGAGCTTCAAGCTACAGTGCTGGCACTTGGCAGAGAAGCAAGTGCTGCCATGTTGTCAGTTGAAACACAGCAGCAACAGATGACATATCAAAGACTTTTTGCTATGGTATATAAGTTAACACCTTCTTGTGTGTGCCTGTGATTGTGTTGACATTCTGCCTCTTGTCTTCGTGCCATTGCCAAATTTTCATACAATGATAATGATTTCTGTTGTCTTGTGATCATATCATGCATGTCCAACAAAAGACGAGTCTTCTTTTTAATTAAGCTAAAATAGCACTTGTCCTTTTGCCCGCCACTGCATGCTTGCATGCTGGTCCAGGTGTCATTTGTTTGAGTTCCTACTTTGGCTTAATTAGAAGAGTACACATGGTCTCTCTTTCATTGGATGCATCATCCTTCAACACTCCTTATGCATATTCAATCAAGTCTTGTAAAAGCTAAAATCTTCACACCCAAAGTTGATGGACATAGCTTTTCAATAAATTAAAATTATGCAAATATTAAAACAGAGGAAATATTAAAATTGTAATAAAAAACATTTTAATATGTCCTTTATTTTAGTGTTTGCATAATTTAACTTATTGAATATTTGTTTGGTGCTTTTAACATTTCAATAGCATGAACTAACATCACTGTAGAAAAACATTCACAAATTAAACTTAATTTTTTATGCAAGATGACTGTTGTCATTCTATTAACATTTTTATTTGAATTTTAATAGCAGGCTTAGCTGTTGTTTGAAAATTAAATAGTTGCTCACTTAGTTTTGTGTACTAAGCTTGTATTAGCTGAGGAATTTGATCAATTTTCTATCTTTTACTCCAACCCAAATAAATCAGGGGCAAATGTTAGTTAATCAAGTGATTAAAACTCGTACTGCAAATGTAATATATTAACATTCCTTGATCAATACAAGGACATGCACTTTGGTTCGAGAAACTTTCTTTTACTCACGAAAGCCTATCTTTTCGACAATATTGAAGTAATTCAACACTATTTTAAAATGTTACAATAACATATGCTGTTCTAAAGAATATGACAATATTAAAAGCATGTAAACTCTCAATATCTACAACCAATGGACCTGAAATCAACCCTCCTTAAATTGAAAGTACAGACTGATATTATGGTTGTTGAGCATTCCTAGTACTCGTTCATGACTGGGGTTTGTTGTGTCTTAAATTGTTCTTCTTGTCAAGGTTTTTGTCAAGTGTATTTCTTTCTTAACCTTTTCCCTTGGCTAGTGTTTTTATTGCTACTTTCTGGGTCTTGGCCTTTGCAGGTAGATGCTGAGAAAACATATCATCAACACGTTATTGCTATTTTAGAGAAGCTGTATGCTGAGGTTTGGGACTATGCATCCTTACTTGATTGTCTGCATCTTTCCATCCCTTCGAGCAGTCTCTTCTTGTTGACTGCTGATGATATTGCATTTATCATTTTCGTCTCTCTTATGCAAATGAATAATTGTGACATTGTATGCTTTTCCAACCCTTGCCACTTGAATTAGATGATCCTAGAGGAGCATTCAGATGAGTCCTCCTCACAGCATGTGACTTTGGAAATGGATGTGAGTCCCCCGTGTGTTCGTCAGAATACTGATTCAAATGGAGCTGATTTACAAATGCATGTTAATCAAAATGATGACTACTTTATAGCGAAAGTAAGGCTTCTGCTCTCTTGCATAGTTGAAAGTTCCCCTACTATCTTGCTAAAAAATCTTAAGAAATAGCATAAAAGAGATATAAACAAAATGGAGTGCTGTCTTTTAAGATTTATTTTATTTTTTTTCACAAGAAATTTGCTTTATTTTACATGAAAGTTTCGTTAATTTGCTGAATTAGAAACTTATCAATTAATCTGATGTTGCAACGTCTTTTGCTTAACACATTGCAATCTTATTTTAATTTTGGAACAATAAATTCCTTTTTAACTATCACTGCCATCTGTTCAAGTATTTGCATTATTGCATAACATCTATGGAAGCAGTGATTAATCTTGAAAGTGGAAGATGTACATTTGTATCCTTTCACCGGAGATAAATTGTTATATAATTGTAGGACAACACTGTAACAATCTTTTAAAATTTATTAGTTAACACCTTGGAAATTCTTCCCCCTCAATAAATTGCACTAGAAATTGTCAAAATGTGGTGCTGAGGAAGTCATTCTCTGGGGAACTTTGTGTAGGAGAATAAGGCTTTTAAGCATGAGATTTGGCAAACACTAATGAATTAGAAAAGAGATAGGGGTGGAATGCCTCAATTCTTGATAGAATGCATAAGCTAATTGAAGTATCATGTGTTTTTGCTACCAATATTTCAACAAAATCAAAGCTGAGTTTGGCATTACCGAGATACATTCCAATAAAAGACAAACCATTGCAAAGTTGTGTGGCCACTCACGATGTAGCAGGTGATCTAAAGTCTTGATATTGCTTATGGATACTGGGCTGATAGCTCAACATATCATCCCTCTTATGATTTTCTCTTAAGTTGGTTGGGCCTTTTTTATGATTATGGTTGAATTATAATTCTCTTTACTTGGTTTACCTCAAAAAATTACATTTGTATAGATGCGAGTAATGTGACCTTGGGCCAATCTATGCCTTTGATGAGAAATCTGGCCTAGAAAGCTTACCTTGTTAGGTAGAGGAACTTGACTGACAATAAGCTGTCATATTATATACATCACTTGAAAGATGTCGGACGCTTGTAACCCTAATTATCTATGGCCTTCTTGTGGCGTAGGCTATGCTTTGTGGAGAACAGTCAAAATTTGAGAATTAGATTCCCATCTATAATTTAGAAAACTACATTAAGTCATACAAAACTCATACATGGGATCTGATAACTGTTGGTAGCCCAATAGTCTTGGATATTGTCTCGAATGTATTCTTTTCCTAGTAAAAATAGAATTTTGTTTCTAGTATATCTTTGTTTGTTATGATCATGGTTGTTATAATGGATGTTGCTACTTCTGCTGCTGCTTTTGTTAATTTTTTTTTAATATTAAGTTTTATTTTTCCCATTATCTTGCAGGTTATACATCCATTTGATGCTCAAGCAGATGGGCAGTTAAGTCTATCAGTTGACGATTATGTTGTGGTTTGCCAGGTACTTTCTTCTTTGTTAGTCCAAACAACAGCATACAGATTTTTCTACTCCGCAATTAACTTATCCTTCTAACAACATTTTATATGTGGAATTTAGAACTAATATTTATACTTATTTGATACTCAAAGCTCATGGCATATTTTTTTTTTAAATTTTGATTGAAAATCGATGAGTTAACAAATAACAACTGCGATGATGGTTGGTTTTCTCTTTTCCTGTCATATTCCCTATTACATTGAAGAGTAAATCAGAATATAGTAAGGCTGCTAACTCATTTCTAGACCACTCAGTTTACCCCTCTAAACTCTGAGTTTTTTTTATGTTTCCCTCCGCTTATATAGAAAGACAGGAGAAAGCCCCAGCTAGTAAGATATCAAAAGCAAACTCATCATCTGAATGTGATACTTCACAATAAACTCTTGCCAAGTGTCTATATGTTCTTTTTATTGTATTATATTGCCATTTTAGTTAACAGAACATCTTCGACAATTGATAAGATAAGTGGTTTGATTGTTTCTCTTAATGAAATCTTGCTAAGCTCCAAGTAATATGTGTGATCATCTTTTAATATCTGTATTTACCTCAAAGTTGAGGAGAATACATGTAGTAACAACTCTGTTTCTGAATTGCCTCAGAACATAACTACATGGCATATCATGTTCAGCAACAAATTTTTACCAATGTTTCTTCCCAGTTTTAGTTTACTCCCCTTGAATTGAATGTTACATTTGTAGCTTGATCACAAGGTAACTCAAATCAATCAAAATACCTTCATGGAGGTTGAATTCAGATTTCTCCAGTTTCACGCTTTGTGAAACTTTCCAATCATAAAGTTATGAAATCTGTGGGCATCAACTTTGTTAATTTCTAGTTGCATTCGGAGAGTGTATGATATAATCTAAATCACTTGTATAATGTTCATCTTCATCTTCCACTTGAAGGTATTGAAACTTTAAATTAATGAAACGTTCCAATCACAGAATTATGAAATATGTGGGATTGACTTGTAAATTTTGAGTAACATCCAGCATAATTTGAATTCATTCACATAATCTTTATCTATATTGACTTGTAAATTATGAAACTAATATATACCAACCTAACGTTAAGTCCTAATTATTTTTAGTTTTTAAAGTTGATGAAGGCATATGAAATTCTGGTACGGTGAATTTGAGAGCTTTAGCTTTGAGAATATTGCTTCATCTTTGCTAGAATGATGTTGTTGTGTCCTTTGTTGTGGCGAGGTTCCTCTGAATTTTTTGTCAAGTGTTAGACCCATGAAAACCTATGTTAGGCGCAAATATAAAGGAACAGGGGCTGTTTAGTAATTTTAAGAGCAGGGGACTGTTTAGTAATTTTATGGGCAGGGGCTATTTAGTAATTTTATTATTAATTAGGGTTCAGCTATAAATAAGTGATTATGGAGTCATTTAGGGTTTATGTTGAGTTTAGCTATTCCCAGACAGAACTATTGTGAGCTTGGGAGAGTGACCTACACCTCTCGAATCAGAAAGTCGTGATTGTTTGCTTTCGATTTAATCAATAAAGTCACCCACTAATTTATTCTAAGTCCCATCAAAGCCAGTATCGTAGCAAGAATCCCGAGACAATGGCGGGCGTGGATGCGCTGAAAAATCGGAAGAGAGGCCTGATCGCCTGCGCCACGATCGACGAGCGATTCAACACCGCTCAACAACAATTTTCATCTCTTGAAACCATGTTGCAGAATTGACCGAACTTCACCTCAACCCACCACCCAGAAGATCGGGCGGCTATGGCGGCTAAGGCGAGGGATCCGCTGCATCTAATATCGAAAGTGGCGACGCCATGAGCTCGGTGACCGGTGGCGGCGAACGGGCGTTTTGGGGTGAGGCACCACCGGACAGTGGATTGGGCCCGAGCGGGGATTTGCCTGACAGCCGGATTCGGGGGCCAGAGTCGAGGAGGTATTTATGGTGAGAAGCGGAGTTAGCTATCAAATACTACGGACATGGATTCACCCACCATAAATCCGCGCGAGAATTTTGGCTGGATCTTCGGATCAGACACCGGAGTAGATTCTGGAGGACGGAGACCTCCGGCACGAACCAAATGGGCTCGACTCAATTGAGCGGATTCTAGTGGTAGGAAGTTGAAAAATGCCCATTGGGCGAGGATGCCATGGACGGGTGTATGTAGAGCTATTTTACCATCAACGGGCTCGGAAGGAAAAGTTAACGCCAAGCGTTATGCTTCGGAGGAAAGGCGCTGTGGTTTCAATGGTAGACAACGACAAACCATCGGTGGTCGCGCGAATTTAAGGACCGGTTGTCGGAGAGGTTTCGAGCCACTCACGGTGGATTTGCATGAACAGTTTTTTTGCCCCGACCTGAGAGAACGGCCATGAGTATCGGAAAAGTTTGAGTCTGTCTGCCCAGTGGAAGTCTCGAGGTTAAGGAAATTTTACGAAAGCGATCGAACCGGAATCCGAGCCGACTACGCCACGAGGCCGAGAGCAGTGAGCCAATGGAATCAAGCGCAAATGATCGAGGACAAGAACACAAAGAAACGGATTAACAAGAGCAATTCCATTGGTTTTTCATACCGAATAAAGACACCACTCCAGTCGAAAACCCAAACCTTGGGGTTCCAATGAGTTCCAAAGCACACCAACGGGAGGTCGAAACACAAATTAAAGTGGATACAGAGATTCCCAAAGCGGATTCCAAGATGTGCACGATCGGTGACTTTCAAACGCTTTCACCGAGACGAAGATTCGTGACAAGAGGGCGGGGATTATGTTTTCGATGTGATGAGAAATTTTCCTGTGGCATCGATAAAGGACAAATCACTACAAGTTTCGATCAGTGTATGATGAGGAAGGAGGAGTAATGAGGAAATATGGGGGAGGAAGAACAACTTCATTTAGACATCGCTGAGGTTTCGCTTAATTCAGTTGTGGGATTTACACCGAACCATACAATGAAGAGAAGGGGGAGAATAGGGGAGCAGGACGTAGTGGTGGTATTCGATAGTGGTACAACCCACAATTTTATTTCTAATAAAGTAGCAGATCGATTGGGACTTTATTCGACGACACCTGTAGTTTGGGTAGAATGCAATGGAAGGCAGAAAAGAGCAGGAATACGTAGGTCGATCTTACTATTACCGTGGATTCTGGCGAGGACTTTCTTCCGTTGGACTTAAGCATGCACGTAATGAACGGCGGTCATGGACGCTGTGAGATGAAAGTGAATTGGAAATTATTAACAATGGAGTTTCTAAACGATCGAAGGGTACACGGGGTGATTCGAGTTTGAGCAAACTGTGTCACTAAAACCATGATAAAGGCAATTCAGACTCGAGGCGGTGATTCTCGCGGAGCTACATAGCATGGAAGGAGGACGGATAGAGGCATCAACGGTTATTCCCGGAACCAATTCAAGAAATTGGCCGGAGCAATTGGGGGTTTTCCAGATGCCCAAAGGGCTTACCTCCGCGAGAATACGAGCATGCACAGCAGCAAAGCGAAGGACTTCACCTATTAGTGTCCGTTTCACACCGATGCCCCCGATACGTAAGAATCCAGATTGAGAGGCTAGTTAGTGAAACGCTGGAGGTCGGATAATACAACCGAGCGCGAGTCCATTTTCGAGCCCGATCTTGTTAAAGAAAAAGCATTGAGCCGGAGATTTTCAGTATCAACCACCGCTACCGAATGCGAAACTAGATTGATAAATTTCCATCCCAAAGTTGATCATGAGTTGTTGACGAGTTGTACGGGCGCCAAGATTACAAAGATAGATTAAGTCCGGATATCACCAGACACTGGACGCGACTGCAGGATGTGCATAAGACCGCATTTTGAGTCACGGGACATTACGAATTTCCGGTTATGCCGCTTACAACGCCACCACTTTTCACCATCATTGATGAATAAGGTATTTCAGCCCTATTTAAGGAAGTTTGTCCTTGTTTTCTGACGATATCTTAGTCTACAAATGACTGGAGGATCACGTGGTCATCCGAATTAGTATTAAAGCGAGTTACGTAAACATCGCTTGTATGCCAACCTAAAAAGTGCTTGCTCACAGCATAAGGGTGGAATACTTGGGCACGTGGTGTCAGCAGGCGGGTTTCAGCAGATCAATCTAAGATAGGGCAATGTCGAGTGGCCTCACCTAAGACACAAGGAGTCGAGGGGTTTTGGGCTCAACGGATACCACCTAAGTTCATAAGGGTACAAGCACCATAGTAGGCCTCCGACCGAGCAACAATAAGGATAGTTTCAATGGATGCAACACGCAAGCTTTTGAGAAACCAAAGCTAGCCATGACCAATGTCCGGCATAGCATTACCAGATTTTAGCCAATCATTTATCATAGAGACGGATGCATCGGGATATGGGTTGGGCGGTCCTCATGAAAATCAACGCCCAATCGCTTACTTGACCAAGTATTATGACTGAGCTCGACTCAGTCGGTTTATGGCCTTGAACTCATGGCAATTGTGTTATTTATTGATGGAGGCCATACCTCTTGGGCGGCAGCTTTATCGTCCGAAGCCCGACCGGTAGTCTCAAATTCTGTTGGAGCAACGGTGGTGGTGAGGAACACCAACGGTTGTCGAAGTTACTAGGCTATGATTTTGAGATCTGATGTCGTGGGGTTGGAGAATAAGGCGGATGCCTATCGCGGAAGGAGGAACCTCGGTTGGTAGCTTTATCGGTGCCTTTGGTGATGGATTGGGCCATTATTCTACGAGAGATTGAAGCGGACGAGGGTGGAAAAGATCCAGGACAGCGTTGTTACGTGAGGGAACCGGATACTCGAGTTATTCCATGGATGGACAATGTTGTTATATCGAGGCGCTTGGTGCTGAGGACATCACGCCAATCACAAAGTTATTACGGAGTTTCACGAGAGTGCTATTGGGGGACATTCTGGGTTTCTAAAACCTTATCGGCGTTTGGCTTCAGAGCTGTATTAGGTTGGGATGAAGAAGTATGTTTAGGAGATGTTTGCGAGGTTTGATGTGTGTACGCCCATATATAGCAATGGCGCCGGGAGGGTTATTCTGACCATTAGCGCTACCAATAAGGTTTGGGAGGAGGTGACGATGGATTTCATTGAAGGATTGCCACGTTCGAGATGGATACGGTGATCTTGGTGGTGGTCGATCGACTAAGCAAATATGCTCATTTCGTACCCTACGACACCCCTTATAATCTTGTGTGGCAGTTGCGGTAGCGTTTATGCGTGGTGGTGAATGCGTTTACATGGAATTAGATCGATAATGTAACGGACGCGATAAAGGTTTTTACTTTTGGAGGAGTTGTTTAAGATGCAAAGGTACAATTTTGAAGAGAACCGCTTACCATCCTCAAATGATGGGCGGTGAGATAGTCAACCGATGTGTAGAGACTGTCTGCGATGTTTTGTGTTGGACAAGCCTAAGCAATGGGCGAGGTGGTTAAGCGTGGGCGGTATTGCAATACTTCTTGTCATCTTCTTTGCACAAACCACTCCTTTTAAGATCTTGTATGGGCGAGATCCTCCACATTTGGTGTATTATGGACAGGTTCGACACATGTCACGGGTGGATCAATACTTGGAGGCAGGATCGAATACTTGATGAGTTGAATATGCATCTATCTAAAGCACATCAGATAATGAAAAAACAGGACGATGGTTATAGGAGGGACGTACAATTTGTATTAGGAGATCGAGTTTATTTGAAGCTACGGCCGTCTGGCGAAATCTCTTGCCCAAGCGGAGGGTGAAGCTCTCCCTCGGTATTTTGGGCCTGAGATTGAAGAAAAGATTGGAGAGGTAAGCGTATCGGTTGAAGTTGCCACCAACATCGGTCATTTACGGTGTTTCATGTGTCTCGATTGAGACAAGCTATTGGAGAACATGCGACCTCTCCTTTGCTTCCGCCAAGCGTTGGTGAGGATATGGAGGTAGTTCTAGAACCGACTCTTGTAGAGAGTCGCCATGAGGAGTGGACAACCTGCGATAAAAAGTCTTGATTACATAGAAGGACTTGCCGGACTATGGTGACATGGGAACTATCGTTGATACAGACAATTTCTGAATTCCACCTTGAGGACAAGGTGTCTTTTTGGGAGGGGAGTAATGTTAGACCCATGAAAACCTATGTTAGGCGCAAATATAAAGGAACAGGGGCTGTTTAGTAATTTTAAGAGCAGGGGGCTGTTTAGTAATTTTATGGGCAGGGTCTATTTAGTAATTTTATTATTAATTAGGGTTCAGCTATAAATAAGTTATTATAGAGTCATTTAGGGTTTATGTTGAGTTTTGTCTGGTATTAGGAACTATTAGGAGCTTTGGGAGAGATTGACCTACCTCTCGAATTGTAGGTCAGGATTGTTTGTTTTCTTTTGATTTAATCAATAAAAGTCAGCCCTAATTTAGCCCTAAGTCCTATCATCAAGCTTCAACTTTATTAGATGTATGCCTTTCTTGATGAAATGTCTGGGTCTATCCCTGAATTTGGTTAATGCTGCAAGTGAAGAAGATGATGATAACCCTGTAATTGTTCTTGTTCATAGTAAAATAGGCTAGCAAATGCATATGGGTTTCTTATGTATGATTCTAAAACTATTCCGAGTATAGTTTCTAAATTAATGTTATAAAGTGGCTACTTTTAACATTCGAGATGGTGCTCTCGCTTAAGCATGTTGCATAGCATAAGGAAGCTATAAGTTAGGATGGATAGATATGGGTTTGGAACCAGGCGGTCCTTGCTATCATTTAGTTGCAAAGAGTTTTTTGGTGGGAAAGTTTTCAATGAAAATTAAGGTTTTGTTTTTGACAAAAATAATAAGATACAAAGTGCTTAGGAGTAGAGAGAAATACAAAGTGCTTCGGAGTCGGAAGCTACATAATGCTCGCTGGTATTACAATTTCAAAAAAAGTTATTTCTTAAGCAAACTAATTAGTACTTAAAAGGATGTTACTTAAACTACTTATTAATTTCAATGATAAAATCTTGTTGGAATAAGATTGTCTATCACAAAATAATAACAAGAAGTTATCCACATTTCTACAAGATAAGACCATCTACGTCCCCAATAAGGGTTCACGTATAGAACAACAACAATTCCGAGCATCACAATTACGTACGATGTTGTAAAAGTGATAAAGAAACTATCCGTGTCAATTAAATTATCATCTTCTTCATTACTAGCTGAAGCCTCTGGCATAGTTGCTGGTGATCTACAAATGGGCAATGGCAGTCCGCAAAGAAAAGGATTTCCCTCATAGCTACTCTTGTTGAAGGTTGCAAATTGTCCAGTCCATTTTGGGACATTTCCTGATAAGTTATTGTATGCCACACTAAAAACAGCTAATGTATTTAACTCCACAAGTTGATGAGGGATTTTCCCACTCAATTTGTTATAGGAAAGATCCAAACTTTCGATATGCCTCAAGTTTGAAAAAGTTGATGGGATTGTTCCTGTCAAGTTGTTGTGTGATAGATTCAATGTTTGAATCCTGGTCAAATTTCCAATTTGAGGAGGAATATGGCCGATTAGCTTGTTACAAGAAAGATCAAGTCCTGATAGGAGGCTAAGCACCTTTCCTTGGTAAGTGTAGGCAATGTTCTTTGTTGTGAATTCAAAAATTTCATAGATGGAAAAATATATTTCAAATCGCTCATCAGGACTCGAACTGCTGCTGTAACTTTCATGAAGTGTGGTGTTATCAAAGCAAGGAGGAATAGGACCGTAAAGATTATTATTAGAAAGATCTAACAATTGCAGCTGGTTCAATCTGCACAATTGAACTGGCACTTCACCTTCAAGATTATTGTGACCTAAGATAAGGTGGCTTAATTGAGAAAGCCCATCAACCCAATCCAGAATGCTGCCATTAAAGCGGTTATAGCTAAGATCTAATGTTACAAGGGAAGAGCAATTAAAGAATGTACCTCTTTTTAGCTGTCCATGTAACATATTTTTTGAAAGATGAACTTGTTTGATAGAGGGAGGATGGAAACAAGATGGTAAACTTCCAGATATGTTGTTGTTTGAAATGTCCAAAATCTGAAGCGAATCAAGCTGACAAAACTCCACTGGAATAGGACCTTCAAGATGATTCTCGGGCATTATAATATGTCTTAACTCCGTGAGATTACCCAACCATCGTGGAATCTTACCCGAGAGACTGTTATTATTAAGATACAATCCTTCTAGTGAGGAGCATTTAGACAAACTTTGCGGGATCTCTCCTACAAAGTGATTGCCTTCCAATTGTAAGCTTCTCAAGTTTGTCAAGTTAAAGTTTCTGGAGAACATAGGACCTTCTAAGCTGTTGTTTGATAACACAAGAGACTCCAAGTTGACGCAACCGACGGCCAAGTGCTCGGGGATTTCACCAGTCAATTGGTTGTTGGATAAGTCCAGAATGTGGAGAAAGTTCATATTACCAAATGAAGAGGGAATGGTACCGTCTAAAGCATTCATTGAAATGCTGAAGGACATTAAACTTGGTAAAATATCTCCAATTTCTACTGGAATGTGGCCTTGGAAATTGTTGTTGGAGACATCGAAGAATGTTAACCGCCTGTGTGAATGAATTGGCAATCGGAGAGGTCCTGCAAGAGAATCATTGACGAGAAAAAGAGTTTCTAATCTTGTGTTGTTTTCCAACAACCAGTTTGGAAATTCTTCTTTCATCTTTATGTGTGAGAGATCAACATACTCCAAGTCATGTTGATGGTAAAGGAATTTGGGGAACGTGACACCATCTCCATAACCGGAAGACAATGAGAGATGTGATAATTGGAATTTTGGGGTGGTCAAAGAATGTGACTCAGTTTTTTCTGCATTTATTTCGTTGTTGACAGCATAGAAAATCTTGAGTCTTGAGTGATTGAAAAGTGGTTCAAGTGAAATTGGGATTTGGAAGAGATTGTCTGAAAGTCTCAGCTCTTCAATGGATGTCAAGTGAACGAGGGGAGATGAGGAGATGCTTCCAGTAAGCTGATTGTAAAAAACATCTAATATTCGAAGGGATGTCATATTTGCCAAGCACCAAGGCAAGCTACCTCTTAAATCATTGTCTGAAAGTCTCAGCTCTTCAATGGATGTCAAATGAACGAGGGGAGATGAGGAGATGCTTCCAGTAAGTTGATTGGAAGAAACATCTAATATTCGGAGGGATGTCATATTTGCCCAGCACCAAGGCAAGCTACCTCTTAAATCATTGTCTGAAATGTCCAACTGTTGTAGATGCACCAACGAACAAAGGCCTGAAAATTTATTAGATTCATCAATTAATACAATATAAAAATTGATGAATGCGTATTATTCTTTTATAATAAGTGATTGGTTTGTATAATTGAATATTTAATCAAAAATTAATATTATAGATTAAGAGGGGAGGGTGGGAGCATCTCATTAACCTTGATCAAGAATCATGCTGCTATTAGTGCCAAGACTAGAATTGTAGAGTGATAAGTACTTAAGAAAAGGCATCGATTCACCGATGATTTGAAGAAAGCTGGTGTTGAGCGCAATGCGCGCGTGATCCATCTCCAAATGTTCCAAACTCTTGAAATGAGGAAAACCTAGCAGAAACATTAAACAATAAAATAAATAAATAAATAAGTTGAACACGTAGGACGCCATTTGAGTGACTCCACAATCAACACTTTTCTTTTACCTTGACTGCGTACGACGCCGTTGACTTCACAAAAAGACATGGACAGATTTTTTAACGAAGGGAATATTGATGCAATGCTTTGCAGAAGGCTTATATGGAGAGAGGAATCGTCCAATGTCAAATATTCCAAGTTGGTGAAATTGTGCAACTCTGTTTAGAATTAGAAGGAATGAGCGACGAATTTAGCTTTATTAATAATACGGAAAATTAATTAATTAACAGTTTATTTATAAATTTGGCCACATCTGTACCTTTTACTTACCTTGAGTAGTAGCTGTCGCTATATCGGTAAAATTATTAGACACCAGGTAAAGAGTGTTGAGGGATGGGAATGATCCCATTGACTGTAACAACTTGCTTCCATCTCTAATTCCAACTCCCGATAAATCAAGTCTTTTCAACTTCCTCAAACCTCTGTAATCTGCTCAATAATAATACTAAGGATAGGATTGAAAAAAAAATTCAAAATTTATTGTCTAAATTTAGAGCTAAACGAAATAAATGATTAATTCTATTGGGAGTCATTTCATATTTTATGCTTTGGGAAAAAAGCAACATTGTTTTTCAATCGCCTTAAAGATTAAAGAACTGGAATCAAATCTTTATTACATTCTGTTTTTCAAAGAATATAAATTCTCTGTTTCTTTTGTTTTTGGTACATTTTGGGCCTTCCCTAACCAAATGAATTAAATTAATGTGATTGAATAATATTTTAATTGTTTACCTTGAGGAACCTCAAAATTGTCTATTTCATTGCCGCTCATGGACAACTCCTCTAAGTTGCTCAAGGAGTCAAATTCTGCAAACATGCCAAGACGCCAAGACTTAAGACTTAAAAGAGAGTTAATTAAGCAATATAAACAAATGATAAATTTTATCATTTTTAACTGGACAAAATGATAATTAGTCATGGGGTATTTGCTTCACAGTTGGAGTAATTTTTTTTTTTTTAAATTGTGAGAAACATGGAAAATTTTATTTATGAAATGCTTAAAACTATTTTTCTAATATTTACAGAAACATTGAAAATTGTATTTGTGAAATGGTTAAAACTATTTTTCTAATATTTACTCATAAAAAATTTGAATTGAAAGCCTTGAATCTTATTTTAGCATGTTAATGAAAGGGTTGGGAGAAGCAATGACATTTTAATTACGTACCTTTAACATTAATACTTCCTTCCAATCTATTGTGAGATAAATCTAATGATGTTAATGATGAAAGACGAGCTAGAGATGATAAGATTCTATTGTTGAATGAGTTTTTACTTAAATCAAGCATCTTCAGGTTGTTCAATCTTGATAGCCTCTCTAGACCTGCAAGTAAAATAAAAACAGAGATCACATCTATTTGATGTAATTTCAAAATTAATCATTTAAAAAAATATCAAAATTTTCAACTGAATGAATATGCATACAGTTAAAAGGGAGTAAACCAATAAGCATTCATTGACAACAGTAGGGTATGTTTGGGATTGAGGTTAGGCATTTGTAAACATTCTGACTAAAGTGTTAGTATAACTTCGTATCTTTATGTTAATATGATTTTCACTTATATCATGAAAAATATTTTATATCTTTAATAATTTTATTAAAATTATTATTTAAAATTTATATTTAATATGTATTCTTAAACTTTTGTTTCGTAGTTATAATTTTTTTAAAGAATTTGTTTAAAAACTCCAAAGACCAATCCCAAACATACCCTCAGTCTTTTAAATCCCAAAAGAGCAAATCTCTCATGCACTAAACATCCCTCACGGCCCCGCGCCCCCCCCCCCCCCCTCCCCCCTCTAATATTATTAATACTAACAAAACTAACATTATCACCATTTTGGATTTTGAACCACCCATCCCATAAATATTTTTAATTAATAAAATGCACACCCTCTGTCTCTCTGCCTCTGCAACCAACAAGAGAGCTCTATGTTATTTGTAACAAACACATCTAACAATCTGTACACCCACGCCCCAATTAGTTTTCAGTTGACTTATTTGGTGGTCTTCAGTCTTCTCCCAGTCTTTCATGCCCTTAACTTTCTCCCTTTCTTTCCATATTTCTCATTTTGCTTTAATTTTCCACAATTCTACCTTGGATTGTAATATTTAATTCCCCACGTATTAACTGAGTGAATGCTTGCCCACCCCACTTCAACAACAACTACAACAACAATAATAAATAAATAAGTAAATAAATTCTTCTAGTAATTGCAGAAGGCTTATATGGCGCGCGGAAGAGTCCAATTCAAATATTCCAAGTTGGTGAAATTGCGTAACTCTGTTTAGAAGCAAGGAGCAACAACATTAATTAATTAATTAATAGTCAACACTTTTCTTTTACCTTGACCGCTTAGGATGCCATTGACTTCACAATCAGACATCGACAGATTTTTTAACGAAGTGAATGATGCAATGCTTCGCATAAGGCTTATATGGAGAGTGGAATTGAACAATGTCAAATATTCCAAGTTGGTGAAATTGTGCAACTCTGTTTAGAATTAGAAGGAAGAAGCAACAAATTTAGCTTTATTAATAATACGGAAAATTAATGAATTAATTAATGAACAGTTTATTTATAAATTTGGCTACATCTCTATCTTTTACTTACCTTGAGTAGTAGTTGTCAATGTTTCCGTAAAATTATTAGACGAAAGGGAAAGAGTGTTGAGGGATGGGAATGATCCCATTGACTGTAACAACTTGCTTCCATCTCTAATTCCAACTCCCGATAGATCAAGGCTTTTCAACTTCCTCAAACCACTGTAACCTATTTATTAATAATAATTAGAATAGGATTTAAGAAAATCAAGATTCATTATCTAAATTTAGAGCTAAACAAACTAAATGATTAATTTAATTGGGAGTCAATTCATATTTTATGCTTTGGGAAAAGATCAACGTTATTTTTCAATCCATGTAAAGATTAAAGAACTGGAATCAAATCTTTATTACGTCCTGTTTTTGAAATAATATAGGGGGCGTTCGGCACCGTTTTTCATGGGCCATTCTCATTTTCTCTTTATAAATTCAAGTGGAATGAGCGTTCGGTAGCCCTTCTCGTAAAGCGTAATTGTAAAACATAGAATCTGACTTAGCTTTCACAGTTCACAGTTGCAAATTATAAAACAACTTATACATGTTTTACTTGTTTTATGAAACAAATTGTAAACTAAAATATAATAATATACGCGGTTAATAAAAAATAACAGATAGTCCCCATCTTTAAGACTCTGACACCTTGTCTATCTCACTAAACTTATCTCTTAACTCTCATATTTCTGGGTTGGTTCTTATACATTTTATTACATTTTATTTAGTTTTGCTTTGTTAAAATCACCAAAGATCTGTAGAGATTTACACTGAACTTTGCAGATCTGGGTATTTGATTCTTAATTGTAAGCAAGCATGTAATCTTTTTTTTTTTTCTTCCCAGAAATGCCATATTTAATAATTTTAATTTGATCAAATGTTAAAATGTTGCAAGAATTCAATAGATTTTTTTCTTTTTTGATAAAAAGGAGAATTAGATTTAATATTTATAAAATTCTTTTTCCTCCTTTTATATCCTTTTCGAATCAAGAGTATAAGGTAGAAAGATCGATCGAATAGTGAGCATGTTAACAAAAAATAATTATTTAAAAAAGTAAAAATTGGATATTAGAATTATTGTTATTACTATTGCTGCTGTTGTTGTTGTAAGTTGGTATATTGAAAAATAAATTAGTTTTTATATGAATTTTAAACACAAATTTAACTTGCATGTAGTAAAAAGTGTTAATAGATACCGAACGTGTATTATTAATTTCATTTTTTTAAATATAAGATATATAAAATAATACCAAATGAATATTAAAATTAAAAATATAAGAACTTCAAAACACTATTTCGTTCTTATTTTTATTATAAGAAAATATAAATTAAAAGCAGGGCTTAGGCTTACCTCGAACATCGAATGTTCCTTTGCATCCCGTATCACTTATATCTAATTTTTTTAATGATGAAGGAAGAGAAGATAAAAGTTTGCTACGATTGAGTTTGATACCACTTAAACCGAGAGACTTCAACTTCCTCAAACCTGCAAAATAATAAACCCAATGCAAAGAATCTAGCTCATTTATAGAAGTTTACATTTTTTACAGTCGTTCTAGTACCTTTTGAGACCACAAATTTGTCAATCTTGTTCCCGCCAATGTCTAGCTCCTCTAAATCTCTCAAAGAATCTAATTCTGTAAAGAGTACAAATTGAGTTGAATGTGTCAAACCTCACAAAAAAATAAGTTGTTGTGGTCTTCTGTTCGCAATTAGAATTTATTTATTTTTTTTCATCTTAAATTCAATACAGATGAAAGTACAAGATGAAATCATGAGAAACACTAGAACTTGTATTTATGAATTGCTAAAAGCTGTTTTTTTTTTATTTAATATTAATCATAAAAAAAATTGAATTCAAAACCTTGAATCTTATTTTAGCAAGTTAATCAAAGAGCTTGGAGAAGAGATGAAGTTTTAATTATGTACCTTTAACATCAATACTTCCTTCCAATCTATTGGAAAATAAATCTAATGATGTTAATGATGAAAGACGAGCTTCAGATGATAAGATGCTATTGTCGAATGAGTTTCCACTTAAATCAAGCATCTTCAAGTTGTTCAATTTTGATAGCCTCTCTAGACCTGCAAGTAAAATAAAAAAAGAATTATAGATGCTGGTGTAATATAAAAATTAATTAATCACTTAAAAAAATGTCAGAATTGTCAACTGAAGGATATAGTTGCTGAGTCTTGATATTCGACTTAAAATAGGAGAGAGGAAGTAATTTAATAAAATTAAACGAAGCACCTTCATTTTCAACACAACCGGCTATGTTGTTGAAACTTAAATCAAGTGACTCAAGTTGTTGAAAGGGAGTAAACAAAGAAGCATTCAGATACCAGCTGTACTCTCCGGAATTCGTATTAGAAAGGTCTAGTTTTTTCACTCGGCCTGTGGTGTTGCTGCACTCAACCCTTTCCCATTGACAACAATCAGTAGCTCCCTCACCATCTACCCAGTCGTAAAGAAAATTATCAGGATCATTGAAGAAATGTTTCAGTCGCAAAAGAGCAAATCTCTCATGATCCAAACATCCCTCACTCCACCCACCTTCAAATATTATTAATGACAGAACAAACATTATCACCATTTTCAATTTTGAACCACCCATTCTAACTATATCTTTAACTATGGCAAAACACACACACTGTTCTTATCTCTGTAACCAACTAGAGGGCTCTATTATACGCTATTTTTTTATAACACATCTAACAATTTATACACCCAGCTTATTTGGTTGTTTTCTCCAAGTCTTTCATGCATTAACTTTCTTCCCTTTTTTTCCATATTTGTCATTTTGCTATAATTTTCCACAATGATCCGTTTTGAGCTACCAATAAAGGATAATTGAGAGAGACTGAGATGAGAAACGGATAGAACGAAGAGTCACCGTCTTTTTCCATTGAAAAAACCCACCATTATAAAAAAGCCTGAAGACTTCCACACATTTCACCATTGTAAAAAGGCCCAAAAACTTCCACACATTTTTTTAGTCTTTGGGCTTTTTTTTTCTCATTTGCATTTTGGTCCACACAGTCAAAAATTAAATTCCACACGTTTGCCATTTTGTGGAAATTCCATTTCTATGTTTTACTTTAGAAAGCAGGCGGAGTTAATACGGCCAAGTACTCAATTATTGTTGGTTAAGAATAATAATGAGAACTCGTTTCTATGTCTTTATAACAATTTACTACTATAAAATCTTTATAGCTTCACATCTCTGGTTCAATTATCACTACAAGGCACCAGTACATCCATTTGTAAGCCAATCGATAGAGATCAATTTCAAGTCATAAACTTATATACTTTTATTGTCAGCAAAAATCAAATCACTTTAGCAACGTGTGTCGTCTAATTAATTAATAATCAATCTGAAATTATATAGGTTGGCCGAATATTCCCTTAAAATTAATCAATTTTACCGAAAGAGAATTATTAGACAGATCAAGTGTGTCTAGCTTTTGTGTTGTTTTCCAACAATCAATTTGGAAACTCTCCACTCAATTTAACGTGTGAGAGATGAACATATGCACAGTGATGTTGATGGAAGAAGAATTCGGAAAATGTATGAGATATACAGAAGTAATATAATTAGAATTTTGAGAGGCCAAAGATTGTGACTCGATTTTTGCATATATTTGATTTTTTCCGCACTTGATTAGTTTTGAGTGATAGTTTGAAAATGTGAGATCTTCCATTGATATTAGACAAAAATAGATGAGATGAGGAGATATTTCCAGTAAGTTGATGTTTACTTGGTTGTATAAATATAGTATGACACTAATAATGCGGTTTGATCAACTCCAATTAATGATGTTATTTTCTAATTTTTGGAAGTGATGGAGAAATAAATTTGGTCGGTTTCTTGATGGTTACTGATCAAATAATCAGAGATTAAAATAAATAACATAATTAAAAAATATATGAAAGTTTAAGTTGATGTTGACTGATTTGCATAAGTAAAAAGTATTGACTTTAAAAAAGACATCAATTTCATGAAAGATAATAACGCGGTTTGATCACTCTATAATTAATTATCTTATTTTCAAATAACAAAATTTTCCAACGTACTCTTGGAAATCACGGAGAGAAATTAATTTGGTCTTTTTCCTGATTGACGGTAATCAAATATGGAAGTTCAAGTTGATGTTGACTAGTTTACGTAAGTAAAAAGTATTGACTCTAAAAAAAAAATCAATTTAATGAAAGATAATAACGCGATTTGATCACTCTATAATTAATTATCTTATTTTCAAATAACAAAATTTTCTAACTCTTCTAAATCACGGAGAGAAATTAATTTGGTCTTTTCGTGATTGACAGTAATCAAATATAGAAGTTCAAGTTGATGTTGACTAGTTTGCGTAAGTAAAAAGTATTGATTTTAAAAAAGACATCAATTTCATGAAAGACAATAACGTGGTTTGATCACGCTATAATTAATTATCTTATTTTCAAATAACAAAATTTTCTAACTCTTAGAAATCATGGAGAGAAATTAATTTGGTCTTTTTCTTGATTGACGTAATCAAATAATGGATGACTCAGAAAAACCTTCCCTTATTTTTTCATAAAAAAAATGAAAAGAAAATTACAAGAGAAACAGAGGTAAGCAGAAGCTATACGCCATAAAATGCCTCAGGGGCATAGCTGATACTTAAAAAAAAAAAAGGATGCAATATTGAAAAAGTAAGATAGAACACATACCTGATAATATTGATGAATTAATTATATTTCATTAAAATGAATAATTTGGTCATGATAACAATAAATCTATCAATTTTTAAGTCATCAAAATAATTGAAAATATTTGTTTACAAGAGGAGTGAGAGTCATTGCCCTCAATCAAGGATAGTACCATTAAGTCTAGAATATGACAGTCGCGGGCTGAAATCCATGACCAAATTAATGTTCAAAATCCTTGAAATTAAGATAGCCTGAAAAATTAACAATAAACAAAAATTAAATCAAAATTCTATTTTTTTTTTAGTTTCTAATTTAATACCTTTTCATTATAATTGGAATAAATGAATTCAGAATCTCATTAGAGTAGACATAACTTAAAACATTTTTATTAATTGAAATTAACTTAAAAGCAAATATTTAATAAAAAATAGCTTTCTAGATGGATTATAATTATATGGGGAGGAGACCAGTCCATTAATGTCAATTCTTCCAGGTTGGTGAAATTGTGCAACCCTAAGTAGTTAGCATTTTGTTAATTTAATTATTTATTTTGCCACATCTGTGTTTTTCACTTACCTTGAGCAGCGGTCACACTACAATTGAATTTAGACTCAAATTATTAACAAAAAGGAAACTCATCACCCGAATGTGATCCTAGTTATTAATGAACTCAATTGCCGAATCTTCTTGAAGATGGTTTAATAATAAAAAGATAGTTAATGCTCCATATGATTTTGCGCTTGGCTTCCGAAATTGCAGTGGGATTGATAATTAATGAGACTAAAGAAGGCCAAGTAAAGTAAGAGGCAATTAAACTCCTGCTTGTTATTCAAGACTTGTAAATTTAGGATAACATGTACATATAGGCCTGAGTTTAATTAATTTGTCTTGTTTTATTATTAATCAGCAGCCATGGGCAGCAACTCGCAACTTCATGTCGTTCTGAACACCAAACTTTCTTTAGATAGAAAGACAATGTATATGAAAGTAAGAAATTAATTAAATTAAACATCTAATTCATCTCGATATACAATTTTCTTATTAAAAAAAAGAATTAAAATTTATAAGACCACCCTACTTATTAGATTTTTTCTAATTACAATATAATTCTTAGGTGAAATTACTAAAATAAGAAAACAAATAATTATTAATTTAATTATTATCTATTATAATTGAGAATTTAAATTTGTTATACGGTATAAGTCTTGGAGATTTTTTATGTTCTTAAACTCTTTCTTAATCGTTCAAATATTGCTTTGACGGAGGAAGAAGATATGCAATCGGAAGAATTTGAAAACGCTGAATGCATTTGCTAGCTGGAGTTAAAATTCAAAAGCTTTACTTTTCATTGGTTTGGTGTTGATTTGATTTGATTTTCTTTTTCAAATTAGCAATATAGACTTGAATGTGAGTATGTTATGGGGGTAGAAAGATATGGGAGTTGATATTATTCAAAGAAAAAATCTATTATTTTAATGTTCGAGACAAGTCGTTTCAGTAAAATATGAATCACCTTCCAGTCTCCCACACATTTTAAAAATCTAATTTTTTTTTTTGACCTTTCGCTTTAAATTGTATTTTGGTCCACACGGCCAAAAATTAAATTCCACGGGTTTTGCATTTTGTAGGATTCTATAAATTTTTTTTTTTTAACAAAACTTTAGTCAATGGAGTCAATGGGCCAAAAATTCATTGAAAGGTCCCGAGAATCAATTATCATTGTAGTGCTGTGGACTTGTAGGGCAGCTACCGGAGTCCACACGTTCTGCTGTTTGTTTACTGTCCAACTCACTCAAGAATCCAAACCTGCGGTTACGCCAAGACATAAAATTAAATACGTAAAACAGAGTTTAAGTAATTAATGATTTAACTTGAAACAAAATAAACAGGACAATTTAATTATTGAATTCCACATTGTGCTATTGAAAATTGAGAAAAAAAATATTGTCATCTCAGTCAGTTAGATAATCACTATAAATCAACAGCTATCGACAGCAACTCGCAAGTAGATAATCCGTAGTTACGAGTTTGATTTCAAATCCCCTGCATCAGAGTTCAATAAATATTAAGCGCTTAAATCAAAGCGTAGCAGTTTTTTAAAGGAAAAGATATTTATTGAGTGCACTTAATTTTAACTCTGTTAAATATCATGAAAATTAATAGATTGATTTACATAATGGTTTTTTTCTTGAATATTGATTACACATCAAATTATTGCATTTCATAAATATTTATAACTGCTATTATAACAGACATTACATACACTGATATTTATAATCAGATATACATAAACTACGTTATTATTACGTTAAATTCTACATGAAGTAGATCTGAGACAATAATCCTCACATGAGGAAGGATGTCACTCTCACTCGCGTTTTGAGAGAATGATTTATAGGTGTTTAGCCCCCACAAAACATGAGGGCAACAAAATAGCGTGAGGGCAGCAGCCCACCACTTCGGCTAAGGCCGAACTGGCATTTACATAATGGTTTTAAACTTTATGTTAATTGAATAAATTTATCTACAACAAAATAGTAATTGGAAGTCATCTATATTTTAACAAGACAAAACCACCAATATCGCCAATAATAGTTCACATATAGAGTACTAATACTTCCTAACATCACAATTGCATAAGATGATTTAAAAGTGATATGGAAACTGTCCAATGAATTAAATTATCATCTTTTTCAGGGCTAATTGAATCTTCCGGCACAGTTGCAGTGGTCTATCTTCCTTGCAACTCTTGGGCAATGGCAATCCACTGGGAAAAAGATTTTCCTCATAGCTACTCCCGTCAAAGGTTTTAAATTGTTTCGGAGCATGGCTATTTTTAAGAGTTGGGCGGTAAGTTTAGAGTATGATTATTAATTTTTTGAAAATTTTTACGTGTTTTTGTTTGTTTTTACATACTATAAATACCCGTGGTCATTTGGTTTTAACGGTTTAGCCCTCAAGTGAATATAACAAACAAGGGAAAGTAAAGTTAGGATAACAAATACATATAGAGGTCTGATTTTAATTAATTTGTCTCGTTTTATTATTACTCAGCAGCTATGGGAGGCAACTTGCAGCTTCATTTTCAATTCAACGTCACTGTGCATTTGTTGTTCTTTTTCTTGTATTATATTTCCTAATTTTAGTTCACAGAACTGCTACCATAATTGATAACTCAGATGGTATCCCTTGGTGGAGGAGGTTGAATCTAGGACCAAAAGATTCTTAAATCTGGGGGCATGCAATAGTTGACCAGCATCTCTCAGAATGTATTTTATTTCTGAAATCACCTGCATAATAATATGCTAACATCATAAAATCTACCTGGATAGGGTTCTTGCTAGTGATCATCCTATTCCTTCAAGACAAATCACAAGGCCACATTCAAAGAAGAAAACTTCCCTCTTTCAGCATATCACATCTGGTTAATTCTTCAATTTCCTGTACTTGAGCAGGGAAAAAGCATATGCATAAACAGCTTCAAACGAGGAACAATGATGAAGAAATCGGCGGCATTCGCTACGCAATCTTTCTTCTCTAACTCTGCAAGATTGGCAACAACTTTGTTCAAACAAACACTCATATTTCGTTTCTCGTAAAACCTCAAGAACTTCAGCTATCTCAGTACATCCTGTAACATTTAACGTAGGTGAAGCCTCTTTTCCTAATGGAGTTATGCCCTGACCTAATTGCCCTGACAGCATTATGACTGGCATGCAGTACCATTAACTTTTCAATGTAGCTTTTGCTAGAAAGCTTTGGATTAATGATGACAAGTAATGTTGCACCCTTTTCATCAAGACAGGAGCAGGTTTTTGCAGATTAGCAGTCAGCCACTCATAATCTGACAATGTAGCTTCAGATAATGGCTCCAAAAACTCACATCTGGCCAGAATTTCAGCCGGGGGTACTCCAGCAATTAAGTTAGTATCCAGACTTGGTTTACCCTTCAGAAGTTCTTCAGGCAACTTAATCAGAGTACTTTCAAGGGCAGAGGGAGATGCGCCCGGGATAACCTCTTGCTTGAAAGGCAATGCTCTCGCTGTTTGCAAGCAGAATTCTATCCATTGATGGATTAATGGAGACGGACCTCTGACTCGCCCTCCAATTTGTTTTGTTTCAAGTCTTGAGGCAGCAGGGATTGCCTATAAAGAGAATACGAACTTATTAGTCACATTATCATGTTTACTGATCGCTAATATGAAGGAGATAACAATGTGAATATCGAGTAGGATGGCAGGCATGGGTATACCCAAAGATCGGCCCATAAGCTAGCACCAGACTTGGGAACAACAACTGCAACATTAGACATACGTTTGACAGCAGGAAGAACATCACTACTCCACCCAACAGCAACCCATACATCTCCAATTCCAAATGCCTTCAGATAGTGCATATTGTCAAACAGTCGAACCTATGTAAAACCCAATAAACGCAGATATTGCAATATTGTCACCGGTATCGACAAAGATATTAGCATCTAAAACAAATTATTGTATAAGATAAACAATGGGGAGGAGCATGGGCATTCTACATATTGTTAGACATCTTGAAGCCCTCATAATAGGATTGATCAAATGTTAGGTAACCTAAAAGATGCGACAACTATTTTTCATATTACATGTGCCCTTAACTCAAACTGGACAAAGTAGACAATTTCAATAACTAGAACTTATAGATGATTCTACTAGAATACTATGCACGGTAGATTTATAACATTTATAAATCAAACCCATCATCTTTCATCTGAAAGACTCTTGAGTTGCACAAACCAATTTCACTACGCCCTACCAGAACTTTGCTGAACCTTCCTGGATCCACCTGTTTGCACCTACTATTCCCCTTCATTACAGCCAATAACCACATAATTTAATTTTTTTGAAATTGGCATGCCAGACAAATTTGGTCAATTACAAACCTATTTCTGTCTAAAAATGCATCCATCAAAGGACACCGACTTGTTGTTGTCACTTCATTTTGTTAGTCTCTATTGCTCGCGTATTCTCATTAAGGAAACGAACCAAATGGCGCCAATTTACCCACACCACATTATTATGGGTTTTCATTGTTTTGGGTTTTTGTCAATTTAATGAGACAGAATCTCACATCCCTTGCCATTTCCTCAGCTAAATTTAGGAGCAAAAGCATTTATTGCATCCATCTCAGGAGAGAACACCAACGTATGTATTAATATGTATGAAAAGGAAAAGACAACACTAACATTCATATGTATGAAAAGGAGGAGATAACACTAACATATGCATTCATATGTATGAAGAAGCAGACTTTTACAAACAAAATCAGTTGTCAGGCAATAACATGCAATGACCAGATATCATTTCTTTAGAAGTACCTGGTTTGCCAGTAATGCCAGATTCTGCTGAACAGCAATCTTCCCACCAGCAACTTGCAAATCAATATTGTTTGAATTGTATGATGCTCCCATATACTTCAAAACTGAACCAATAACCTCTCGGGGAGAATTAACCATTGAAACTCTTCCTGCGAGCTCAGGCCGCCACAGATCATTCCAGTCCTACAATCCATTTTCATTAATCATGTTATTGTGCATAAAATGCAGATCTCTTAAAACAGCATCAACAAATTTCTCATTCTAATTTCCAGTGTGAACAAATTGTGTAATGACCAGAGCATGTCAAAATATATAACAACTCCGCAGCCTAATCCTTCCCGTTCCAAGCAGGCACATGTTTAAATTTTAAAATGAGGAAAAAAGAGCCATCAAATGCCCCAAAAAATCTACCATTTGGCAGTTCATTTCAGAAAACAACTTCAAGCAAGATCTTACTAATTGATGACCAAAGAAACTTCACCTCATCATTTCTGCATGTCACAATGAACAACATTTAAACATCAATAAACAGGATCAAACCAGTTTTATTATGTTTTTGGAACGCACTGATAGTCTCACACTAAGATGATGAGGAACTGTAAATTACTTGACTAAAGATGTTACTTTTTATTGTTAGAGCTTGGTCAGTATTTATTTGTGTGGGTGGAATTTTTATTTTAATTATTAGAAGCAGATATCCAGTGGGGATTTTATAAAGGTTGAGAGATATCTTGGTATAAAAAAGGGAAAAAAGAATGAAGATCCCCTGTCCTCATTCATTTAAATTTTGACCATTTTCAAGACAAAACTTTACCACAGAATAATGAACTACTGAACTGTTTTCTTCCCATTCGCTCCCCATATTCTTTATTTTGAGATATCTTCTCCAAGCTAACCCACGTATCAAAGCATACTTCATACATTAGAAAAATTCTCCATCATTACAGATGATAATTTGAATTGTGAGACATGAGACACACTGTGTGTTTGTTTTACCAAACTCAAGTTAGTTGGCTATGCTAAACAACATTGACAGTGTTCAGTAACAATATTCAGATCAAGATTCTGTAACTTTTTGGGTCAAACTGAACATAATTGAAAAAAGAATGCTCAACCTACAATAGAGGTTAGTAGTTAGACCAATTGCTCAATCTTAGGCAAGAAAAATTTAATGCTACTGCCCGTCTGACCCATTTTGAAGTGCTCATGCCGGATTGTGACGTCAGTTAGCAGGGTTCAGTGGCATTGACCAAATTTATTAATTGCATCAAGCAGGAGGTTAACTGCACTTTCTTAGGATCCTGGATGATGTCTACTATCTGGCCTTAGAAATTGGAAGATACCTTAACCTTCATAACTCCCTAGACATTTTAATGGATATTTTAATTGGCAGTCAATAGCTTCGCATGGTTATAGTATCTTAAGCTCTAATATTAACCCTGACTTACGAGCTAGCATACCCAAGGAGACAATATTTAATTTTTCTTGTTCACATCCTAGCAACTCACTTATTAAGTGCCATCACTACGTGCTAAAGTGGCATAGTTTCTCATTGTTCTTAGTGTACATTTGACTACAACGAAGAAGTTTAATGAACCATTTGTAGAAGATAATATCATTGAGTTTATAGATTCTTTCAGGGATACCATTATTACCCGTCAATAAGATGCTTCTAAAGATCCTATCATAAAAAATATTGAAGAGAAAGGCAGTCTTGATTTTGTTTCATATAAAACTAAATGAGTTTAAAGACAAGATTACCTCAATCGGAGCCAAATTATGCTTTCGAAATTTACTTTTCTTGTAGGCTATCACCATTGTGCCCCACCTGTATGGTGCCGCCCATATTTTACCTCGAGGATCAATTTCTCCTGCATCATTCCTGCGTAGATATACCTGAGCGTTCGTTAGTGCAAATAAAAGCAAATAAACAAATAAATAAAACGACTAAAAAGGGTAATACAGATAGAGAACAAATTAGATTACCAAATTTCAATGTAAGACAATAAAAATTATCGGGACAAAGACAAAGATGTTACCTTCCATTTGTGACTTAAGCATTTGAACCAATCTTGGTCTTCAGCTCCAGCTATTGGCTCAATCAATCTCTCTTTAATGGCAAAACTAAGCCATGAATCACCGACACTAACCAAATCAGCAGCCATATAAGAAGCTGACTTAGCCTTAACTTTGTTAAAGGGCACAAATAAATTGTTAAAGATCCCACCAATGCTAGTACACAAATTCATCTGAAACTTCAATCTCTTTCCTTGACTTCGCATAAAATCCTTAACCCAAGATTGAGGCACTGAATTTTGAAGAGAAACAATCCTTAAAGGCACGGTCAATGCGTACGTTTTCGATTTCCAACTCTCAAATTCTTGATTCAACTTTTCATCCTCTTCTTGTTCTGTGCCTTGATTAAGCAATTGGTCTTGTTGGGTGACAATTGGAGCGAGAGGAAGCTGTGCGGGACCGGCCGAGCAAATACGGACTCCAAATCCGAGAAAGAGTACGACGGAAGCAGAAGCCAGTTGAAGAGGGAGCTTGAAATGGAGATAGTGAGGTTGTCGGTCATTGTGAGCCGTTGGATCAATGTGGGTCCCGGATAATCTGATAGCCTTAATTGAGCACTGTTTATCGGAGACACGGAGACGGGGCGTAGGGTATGACCGTCGAGAAAGGGAATCCGAACCGTTAGGGTTAGGTGTCAGTACCAGTGGAGAAGATGGGATTGACAACGCCATAACCGTACACAAAGCAAGTGCAAGCCAAATGAATTTTGCGATTAGTTTACCTTCGTATAATTACAACAATACCCCAAACGTAAAATTCCAAATGACTGAATGAGACTAATGAATTTTATTTTATTTAGCTTATTTTTATTTCCAATTATGATAAATAAATTTTATAAACTAGTTGCCAATTTAAAAAATAGTTTAAAAAATAAATGAAAAATGAATTTAAAAATAAATAAATTTAATAAATTATGATTAAATTATGATTAAATAATAAAAAATTGAATTGGTACCATTTATTTATTGATAAAATGAATTGGTACCATTTATTTAATAGTTTATTAAATTTAATAAATTCATTTATTAAATTCATTTATTAAATTCATTTATTAAATTCATTTATTTTTCCAATTAATTTATTGGTACCAATAAATTAATTCATTTATTTAATATTTTATTAAATAAATAAATTTATTGATAAATGAATTTATTGAAATATATTTATCAATGAATTTATTTATAAATTAATTTATTGAAATAAATTTATCAATGAATTTATTTATAAATTAATTTATTGAAATAAATTTATCAATGAATTTATTTATAAATTAATTTATTGAAATAAATTTATCAATGAATTTATTAATAAATTAATTTGTTTAATTAATTTAATTAATTTAATTTAAATAAATTCATTTATTTAGTTTATTAAATAAATAAATTTATTGATAAATGAATTTAATTTATTGATAAATGAATTGGTACCATTTATGTAATAGTTTATTAAATTTAATAAATGCATTTATTTTTCCAATTATGAGAAATGAATTTTAAAAAATTTATTTATTTTTATTAAATTATTAAATTTTATATTTAAATTGGTAAAATGATAAATAAAAAATTATTTAAAAAAATCTATGAAATAGACATTTAAAACTCTTTTCGATAGTAAATTTCATGGCTTAAATAGTTCTAAGAGCTCCAGCTACCTTACCCAATGGTTTCAAATAATTTTACTTGATTAACCAATACTTTTAATTTTATTTGATGAGCCACTATTTGAATTTTACGAACAATAAGAGACTAAAAATTTAGTTGCATATCTAAAAATAGAATTATAAATTCTTATATAAATTTATTTGGTACAAATAGATGTGAGATACTTCAATTAAATGGATTAAATAACTCTTAGCACACATAATTTATTTTTATTATTTTATATTTTCATCTAATTAATGAATTTAGACTATACCAATTTGTATGAAAATAAGCTAATGAATTTAGACTATACCAATTTGTGTGAAAATAAGTTTGTACAAGAAAGCTCTCATAAAGAACTAAATAAGAGCAATGTCCCAATATCTAAATTTTAATTTGAGTCTTCACTATAGTGACATTAACTCATCGGATGTTAGTTAAATAATTCTATAAGTTATGAAATCTGTCATCTAATAAATGAGTGACACATGATATTACAATTTAAATATTAGGATTCTTAATATTATTTAATTAATTTTTGTTAAAAATTATACTTATAAAAAGATGCATTGATAAAAAAAAATTAAAGAACTTTCTATAAACGATCAAATGAATAATAAATTTTTGTTAAAAGTTTTACTTTGCACAAAAAAAAAAAACCGACTGATCAAAGATTTTGGAACTTTAAAAGCTCTCTTAAACAAAACAACCAAATATATAATAATTTAAAAAAATTCTACTCGTAAAATGCTACATTAGAAAAGCTCTAGCTATACTAAGTGAAGCCTTAATCATAACAGGGATTATAAAACTTTAATTAATATCTTTATCTCGCTACAAAGTACAACCTGAATGAGGCGCTAATCCAACAGTGTAAAACCATTTTTATGCTCGCCCAATCCTTCCCCATGTGTCATCATTTTGCAAATTTGTCACTCCAGTGGTAAAGGCTATCACTTACAGCCCACTCCAGATCTCCATGGCCCTCCAAAAGCAAAATGAAAGAAACCCATTGCGTATTATTGGTTGATTTTTGTTTAGTTACTATGTGGGGTCTCTTCAATTTGTTGGAAATCAAATCAAATTAAATCATTTCCATTCAAGAACTTTCATCTGGGGTCATTAAATATTCCAAGAAAAAGTGATTTCAAATTCTTGTATGTGCATCAATATGTGTAGTCAAACTGAATCTGTTACTGAAATGCTGCCTCACTATCCCGTTGAATGTGATTCGACTAACAGGGCTAAAAATTGTGAAAATATTGTTCCTAATCAGAGGATGCCAGTGGCATTGAACAAAGTAATGGTTGGTAATTTTAGGACCAGGCTATTGGCAAAGGATCAGGATTCTCTCCTGATCTGATCATGTTCTGAGCAAATAAATTAATTACTGATTGGTTATTAATAAATAAAAAAATAAAAAAAGTTAAATCTCATTAATGCAACATCATTTAAGAGACATGAGATCTTTAAAAAGTGTCTTTCGGATCGGGAGGATCTCCTTGGCAAAAAACCCAATTACAAATTCGAGAATCAATGTCACTTTGCTAGGAATGGAGAGACTAGATGGCCTAACGAAATGCAGCTTTCTAGACAATTCTATTATCAGAAAACTTGCAAATATGAGGATAGGTGTCGATTTCTCCATGTAAATGCCGAGAGATGTGGGGAAGTTTCTACTCAATTTAGGAATAGCTTGGGGATAAGCATTTTGAGTGGTGGATCTTCTGGGATAACAGAAGTGGGTCTGTTCGTTGGGAACACAACAAGGCGCTGGCTAACTTGGAGTATCTGTGATTGAATGAATCCGAAGCTGGTGACGGGAAAACAAAGCTCTGTCGGAACTGAGGGATAAGGGGAAGCTGCCTGTATGCAAATATATGCAACTTTGCTTATGGACTAGCAGGCACGAACCCAATTTGGTTTGTTCAACATTAGATTATATATGCCATTTTGGAAATGAAAGTAAGGGAAATTATTCACCGACCACTTGTTTTTTCACCGTTTTTCAAAAATACATATATATTTTTTTTTTTTTTGCAACGCTCCACCTCAAGTTAACATTTTTTTCATTGGTCCGCTCTCGTTATAACACCGTTAGAATTTTGCTGACATCATAAAGGTAAAATTATCATTTCACAACAACACAGTGGTGGATAGGTGCAAAACAAAAATAATATAACTTCAAATAGAGTTCAGAAAAAAAATAATTAAGAATTGTGTATTTAAAAAAAATTAAAAAAAAAAGTGGTCGGTAGATAATTTATCTTTTACATTTGAAGGTAAAAAAATCATTTAACCAATATTTTGTTAGTTTTCTTAACGGTTTCTGAACGGAAGTGGAAAAGTGAAAAGAAATGTAACTTCAGGTGGATTTCAGGAAAAAAAAATGTGTATTTTTTAAAAGGGAAATTATCGTTTCTTACATGAGTTATTACGACATATCATATCGATCTGTGATTTGAAAATCGTTTCTTCTACCAAACATTTACGCCATTATCAATTCACTCTTATTAGTTAAGAAAACATTAATATTTAACAGAAATTGAGTTAAAAGTCGATTTTACCCCCAAGAGTTTGGTAGTAAAATGATAATTCTCCTAAAACCTTAGGAGTAAAATGATAATTCCCCTAAAACTTTGATAGTAAAATAATAATTTATCTATCAAATTAACAGATAATTTTACTTTTACAGCTGCAAATGTCTTTAATGCCCTTATGACATCAGTAAATTTTTAACATTCTTAACGGAATGGTAATGATTTGATAACGACGCAAACGTTTGGTAGTAAAATGTCTTCGTGAATCGTGATGCGACGTGATATCGAATAACTTTGGTAGCAAAATGATAATATCCCTTTTGAAAAAGTTGAAAAAAATAGGTGGACAGAAGATAATTTCCCATGAAATAATAATGTTACTTGATCAATGTGGCGGCACAGGATTGTGGGCTAGTAAGAATTTTTTATATACAGTAGATAGCTTGATATGTTCCTTGCAATTTGCATTGCTTCTAGGTTCGCAACATGGCATGGTAAGGTACAAATATATCAACGTTTTATGTTGCATTGAATTCTATCATCAGAAGGCAAAACAATGATTGATAACACAAGTTCATGTAATTTTGCCATTGTACTCATAGATGCCTTTATCACAAACTTGTCTGAAGGTTGAACCAGCAGTTACAAGTGATAATAAACATGCATGCATAAGTGGTCCACTCATGGATCATAATTTAAAGAGAGATATGAAATAGCTCAGGTTGTGAAAAATTGTTAAAAGTAAAGTGTCAATTGCTTGATGTTTTGTCATTTTCCGTATGTATTGTTTAGATGTATCATTTTATTGTTTTTGTTTTTTAGTGACGACCAGTCAGTGGATGTTAAAACGGCAGGCCAAGAAGCAAGATGAGTAGAGGATCTGAATCCCAGATGATCAAATGCAAAGATGAGACAGAGAAAGTAAGGAGGGGTACCTTTTCATGGAATAGTCTCAGTGGTGAATCCTTTGTTCTGAATCTGCTAAATTGCTGTTGTTTGCGTTTTCATTCAGTTTCAGGCAATTGGTACACATGAAATCTATGCTCTGGCCAAGATTGGAGCCGCTTGCAATTCCTTACTTCGGAAAAATATAGAAACAATGGAAGTTCTGGTAATGACTGAAGCATATTGCAACCGTTCAAGTCAAGATATTCCAGTCTTGCAAGTTGCTTCTCAAAGTTATTCCCACTTGGGAATTATTTATTTTTTCATCTGGAATAGATCTGTACATAGCTGAGGTTTGAATGAGTTTGAATACAAATGTATGAATAACATGTTTGTTTTTTATTTTTTGATATATGAATATAAGTAGTATTTGGTTTGTTTTTATAAATAAAAAATTTCTTAAACATAGTTAGTTAACATTTTATGTTTTTGTAAATTAAAACAAAAAAGGGGGTTATTTACTTCTCATTCAGCCTTTTTTTTTTAATTTAGATAAATGTAACAAAAGTTTACCTTTTTTTTATTCAAATGTAAATATCTCAAAATCAAACATAAATTAAAAAAAAAGAGCATTAATTACATACTTCAAGGAGTTAACAAACAAGCCTTTAGATTTAAAATTTTCAATGAGGATTGACGAACAATATTGTGGGGAATTTCCATTTTAGCAGAGTCTCTTAAATTTAGCTGTAACAAATTCGATAAATCTAAACCTGACAATAATATTGGAGGCAATGATACCAAACCTCTGCATTGAGAAAATGATAGATATTTAAGTACAACCGAACCTGCGACAGAGGACTAATAGCTGATCCATTAGTAGAGATGTACCTCAAAGATTTTAAATTGCTAATGTTATCCCGAAGGCTATCAAGATTGCAGCTCTGTAATTGGCCGTCCTCGCTAAATTTATATCTCTAAACTTTCCATTTTCTCCATGATTTCTGGAAAACTTTCGAGGTTTGAGCAGTTATAGAGATAAAGCTCAAGAAGAGATTTCAATTTACAAATGCTTGATGGGAAGCCTCTTCAGCCTCGTGCACTTACTCAAACGCAACGTTGTAAGATCAGCTAGGCACTCTATTGATGAGGGGACTTCTTTTATTGGGGTCTCGCTTAAGTCTAGCTTTGCTATATCCCATAAATCTGTGGAAAATCTGCAAAATTAATACATCCGGACAAGTCAATTGTTTCAGGAGAAACAAAATGACTGTTGCTTGCAATAATTGGAAAAAAAAAAAAAAAAACACTTTTGCATCTCATGAAACACAACAGGCTGAGCTGGATGAAGTTGTATATATATGGGGAATGTAAGGCATGCTTTCACAATTTGAAAGATTTATTGTCTTAAGATTTGGGGTTTTCGATGGTTCTGCGATTCTACTGAGATATTGGGAGTGCTGAAGATCTGCAAATTTTAACTTGAGAGCTTCCTATAATGAAAGATACATAATTACTATATTAAATTAGCATCAGTAAATTTTAAAGTTATTCATTATATATATATAAAGAAAGGAATAATAATACATTATACATTTTCTCCTTTCCAAATTTGCTCAGTTTAACTATAAGTCTATAAGGCAAGCTGAGCTCAATCAGGTTCTCCAATTCAAAATCTGATGGTAGTATTTTTAAAAGATATTAATGCCAATAAAGATTTCTCAATTTTTCTGGAAGACATTCCAAACCTTGGGGAAGTTGCACTCGAGAGCTTATAATTGGAACACCATCATGCAATGTTTTTCAGCAATCTAAGATTTGACATTTTTTCAAAAGCTCGAGAATGTAAACATGTGCCTCTTATTCTAGAATATTCCTACAATTGCATCGGTCCCCTTCAGAAAAGAAGCAAAAAGTGAGTTGGCGTAAACTATTGGTGTGTTTGGGAGTGAGGTGCTGTACCTTTTAAGCTGCAGTTGTTGTGGAGAAAAAATTACAGCTGTGGAGTAGAAATTGGAAAAAAATTCTTAGCTTAAAGCCATTCTGAGTGTTCACAAAAAGGATTTTAGCGGTAATTTTAAAACTACATATATCAAAGTACTTGTTCTATTCGAATAACTTTCAAATCCAAAATGTTGTTTGACAAATGTTTTAAATGAAATGACATTGAATGTAAACAATAATTTTGTTTTTAATGTTTCAAGTTATTTTGTTTACACTAATATATTTTTTAACTAATAATGGTGATTTGGTAACAATAAAATCTAATGTAACACTGCTGTGGTTGAGAAAATTACGGCCGCTTTTAGCCCCATAAAAACTTAAATAGTAATCTTACCTTATTTTTCTGCAATACGTGATAGATATCCTCATGGTCCCGCAATCTACTATGTTTTCCCACTCTTTGATAGATTCTTGGTGAACAATCTATGAACCCATCTCTTGCAATAATCAACCCATCTCTTGCAATAAATCATGCATTCGCACAGCTTACTGTAATTTGAAATATTTAGAACAACACTCAATGCCTAACGCACAAAACTAGAATCGTCTGGTATTCTTATTACAAACTCTTTTCTCGTTCCTCAAAGAAGCATGCAATATCTAGAAATAAACTCTTCTTTTCTGGCTTTAATGTGAGGGTCAGAAATTCGATTTAAGTTCTCCAATGCCTTTTCCCGATCTATTAATTTTTCCCACGAAGGAAACAGCCAATACTTTTGAGGGCCAATGCATTGCCATTGGCATAATTCAATATAAGCTTTGAGACCTCCCGTAGATTTGTTGGGCAATGGTTTGATGTAAACGCACCGTTACAGAAGAGCTTATGAGCTTCATGACATTCCAATCCATTAGCCACATATATGTTAAGTGTCAGGTACTCCAAATCTATCAAGAATTTGTTTATCTCTAATAAAGGTTAAGATGATTCTACTCTACTACTTAATTATTGTAACTGTCTAACTTTATTCACACCATCTAGAACTATAAACACCTCCATTCGCTGGAGTCTTTGCCTCACGCATTCAGGAAGGTCGGGGGTTTCTGATTTTTCGTCTAATATTTTCAGAAGGACGTGTATTTAATCCAACAAGGCCATCGAAGTATGTTGAGAATGTTACGTTTTCTAATTTCGTCATAATATCTTTAACAATTTAATCTGCAAGAAAATTTCAGATTTTTCAGAAACAGATTCTTGAGAATAATGCTCAACTGAAAATGTGCGGAGTATATCCAATGCGTAGAGCTTTCATCCTGGAAATTTGTGAGGGCTTTCCTTAATTTTTTTTTTTCCTACATGATTCATCAATTCAAGAAGCATGACGACATGGCAAGTGAAAAAAATTTGGAGAACAGCGGACATAAAAAAAAAAAAAAGCAATTATGTAAAAATAATGTATTAATTTTTTCCCCTCCTCCAATGCTTATCAATTTATAGCACTCTTTTCAAGAAATCTTATTTCTTTGGAAATGTGAATATTTTAACAACCATGCTTGCTTTGAAAAAAAATGAAAGAAGTGCCCTAGACAGAAAAGGAGAGGAAAAGAAAATAATTAAAAAAATAAGTTTCACAGCAAACTAAATAATAAAATGAAATTCCACCCACTTCCCCCCATCTCCTATCCCCTCCAGTATTCTCCTCTCATCTCCTTTGTTGTTTCTTCCGATCCAACACGAGCAGTTTCGATGTTTTTCGGCATAGAAAAAGTTATCCACAAAGTCCAAGTGCAAGTCAAGTCAAGCAAACTCATAAAGCTAGGATAAAATAACACTATAACGTGATTTCAAGTCATTTTTGGGTTGGAAAAGCTGTGCCAGAGGAGCCGAGAATGAAGTCGTTATTGGTGAACTCAGAGTCCCATTCAGTGTTAAACCCAAATCCAAACTGTAAAAGAAGTTGAGTAGAAGCTGACTTCGACTACCCGAATCCCAAAAGTCAATTTTGGGTTGTTATAATCATTCACTGCGCCAATTCTGATAAGGGTAGCGGCACACCAAGTCGTTCAACGTGCATTGAAGATTCAATCCTCTTCCTTACAGTTCTGGGCTTCTGGCTAAGAACTTCAGCCATAATCAATAACAATCTCACAAATTCAACTGAGGATTCACTCCCTTCCTAGAACAAGAGAATAATAAACCTTCTGAAGATAAACCTTCTGAAGATAAACCTTCTTAATACAAGTGGCAGATACAATATCAGAAAAAAGACACCTGCCTCATCTAATGGAACTGATTATTGAGATGAAACATATTTTACAAAAATGGCATAAATCAGACTTATCTTTTTCAGAGGCCAAATTTTTGAACTTATACAAATGCATTTACAATTAACTAGAGAGAACAAATGCAAGAGTGATTTCAACTTTCAAGAAAAGAAAATGGAAAAAAATGAATAATTGAGTCATACTGCAAGTGGAATTTCCAGATCACGTGGAGAGGAAAAAAACATATGCACCCACCCCATGCAGAATGAGGACACCAGAAGTAGGTAAATTAACCGAGAATTCCATCAAGACTAATCAAATACTTGGAGAGTGGGTTCAAGCGGATAGCACGAAGCACGGCATCTTCATTTTTCATAAATCTGCACAAAGAATGAATAAATAAAATGGAGAAGCCGAACTGTTGCAGACTTTTGGTCACCTTTCACTGCTGCATCATCCAAAATATTCTACAAACTGCATTAACATGGATGCAAACTCAAATATGCCTTCATTGTCACCGCAAAGTTTTCAATCTGAGTTGGAATCGTAAAAGTCACTTGGGCATGGGGTCATGACCTCAGATTCAAGAATCTGGACCACTCTGTGCATGGTGGGTCGATCATCTGGGCTGGAAGATACACATTGGGTGGCTACTGAGAGCAGGGCATCAAGACTTTCAGACTGAACCCCTTCACAATTTGGATCAATGATCTCTCGTTGCCTATCCTCCGATACCAGGAAATTCAACTGCACAAATAAATATGGATGAGGGCTAGGGAATATTTATATCTATAGCAATAAACGAGACTGCTAAATGAAAGAGTGATTAGATTTAGCAATGCTCAAACTAAAAGGCAGTAAATAAACAATTGATTTGCACTAACAGACAACAGCAGAAGTTCAACTGATGGGAAGTAAACAAATAAAAATGCAACAGGTCCAAGATCCAAATGCACCTACGGTTTTGCAGTTCCAATAAATACTAAATAGACATCCCTTATGGAGGAGAAGATTTTGGCTTAATTTTTATGGGAGAAAAATATTGGCTTCCATATTGGGAGCGAGCATATTTTCTTAAAGAATTGATCAATTCTTCCATGAGGACATTTGATGGGTGTTGCTCTTTCACATCGGTGCAAAAAAGAGCAATAAGGCCATTATTTATACCCCAAAAAGGAGGAAAAAATTTAAAATTTGTTTGTTCTTCTCAATTTATTTCTCAATTACAGTGCTGCAGACATTGTAGATATCTTCCACAAACAGAAACACAACATACATTAAATTAAAATATAAGGGAAACATTTCATCTTATGTTTGGCTGCACCCATGAATTAGTTGCAATTTCAGAAAAAGTAGAATGAGTACTGTAAATGGAATAAGAAGGGCATCATTCGTGATGATACAACCTGGCGAGATAAGAATACCATAAAGCCTTGTAGTTTAACATTCAATATCCCAAGGGAGACTATAAAACACCACTAGACAATTTTCAGCTTATGAAAAAATGAAAGCAGCATTCTCTCAAATTTTATCACAGTCGAGCTTATCAAATTTATTTATCACAGAGCGGAACTTCAATATCTGGTTATGGCAAATGATCCCAGAATACATAGAAAAAGTGAGCAGAAACAACATTTTTCAATGGATAAAGAAAGAAATCGTACCCAACCAACAATATTGAGGCCTTTCTCAATAAAAGATGCATCAGTAGGTCGCTTTCCACTTAAAACTTCAAGCACCAAGACCCCAAAGCTGTAAACATCAGTCTTTTCCGTAGCTCTACCACTTTGCATGTACTCTACAATGGACGCATAAGCACACAAAAATGATTTTAGAAAGATATCAAGAAAACTATTTATAACATACAGTCCAGCGTTACAAAATGAAAGCCAGACAGCACGAGTACATCTGGAATCGATCCCTTAATATTCTCAGGTCAGAAGCCAAAGAAAATTATGGTCAGTGTTTCAACAGCTGATATAAATGCCTTTACATCAAACCTTGTGTTGTGTGGTATATATCAAAATCAAGCTGACTTCAGATGATTCCAACCCTGGATTAATTATGTGTAGAGCAAAAAATAAAAGAATTTTCTAGATTTCATGGTTTTAAAGACTCACAGAGAAAGCTTTCAACATGGCCAATACCTCTTGTTTTAAAACATTTTTTAAGCATGGTATCTTCTTAATATATAGAAACAGATTTTCCAAACTTCTATTAGCAAAGTAAAAGGTCACTTGTTACTGTAATTGGATGTGAAATCCAAAGGAGAAGCCAGATCATTGCTTTATTATTGATTATTAGGATGGAGTTCCACAGCATACACTAAAGGTAATAAAGAGGGCTAACTTCATATAATTTTTTTAAGGCAAAAAGGAAAACAATTTATGTACTTTTCTACCCAGAAACCATTTTTTTCATGAAAGGCTTGGAGATTCTGCCAATTTCTTTTCCTTTCTTTATGCAATCTATATCTTCTTCGTAAGTAACAAAAGAAATAGTAGTACATTTTTTAGTTTCGTATCAAACCAACTAATAAAAAATAAAAAAAGAGTAACAAACGACACACAAATCAACCCATGTAAAATTTCATTTTTAACTCTCTTTTAACTAGTTCCAATAAAATTTTGGCTGAACACAGTAGGCTGACATGTCAACATCTGATCAATGCTCTTTCAACTAGTTTGGTGCACCCAATATGATCTGCTACAATGCAAGCCTACAAAGAGACATATGCTCCATAATGGTAAACATGAAATCTAAGTTTCAACAGTTTTGTACAATCCTTACCTGGAGCCAAGTAACCAAATGTTCCTGCAACAATCGTCGTAATGTGAGATTCTTCATCTTCTAAAAGTTTGGCAAGTCCAAAATCAGATACTCGAGCCTCCAAATTTCCATCAAGCAAAATGTTGCTGGATTTGATGTCACGGTGTATGATTCTAGGAGAACAGTCATGATGCAAATAGGCCAGTCCTTTTGCTGCTCCCATTATAATATTTAACCGTGCATCCCAATCTAACTGCTCAGATCTTTCTGCACAATCATTATAAAACATTAATTTTTTCCTAAAATTAAAATTATTAATGCAACAAACTAACAGAATGCACAAGTGGTTAAACTTGACTTAGTCTGCAATTGAACATCAATTGGCATTGACTTCCACCTTGTGGGACCACATAAATGAATAACAACATCTAGTGTATCATATATCAACATCTACCGCTGTATGGTTTCCTTGGAAAGACATTTGCCCAAATATGATCAGGAGAAATGCTTTATTAATTTAAAACTTGGAGTGCCTATGTTCCATATCAGAATGAAAGGTTTGAATATGCCAGCAAACACATGGGTTCAAGGCACGAAAAACTACTGATCTGCATAAAATTCAGACAGGGTTCATCTCCAGTCAAGAGCAGAACTAAATTCTTTTTTATGAACTGCTTACATCTTCATTCTCATCCTCATCAAGTATTTTCAAAACAGTAAACATAAAGAAATTTGCACCATGAAGTATTTCTTTTAACTGCCCTATAGACTTGCTTCAAAAAAGAAGGAATAATCAATAGTCTGAGAAGACTCCCCTAGACAGCTCAACGGAGATAGCTGCTTAAAGAAGGAATAATCGATAGTCTTGGAAGACCACCCTAGACTACTCAACAGAGATACTACCTCCTAAAAGATAAAATTACTTTGATTTCCAAAATCATAAGAGATGAAATTAGAATTAAACTCAGTAATGTAGAACGCCCTTCAAGCAGAAAAATAGAGTACATTTAATGATCCTTCCAAATGTGCTCGTGAACTAGGGACAGTCACATAGCAGCTGCTATCCAAACGCATTGAAATATGAAGGGCTAATAACAACTTCACCATCTGATTATAATTAGGAACTGGACAAGGAAGAATAAAGATAGCTGCAAACCCTAATCCTTACTTTGCCATGATTTTTTCAAAGAAACAGGCCACTGAAGAAAGTTCAGAACCACAATCATTAATCAAGCAATAATTTAACACCTCCAGAATGTCGAACTGATCTTTCTAAAACTAAAAATTCCTTTTCATGCTCTGCATCCAAACCACTAAAAGTTATCAGATTGGGCAATAAGAGCACCACCAAACTAATTTAACCCTTCAAATACTTATTTACTTACCTATATGGCAAGTAGAAGAGTTAAAAAAATAAGTCATTTCCCAAAAGACTCCTCAAATAAAAATAAGTTTCTATTACTTTAATCAAACTTCTTTCCTAGCAAAACAATAGCAATTATAACACTTCTCTCTCTTCAAGAATAATGAGATAAATAATATAATACTAAATTAAATGCTACTCTCCAAATGAGATATTGCTTCTCTCTCTTCAGAGAAGGACAATCTTCTTTCAAAAATCTCATTGGAAGAGTCTTTTGGAACTCTTTATGTTGATGTGACTCTTCAAATAAGTAGTGAAATCTCATTTGAAAAGGCTTTTAGTGATGCTCTAATTAGAGTTATCAATGATGAGTCTTATGGTTGATTTGTTGTGGTGGAAAGACACTAACATTACATTAGTGAATCAAGACTAAATAGACCACCATGCATTTTATTAGTTCATTGATCATAGGCGGTTGGGAGAAGGCTACCAAACACACATACAAGTATTGGACCTCAAACATGATAAATATTCCTCTACTAAATGCCTATGCCAAAATTAGTGTGAGCTAGATTCATTTGTTCCAATATGGAAACAAGTGATGCAAGAAGAGAAACTCAAGAAAATAGTATCTCACCATGAAGAGCTTCATCAAGGCTGCCACCAGGTAGAAAGTCATATATTAACAATTTTGATGTAGGTGAGTTGCAGTATCCTCGCAAATTCACCAAATACCGGTGTTTTATGCTTCCAAGAATTTCAAGCTCCCTTTCAAAAAACCGATCAAAGCCCTCATTCAACTTATCTATTCTTTTCAAAGCAAATACGTTTCCATCATCCATTGCTAATTTGTAAACAGTTCCAAAGCCCCCAGATCCTATTATGTGATCATCATCCAAAGTTTCCAATTTTTTTATGATGTCTTTTGAAGAATATGGCAAGTCTCCATGAAACATAACAATTGATGCACCTACAGCAAGAAGAATTTATAGAGAGATTAAATTCTCAGAACTCAAGAAGGCATAATAACATAGATGAGAACGGCGCAAACAGAATTTTCAAATGATAGTTCACAAGGTGATTAAGAGCAGCACCTCCACCAACATCTCTTGCAAGACCTTTGCTCTCATTTTTACCAAGCTTCTTATAAAGAAAGCAACCCCAAAAACACATAAGTGCCACCAGAAGAAGAGCACCCACAGTTGCTGATGCACTAATAAGCAGCCTGCCAGAGTTCTTCTTTCCACCTTGATTTTGAGCTATAAAAGTTAAATTATCAGACAATGCAAGTCAAACATGAGAGATTAATATGAAATAATGTCATCAGAAATACAAAAACTTTCAGCCTAAAGGTAATCAATTTCCCAAAGATACTATGAGCTTCTTACAGAGAATATTGTAATTATGCCAAAATCAGTAATAATATCAACATTTTTAATCATGGAAGGTGATTCCTATGCATCACAACATTTCAAAACATGCCATTCAAGCATTCCCCAGGAATAAAGCATCAAATAACTATATACAATTACATACTGATTTACCTGAGTTAGGAGATTGGGAACCTGTCGTAGATCCTCCACTATCGTTTTTGCATGTTACATTTATTTGCTTCCCACATAAACCACGATTTCCAAAGAAGCTGCAAGGTAATAAGACATTTTAGTATATAACAACATAATAAGATCCTTTGGTTTTCCAGCAGTAAAGTACTATTAAATGCCAAATTTAAGTGCGCAGGTGGTTGTGTCAAATTGCAGGTCCTATCATCAAATACAGAGGCATTTGAAAGAATCCTTAGATAATTTCTAAATGATCCAAAATCTGCTACAACAGAAGTAGGGGCAGGTTATACTTACGAGCTTTCGGAAAATTTGGTAAGCACTCCATCAGATGGTATTGCTCCGACCAGAAAGTTGTTGGACACATTGCTTCAGATCATTTAGATAGGTCATTAATATTAAGGTCACATTGAAATAATTCAAAACTCTGACCCAAAAAACTCTATTATCAAACACCAATAGATTGTATCAAGGCTACTCACAAGGTAATCAATCTCTGTAATTTCCCAAGTGAAGGAGGTATATAGTCACTGAGCGAGTTGCTTGAAATATCCCTACAATTCAAAGTAACATCAAATTAATTACATTTACCAGTACCAATAAGTTCCCAAGTTATGTTTGGCTACTCCTCACATAGAGGCAAAAAGAATACCTTAGATTTAGATAATTTCATTTGCTCAGCTATACATCATAGGCAAAGCTACAGATCCTTTGCAACAAGAACTGAATCATTATTGAATTAACTAAATAGTATTTTATGAACCAGGGGTTGAACACCACCAACTCTTGAAGTTCGAGAGCGTATTTTTGCATTGATATCTTTTTATCAGAATTTTGGGCATTTACTATTGAACATACATCCTAAAATTATGATTCTGTAAAAGACCAATGAAAGTTGAACTAACCATAGTTGGAGGAAAACAACAGTGAATAGGAAAAATGTTCCACAAATAATAGGTGTCAAATACAATACAACCTTCCTTAATGAAGCCTGTAATTCTATTGAATATATCTTGAATGCTACTTGTATAAAATGACTAAAATTGATTAGCATAAAACAATCAACTCACAGATTCAGAAGATTCGATAGATTTCCCAGTTCACTTGGAATTGATCCGCTCAAGTAATTGCTCTGCAAGGATCTATAAAGGAAGCAAGATCAACAATTTAGTATCAATCAAAAGAAATTAGCAAGTCAATGAAGAAACAAAAGCACACATACAGCTATTAAATATGGATTCCTCGGTAAAACTCAGCTTAAAATAATTACTTGACTAATATTTACAGGTTCTCAGTTGGGAAGCTTCTATATCTTAACAGGGATGAACTCTTAGTGAGCTTGTGTTTTTTGGTTTTGGGATTTTTTAACTTTGTAGTTTCTAAGTGTTTTGTTTATATTGGGACTTCTCGTTCTTCTTTGTGGATTTGTAGCCCTCCTAATCCGTGTAATTTTTTCTTATAGTTCTATTTTATCTTTTGTTTCTTAGCAAAAAAATATTTACAGGTTCTCAGTTAAAATTCTTCAAAAGAAAAATGTAAGAAGAATCAGTAAATCTAAGATATTTAGGCAGATCTAGCAACATCAATTAACCATGTAATAAGTCACAACCACTGATGGATCTAGACAGGAAGAACAAGGACACTTCTCTTCCACAGCTTTGGGTCAAAATCTTATAGATGACAAAACGAATATAATAAGTCATCATTTTGTTCATAAAACTTTGGTACAATAAATTATCATTTAGTCATTAAAAGGACAAACTGATAAGCCAAGGAACTTACAATCCCTGCAACTCTGTGCAGTTTCCCAATTCCGAAGGAATTTCCCCATAAAAGTTGTTGCTATGAAGATTTCTACAAGGAGATATGATGCAAAGCATCAGTAGCAGCAGTATAATTTGAATACAGCAAACAAGCATCAACTACCAAAACAACAAGAAAGGCCCTTGATAACATACAAAAACTTTAGCTGATCAAGCTTCCCAAGGTCAGGTGATATTGGTCCACTCAATTTGTGATTGGTAAGGCTCCTGGATGCCAAAATACAACAAGATATGTAATAAGTGCCATAATTTCAATCTGAAAGACTTTGACAAGGGCAAAAACTTGTTAAATAGGGTATCATTTAAGCATTATCATTTAAGCATCATATGTTCATTTTTCTAGATTTTTAATTGCATATATCATATTGCATGAGCAACAACAAGATTTGGTTCATCAAAGCATCACAACGCAAAAACTAATTAATGACGGTATATATGCCCTAGGGAAGAAATAGATAAACAGCGAAAGTATGTTTTATATCCCAAAGATAGTCTATCCATTTAAATTAAAAAAAATGAATACGGTTGATCATTGGAAGACATGAAGTCCTAGCATGAAATACACCTATACAAAAAAGTATAACACTTGAGCAACTGCAACTATTGTGCACTCAAGCAACATGTTCTACAACAGAATTCTGGATGGATCAAAATCATAAACATTTCAATAAAAACTTCAAACAGCAGCTTAGTTCAAGGTGAAGATTTTAGGAATAAACTTATAACTGAAACTAACCAATTGTATATAAGCTTTTTCCTTTTCATCCTTCATGTAAACATACACAAACTTTAAAAGGAATATGTTCAAAACAAGGCCAGACCACAATCAACATGGAAGTATTTTTTATCATAACATATATTACTAATGTCCATGCTTCAAGTATTAAGTTAAGTAGCAGCAAATATGAAGACAAAAATTCATCAAATATCACTTAACAAAGGAATGAAGATAGATGTGGACTATTTTCAAACTCACAAAGTTATTACTCTCTTGTTTTTATCACATTTCACTCCTTTCCAGTTACAAGGGTCAGGATCCTCTGGTCTCCATTGATTAAGGAAACCATCTGAACTAACCACCGCTGTCCTGAAGCTTAGAAGTGCCTCACCTGCACATCAGAAAGAGGATTTCACATTCTTAAATTATCAATTGGAAAGAGAGAGAGGACATGATGGCAACTTAAGACAGCATCAGTCCTTTTACAAACCAAAGGCCAAGCCAGCAAAGGACACTGGGAACTATGTTCTAAAGCATCCCAGCTAGAAATGCACTCACTAACCAGCCTACTAATTCTTAGAACCATATTTTTAATCTTTTCTATGTTAAAATCAAGCAAGCAAGGATCAAAACACAACCTCGCCGATTACCCGACTTTTATGGACACAGGACGCCGCTAATGATTTTTCATTTTTTTAGGCAATAACATAACAGGGAACATTTTAATATGGATAGAAATCTGGGATTGAGCTCTAGTATTACTTTTACTGGGTGGGGTAACTTCTGAGCAAACTTTAAGGGCAACAAGTGGTTTGGATACCGATTTTAAAGAATCATACTATACTTAACAATTACGATTTTGTACTAATTTTAACAGTTAAAATCACAATTTATTCATCAGTATAATTGATAATTACAACCAAAATTAAATATATAAGATAAAGACAAACATATCACCATACCATCAGAATTGATGGCCCTGCTTTTGTTTATTGTGATACAGAGCAGTAGAATGAAAAGAAGCCATTGCCCTCGACATTTTATTGGATACATGCCCATAGTGGCACTCAACAAGCATAATATAGCTACTACAAATCATCTGATACAGCAAGCTCCAGAATGCTTCCGTGTAACATATGGTTACTCAGTCGATGATGACATTTAGCAACCGCAGAAGAAAGAAAACTTTTTATTCCTGCAGAGAAGAAGAAAAAGTATGAGAATATCAGAAATAAGAAAGTGACCTCATTCAATTAAAACCCAATACTCTTGACTGCACACCTATAAAGAGTAAGAACATTCTAATACACTGTTAATAAAATGCTTGTGAAAAGATCAGAGAAACTATTATCCTGTCCAAAAGAAACAAAAACCAAATCAAATTATCAATTATTTAACTGACAGACTTTTAAAAACCAAAAACCAAGAAGAAACCCCTATACATAAATATATGTTAAACAGGATTTCAAGTAACCAACCAGGTGAAAACATTAGATCATGTTGGAAACTCTAGTAGACATAGTCGTTTCTATTTAGTACTCTCGAGGAAGAAGCTTTCTCTTACGAAACGCACTCTTAATCGTAAGTTCTTGGGGTGTTTCGGTGGCTATTGGACAACTTTTATCACCTATTGTAAATCTTTCTTCTTTCAATGCAAGCTTCTTAGCATTTATCTCAAATAGTCTCCGCTGGATATTCCTATCTTTGTGAATCATTTACTCTTATTCCATCCCTTATGTTGCTGTAATTTAACTATAGAATAATGGGGTTAAAAGTACTTCATATCATACAAGTTTTGAAAGGTGAAAACTCAAAGGCTTCCATACAAGCTATGAAATTTCATAGCTCTAAAAGAACAAGTGATAATTTCATGCCACATCACTTTTAAAGCCACTCATAGTGAAAAAAGCACTGTTCACATAAAAGCCAAGACCATGCCACTTCCTTTGCGTAATTATTTTCCGAGAATTGAAACATACTAGTATTGCTCACCAAAAACACTGCATGCTAGAAGTTATCTATCCATCTCTAATACTAATTAACTCAAATTTCCATTTGCGGCACAATTCTTTTTGGTTGAATTCTAAGATCAAGATAACAGAATGAACAATCACACAAAAATTGAGTTTTTTAAAATGTCAGCATTCCAGCTTACAGTTAAACAACCACAACAAACCATCACTTTCAAACCAATTCCTAAGGAAAGAAAATTACAGCACATCAGCATTTCACTAACTAAACCAATAAAAAGAAAATTCAAAATTAACCTAAATAAAAAATTGCCAAAAAAACTACAATGCCTCAAGAATTGAGAACACTTAGAACTGATACTAAGTAAAATTAGCAATTAAGTTTAATTATTAGTGCTTCTGTACAGCTCAAAACACTAAATATTTTCTTTTTGCTTTTTTTTAAAACAATAACATAATTCCAGAAAAGTCAACTGCAATTCACACCCGTTAACATAAAGTAAAGCTACAACATTTCAAAGCAAAAGTAATCCAAAATAATTTAACAAATATTAACCATATTAATTTCATAAATTTCAAGAATCTTGAACTCAAAATATTTTTTTCTAAATAAATTAAATGAAAATGGAGTGAAGGAGAGATATGACAACGAAGACGCACCTACTGACTCTGATCTATGAAGGAAACTGCCAAAATAAAAATTTTGTGAGAGATTTGTGTGACGGTGAAGAGAGGGAGAGTATGTTTGTTCTTAAGCTTTTCTAGAGAGAGAATTTGGGAGTGTCTGGGGGAATAGATGCTCGAAATTAAAATGGTACATAAAAGCCCAGCCAATGAGAAAAGAGTATTTTAGCACGTATGAGTGAGACCTTCCGTACGTGTCAACCGACGCTTCCTCTCTGTATCTACGGCTACTTAAAGAACCCACTTTTGTACATGTACTACTCTACGTCGGTCGTTGGTTCACTCCCTACACACTATTTCAGTCAAACCCCCACTTATTATTTTAATGGTTCAGTTATATTGGCACCTATAATAGTATAGTACGATTCTCAACCATATATAAAATAATAAATAATAAATTCGTCTCCACCATAGGTGAATTTTAATATAATTATAATTTTATTTAAATATATAATTATTTTTATTTTTTATCTTAAAAAATTATTTTTTTATTATTAATTCACTAAAAGGGTCATTATCTTACTATTTAAGAAATTACAATTAATAGTAATAATAATGATAATAAATTTACACTCAAATTTATCTAAAATAATAATCTATCATAAAATTTGAAGGACAACACTATTTGTTTAACATCAAATATTAATTTATTAATTCTTTTAGCAGCATATAATTCATTTTTATTTATTTAAGAATAAAATTAATATAGATGTATAAGTAATCAAATTGTAGAACCCTAATTATGAAATTCCAAAATTACTTTTCAAAAATTCTTTTTGAGCTATTTTCATAACGATAAAATTAGAAAGTTACAAGCAACTAAGCAAGTACAATAGTATTTAGATTCACTGTATTTTTTTCCTAGAAGGGTAATATCTTTTTTGAAGTGAAGGTACAATTGATAATGGCTAACGGGAATGCCCATGATGAGTGGGACCCACGCCACCGATTGCAGAAATTCTGGTCTGCTCATCACTGAATTTCCCACAAACACAAATGTTTTTCGGACGGACAGTAATACCCTTGACAGACTGAGGCGTACATCATCTTCTATTTGAAAAGAGATTTTATTTATACAAGGACAAAAGCGTCATATAAATGTTATTCACGAAGCAGTAGTGGCTAAATGGCTAGTGGCTGCCACTACCCGCCACTATAATCCAAGCAGAGAGCAATAATCCTGTACAACTTACCCGTTGATTTACTCTACGTCGCATCACTCGTGGCTTGGGCTTGCTGGCTTCGTGATGATTGAAAACGAATGATGCCCCCCGCTGATGTTAGTGTGAAACTGTGATATGATTTGCATTTTTGCAAACAGCCGTCGCATGGCGTTTTCTTTCTTTTTAAAGAAACGGGGCGTTTTGGGTGCACCCATTTCGCTTCATTAACTTAGCGGAAGGTAAATAAAATAGTAGTTTCAAAAAGGAGGAAAAAATTATATTGAAGAAAAATAACTATTATCAATAGAATTTACTAGTATTACGAGTAACTATAGGCATGATAATTATTTAATTTTTTTATTTTTAAAAAAATTGGGCAAACATAGTCTAAATTCGATTTTTTAATTACTTATTTTTCTAAATATTTGAATTCAAGAATCATGTAGTCAATAATATAAAACTACTTGAAAATCAATAAAAAATAACCACATTAAATATTATTTTGACTTTCAATATTTATTGGATCGCTTGAAATCAATAACTCAAATTTGTGTCAAAATTTTAAGTTAAAATAATCCCAATAAATACAAATATAATATAGTCCACTCCACCTTATTCAATTTTAAATAATCTACTGCAACAGGGCAAATGCGCCTTACAAATCTACTCATATTATTTTTCCCTTTTTTTCCTAAGAGGTTTGGATTTGGATAAAAACTCTTACCCATTAAATATCAACCCGACAACCCCCACCCTTGAAAAAACCAAAAAAAAACTTGTATTAGAAATAAAATAATTAAATAATTTTGTGAAAATACATAAACTATTAATTACTATTTCTTTTTCAAGATTGAGATAGAGATGAGAAACTTCATGGACTAAATTTAAGCTTTTATCCCTATTATTACTCTAACTTAGGTGACTAACTGACTATGAACATAAAGCACATTTATGACCAACCAACCCACACTCAAGGGGCAAATTGTAATCATCATTATCACAGCTATAATTGCATTGGTAATAATAAGCTTAGAAGGTTGGTAAGCATATAATTACTCATTACATAAATGTCTTTTCTATAATCAAATAATGTTTTTGGAATTTGAGATACGTCTGTCCTAGTAAAAACCCTTGCCCAAGCTACAACACATTGCCATATCTATGCTTTAAGATATGGATATGAAAAGCAAATTTGACATATATCATGTATTTCTAGAACTTCATACCAATTGAATTAAAAACTTACCTAGCGGGCAGCATGCATGTTCCCTATTGAAACTATAAATACCATCCCCCCTTAATTGGCATTTGTTTCTTTCTACTCAAGCGCACCAACTTCGAAGCAAAGGAGAAAACTTCTCGACTGAAATCAGCTTACGCGGCTGTTATCTATTAACTACTTCTTTTGGTGCGGGGTGGGCGCGTATTACGCTAATATTATCTCGTTTACTTGTTTAAAATTTTTTAAGAGCACGTGTTTTTTTCCCAAAAATGCTTCTTGCAAATTGTTCCAAAAAACATTATTTGGTTATTTGGAGTTTTCAAAAATTGAAAAGTCTATCTTTTGTCTTTTTTGAAAAACTATCTTTAGTCTTGTTTAGCAAAAGTCACAATTAATGTAAAAAAAATTATAATTATGAAATTAAAATTGATAGTAAAGATTATAAATTTTTCATTATACAAATATAAGATAAAATCAACTCCACTTCTAATACTTTAATTTAGGTTTAGCCAAAGGAGCAGCAAAAGGGCTTGGTCCTTGCATATTTGATCAAGATTGCGTCGTATGATGTGGTGGAGTTCTTGGTAGTGTGGCAGGTGCAATGACGGAATATGTAAATGTCTAAGTGAAAAGTTGCAGAAACAAAATCCTATTTTGATCATCGCTCCAAAAAATGATAATGATATATGTATTTGGTGAAATATGTTAAACATCAACATGCCTTCATAAGGAACGTTAAACCCGAAATGGCATTTAACTTTTTTTTTCCCGTTGATTTTAGCGTTTCACTTTTTTATGTTGAAATAAATGTCTTTTTGATGTAGGAAGCATGTTAGACAAAATAAATTAGAATTTATAAGGAATTATAATATTTGGATCAATTTAGTATTTAGTACTTTATAAGGATTTATCTTGTTTTATTAAATTTATTTGAGTCATATTTGTAATTATAGTCTAATTAGTATTTAATCTCTTATTTGAGAAAGAATAGCATTAAGCTAACAATATATATATAGGCTTGTTATTCATAATTTATGAGAACATACACAAGTTTTTCATTGATAATATTCGGCATTTCTCAATTGAGATATTTTCTTATTTGTGAGAGCTCGGTACGCTAGAATGAAATTTAATATCGCTTCCATCCTCCGTCATCTTTCAAAATCCTAAATAATCGTTGTTGTCGGCGTTGAAATTTGGACTAGTTGGTTACTGATTGAATACCAAATCTCTGCGTCAACATTAGATTTATTTGTCGGGGAAGTGGCTTACGATCACTAACAGATAACTCGCGAATACTCAAAATCACAAAGAACGATAGGAGGTACTGAAAGTTTTTTTGGCATAAATCATCCGACGATCAAGTCAGTAATCGGGCCTTTTCGAGAAAAATAAAATAAATAAATTCTGATATTTTTTAATGAAGAAATAATCTCAAATAAGTTAATAAAGGAATCAAGATTATTCAAGAGGGTTGTCCCCCGCTTTGGATTTTTCAGTATCTTTATAAGCATCAAGAATAGTCGTACTATCTTCAATGCGTTGGCGTTACTAGATTGAATACGCCTGTTACAAAATAGTTATTGAATTGTAATTATAGCAGCTGAGCGTGCATGGACGTTATGCCCGACTTTTTGAAAGAAACTTATTAGTTGAACTTAATTGGGGTCTTTGGTCTTACCTGGTTCTGGTCTCCCCAACCCCATGTGCTCAAGGTCACTAGAGTTATCTTCTAGTCGAGGTGGTTTGTTCATAGCCTCAAGAATTACCACCTAGTCAAGGTGGTCTGCTCATAGCCTCAAGAATTACCACCTAATCGAGGTGTTCTGCTCATGGTTATTAGGATTACTACTTAGTCGTGGTCATCAAACTTACCACCTAGTGGAGGTCGTCTGGTCGAGGTCTTATGCTCAAAGTCACCAAAATTTTCTCATAATAGTCTATCAACCATTTGCTCACTATTTACCTCGAGGAGATCATGATCACCATATTTTATTCCCCAAACAGTTATATATCAGTTGATTGAGTTTAGAAATTATTTTATATAAAATTCATTAAAATTGCCTTCATGTAATGTGAAAGTGTTGAGGAATTGGATAGTATCTAATCCCATATTATTTCACTAAGGAAGTCAAAGCTTCATTGTGTTACAAGATAAGATAAACACTTACATCGAGTAGTTACAAGATAAGATAAACACTTACATCAAGTAATGACAACTAATTAGATATTTGCATAACATCAAAGTTTATGTAAGCAATTATAGGTGTAATTAATGTGCGATCTCACTAATATATTTGTACGTAATAAATATTTCTTCATTTACATCAATCCTTAGAATGTTGACTGATTTAATTTGTACTCCCCATATTTTGTCAATTTGTAGGATTAATTTGATAAATTAATTTTTTATTAATATTCCTAATGTTGTTGCACCGGCTCAAAACATCTAATCAGTCAACATGTAAGAGATATCATTGTAAAACAGAAAAAAAAAAAAGGCTTTTTATGATGATACTACTAACAAGAGTGTTTCAAGGTATTTTTTTTCTTAAAATATAGAATTAGACGTGCATTTAACTCAAAATATAAGAACTAAATAATATTTATCTTTACTCTTTCATTCCTCACGTATTGAACAAGTATAAACAAAACTACTAATAATTCCTTTAAAATCAATGGTTCAAGTCTCCTATATAATTTGGAAAAAAATTTCCCTACATAAGAAAAACATTATACTTAGTTAAAATAATTAATTTATACTATAATTGATTTGGTAAATAATGTGTCACTATTTAATTAGCTTAAGTAATAGTTAATTATTAAAACTTATTATTTTTAATTTAAATTATAAATTTCTATTAATAACATATCAATTAAGATATAAACTAAGTATTTCAATTGAATAAGCATATCATCACTTCGTTTATAATTGTGCAAGTTAATTTTCATTTTTTAATTGGGCTTCATTTGTAATGGGCGTTGCACGTTAGGCTTCAATGGTGGGCTTTTAGTTATTAATAATACCATGATACATTATTAAACAAACACAAAAAAAACGATCAAACATCACAACGTGCGGAGGGCACTTGTCGAAACGAGACGAGTAGAAGTCGTGATCTATCATCAGAGGGACCCGCCTTCTCAAAACCCGCAACAAACATAACCCAAAACTTAAAGGCTAAATAATTTTTGGGACTTAGCGTTGGATTTGGTTACGCAAACAGAGAGAGAGACAACGAGATGACGAGAGGAAAGCAGAAGATTGAGGCGCAGAAGAGAAACGCAGAGAGGAATCAAAAGCCGAAGGGATCTCAGCTGGAGGCCAGAGCTGTTGCCCTCAAAGTTAGCTGCCCCATCTGTAAGGTGCTGCTGTTGCCCCTCCTCTTTTTCATTTATTTATTTTTCAATAGATTGATTGATTTGTTCTGATTTTGATTTCGATTTCGATTTTGATTTTAATCATATCTTGATACTACATTGACAAACTTACAAATCTTGTGTTGCTTGTGTACACTTTTATCTTGATTCAGTGCGTGTGCAAATTTTGTTTTTGAAACAATTATGCTGCAAATTATGGAAATTTAAGCCTACGTCTAAGGTTTCCTTATTGTCAAAATGAACCATTTTTCTTATTCCGCACTCGAAGTGAGTCGAAATTGAGTTCAGATCAATTGCAACTTGCAAGAACTGACCCGAGGTTGAAATTTCCTTGTGTTGTTGTGCAAGCTATTGAGTACATCAAGCGTAACGAGCAAGGCTTGAGCACAAACTCAACCAATTTCAGCTTATTGCAGTTCAAATTTTTTATTGGTTATCTCATTAATGTTCGTTGATGGAAATAACATAATGAATCTTGGAATGCGAATAACATAATGTATGACGTAATTTACGACAAGAGTTATGTTCTGCAAACTGTTGGTTTTCTCTAGTAACTACTACCATAACCACTTGAACTAAACAGATACACACCTTTTCTCAATATTGGGAGATATTTTGGCTTTCTTGGCTTCCCTGAAGTGGCCAACTTTGAAATGTCCACAGTGGGTGACACTTCAAACTATTGATTATAATATTTATTGAGGTTTCAGTACTTCTGTTAATTGTCTTTTTTGTTGCTGGTGGCGTTGTTTTATAGGATTAGAAACATGTTTAACAGGCAACAGAATAGTTAAAAGGAGGAGCTTGCAAATGTAGTCATAAATTCGATTCTGTAATTACACTACAGGATGAAGGTGATGTTATATTTAAAAGAAAATCCAATAGGAGTACGATATGTGCGTCATCATCTTGGAAGAACTGTGTCTTGCCATATGTGTTTCATACCTTTCCACATGCAAGTAGTCTAGTCAAGATACACCTCTTGAATTTACGGATTTACATCCTGAGATGGTAATAATTGTGCTGAGTGGTCATACTGGGAATCCCAGTGAAGGACTTCATTTTTTCACCCTGGTCAGATCAAACACATTTCACCGGTAATATTGCATTATTGACCATTTTATGGGAAAAGTTTCTCATTCAGTGCTTTATACGTGCTTGTTATGCTCTATTTCATATGCTATCATTTAATTTGTCATTGTGATATAAATTTGCCTCATTTTTAAAACCAATCTGCTTGCTTTAGTATATGGTATATCAGTACTAATATGTAGCTTGGCTGATACAATTTTTGTATGTCCAATGGCATTCTAAACTTGAGGCAGTTTGCTGTTTCAGGCACAACTAGCGAATCAGAATCAAATTGGTGATCATTATGCTTCCAAACATCCAAAGGAAAAGCCTCCTACCGAATCAAGTTGATGGACTTCCCATTGATGTAACATATGCAAAAAACATAAAATTGAAAAAAAAAAATGGAAGAAAAAGCTGCTGTTGTCTATTTTCTGAAAATCTAATGTGTGCCAACTTTTGTTATCTAAATAGAGGAATTTGTTTAGAATTATTTATGCCTCTATAAAGAAACCTTTGTATGACAAGCTAGTTTCTCTTCTCTCCTCTACTTGCTTTTCTACTAGTTTCTTTTATCCTTATCACTTTCCTACTAATTTGTTATTCTTCTGCATAACCCAAATAGATGAAAGAAGTGCAGAAAAGGCTAATCGATCCATGACCATGAGTGATTCACTGGTAAGATGAAGCAGTTCAGGTAGCTTCTTGAGATGGAGCTACAGCCAGTTTTGAACATCGAAGGTTCCTCCGCATGCATTGAGACTAACAGAATATGTTCCAGTATTTATTATAACTCCTGGATTTATGCAGGCTGTCCTGAAAATTTTTCACCATCTTCGACTTACCGTGCACTTGTACATATCAATTAGGATTTAGGATCTGGTGCTTGAAGGCAAGGGATAATTCCTGTATAATAATTAAATTAAATTCTTGTGTTGGCAAACTACCCGTTGGTACGTTAGATTCTATTATCTAACTATATCCGCTTGCTAGAGCGAAAAATTGCAATCTTCCCTCTGATGTGGAACCTTGTAGCAATATTTGATAAATGTTTGCATCCAGTAGCAGCATTAATTCAATATTTGCCATTGTTGTGGAAAAAGTTCCGTAATAAAGCATTGTTGTAGAAAATTTGAAAAGCATGAAAATTGAAAATTCTTATCGTCATCTTTTAGTGGGCTTCTCAAGAACATAAATAGTTAATTGTAGTTGTCTATATCCGGTAACTGTTCTGAGCAATCCATTTTTTGTTTTCTATCTCGCCTGGTACCCATGCTCAAGTTAAATCAAAAGTGAATCAGGAGAACAAACTTTGGAATATTTCAACAATAAAACATCTAAATTTCAATCACCAGTTGCCATGCATTTGAGCCACATCTTCTTGAATTTATAATACATAATCTGGCATATATAACATCATTTGCTAGAGGCAAACAACATCAATACCATTCTGTCTGATCCTCATAATTTGGTTCTGAAGTTTGACTAATATTCCACAACATTCCAAATCAAAATCTTTTCTGCAATTGCCAGTTATAACAATTTGCGACAACGAAAACATCCCCACAAGTCCACAACTGAGCAAAGTATCTGACATTTTCAATTGTCATTTCGATGTTTTGAATGAAATAAATTCAAGACCACATGCCAGAATCATCACAGGTGCAATAAAATATGAAAAGAAGATGGTATATTCTGATTTTCACACCGGAACATACAACATCAGAAACCCATCAGAAGCTCATAATCAACCTTCAATCTGGAATTTCTTTCAACTCACACTATAACTGTCTTCATGAAATAAAGTTACAATATTTAAACCAAGACGACCATAAATAATGTCAACCTCACAGCAATCTAAAGAATGCGAACTCCTTTTACTGTCTACATACAAGAAAGTGGAAATTTCACCTCTTCATCACAAAAGAATCATAAATGTTTAAGTCAAACTGAAAAATAGTTGACTTCTTTGTATGCCGATATACATAGCAACAATCCATATGTTAACAGTATACATCTATTCCTTCGTTTTCTTTGCAAGCAACAACCTTCTTTTTCTGGTATTTAATGTCTAAAAGGAAACTTTTTACCTTAGGGATTATTTTGATTGATGAGTTTGGTCAAGAGAGTTGTTAAGAGGGCATCCCTTCTCTCAGCTCGGCTCTCTTCTCTGATCCTTCTCTGCTCCTCCTTCTCCCTCCAAGCCTGTTCTACCAATAGCCTCTCCCTCTCAAGCTTCTCCATTCTCTGCCTCCATTCCTCCTCAAACAATTGCCGCTCTTGAGCACGCCTCTCCATCATTTGCCTCCACTCCACCTCCATCCTCTGTTGCTGGTCAAAGAATGCCTTAAGCATTTCCTGAATACCAGCAGTACCACTAGTTGCTCTAGGGGATTTTTCAGAGACATTTCTTCCAATCTTCCTCTTCCTAGAAGTACCTCTAGCAGGCCTCTCCTCCTCCTCCTCCTCCTCCTCCTCACTTTGTTCTTCATCATCATCTTCTTCGTCGGACAGCTCATCTGCATTCAATCTCTTAAACCTTTTCTTTGCCTGCATAGAACCAGCCTCAGATTCAGCAAGTAATCTCTGCATATTCTTCGCTCTTTCAGTGAAGACAGCATGCAATTCATTAAAGAATGGGCACTGCCTCCCACTATCTGGATCAGATGTCTCCTTCCCCTGCACAGATATCACCGTATCGATCACCACCTCTTATCAAGTACGACAAAGAATTCACAGGCATACATGCTAAAATCTCCTGACCACTTAGGGTACATATTGTCTCACTCGCGCTTAACTTTAAAAGCACAACGGCTAAATTATTTGATAAATACCTACTTCTGTTTGGCTATTAAGGCTCCATTTGGTGTTGTTATCTAGCAGTAGTGTTGCCAAAGACAAATTGCTAAATGTTTTGTAAACACTAACCATTACGGTTTGGAAGCTAAGTTTTTGAAACTATAATGTAATTTAACAAATTACACATGAATTTTTATTCAACATAATATCAAAATAAACTCTTTCCAGCTTCAAAAGTATTCAACTTGTACTTGAAAGCTAGATTTTCTATTTCACAACAAAGCACTATGATTACTAATCATACGCTGAGTTGACAATAAGTGACTCCATACTCCAAGCATCTCAACCAAATAACATCTTCGCCCATGCAAGCGAGTTGCGAACCCAGACTCATTAACTCCAAGATATATTACCAATTGAATTAATACACGCTCCCACAAGCTTCTCAATTTCACGGACATTAATGAAGTCTTTAACAATTAAAAAATAATAATAATAAATTGGCAAAAATAAAATAAAAATTGGAAGCTGGGTAATTCTGAGTTTACCTTGTAGCGATTAACGAGATTTTTCCATTTGCATTTGCATTGATCGGGTGTCCTTGAATAGCCCCTCTCTCTCAATTTAACACTAACAATTTCCCAAATCGTCTTGTTGCGTTTGATTCCGACCAAGTCCCTCTCTGCTTCCCCCCGAATTACAATCAAATCCCGAGTCTCTTCATTACCCCACTGCACAGCCTGTGCATGTGCTGACGACGACGAAGATATCATTTCTGGTTACAAAGCACAATCTAAATACAATTTCCTTTTTTACCAGGGTTTCAGGGGGTGGAAGAAAAATAGGGACCCCGCTAAAACGACATCGTTTTCACCTAATTTTGTATGTTGTGACTGCTCTCGGGGTTTGCCTTTACCAAAAAGCCATTGATTTCGACAAAGACGAGACAAATGACGAGCCCATTACTCATTATTTGCATTCCATGGAAACCGGAAAGATAGCTTTGCTTCGTCAACTTTACTTCCAATTTTTAAGCTTTTATCCTTGAACTTTCTGGCCCGAACTTTGAAAATTTGAACCTCGTTAAGTCGTATTATAAAGTGAGATATTTAAACCTTTGTTACAACTCATCGGCCGTCGGTAATCAGTTTTACACTAATATTTATTTTATTTTTATATCAAATAATTTAAAAGAGTAAATTATTTTTAATTAGACTCATATAATAATTTTTATTAATGTCTAACTTAACTAATCTAATTTCTTAAACTCTAATTTTAAAAAAAAAATTAAATTATTATCCCTTTTCAAATATTACACACTCTATTTTATAATGATAAAAGAAATTAATTTACAATACTAATTAGAGGGTAATGAATAGGTATTAAATCTTTTTTTATGGTTATAATATCGATGGATAAAATATTTAAAAAAAAGAAAGAGACTATAATGATTATAATTTTTTTTCTTTTTAAAGTAGATTATATAAGTTTGATATGGTGGATGCTTGAAAAAAAAAGATAAAAATTATAATAAGAGTAAATTCAGGATTAGGTGCAGTATGTTAAGAGATAAAGATTAATTCAAAATTTTTAATAGGATTAACTGAGAAGTGGGGCTTGTGAGATATAGGTGTCGTTTGGGATTAAAGTTGAAACTTGAAACTTAATGAACTGCTTATTTAATAATATGTGACAAAAATAGTATTTGATAAATTTTATAGAAGTTGTTTATTTCATAATTTTCTCCAGTTGGACAGTAGTTTTTAAAAACAAGTAGGGGTTACTTTTTATAAGTAGCTTATTAAATAAGCTACCACATCTTTTTAATGTTCCTATTATAACCTTAATTAATATTTTAACAGAAGCAATTATGTTATATTTTTTCATACACTCTAATAAATAAGTCATTAGATATTATATTATCACCACAACTACTACATATTCTCTCCAATATCAAGGTTTTGATCTAGTAAGTTCATATTTTTCATATTATACTTGTATTTTCTATTATAAGATAAAAAAAAAGACTTGCATATAATTATATAATGTTTTTTGTGTTGGGAAAATATGCTCTTTTAAAGCATATTAATTTATTTTCTGATTAATAAATATTTGAGATATTTTAATTGCATAAATATATTGAATAAAGTCCATTTAATCATATTATATGTATTTATGTGATCATCATATGAATTCATGTAACATATAAACATGTTAAATTAAATAAATTAAGTTCATAGTTGATAAGCAGTTGAATGACTATTTATATTTAGATCGTAGTAAATTCATTAAATGATTTATCTTAATCATATATGAATTCTTGATGTAATTACATTGAATTTGGATCACATGAGATTTAATTAACCTTGAAACGATCGGACTTATTAAATCTCATAGGCATTGATTTTCGTAATCTTAATCTTGAGTTAATTATGATTTCATGATTGTAATTGTTATTCCATTTGAATTACCAATGGGCATGACACATTTGTGGTCAAGATTACCCAAGATTTTTGGGAGCAATTATGAGTATTGGAGTTATAGATTAACAATATAGAATTTGTACATCTCATGGGTTTTCGATGTTGATCATGAAATTCTTCTGATCGATTTGTGTGTATTATGTTGAAAATGATCATTAGAGAAAACCAGTAAGTATCAAGGAATAAGATGTAATTAAATCGATTAGACAGTTGAGATATCGATTTAATTAACGACGTGGTACAAATGATTGAGCAATAAAGAAATCAATGTGGCTTGGGAAGAATTATTATTCGAACATACAATTATGGAGGTCAGTTCCAATCTTATAGTGGAGTAGAGTTGGAATTAAATAATTAGACTTGTTTAATTACAAGCTTAATTGTTGTAGCCACTATTGTGTGTTCCCAAATGATCCATGGGTTAGCTCATTTAATTGACTGCATCACTTCTAGATTAATAAGCAAGATAACTAGCTATTTAGGTAAAAAATATAATTATATCTTTTAGTGGGAGGCTCCATTAATATACTTATCTTTAAGATGCCTTATGTTATTTGACAAGGTGGGCCCCTATGACAAAGAAAAGTAACGTAAGTTTCATAATTCTACGAGCCTTAGGATTTCCATTATGAAAGAGATATAAAGAGCTTATTCTATCCTAAAAAAAAGAAAAAAGTCATTATATATATATATCAGAGAAAAAGGTTTTTTCTCTACGACAACACAAGAATTTTTAGAGAAAAATTTTTCACCTGCTAGTTTTCTTATAGTGGTGATAAAGACGCCCACACGTCAAGTGCAGATCAATCCTGGGTCATAACCTGGAAGATCGTTTGGCGACGGATTGTGATCTAACGAACGTGGTGGTGGCGGATCGTGATCTGAGAGCCTAAATCACATCAGCGGAAAAGCCAGTTCAAATTTTCAAGGTACGATTTCTAGATTACAAATTCATATATATTTTATGAGATCGGTTCTAAAAGTTTTTTTTTAAAACTGAATTTTCCCCAACATTTTGAACTATGAACAATTTCACATGAAAATTAATCATAACTTTTAAAATCAATTTCATAACCATGACTTTTAACGTTCAATCTATTTATATTTTTTCTATAGTCATGGTATTTATTGCAACAAGTTTAATATGAAAGTAATGCATATTAACTTTTTATATTATCTGAATTATATATTAGTATGATTTTTTACCATATTTTTTATAATAAACTATTAAGTTGTTTTCCTCTTAATATAATTTTATGTGTTTTTTTTTAAAAAAAAGGGCATTCTAAACATTATTAAACATACTTAAAAAAAAAGTAATTTAAACTTATGTCTATTTTGATCATTATATAATAAAATTACATAATTATAATAAAATTTACCAAATACATGTACACTATTTTTCAAACTCACAGCAATCACAACATAGATTATCAAACACTAAGCTATTTTTTTTAATCAATTACATATTGCATCCGCATAGCAAAAGCAACTTATTTAGTTAGCGTCCGTAATCCCAAACTGACCCGCGGTCCAATATCATCGTTCTATATTATAACATAGGCCAATTATAATCTCCCTGTCCGTTTGGAAGAAAATTGGGCCAGGCCACCTCTGGGCCTCTGGTCCAATACTACAACTTAGCTCTCTTAAAGACTTAATTCGAGTCCCGCCAAAGACCATTGCACTCCCAAATATTTCGATTGGATAGATATCTCCTCAATATTGTTGGGGCAGATTTTTAAATTATTGTTCAATAGATTTTTAGGCTGTACCATGCTATACATTTATACATGGGTAAATTTCAGATTATTCTCCTTGTAAGTGGACAACCTTCAAATCCCTTCCTTTACTTTTGAAAATTTTAAATTGTCCCTATTTTTAATCAAAAGACAATAAAAAATAGAGATGGAATGATTAAATTCTTTTTAGTATTCTTAACAAAAATGGAAGTAAATTGAGATTTTTAAAAGTGAAGAGAAGAATTTGAAGATAATTAATTGACAAGGTTAATTTGAAATTAACCATATATGGGTGCGTCTCCTAAGAAATATTAGGTTATAAAAAATCATTATGCGACCAGCCTAATTGTGATCTATGTTCCCAATTTGTCTGGAAGAAAGCCTCCTTCCATATTACCAATTGAGAGAGACTTAACATCACTTCCCCTTGGATGGAGTGAGCCACCAAGATTATTGGGCGCAATTATTTATGGCAATAATAGCGCTACTTATGGTGAATGTATGGTGTAAATTGTTCTTATAGTCTTATTTTTTAATATCAAGATTTTCTATTGCAAATTTAAAAAAAAAGAAAAAATTATATAGCAAAGAAAACAAACTTTGTAACACAAAAACCCAACCAAGAACTAATAAGATCAGTAACATGCATCTGGCCGTACCATAGCATGACCCAAAAGCAAGGGTCACATAAATAAGGAACCGGCCATGTTTGCTCAACGACAGGCTCATAAATGGAAAGCATTTAAAACTCAGTAAAACTTGGCTTTCAATTTTCAAAGGCACGTGGTGTGAGAATGGCTTCGGGTTAGGCTTTACTTAGGGTTAGGGTTTGTCTTCACATTAATTCAAGAAAGCTGGTGCCTGGCGGTTGCTTTATCAAATCACTGCCTTTGCTTGAACAGCTTGACCTACTTGTCACCTGTGTGTTTTATTGTGGATCACCTTCATTGTTCAAGTTGGTTTAGTTGGCTCTTGCCCACTTTTCTCCCAACTGCAATGCTACTTCTGGCCCAGGGAGACCAAACTTCTGCTTGATTACACCAAGGAGTTTATTAGTCGTTCACAATTTTCAAAAGCGGCTTGAAAGAGTGAAACATTAATAATACAAAAAGCATGCCAATTTACGAAACACATAATTGTTGGGTTACCAAACACCAACCGAAGAAAGACTTCTCTATCAATCAAGTGATTATATTCAAAAAAATTAAAGGAAAAAAAAGACATTTGTAACATATGTACATTAGAGTTTCATAACATAGTTTTTTTTTTTTTAATTACGCGAGACTAATACTTAAGAGTATAACTTATATTATATGAAATTACAACTAATATTTACAAATCAGACTATTAGTAAGATTGGTTTACATAAATTCTTACGGAGCACTTTGTAGATTTTCTTTAATATTCAAAAGACGTCAACTCTACTCATATTTCGAAAGAAAAAAATGTATATATTGTAAGGACTCAAATCCATAACTTTACAATTATAAGGATTGGGGTCTAACCACGACGCCTCGTTCCTTAACATAGTTTATATACTGTGTTTTGACTGTTTTCTTAGAAAGTATCTAACTAGGATTAAAGATCATGTCTCTTCCGATTTTCAATCTGGGAGAACGCTCAAGACGCAGGACTTCTGTGTCGGGATGCCTAAGGCTCTAGATATTTAGAATCCCTGTGCTGGAATGTGAAAGCTCGGTGAATATATGCTTGTGTTGCACTTTTTAAGTAGATTTTTGGATTGTTGTATATGTGATTACGTGTAGATCGTAACGATTAGAAAAGAAATGCACGATAAAGTCTCGTGGATAGGACAGTGAATCGGATCAGATTCGGATTCTCCAATATCCGATCCGATATAATTTGAGAAAATAGCATCTCTCTTTTGACAAAAAGTAGATGGCAGCATTAACGAAAGCTCGGGCTTGCTTGGAAAATTGGCCAGCCCTTCAGCTTTTGCCAGATTGAACCTTTTCGATCAAAACGACAAAACACCTTTTCCAGTTTGCTTACGTGTCATTGTTAATGCGCTAAGGTTCATGGATGTGATGTGTCCCCACCACCACCATACCACCAGACCGTGCCCACTCATTTTGTCTTAATCACGATATGAATTTTCGATAATTTTAGCCATTTCATATCACGATATATAACAAATGGTTTGTGCCTTCGTGGGTTGGATTGGCACTGTCATATTTTGGCATTTAAATTATTAGGATATGTACTATATTACTAAGTTTTAAATTATTCTCGTTTAAAATTTTCATTTAAATTTGAGTCATGATCAGATTTAAAGAACTCCGATAGTAGATAGAATAGTTATAATTAAATATTATCTTGACTTTTAGTATTTAGTTTTAGATTGTTTGAAATTAATGATTTAAGATTTATATCAAAATTTTAAGTTAAAAATTTAAGTTGAATAACCCTCTCTTATTATTAAATTGTAATGATATTTAAACTGCTTAAACCATTGGTCGTGGAAAAGACTCTTTTCTTATTATGAAAGAATTAAATTCTGAGTGCATTTTCAAATACTTATAACCAACTCATTTATTTTTTATAAAAATTATTATACCCATATTTTTATCAAATTCGACCCAGTGACATAAACGAATGGATCTTCGAGCCCGGTGACCAAAATCTAATAACATATCTTAATCTAAATAAAATAAAATAATACGACATCATTTTACCTAATTTTGTGCGTTTCGATTGCTTTCATAGTTTGCCTCTGCCAAAAAGCCATTGATTTGGGCAATGGGAAAATAACTTAGCTTGACCAAATCAATGGCTTAGCTTCGTGTACTTTGGATTTCATGGAAAGATAACTTAGCTTGGTCTACTTTACTTTCCATCTTAAGTTTGGTTGTTGACCTATCTGATTTTCACTTTGAAAAATAGAACATTGTTATGTACATTACATTATAACGTAGCCAAATTATAATCTTTGCTCCCATCATGTTTGGAAGAAAGTTGGACCAGCCCATCCCTGGCCCACAGGTAGAACCCGATTGGGAGCAGATTTTTATATTACTCGACAGATTTTTAACGTACTATAAATTTGTGTATCTAATATCTCAAGAAATATCATATTATCGTGATATTTGACTCTCTCCTCATATCTTATCAGCCCCGCTAATTATTTTTATAGTAAAATCTATTTTATCCTCGTACTAAATGACTTAAAAGGGGTTAATTATTTTTATAGTAAAATCTATTTTATCCTCGTACTAAATGACTTAAAAAGAGTAAAGAATTTATAAGTGCACCTATAATTTTTATTAATATCAAATTTAGCTCATCTAATTTTTTAAACCTTAATTTCTTTTAATATTTTAAATCATTATCTCTTCTCAAGTATTATATGTTTTACTTTTTTTAATTATGTAAGAAATTGATTTACAATATCGATAGAGGATGATGAAGAAGTATCTAATATTTTTTTGTTGTTATGATAATAGTGAATAAAATCTTTTGAAAAAAGAGAGAGATTATAGTGATTATTATTATTTTTTTATTCTTTCTAAAATATATTTTATAAGTTTTATGTGGTGGGTGATTGCAAAGAAGATAAAAATCATAATTAGAGTAAAATTGGGATTAGATGAAATATGTTGATAGGAAAAGATTAGTTTAAAATTTTTAAGGGGGTTAAGGAAAAATGCGGCTAGTAAGATATGACGAGGAGTTCAAATAACACCACTCTATGATAACATATCTATAAATTATAAAAATATGGTGACATTATATATCACCAATCTCTATTTTTTAGTTAACCCTATTAAAAATTTTAAATTAAACCTTATCTCAGCAGTCAGCATACTCACCAATTCTCGAATTTACCCTTATCTTTTTTCCAAACCACCTATCATATAAAATTTATAAAGTCTATTTTAAAAAGGAAAAAACTCTTATAATTACTATATTCTCTCTCTTTCTTTTTAAAGGTTTTGTCCATTGTTACTATAATCATAAAAAAAAGATTTGATATTTCTTTATCATCCTCTATTAAGTATTGTAACTTAATTTCTTGAATGATTACAAAAGTAGAGTATGTAATATTCGAAAAGAGAAAATAATTTAAAAAGTTCAAAACAAATTAGGATTTAAGAAATTAGATTAGCTAAATTAAATATTAATAAAAATTATCACATGGATGCACTTAAAAGATATTTATCCTTTTAAAATATTTTATAAAAAGATAAAAGAGATATTAGTGTAGAAGTGATTAGTGGGGACTGATGAGATATAAGGCGGGAGTCGAATATCATAACTCGTCGTAAGAATCATTGCAAATACAAGCCCAATTTTGATGTATGTTTCCCAATTTGTTTGGAAGAGAGCCTTCTTCAACATTTACAAATGGAGAGAGGCCTGACATCCCTTGCCCTAAGTTGGAGTGCGCTAGCAACAAATGATTATTGATCGCAATTCTTAATGGCAATAAAAGCCCTACTTACGGCCAACGTATGGTGTAAATTGTTCTTATAATCTCATTTTTAAATATCAAAATTTTCGTTATAGATAGCAAATGAAACAAGCTTTGTAACACAAAAAGCCCTAAGCAAGAGATAATTAGCAAATGAAAATTTATAAGTTCAGCATGATGCATTTGACTCCCTGGCTGCACCACAGCAAGACCGAACACGCAAAAGGCAAAACCAAGGGTCAGCCTTTCTATAAAACTAAAAGTAAACGTAAAACTAGTGACTTTTGGGGAAGGCACATAAATAAGGAACCGTCCATGTCTGCTCTACCACGGGCTCATAAATGAAAAGCATTTAAAACTTAATAAAACTAGGCTTTTAATTACTTAGGGTTAGGGTTTGTCTTCACATTAACTCCCAAAAGCAGGTCGCTGACTAGCTGTCATTTGTAATGGGCTAATGGCTGCCTCTCCTGTTTATACTTTGTTACATGACATGAGTCAGCTGAGTGTGCTTTTGCGGATAGCAGCAATGCATCTTTCATAATTCATTCTCCCAGTTGGTTTGGTTGGCTCTTCTCTCGCTCACTTTCCTCCACTACTTCAAGGGCTCAAGGCTGCTTTGGTCAAAGAAGACTAAAGTTAATCAGTCATTCATAATTTTCAAAAGTGGCATTAAAGAGGGAAAAATTAATAATACAAAAAGCATGCCAATTTATGAAACATATAATTGTTGGGTTACCAAACACCTACGGAAGAGAGACTTTCTATCAAATAAGTGCATCAAGCAAATGCAAAAGCCTAAAGTGGATAGAAAACTGAGAGAATACTGAGAAAAATAATGAAGAAAAAGATAGAGAGAGTGAATGGGTAGAGAGAGAAAGAACTAATTTCTCACAACTCTCCCTCTACTTAACACCACTTTTTTAAATTTTTTTAAATGTGATTATGTGTAGATGGTAACGATTGAAAAAAAAAAATCTAAAAACTCATGTGCTGTGGCCGTATTACAATTTACAAGGCAAATGTGTCTGGACACTCCGGGATCAAAGCTTAATGGGAAGACTAATAAGTTTTAAGACTTGCAACTTGGACCATACATTCAAGAGCTGAATTATGTGTGAGTAGAAATAAAATCTTCTTCTAATTTGAGTTTTATTAATCTCTTATCACGTGTCTTTTAGTGATAACATGTTGGTAAGATTTAATTTTTAAATTTTTTATCTGTTAATTATTAATTAACACTTCAATTATTTATTCAATGCATGACCGTCTTAGAATTCGCTAGTTAATCTTGTATTCAATTCAAAATCATTCAACTCTAAAAGATTCATATTCGTGCTACATTGCACTTGACAATAGCATAATTATTAACTTATTATGATAATTAATTACAATTTGTATTATACATTTATAAATGTATTATGAATTATGGGGATTATAAATATAACAAAAATAAATGGTAATAAAATATAAGAAAAAGACAAGATTAAAAAAAAATCAATAAGAGCCGACAAGAAAATACTAATGAAGTTCAAAGGCATGGGCATGGATGATCGTCATGGACCACACGTGCCAAAAAGGCCAACCTTACAGCTTTTGGCAGATTCAACCTTTTACGAGCAAAATGACAAAATTACCTTTTCCTCTTCACACGCTAGCTTACGTGTCGTCGTTTGTGTAGTACGATTCATGAATGTGTTATGTCCCCACCACCACCGCACTGCCAGACCACGCCCGCTCATTTGCTCTAAATCACGATATGAATGTTCAGTATTTTGACAATTTCATTACACAATAAATCCGCAAACATAATATTGGTCAGCGCCTTCTGTGGGTTGGACTTCGATAAAATATATATATATATATATATATATATTAGAATGTGTATATTTAAGATTACATAAAGGATGTCGGTGCAACTGTCATAAAGTAGAGTATTATTTTATAATTATATTATTAAAATTATAATAAATTATTTATTATTTTATATATGTGATTAAGATTTGTACTCCATTATAAATTAACAGCTCCAATATAATCATAATCTTACATAAATATTAAATTATTAGTTTTAAAAAATTTAATAGTCGGTGAATAGCTATCATTAAATATTATTTTAACTTTCAAAATTTACTATTAAATTACCTAAAATTAATAACTTAAAATAAAGTTGGAATAACCCTTAACCCTACGTTATTAGTAAACTAACTTAAGAGTAATACCTTAAAATTAAAGTTAGGATAACCATTAACCCTATGCTAATAGTAAACTATAAAGATAGATGAACTACCTAGACCATTGGTTGGGTTAAAAAAAGCACTCTTATTTTATCATAAAGAATGGAGTTTGACTAATTATAACACTCATTATTTTTAATAAAAATATCTATAAGTGCGGTGGAGATTACATCTATGTTAGTTATAAATTTTTAAAACATGCTCACTAAAACATTGGACTATGTTCGAAATGTACTTGTTAATCTTATTATAATGTCAATAGAGTATAATGTGATATTAAAGATGATTAAAACAAAATGGCGTCTCAGTAACATGCACTAAAATGGACACTTTCAACGAGAAATGTCTCACATTTAATGCATTCTAACCCACAAAACTTTTCTAATTCAAATCTCGCCCTCTGCTTACATCACACATAGGGATGGCAATGGGGTGGAGTGGGGATGCCTACCCCATTTTCTACTCCTATTAAAAATTTTGTCTTCATTCTCCATCTCATTTTTCGATAAATTTAGTGGGGTGGGAATGGAAAATCTCCATGTGGGAAACAGTTTTCTCATCCCCACTCTATTCTCTATTTATTTATTTTATAATAGATATAGATATATAATTTTAATAAATTAAAAATTAAAAACTTCAATTAAATCATTATCATATTACTAGGTATTTAAATTATGTAAAAAAAACTCCAAATATTTGTAGTAATATCTTGAAATAATATTAAAATTAACAAATATTTGAAGAGAGGAGTTCTTAAGAGAGAAAAGAAAACACAATAATATTTTAAGGTTAAATAAAAATTATATTTTAAGGTTTTCTTTTAGTTATAATCTATTTGTATCAAGTAGAAATTAAAAAAAAAATTATTAACTAACGTTGTAATTGATAAAACAAAAATTATTAAATAAAATTTAGAAAAAATATCTATATGTAATGGGGATTGGGTGAGGAGTACAAAACTAAACCTCACCCCATTAAGAGTTTGAGGATTATTTTTCTCTCATTCCCCACCCCATTCCCCAAAAATTATTTAAAATTCACCCCATTTAAAGTAGAGTCCCATAAAACTCCAAATCCATGGAGAATTTTGCCATCCCTAATATCACACCCACACACATTGACTGCTACAGTGCGCCAAAACGTCTCCGTTGGGCTCTTGGCCTGTGATCCTCGCGCATGCCACGTGCTGTTGCTTATGAACCAAGCCACGATGTCATTATTTGTTGATCAAAGATATTTGTGTACACTTCAGGAATTGTCTGCATAAGCCATAAATGACCACATTTATACCAATTTAGGGGTAAGATTCGGAATCTCATAAGGTTGTGCTTGAGCTTGTTGTAAAGTCATGATCATGATTCAGAAATAAGTGACTTTACAAAATAAAAAGATGATTACAAAACATGCACTACATGCAGATCGGCTCTAAAGTACTAGGGACTTTAGGTAAAATTTATTTTATGAGATCCTTTTAAATTTAACAGCTTTAAAATTTAAAAAAAAAGAAAAAAATTATAATTTAATTAATTTTTAACTATACATTAAATTTTAGTAAATAATCAATAAGATATGATAAATTTCAGAAAAGAAAAATAGTCATAAGATTTTTTTTTTTTACTTTATTTAGAATCATTATGTCAAGAAATTATTATTTTTTTACTTCAAAAGTTAGCCAATAAATGTAACAAACTAATAATTTATTTCTAGATAAAAGTGCAAGAATTTTTTAATATTAATTTTAAAAATTTGGAAATATAAATAATTTAATTTTTTATTAAAAAAGTTAATAATAAATGAATTAATAATTAGACAATCTATTTAATTATAGCTCTTTAACATTAAGCTTATTACCTATAAAATTTGTATTAAAAATCTTAATTTTATAATAATTATTAATTAGATAGAGACTTAGGAATAGGCTTTTTATTATATATAACTTATAAAATATATTAATTCTGAGTATTATTAGGAAAAAAAAAAAAGGGTCTTCCTAGCATAGGTCTTAGACAGCCACCAAGTTCACTTATGTTTAAAATATGGGTCTTAAACAGCTAAAAAGTGAGAATTATACTTTAGGAAGACCCTTTTTTTTTTTTTTTTTCCTTAACTAACGCTAAGAATTAATATATTTTTTATACAAATTTTAGAGATATGGCTAATTGGCTATATGAAGTTAATAATTCTTCTGAAAAGCTTGCAGCAAGTGAAATCAATTTCGACAAGAAGATTTCAAGTTAATCAATCATTACAAGTTACAACTCTGCGCTTAACAAAATCGCAACACTTTTGAAGATATGTGGAAAGAAAATCCCCAATGAAGATATGTTCAAAGAAAACATGCTCAACATTTCATGCTTCAAACACGATTCTGCAGTAAGTATACTGAGCTCGTTAACTTGATTGCCGTCGGTTTCCAAAGCAAAATGCTTTTAGACAGAAGCGTGGTGAGAATCATTAACATGGCAAGGTTACAATCATGCTAAAAATCTTGGTTAAATTCGTAATTGTAATCACGTTCTTCAAGAAATCATTATTGACATCATGGTGACAATACACATCTCGACATCTCAGACTTAATTGGTAATGGAGATATCCATACCAAATTAAGATTATTTATTAATTTTTATGAACTTATTATATTCCTATTTTGATTTATATTTCAAATATGATATTGACTAACATACTTTCTTTTGAAAGGAGTATAGATTTATTTTTCAGATAATTATAAAAAATTTATTCTTATTTATTTATTCAAAAAGACACATTATTTTATACGTTACTGTATTGATTCTCGATTATTCTCCGTTTCAATTGATACTTGGGTCATCAACCTAATATTTTTCATTTACGCACTTTTTGTTGCGATATATAAGTGCCAGTTGCACTCTTGCAGTACACTGAGGTAGAATCTAATATCGTTTGGGAAATTTATCAGAGTTTTAACTCACCATATATCATCCAGTATCTTGAGCGCATAACTAGTGATTTGTTTACCATACATCTCATTCAATGAGACAAAGTTTCCATCAAGAGTGAGAAAAAGCGGCCTCATGATGTTGGGTGAGAACATTCATGGCATGTGATGTATGTGACCCGTCCTGATTCCTGCACCACTCGGATTAAAAATAAAGTTTGGAGTATCATTTGTGGAGAATTACAAACACTAGCTAGATGCATCCGCAGTTGCATCTAGAGAACCAAGTCATGTATGCCAATTGCGAAATAAACTCTAACCCAGTAGTTGTTCTTATTGAACAATCTATTTAAATGGCAGGTGATGAATTGTCTATTAGCGGGGTAGACTTATTGGTTTATTGATATTGTTTTCTCGAAAGGAAATGCATCATTCTACTGAATTTACTTAGGACAATAATAAAATGTATTCGGTCTTGGATGAGACCGAAAAGTTTTGAAAGACCTTATGTGGAGATATATACTTGAAATATGGCATAAGCCCTTCGAAGTAGTTCAAAATCAGATATTTTCACTGAGCTTTTACTAATAAAGATTTTTATTAAAACAGTATTTAAGCATGTCCAACATCTCTTATGCATTGCTTTATTTTTGTTTTCGTCCCACTAGATTTTTCCTTAACAAATATAAAATACGTCTATCTTAACCAAAGTTATCGGATTTGAGATTTGGGAATGTAGCTGCGTTAAATATTTATTAGAAAAGTTTTGCCTATTTTATTCTACTAATCTCGAATCTTGATTAATACTATTTAATATCAGATAATTTAATATAAAAAAAATACAGTTAGGATGATAATATATTTATTTATTTTATTTTATTTAAAAAATGTAAAATAATAACTTTATAACAAAAGCTTAATACAATTCCTCCATTTGTTGTATATTTATTTTACTCAATCTTTGCGCCTTGTTATAATTCTACATTTACATAACTGCATATATACATATGGTTCAAATGGATTCTCAAGAAATAGTGGCAGCACTTGCTCCCCCACAAAAGTAACCAAACTTCAACTTTTGCCTTTTTAGGTTTTAAGTTTTAATTATGGACCACACGCTCCACACTCCACACTCTACAAATGAGAATTTCCCCTTAAATCTTCCAGAGAAAGCAAAAAAAAATAAAACAACCAAAAGCAAACAAAAAAAATGGATAACCAAATCAACGAACTGCCCTTTTAAATTCCCCCCAATCCCATTCCCACAATCACAATTCCCAAATTCGGTAATCCCCCCCCCTTCTTCCCCAACCCTTTCCCCTTGGCCATGTCCAAATACCGGCTCACCATTTCTTCTAAACGCCAAAAACTAACACAAACACTGACAACACAACCTCAAGCTCAGGATCAAGATAAAGCTCAAGATGATGACGGTGATGATCATCATCAACCACTGCTTCCGGGCTTACCCGATCACATAGCTCACCTCTGCCTCTCCCACGTCCACCCCCCACTCCTCCACAACGTCTGCCACTCCTGGCGCCGCCTCATTTACTCCCCTTCTTTCCCTCCTTTCCTCTCCCTGTACGCCCTCTTCTCTCCAAAATCGAACTCTTCTTCTACTCCAATCCATTTCTTCACCTTCGATCCCGTCTCCTCTACCTGGGACCCGCTCCCTCCTCCGCCTCCAGACCCGCCTCTCCACCTCATTCTCCACCACCCTTCTTTCCTCTCCCGCAACCTCCCCGTCCAGTTGGTCTCCCTCTCCGGCAAGCTCATCCTCCTCGCCGCCACCACCCACAACTTCAACCCGGCGTTGATCCGCCCTCTCATCTTCGACCCCATTGGCCGGGCCTGGACGTTCGGCCCCGAGCTCGTCACCCCGCGCCGGTGGTGCGCGGCGGGGTGCTCGCGCGGCGCGGCGTATGTAGCCAGCGGGATCGGATCCCAGTTCTCTAGCGACGTGGCGAAGTCCGTGGAGAAATGGGACTTGACGAACGGGGGAAAAAACTCGTGGGAGAAGACGGGGGGGCTGAAAGACGGAAGGTTCAGCAGGGAGGCGATAGACGCGGTGGGGTGGAAGGGGAAGCTTTGCGCGGTCAATGTGAAGGGCGCTGAAGGTGCCGTCTACGACGTCGTCGCGAACACGTGGGACGACATGCCGGAGGGGATGGTTAGAGGGTGGAGGGGGCCGGTGGCGGCGATGGACGAGGAGTTGCTGTACGGTGTTGACGAGAACAGTTGCACTTTGAGCAAGTACGATGAAGTAACGGACGATTGGAAGGAGGTTGTTAAGTCGGACCTCCTTAAAGGAGCGCGGCACGTGGCAGCCGGCGGCGGCAGAGTCTGTGCTGTTTGCGAAAACGGCGGTGGCATTGTGGTGGTGGATGTGAAGGCAGCGGCGACGCCGACGATTTTTGTGGTGGATACGCCGCTTGGGTTCGAAGCTTTATCCGTTCACATACTGCCACGGATGAGCAAAATAGGCTAGACTCGAATGTTTGATATTTATTTTTTATTTTTATTTTTGGAAGTAAACACAATTCCCATGGGGTAGATTCACGGATTAAAATTTCATTTCACCTGAAAGTAAGAAAACCAATTATATACATCATGTTAGGGTTTTAGTTTTTAGTTAGGCCTTTGTTACCTTACATAATAAGGTAACAAGGTCTCTTTTAGTTAACATTATGATTCTGTTCATATGTTTCAGTCTCTGTGTCACCACAGTGTCACCTGAGAGCTCCTTGTCATTTTTTCCGGTAAATAAGTGTTAAGTATGGTTCAATTCATTCTTGTTTGAGACAACCGTGGTTCAATCAAATGAGCGGGCCGCTAGTTTTTGTTTTTCTTTCAGCTGAGGCTAAATGAGATTTTTTTTGTCCCCTCAATATCATATGTTGAATTTTGAAAGTGAAAATTTGTCTTCAGCACACTGTGTGTACAACTCTACATGACGTGGATGTTGATCCCCAATCGTGTTTTTTTTTTTGTTTTTTGAGAAGATCCCTAATCGTGTTTGAGAGGTCAAGGAAGAGAAAAGATTTGATGATCCATGTTAGTTGCTTCGAGTTAAAGGCACAGACAAGACGTTAAAGCCACTAAAACAGTGCCGATATCTCGTGAGAAAATGCTTGTATCTAATCAATAAGCCGACCCCAGAGCATTGGTTGCTTTGCCCGTCGTGACAATGCCATATTTGCCAATTTTACTAGATTTTTATTTTATTAATTTTTCGTTTTAATTCTCAAACAACTTAGCCAGTCACCCCTGCTCAAATCTAAAGACGAGATAAGAGGTTGTTCAAATCCTAAGACAAGGTAAGAGATTTATTCGAGTTTTATGCACACTCTACCTTTGAAAAAGACACCCACCGAATATTATTGTCACCATAAACTTGAGTGTATAAATAATTTTTTTTAGATTAATCATTCCAATTTCAATCCTGGGAAAGGTTAAGTCCTTCAGATTGCTAGTACTACTAACTGCTGTCCAAGTCAACTTCAGAAAGGTCAACAAGGTAATTATAGTTGTACATACCTTAAATTTTTATTTTAAATAACTACCTTAAATAATATAATATTCATCAATTAATTAATGACATAATATAATTAATTTACTTAAATTTTATAAAAAAAATGATTTAATTAATAAATATCACATCATTTAAAATAATTATCTAAGATAAAAAAACTTAAATTGTTTCCCTTGACCATTTGGCCAAAAATTTAGTCAATGAATATTGTAGTATGACATTGTTGCCAATGAGTGTGATCCCCTAAGGGCGTTAGTAGTTATTCATCTGTTTTCATATGGCCAATATCAAATTTTAATATTTTTGTGGCTTTTTTTTTTTTCTTTTCAAGTCCTGCATATACAATAATATATAGAACCAATTTAAGTAAAGAAAACCCAACAAGAATTCCACAACCACAAGTTCACACACCACATTGTATATATGTCAACAGATACAGTCAACACCTAGATGCGAAGCCAAGTGACAAACAAATACAACAGACACTTTGGATTCAGGACCAGCCTGGTTTATTATTATTATTATTATTTATAGCAGCGGGCAACTGATAAAACAACATCAGATGCCAAGTTCAACCAAAGCAGTGGCATCATGTGAACCAGAAGGCGGGAGAGAGCATTTAACTCTCAGAGCTGTAAGAGGCCTCGCCTGCTGAAAAGCTCTCTCTTTGAAAACGCATCATCTCCTCATAGGCCCATTCAAGACCAGGGCAATAATGAAGTGGCGGATTGAATCTGCTATCGTTGATGTCATCTGGCAGAAAAGCTCCATTCTCAATCAGGAATTTAACAGCTTCCTTCTTCCTTTCCTTGGCTGCAGTGTGAAGCGGGGTCCCTGTATTTACATGAGGAAGACAATAACAGTTAAGTTAGCAATAAAAAGAATAATTCCTTTTAGTATGTCAGAAAGAGAAAAGAGTGCAAGGTGAGAGGTGCCAATAATTTGGTTTCTTATAGGAGATACTTACAGCCGCAAGCACCCTTGGTTCTGGCATCAATGTCAGCACCTCGCTCAAGCAAAACATCCATGACTTCAAGGTGCCCACCCTGAGCAGCAAGGTGGAGTGGGGTCACCCCTTTTGATTTGGGGCCCCATGCTGCCACATTCACATCCATTCCTTCATCAAGAAGTTGCTTTACCTATACAAAAAAATCCTTGCTTAACTACTATTTCCCATAATGGTATGCTTAACAAAATTATCAGAGCAGTGAGCATTTGCAATTATCTTCAGTCTTAACAAACTTAAGAACTTCTTCTCCCAAGAATATAATGATGTTATAATAATGTAGCACAAAAAAGAAACAAAATGTTTTCCACAGACCACGGTGAAACCATCTTACTTCATAAAGACCTTTAACATCATCTGAGTTCCAATGACAAAAATAACGAAATACTAACATTCTGTTGAGTCAAATGATTGAAGGGAAATGAGGGAGGAACACCAAAACGCAGCCCCCTTCCATTCACTTGAATAAAAAGAAGAAAGCAGAAGGAAAGGAATAAAAGCAAGAATATTTATCTTCCTAACTCTCCATTTTCATCCACATCTGGCATCTGGAAAGGTTGCGCCATTTTGGTGGATTCATAATGGATCCTATTCCTTCCGAAATCATTCTCTCGACCCAAACAATGGATGTACACTGTGTGAATCAATACATATTTTACAGTTGTCATCATGGTCACACAAGCATTCCTAGTAATTCGTCAGAACATGTCGAGTAACACCCTTACAATTTCTATTAGTGGTAAAAATTCATCAACATACCAGAAATAGATATCTTCGAAAATAAGGTGTATCCGCGAAAGTTACATTGTCAATCAAAAGCATACAAAGCATTTCAAGCACAAAAAGATACTAACAAATTTGTCCGACTAAGGAACAAATTCCAACAGGCTTATAACACAGCATGTGGAGACAAGTTGAAATTACATTTAAAATTTTATCAGAGGCACACAAGAAAGTATTCATATGTCTGTGTACCTCCATTATACACAAGTATGGACCATAATTTTAGCCCAACAGTCCATTGATACGCTAGGCATCAGAGAATCAGTAGAAACAGTTCATAAAATTCTTCTTTTCAAAGACAACTCACCACTGCCTATTTCCCAGAAATCTTAATTAAGAAATTTAACAGTTAGTCAAAATATTATATCAAGTAGGATCATCAAGTTAGTCAAAATATTATATCAAGTAGGATCATCTAGTAAACTCTGTTCCTGAAAACCATCCAATATGAAAATGATGTTTTAAACCTAGAATTAGAAAGATGAAAGTTGTTACATTTGTTGAATATAGTTTCTAGAACTGAAAACATCATCACACACATATATGGTATATTATATTGCTTTTGAAAATGAGTAAAACAATTGTTTCCAGAAAAACATGTTATCCCAAAAGATTGAAAACAAAATATTTCTGTTTTCCACCTTTTACTTACAATTTTGAAACAACATATTCTATTGTCAAAAACAAGGTGCCAAACCCATTATCCACTTTGACCCCCCCCCCCCCAAAAAACAAAAACCAAAAAAAAAAACCCCAACCAAATGGGCATGTACTTCTGTCATATGAATGAAATGAACTAAAACCCAAAAGCTAATATCTTAAAATGAGTAATGCAAACTGATCCAGCATTTATTTGATTATTTGATGGAATCTACCAGCAGTGTTTTGCCCGACAATTATTGGTCTTTGTTAATGCACATTGGTATAGCCCTTAGAACAGCAGGTGATGGTAAATGAAACTGGTGAATGTTGATAATTCTCCCTCAAACACAGTTACTCAACCCTGAATCCTACCATTAACCTTACCCCTAGAAAAGAGTCCAGAAAAAAGGCAGATAACAGCCCGGCAATCAATATCATAATACATAGAAGCATTCGCACTATGCCACGTTTCCATCATGCACAAGAAAGACAATATGCTGGCAGAACTGTATGAACGGAAAAACTAAATTTAGCAATATGGATGACTACACAACAAATTTTTTTAAAAAGTACATATAAATACATTTATTTAACTATTTCCTATGTGTTAGGGGGACCTAGACAAAATACTAGCAATAACATCAAATAAAATGACAACCACCAAATGAACAATAAGGAGCTAAAATAAATCAGGGTAAACAAATTCTATAAACAACTATCAGCAGCTCCAAGTGAACCATATACAAATTCAGAAACGGAGGGTGATTGTTGGCACACATATAAAGATAAATTTTAGGTCTTCATTCAAACTAATAATTATATCAAACAAAATGGAGAAGAATAAATTAGGATGAAACATAACAATAACCTACCAGTTTGATATCACCTTTACGGGCGCCGATATGAAGAGAGGTCCAGCCCCTATCGTCAGTATCGATCACTGACCTAAAGAACCGCTTCCTAGAAGCCTTACGCTGCAGCGAAAACGGACCCAATTGCTCATGCACCATGCTTTCTATCATCCTTCCTTCTTTCTTTTTCTCTTAGTTAATTAATTAATTAATTATATATCAAATTGAAGCAAACAAAGAAAGCCTTGATCGATTAATTTTTGCTTACGATTTAGAAGCAAAACGAGAAAAAAGAAAACACGAAACGACACCGTGAGATTGGTTTACATGATAAAGAAGAAATACGCAATTTTAAAAAAAAAAGGAAAAAGATTTAGCGGGAGTGGTTGGCAATGCAATAGGGAGAGAAAGGATTGAGACCGGGACCGAACACGCGAAGATTCTGGCGGATTGTAATTGAGGAAGTAGCAGATGAAGATAATATAAACATAGTAATTGATTCAAAACCCTAACGAATTTTAATATTTATGTCGAGATTAAGTGAAACGCACAGTTAGAAAGAGGGAAATCGATTTCGAATTCGAAGAGAATAAGGTCAGAAATTAGACGAATCCTGGGTTGATTTGGAGAGAAATTGGAGGAAACATCAATAAATTCGTTGTGTTTTCCTGGCTTTTCTTTGCTGTTCTTTTGCCCTAGACGGTAAGGAAAGAGATGATGAGAAAGAGAGAGACTTGAAAGAGCGCCTTGAGGTTATGGGATTTTGCAAAGGCGAGAAGGTATTTATTTAATTACCAATTTGTATTCTTCTTATCCTAGTAAATATTTTAATGTCTTTTTCTTTTTGGTATTATATTTTTGTCGTCGTCAAGGTACAGTTTAATGGAGCGTTTATTTTAAGGAAATGAAAATGAGGAGAAATGAGAATAGACTGAAAATGTAAATGGGCTGAGAAATTTTAATATTTATTTAGTAAAAGTAAATAGAAATGGGAATGTACTGGAATGTCATTAATGTGTTTACTTGACAAAATAAATAGAAACGAGGAATGAGAATGAGAATTAATTTATCAAAATACTCACAGTATTAAATAATATAATTTTTATTAACTAGATACATGTATAAATATTATTATAAAAATGATATTAATTAAAAATAAAAAAAATAATAATAAATGTTAATAATTATTATAAAATTTATTATTAATAATAAATTTTATTAACTTTATTATTTTAGTTACTATTAATTGTTGTTATTATTATTTTTATTAATATTATCATTATTAAAATTTATTATTATTATTATTATTAAAATTTTTTATTAACTTTATTATTTTATTTATTATTAATTATTGTTAATATTATTTTCATTAATATTATCATTATTAACATTTATTATTATTATTATTATTATTAAAAATTTTTATTAACTTTATTATTTTATTTATTATTAATTATTGTTAATATTATTTTCATTAATATTATAATTATTAACATTTATTATTATTATTATTATTATTAAATTTTATTAACTTTCTTATTTTAGTTATTATTAATTATTGTTATTATTATTTTTATTAATATTATCATTATTAACATTTATTATTATTATTATTATTATTAAAAAATTTTATTAACTTTATTATTTTATTATTATTAATTATTGTTAATATTATTTTCACTAATATTATCATTATTAACATTTATTATGATTATTAAATTTTATTAACTTTATTATTTTAATTATTATTAATTATTATAACTAAAATAATAAGAATAATTTTTATTATTTTTATTGTTAATAATAATAATAATAATAAATTAATAATTAAAAGGGTATAAAAGTAAATTCATCTTTCATTTCCATTTCTACATTTTCATTCCCTACCCCCCATGGGAATGGGATGGCCATTCTTTATTCCCAAATTGTATGGGACCCACACAATTTATTCCCATGAACAAATTCAATTTTGCCAAGTAAACATAGCTTTGATTCTCATTCCTCCATTCACATTCCTTATTCCTACAAGTAAACACACCTTAAATGTAATTAGCATTCTATTTATATTTTTAGGTTTTAACTTCAGGTGCTAATAATTATTGAAATGTTATAACTTATAATGAAAAAAAGTCAAGAGTACGTATGAATATGATTTTTAAATAATAATTTTAATAAAAATAATAAAGATATTATGAGTTTTTATGATTTCGATAATAGATCAAATCAAGTTGGGCTCTGTTTAATACAATTTTTTAAATAGAGTTTATTTAATTAAAAATTTTATTAATAGATCTTATATAAGTAGAGTTTTTAATAAAATTATTTTAATTATTTGGTTATCAATGGAGTGCCTGCTTGGTATGGATTATCTAATTGCCATAAATTTTATTTAATCCTATAAACTCTTATCATAATTTTTGTTGTTGTTTGTTTTTTTTATTAGAGCTTTTATAACTTAAATAAATTATTTTGTCTCTATTAGTAAAAATTCAAATTTTGAGCTTTTGGGAATAGAGATTGAAAAGTTTTTTTTTTCAAATATTAAAATATCTAAAATATCTAAAATATTTTTTACTTATTTGATAAATTTATTTTATTTTTTATAGTATAACTTAAAAAAACTTACTTATTAAAATAATTTCATAAATTTTTAATAAAAACTCTTATTGACAATCAAATAACTAAAATTTCTTAGGTAAAAGCTCTGCCGTCAAAATCTCTATTTAAATCATCTCTATTTGAAAAGTTATAACAAACGGATTGAAAGCCTTTTACTAAATGTCATAAAAATATTTTATTAGACAAGTTTTGAAATAAATTAAGAATATTACAATTTAATTTTTTAAAAACACTCTACAATCTCTAAAATTTGAGTTTTTTAAAAAAAGACAAAATATCTTATTTAAATCCTAAAAGTTTTATTCAAAATACAATCAAACAATACTAAATTTTTTTTAAAAAAGTTATGTGATTAACTAAATAGTTTTAACCATTAAATAAGCCATGCTAAACATGTACCTAGTTTTCGAATTATAATAATTAATATCTATTAAATACTTTAATTATTATACCTTTTAAACTACATCTATTCAATCTTAACACTAAATAGAACTAAATCGATTTTTTTCTAATACTTATTATTGTTATTATTAGGGGTAACAGATTTGTCACTTATCATAAAGTTCAATTAAATTATATCGTTTAAGGAACGACATTATTAAAATTTACAAAAATCTTAAAGCAATAACCAATTTAAATATATTCGTTCGAGCCCATTATGTCTCTTGATGTAATTGGGCCACTTCGGCCCTTTCATTGGAATTTACTAATTTTCAAAAAGAAGATAACTATTTTTTAAATAAAATATAAAACCTCAAAATAAATGAATGACCAGAATCCCACCTCTCTTGTTAGGCCTGAGAAGGTGCGACTGAGAGACAGACCTTTGTGTTTCCACTGAAAAAGGAAAAAAGGGAGAAAAAAATAAAACGAAATGGAAACTGAAGAAATTTTACAAGAATTAGAAAACGTGGAGGCTGATATGCGACTTGTACAAGGTACATTGATAATCGATTTCTTTTAGCAAATACTTATTCTATAACTTTAATAATCTCTTAACTTAACATTTACAGAGCAGATAAAGCAACTGGTTGATAGGCAAGATCAGTTGTATGAGAGGCAATCAGAGTTAAAGTCTTTGTTAGAAGCATTTGAGGCATCGCGTGGAAGCCCCATTCAATATGGTGGCTCAAGCTCAACTACTGTTGAGAATTGGTCCGGGACATTTGAGTGGGATTCTCGAGCTGATGATGTTAGGCTCAATGTATTTGGCATTCCCGCGTATCGTGCAAATCAGCGAGAGGTAATTGCTTTGCCCTTTTTTCGTTCTTTTTGCTTGCGGCATTGAAATCGTAGCTATTGTTGATGCTTGTGGCTTGAATGTAAAACTTTCGCGGGTGGTCTGAGTTCGTTTAGTATTTTGCTTCGTAACAATGATTTAGAGTTACTGATAAATTGTCGGTCTTGATGTCAGATTATAAATGCTGTCTTGAGTGGAAGAGATGTTCTGGTGATTATGGCTGCAGGTGGTGGCAAGAGCCTCTGTTACCAACTCCCAGCCATCCTTCATGAGGGAATTGCTCTTGTTGTCAGTCCATTGCTTTCTTTGATTCAGGATCAGGTGTTGCTATTATTATTGATATTATCATCATTGTTTAGGTATAAAACAAAGCGCTTTAATGACCACCTATTTGTTTAGGTAATGTGCCTGGCTGCTTTGGGCATTCCAGCCCACATGTTGACATCAACAACTTCTAAGGAAGATGAGAGGTTCATATACAAGGCCCTTGAGAAAGGTGAAGGGGAGCTCAAAATGCTTTACGTCACACCGGAAAAGATATCAAAGAGCAAGAGATTCATGTCAAAACTCGAAAGGTGCCATCATGCCGGTCGTTTGTCTTTAATTTCTATTGACGTGAGCATATAGTTCAACATGTTACTCCTGATTTTGAAGTGAATATACTCTGCTTTAATTGTTGATTTTATAGTCAATGGCTGTTCATCCTGTTATGTTTCTAAACCCTTGCTCAGTAGTCTCATTTTTGTGATAATTCTAGGAAAGTATTGACAGTCAGAAAGTTCATACGAGGATGAGTATGCATTTGGTCAATGTTTTCTGCATTCATCTTACACCATAAGGTTGTCAGGATAGTAAATAGAAGGTTGCCAGACATGGTATGGAGAAGTGGGTGAGAGCTGTTAACGAAGCTTGGCATACAGCAAAAGATGTTAAAATCTTTTATTAAAATAAAATTAATGTTATACCTGTTCATCATTATGTGTCATTACAACGTGACTTACCTGAAGTGTACTTTGTTGATTAAAAAGTGGAACTGGCCTTTTTACATGTAGGCCTAGCTGGAGGGGTGCTTTCTGATTTTTACTCGAAATGCTTTCCAACCTATTATATGATACCAATGAACTTAAATGTCATATAGGGCAGCATGCTAGGTATTCTTGATGTCAATCTTCAAAAAATGATGATCTTTATAACATGTATAAGGTAAATGTGATCACAGCTGTGTGCATGATTCGTTGGTCTGCAGGAGGCACATTGTTGTAGTCAGTGGGGTCATGATTTTCGCCCTGATTACAAGAACCTTGGCATTCTCAAGACTCAGTTTCCTGATGTTCCTATGATGGCTTTGACTGTATGTCATTATTTTTTAATCCTTCATTTTTTATTTTTTATTGTTTTGCTTTAGTTGTAATTTTGGGCCAATTTGAAAAAAATTAGTTTTTCAAATATATTGCAGGCAACTGCCACCCAGAAAGTCCAAAATGATCTGATGGAAATGTTGCACATTCGAAAATGCATTAAATTTGTCAGCACAATCAATAGGCCAAATCTCTTTTATATGGTATAGTTTTGATTCTCAGGAATTTTGAACTTGAACCTAACAGTTTAAGTGCTAATGTGATGATTTCTTGAGTTACAGGTAAGAGAAAAGTCATCTGTAGGTAAGGTGGTTATTGATGAAATTGCGAAATACATACAGGAATCTTATCCAAATAGCGAGTCGGGGATAGTATATTGCTTCTCCAGAAAGGAATGTGAACAGGTTTGTGTCTGCTGTTATTTTCATCCTTCCTGTCTTGTCTTGTCCTGTACCATTCTTTCCTTTTATTTTTATTTTTTCGAGTTTTTATCCTTCTGGAGATCAGTATATCTTGATTATAAAGTTTTCATTGCTTTTATTATGTGCATCGTATTTATGTATAAATGACTTACTCTGGTTTTGTCTCCTCAAGTGGACATTTAAACCATTCATTTTGAACCATTGATTAAGATAAAATTAAATGTCAAATCTTATGAAGCATGGGATACTCCTGATGTTTTGAATCTTTCAGGACTTGCTATAACTTCATCTATGGTTCTTGTCAGTCTTCCAAGGGATTAAGTGACTAACTATATGCTTGGTGCTCCAAACGTATTTCACTAGGGACACGCTTAGAAAAATTTGTGTGGTGAGTTGATACTTCTCGAGTTTATTCCTACTGAAAATCTGACATGACCTCTCGTGAAATTTGGACCTTTAACATATAAATATGAAAAAAGTCATTTTCAGTACATGATTCCAAAAATGACCTTGCTGCATGGGATCTACCATCCCCAATTGCAGTCAGACAACCTCATTTAGATTACAGTAAGTATTAAACATCAGTAGAGCCTTAGTCCCATGGTATCCGCACATCTTAAGCTACTTGTGATCCAAATTATGTTGCAAAAGATGACATGTCCTCCTAATTGGTTAATGGTAGATAGCTCAGTTTTTTTGATAAGAGACAGAAAGAATAATAATATATTAATAATATATTAGATGAAGATGTACAAAAAGGAAACAAGTTATGCATATTGTGCCTATAAGCTATAGGCCAAGATAGCTCAAAAGTTGATCAGGACACATTAAAAATTCATGAAATCATCAAAATACAGCAAAAACAAACAGCCTTTAGATCAAGTCATCACTGCATCCCAATTGTGATAAATAAGGAAGAAAGGTAGTTCTTGGAATTCAGAGCACCTGGAAGCACCTGATTCCTTAGGTTTGAGTTTGAGCTGTCTTTGACTTCAATTTTGTTAACTAGTGAGCATTAGGAAACTTTCATTCTTCATACTTTGGTTGCTGTCATTCAAGTGTTAAAATTGTTTAGGAATGACTTGCTATAGTTATTTCTAAGGACACACAAATATGTGGAAAGTTCTGAGCATAGTGTTGTTTAGAAGCTTTTGACATTCAATCATCACATTTTTCTGGATAACGATGAACTAATTCTTCAAGAAGTTTAGTTTGTTTTCTTATTTATTATCTGTATCTGTTAGCCATTATTGACTTTATCTTGTTGCTAACTATACTTGTCATTAAGAAAACTGATAAATGCCTCAGGAAATGTTTGGCTCCTAGGGCTTTTAGGTGTTGAAGTTGTTTAAAAGACTTTATGAGGCTAATTTTATTTTTCCAATGAAACTTGAGATATCTTCATTGGTTTCGTTTCTAACAGATCCAGATTCCTGGTTTTTTGGATCTTAGATAATAGTATATAGGTTCTGGATGGAGTGATATTTATTTCTGTCTCATACTTTCAAGAGTTGTAGGTTGCACAAGAGTTACGACAGAGAGGAATTTCAGCTGATTATTATCATGCAGACATGGATGTAAATGTTCGTGAAAAGGTTCATATGAGGTCAGTGCAAAAGTCAGATTGTTGCTGAATTTACGTACATCATATTAATTGAGTGAAATGTTTTCCTAGAAAAATAATAGCTATAATATCCAAGCATTTTGAAGCCTTATACAGTGAGCAATAATGAAATTGTTATTTTGGTTTCACAGTTAAGAGTCTTATGTATGTTCCTTTTTCCATGACATAGGTGGAGCAAAAATAAGCTGCAAGTCATTGTTGGCACGGTATGCATATTGCAGTGGTCAAACTCTTTATAGGTATTAATTATCATTTTTTGTTCTGATTCATTTGCTTGTATCAGGTGGCATTTGGTATGGGGATCAACAAACCAGATGGTTAGTATTGCAAATTTGCTTCTGCCGATGGTTATGACCAGTTACGAACTAGAATGTTCCTGTTTTAACAGAATGTAACAGAAATATTAGTAATGTTTTTGTTTAGCTTTAGGTTTCCTTCTTTAGGGTCAACTTGTGCACTCACTGTCTTTAATAGCTAATATTAAATCTATGAAGTATCAGAGTTCTACAAGTTATAGAGAAGCTAAAGCAACCATTGGTCATAACTTCTGAACTTTGACTAAAAGCTGATATTTGCAATTTAATGTTGTAGTAGAAAAGTGCAGAATTCATAGATCTGGCTCGATATGGTTAAGATTTGAGTGCCCAAAGTGGCTGGACTAAAAGAGTGAAAAAGAGCAAAGAAAGATTGCTGAAATTTCTAGGACAACAGTGTAAATAATGATGAAAGACTTCATATATGTATTTGAATTGGTAATTAAGGGATTGCGATCATGGAAATATTGTTTTAAGGATATGGAAATCAGAGAAGCAGGGCTGATTGCTAATTATGGGATGGTAATCAGTGCACGTTTTCTAACAACTTCCTTCTATCAAATCATCTGTTAATTAATCCTTTTTGTGTTAGACCTATGAAAACTTATGTTAGGCACAAATATAAAGAGGCATGGGCTGTTTAGTAATTTTAGGGGCAGGGGTAATTTAGTAATTTTATTATTAATTAGGATTCAGCTATAAATAGAGATTATGGAGTCATTTAGGGTTTATGTTGAGTTTTGTCTGGTATTAGGAATCATTAGGAGTTTTGGGAGAGATTGACCTGCCTCTCGAATTGTAGGTCAGAATTGTTTGTTTTCTTTTGGTTTAATCAATAAAAGTCAGCCCTAATTTAGCCCTAAGTCCTATCATTTTGCTCTCATAATTGTCTGATCATGGAAGTTCTCTTGGAAAACTGGGATACACCTTGTTATTTCATCAGGATTGCAAATTTTTTTATCTTTATTTCCTTGATTTTGGACATTAACTTTCTCTTTTTGCTGCATGCATGAGGAAAAAAACCTGCTTGCAATTGATGAATGCAAATGTCCATTGAAGTTTGCCCCACTTCTAGAACCAATTTATTGATATGTTTTCCTTACCATTATAACTTTATCTACATACTAAAACAGGCATGTGCATGCATACAGATGCGTAGATAGATATATGATGTCTTTTAGGTATTCTTGTATTATATCTCCATGCTTTTGTACTAAGAGGCTTTCTTGTATTTTTTTTCCTCCATAATTTTTTGAACTAAGAAAATAATTTCTCAGTATTAGGTGCACTTTTGTTCTCTGTCTTCTGATAGTTCTCCATCTATCAGTTAATACATATATGTGTATTCCTAATATCATTACCTGCTTGTAGTCAGGTTTGTCATCCATCACAGTCTGAGTAAATCCGTGGAAACATATTACCAGGTTTTTACTCTTTCCTAACAAGCTTTTTATTAAGCCTTTTATTTTTTTTTCCTATTTATGCTTGTTTTTACAATTTAATTTTGGTACAGGAAAGTGGTCGTGCAGGTAGAGATGGGCTACCTTCTGAGTGCCTTCTCTTTTTTAGGCCTGCTGATGTTCCCAGGCAGGTACGACTTTCATTGATGCCGCAAAATTTTATTATATATGCTCAAGTATTCTTGTATTTGTTAGTAGTGACACTTGTCTTTGAGCAGAGTTCAATGGTCTTCTATGAGAACTCTGGATTGCAGAATCTCTACGACATTGTACGGTATAGTCAGGTACTGCTGCTGTTATTTATTTATTTTGGTAATCCTATGTGCTATTGCCCTAGTCATAACTCCACATATCATTAGTTGTACACACACATTGATATTATGTACATACATTGTTGGAAGCTTTTTAACTTACATTATGATTTAAGAATAATTCGTTAAGCTGCTTGAGCCACCTTCTTAATCAGGAAACATAATCTGTATAGTGGCTTAGGCTTCTGTTGGTCGATAATGAGGAAACCTGCATTCCCTATGGGCACATTCTTGCGAACAGCTTGTCCCTTTTTCCTATAAAGTTCTTTTTCTAATGAATATTTTGTGTTATTAGAAATAAAAATGAGACAGCTTTAGTGCTTGCTGAGACTAAGGTATTTTTGGTTTAAAGAAATATAAGGGGAGGAGAGGAGAGGAAAGGAGGAAAGGGGAAAGAAATAAGGGGAGAAAGATGAATTCCATATCCAACGAAACAATGAAAAATAGATTGACCATCTTTTTCACTCATTCTCTCTCCCCCTCTTTCCTTTCCATCCCTCTCGTCTCCTTCCCAAACGTGGGCTTAGCATAAATCTTGGATTTTTTCCTTTATGTTTAAATTGACATCTTATTTGTGACACTTCTCATTTGAAGAGCCTTTTTCTGGATATGCTCATACAATCCTCTGTATTTGAATTTTTTAAATCATCCCTTAAACAATAATCTTGTTATGAGCAATTCCTTGAATGCCATTGTGACTTTCTAATGCAAAAAACGCATGTGTGTGTGTGTTTGAGTAATCTTTCAATAAGCGATCGAAGACAAGATAAGCACGCACTTTAATGTAGTGTATTGGAAATTGTGTTTTTTTGTCTTTTAGCATGTCCCTTACCATATTGAAGTAAGAGATCCCTTACTAGATAACAACTGTATGTGTGTGTGTGTGTGTGTATCTTTGTTACAAATTATTAAAGTCAAAATATTATTGAATATACATTGTTGCTCCTAAATTGAAAAACTTTTACTGGAATATCTCTTCTTTTGTCGTGTGATTCAAAAAACTCCACTTTTGCCATGTGACTTTTTTCAGGAGTTACTATTGCAGAAAATATTTACAGTATTCCATGACAATCATCTTCATTCCTTTGTAATTGACTCTTTAGTGTTTTTTGAATCATTTTCATAGTCGAAAAACTGTGCAAGATTTCTTTCAAATATATTTTGCACTCATTTTTGGTTTTTGCTAAAACAAGCTTTGGACTGAAAATGGCTTTTTGCTGGAGAAATTGCATGATCACCGGCTGCGTAGTTTTTTTTTTTTAACTGATTGAATTTTGTCGAGAAATTTGAGAACATTGAATTGGGCATTGAGTTTCTCCCACCACATCACTCTAGAACTCCTAACCAAGGATGGGATTTTTGGGCAATATTGACATAAACATATTCCCATCTGCAATCTCTTTTTGACAAAAGGAAATTGTTCACTTCAAATGAAAGGATTTCTTGAATAGGACATAAGAAATTCCACTATTCAATGAACCAATATAGGAATGTAAAATTGGTTCCCCCTTCGAAGTAGATTGTTATCCTTTTTGAAACTAAAAGGCGTTAAGCCGCGCTTGATGGTAATCCTAGTATTTGTAACCTGGAGGGTGAAAACTTTGGGAAAATATTTTCTTTCAACGAAAACATTTGAAAGTAACTTTGTCATAGTTTTCCAACGATGAAGAAGATTGCAAAACCATTGGAGAGTCAATTGTTGATTTAGCATAAAGTAATGAAAATAATTTTTATGAAATACTGTAAAAGATTGCGTAATAGTATCTCCTGCAAAAGTAGAAAGTAGATATTCCTGGAAAAGACCACATGGCAAGTTTTTCAATTCAGAAGCAATAATGTTTTAAAAAATTTGTAATAAAGATAATGCATGTGGAAAAAGTAAGAACAAATGCAATGGATGAGAGAACAAATAACAAAATGAAAAAACATCAAAGTATGTGAAAAGAGGGGAAAAAATGCAAAATTCAAGTGAGTAGAAACATGTTTATGGAATATTTCAGGATGAAAAACAAGCATTATCAAGACAGATATTCTTGTGAAGACCATCAATATTTGCTTTTATACAAATAGAAGGATCAAGTAATAAATATTTTAACAAGCTAATTTTTAAAGTTGTTCTTTGGATTGCTTGAGTTGATTTTGTAAGCTTGTATTCTTTTTGACATATAAAGTAAACGTTCAAAAGGGCTATCTTCTAGTACAGCTTCAATTAATATATTTTGGTTGTTTTCAGTCGTATGTTTAACGAAAGCTATCATATTTCAATTTTTTTTTTATTTCAAATTCAATAATATGCATGAAAAATTCAAAGCATGAAAAAACAATAAATAAATTGAAAGCAAGGAATTGAAATTAAATTGATAGATTCATTGTAAATAAAACTTACAAGTTTTGATGCTCCTAAATCTTTGAAGACTGGATACAAGTTCAGAAGTGAATACACTGGATTGGATACAGTGACACTAAAATTTTGAGATAAGAGTATTTTGATTTTAAGGAGTAGTCTGAAGCCTGCCTTTATTGCCTTCTAACTGGCTTTCATAAACTTTGAGTAACGGTTTCCCATTCTTGTCTTCTTGATAGTGCTTGCCTTTTATCTTGAAATATTCTCTAAGCATCTTTCCACAACAAATCATGCCTTTGAATTATGTGTTTGTTGTTTCCACTTTTCATGTGCTTTTCATCTTGAAAAATCCCTGAGCATGTTTCCACGATACATCATGCATTTGAATTATGCATTTGCTTTTTCCTCTTTTCACATGCTTTTTCCTTTTGCTATTTGCTCTCCCAACTATTGCTCTTGTTCTTGCTTTCTTAGCATACATTATTTTTGTTACAAGTTGTTTAATTCAAAATAATTATTGCATACACATTATTGCTTCTGAATTTAAAAACTTGTGTTTTGTGATCTTTTACAGGAATATCTGTTTTTTGCCATATAATTTGCAGAACTCCACTTTTGCCATTTGCCTTTTACAGAAGATACTGTTATGGAATATTTTTACAGGATTCCATAACAATTATCTTCATTACTTTGTGCTAGATCACTTATTGGCTCTCAGTGATTTTTGAATCTTCTTCATCGTCAAATATATATATATATATATATAGAGAGAGAGAGAGAGAGAGAGAGCGGGCTTCGTAGGTGTGGACTTCCACATTTGAAAACTGTGTGGACATCTGCACTTGAGAAGATATATATGTGAGTTAGGTTCCAATCTAAGAATCCCTGATTTTATTAAAATTCGGGACGAGTTTACAACGTTGTAAGCCTCTTTTTGCATTGTTTTCCAACGTTGTAAACTCGTCTCGTACTTTAATATAATATGGGATTTCTCAAATTGGGTATGTATGTATGTATGTCCCTTCTTGTCCCCGTTGTCTTTCCAGAGGCTCTGCAATAAGTAGACCGCTGGACTCACAATGCATTTAAAAATTAAGCCACATTGACCAGTAAAATGCTATGCAGGTATTTTGTTTCTAGATTTTGATTAAAATCTCTTTTTTCAGTCAAAGAAACAGTGCCGACGAAGTACATTTTTCAGGCATTTTGCAGAGCCATTACAAGACTGCAATGGTAGTATTTGTTGTTAAACATAGTATTATTAAATTACACTTTTGTCTCTTTGGTTACGTTTATTTGGAATAACACAATTGTAACTTTGTGTTCTCTTAGGGATGTGTGACATTTGTGCATTCTCATATGTGGTTAGCGAAGTTGATGTAACTCGTATGTTTCTTTCTCTCCTATTTGACATGCATACACTCGCAAACATGCCATGCATTTTAGTTCTTCAGTCGTTTTCTGATTCTGTTTTGCTCATTGATTATAGTCCAATTCTGTGGTTAAACACTGGTTTTATGCTGGATGAATGAGTCGAATTACTTATCCCTCGGTCTATTAGTGAACTATCTCTCTAGGGATTGCGAAAGATGTTCCACTAGAAATTTTCTTGTTATTGCTTCAACTTATATTCCCCAAAAAGTGGATCCCACTTAATCCCCTTCTTTACACGATTTCTTTTTCATATAGATAGATATAGGATTTATGGGGCAATTACTTACAAGTACATATTGTGTTTTTTTTCATTTATTTATTATCTCTTTTACGTTACTTTGTATTTTGTGCCTGAGGTATAAGTCAATTTTTTCCATCATAATCGCACATTCTGGAACTCCATTTTTTTTCATTAAAGGTTCAAATTTGTCTGTATATGACAATTCTTGCTTGTTTATTTCCAGGAGATTATTTGTACACTGCTGCTTTTCTTGTTTCTTTCATTTTAAGTATCTGTTACTCTGGAACATTGAGAAAGTGCGTCTAGTAATTTTTGGAAAGCTCCAACAAGTTAATCTCATCTGCATGGTGGTCCTGGCTGGTCCCTTGGTCCCAGCAAATCATGATTTCATTGAAAACCATATCTTTGGTTCATACTCAGTGAAATACTTTCGAGTATAATTCCACTTTGCCAATTACTTTTAAAAACATTAAAAGTGTTGTTTCTTCCAGTTGCCAGTTTTTCGCATTGACTAAATTTATTTGCTTTGACCCTGGAAAACGTCGAGATGGGTTATATTAAAATATCCCTGTTGTTTCAAGTTTTCTCTACTGATTTATGTTCTTTTAAATTTTTCTACACATACATAGCTTGATGGATATACCACTACATAATTCTCCTAGTTTTACTTGATAAGTTGATTTGCTATGCTTTGCAGGTCATGCACAGTGTATCATTTCTTTACTGCAAGATATTCAAGATAATGATCAGAGATTGACGATGTTACAGTTGGTAGATAAAATGAAAATTAAGCTCAAGGAAATAGGTTGGTTATTGGCTTCATATTTCTTCACCATGACCAAGACGAATGATCTTGATATTCATACATCCATCAAAGAATAGAATGACGCGAACACATATTTCATATGTCTATGTAGTACTGGGCAAAAACAAAAAATTAATTTGTTTTCTTTCATTCTGTTTTGTAAGATGGGAGGATTAGGTAATGGAAATATCAGTTTGGAGGTAAACCTTTGGAAAGAGAGTAAATATATCCTCTTAATTGGAGCTTTTTAGCTATAAGGTTTTTATTAAGAGAGCTTTTTAGCTATAAGGTTATGTAAAAAGTGAGTTTTAAATTTTTAATCCTTGAGCCTTGAGGTGTACAGGCATTAACTTTTAGGATTCTCTTTTTATATTTGATAATTCCGAGTAATTCCCAAAATCTAGTTCATTCAATGGTTACATAAAAAGGGATAGGAAACTATGATGAATGAGAGAGCAAGGTGCTGTCCTTTCACTTCTACATGGAAATATGTTCTCTAGGTGTTGGGAATAATGGCATTAGGCAATCATATTCCTGTAACTGAGACTGAAAGGAAGTATGACTAATTAAGGGAGGAAAAAAAGCATCTCTTCAACAACAAACTGAGATGTATGTGGTATATAAGCAAATGAGATAGAGAGTTCCGCCCCATTTGAAGGCAGTGCCTAAATGTTTATATTGTGCTCTGTGCTAGCCTATAGCATTGTGGCAATAAAAGGTACCTTTCTACCGGAGGTGAAATAAATTACAACTTCAAAATATTGCTTGTTACTATTAGAATTTTTTCGCCCCTCTGATAAGCACTATTAGAAATTTTTGGTTGATATGTACGGTAGTCTTAGCTATTTTTCAAATTCATGAACTATATCTTTCTCTTACTACAATCACTTGTTCACAATAACATAATAATTTTGTAGACCTGGATTTTAATGTTTGATAATGTGATAACATTTTGGATGTGATATTACTGCCTATTCTAATTAGACTCGTCTTGGTTTTTTACCCTAATTCTCTCACTACTTTCATTTTTACCCTTTAAATTTTATTTTTTTGGGTTAATGCAGATTCTGACCTGAAACGAGAGGAAATAGAACAGCTTGTATTGCAGCTTATAATAGACCGTGTTTTGGTGAGAATTGGACCCTTTAGCCCTGGTCCATTTTTATTAATTTGCTGCTTATGGTAGATCGTTTTATGGCGAGAATCAGACCCTTTAGACCTGTAACTGTTTCTATTAACTCACTTGTGCTTATTTACTTACCAAAATCCTGTTACTGACATAAAAGGATAATACATAATTTTGAAAAGTCAATTGAGTTCAAAGGTGCCTGTAGTATGTACAAATATCATGTGAAGTTTTGTTTGAAGGGCATAATTGCAACTAAATTTTCGAACGATACTTACTCTGTTCATATTGTGCATAACACAGAGGAGAAAAGATATTAAAAAGAAATTTACGCTCAGCCATTTATAAATTTGAGAAAGTGTCTGTAGCAGATGATAAGACCAATTTTATTCTATTTTTTCCCCCAGGATGGTGCCCAACCTTCTTGGATATGTTTTTTTTTTTTTTCATAATTTCTTTTTTTGCTGATGCAATTTATATATAACTCTGTCTGACTGTAATCGAAATATGTTTATGATGTAGAGTGAAGAATTTCAGCATACAGCTTATTCAACAAATGCATATGTAACAATCGGACCGCTAGCGAAACTAGTATTACAAGGTGATGCTTTCATTTACAAAGAAGATGCCAGGTTACAAATCTTGATCATCAGATTTCTAGGGTTAGAATTTTTGCACACTCATTTTGGTATTGTTGAATTCTAAATTTACAATCTGCATGATCGACTTGAATTTTTTGTCCATTTGTGCATATAACGGTCTTAGTTTATTCTTATCTCATCTTAATATCCTGATATGATTTATTTTGACGTTACTTCAATTCGTGTAAATTTTGGCGAGGGAATAAACTAGCGTTTATTTTAGGACAATCTAATAATCAGGATATTAAGATGAACAAAGTCTAATTGCTGTAGTAGATTGAAAATCTAGTTTTAATACCTCCTTTCAGGCTTGAACATTCACTAATGTATCATGCTAGTATTTCATATAATTGCCAATATACTGACTTGTATCCTTCCACAAACAGGGAAGAAGATCATTAAACTTGAGATTTCTAGTGTACAGAAGAATGCAGCCGTCAACAAGAAATCAACCAAACGTAGTTTAACATCATCTGCTTTTGAGTATGAACTTGATGAACTGCGAAAGGAACTTGCTTCAATTAATGGAGGAATACTCCCTCATTCTGTTTTGTCTAGTCAACTGATCAGATTGATAAGTGCCTGGAAACCGAGTACGATGGAAGAGGCAAGTTCCAATCATGTCAATTGTCCCTTTAAAGATGCTTGACATTAGAGCACCAATCTTTCTATGCTCATTTGAATGAAATTCTATTTCATCCTTGGGGCCGCCTCTTTAAATATAAGCTCATTGAAGGCTAGCAAAGCTGATAGAACTCCTAAACACGCATGCATGCATATAAGCTTGCACAAATACGTGCATAAGAAATTTTTAACGATTTTTTGATTCTGTGGAATTTATAAAATATGTGTTATTTAATGTTGCAGCTGGAGAAGATAATTGGAAAGTTGAAGACGGGAAAGTATGGGAGTAGAATTCTTGAAGTAATCAGTAAATGTGGCAACTCCGAGCAGCAAAATGATAATATTGCAGTCTTGAAGGAAGAGCGAGGAAGGGGAGTGAGAGCTTCAAAGAGAAATAAAAAGGAAAAGGCAGTTGTTGTAGTTGACAGTAGTGACGACAGTGAGGAGTGATTCGTGAAGGAGAATCAAAATGTTCTTGTCTCACCATTCATTAGAAGCTACGAACAATCATTGACAGTTAGTTTGACATTGGACTAGATGTGACCAGAGTGATTTTAGGTTATACAACTCTGATAGATGTCTTGATGCTCCGTTTTGAACTGTTACAGTGAGAAACTTTGCAATGATTTTCAACTTTTTCTTACTTTGTTGCCTCTCGAGTCTGGATTTAACTCAACTTATTATGGATCTCAATAATAAACCCTATTATATTATTATTGAATGTATATAATAATTTAGGTTTAACACGCACCCAGCCGACAATAACAAATAAATTTACCTTTAGATTTGGTGCAAGGATGATGATTTCCAATTTTAATTGAATTATTGAATGAGCATTAATAATTGATTTTTTTACAATAATTAAATCAGTTTTTTTTTTTTTTGGTGGAGAAAAAAATGAAAATTGTTTGCAAGCACTCAATATTCGGTGGGTCAAAATTTTTTTTCTCAATCTGTACTCTGTAGGCAAATTTTATAGTTATGCTTAAATGGATAAATTATAGTATTATGGGTTATAATTTATTTGAATTAGCTTAATGCATATTTGGTATTACTTCATGTTTTGCCAAAAGTTTTTTTTTAGTTGATTGATTGGATTTTTTTAATTTTTCAAAAAAATCAAGTTTTTGAAATTAAAAAAATCATTTTACCAGAATTTCAAATTTTGCACTTTTGAAAGGGGGGTTAAACCTTTTTTAAAACACATGTAACTTCAATGAGTGGTGATACAGTCATAAATTTTTGTATAAATTTATCTTATACAAACTAATTTGGTATTAATTCATTGATTGAATAAAAATATAAAATAATAAAAATAGATCATGTGGGTCAAGAGATATTTAATTCAATTAATTTTATCATGTCACGTTAGTCTGTACAAAATAAATGTATACATAAATTTGTGGTTATATTATTACTCAATTTCAAAACCACTGTAATAACACTTTATTAATTCACAATGTAACCAAACAATGTAGTGTTTTAAAAGCGCCTTTTAATTACAACTAATTATCCAATTACTTTTTTCTCACCGTCTATATTTATAAGCGCTCTATTTCTAATAGTTACTTTGGAACCAACTAATTAAAGTCTTCATTCCAGTAGACAGATATTACAATTACTATTTAATCTTACAATTGACGCTGCATGAAAAGGATTAAAAAACTGAATTCTCTGTTATATTTGTACAATCAGAATTTTGAAATTGTACTTGAGCTACTCCTACATCAGATACATTCTCCAAACGCCACGGCTAATGGAGTCGGTATGCACTTGAGTAGGTTTTCTCTATAAAATATAAAACGAATAACATGATAAAATTAAAATATACTAAATAAAATATTTGTATATATTTTTTCAATATCTTGTTAGCTTCCTCCCATATTTTATGTTTCATTAGTTTTAAAAAGAATGAAATTATTATTATAACAGATATTATTTTCCTTCCTAAAATCATAATCAAATTACTTTTTCTAATACAATCAATGCTAACAATATATACTTGTCAAATTTTTTGAGATAAAGATGCAAAAGTTCAAGAAATATCAGTAGAACTTGCAGCAGTTATATATAGTGCATATATAAAACAAATAATGTGGTGCTTTTTTTTTGTATACCATATCTAGTAAGAACAGCACTCGAAAATTAAAATAATATTTATTTAATTTCTAAATATCTTTATGAAAATTTTTAAAATGACAAATTATAACTATTAATATTTTCAAAATTATTTAATTAAATGTAAAAGTTTTATCGTGATCTACATTGACTAACGTCGCACGCCAATGAGCACTACTATTGATCATCATCACTCGAGCTTTCCGTAAAAGAATTAGATTTCTTGGCAATAGGTTTACTATTTTATATTTATATTATTAGTGTTTGAGTTTTTGTTAACTAGAAAATTAGAAAAAATGACTGAATTTGTTGTAATTAACTTTATGATGAATGATACAATTATACGATATTTTTATTGTTAAGATGGAACTATTTGAAAATTATTCACATGAACTTGCGTATGTATTGGGCAAATAATAACGTACCAAAACATGTTGAGAAGTGGGTTAAAATCCGAATATAATAATATTAATTGAGTTGGGCCGGATAATTAATTGGACGTCAAAGAATCTGGACTTTTGTAAATTGAATGTAATTGGGCTGGGCCGAATATTGGTGTCTGCTGTTTGATGAGTTTTTCAGGTGAGAGAAAGAATATAAATACAAATTTCTTGATATTCTACAATCGTAATATCTTAAATAATCTGTGTAATGGCTTGGGAAATCAATTCAACAAAATTTGAGCGAGGTCTGTCTATTTAATAATCTAGCGAAGATCCGATTACGTCACTATTAATACCAAGGAACACCCATCAAGTCCCAGCATCATTCATCTCCTATTATACAGGACCACAGATGGGTTCTGAACTGGGTAAGAATTGTATGTGCCATGGTTACGGGCCCATTGGCAATAAATATGTAATTTTAAAAGTTATCAAATCTATCAGTCAATAAATAAGTGATATATTGCATTAACAATCAAATTAAGACTTAAATATTGAGAATTTCTATCAATATTGATAAGCAAAAGACATTTCATTTTTTTTTCTCTTCTTCTACACTAATTAAAGAAAACTCGTTTCATTGTTTTTGGAGAAAATTACTGTATTTTCCTTAAGATTGGAGGACTGGAACTTGTTTCCTTCCAGTAATGCTACATTTACTTTCCGAATCAAAGAATCTAACTTGAAATCAAATTCAAGTTTACAAATTTTAGCTAAGAGAAAACTTCTTTCATTATTTTAGGAGGAAATTGCTCTTATTTTTATGGGATTTCTGGGCTCCTACTTTCATTATTTTATGTTAAGTGAGGTTTTATTGTAATTTGGGAAATTGTCATTTCTCTTTTTCTCTTTTATGTTTATCATATGAAATTTTAACGTATTCTTTCATTTCTTTTTAAATTTGTATCAACTAACCACTTTTGCACTAATACCGTTAAATAATTTAAATAAAATGACAATTTTATCCCTAAATAAATTAAAAGATCATTCTATTTTATAAAAGATTTAAAAAATAAAAAATTATAATTATAAAAATACTCTTAAATTTAATAAAAAATAAATCTCAAATACAAGTGCTCAGCTGATTTTTATTAAATTTAGATTTTATAAAATTTTAATAATTATTTTTATTAAAAATTATAATATTATAATATTATAATAAAAATAACTGAATTTATTTATTAAAAATTATAATTTTACAAAATTTTTTAAAATAACTGAATTTATTTTTTAAAAATAAATCCTAAAATTTTAATAATTTAGAGGATTTTTATTAAATTTCAAAATTTTGTAATTATTTTTATAATTATAATTTTTTATTAAAAAATTATAATTATAATTTTAGGATTTATTTTTTTATTAAATTAGGAGTATTTTATAATTATAATTTTTTATTTACAAAGATTTTATAAAATAAAAATGATCTTTTAATTTATTTAGGGTTAAAATTATCATTTTATCGGAGAATTATTTGAATCAGATTGACGCGTTAGCCATGTGACATTACAAACTTAATAAGTTAGTAATCGCCGCAGCAATATATTAGAATTAAAATAATGTAGTGTTTAAAAGATGTAATCGATAATTCCTTATATTTAATCAATATTTTAATCAATACATTTTGCTTGGATGTCTGCCTAGCATTTGTTATTTTCTAATTCTTTTCAGGGAAATTTAAAGTTTCTTAGGTTGTTGTTTTAATCTATGATTCATTGACCTTGTAAAGTCAAAGGTATTTACTCCCGAAAGAACTTTGCTGCAAATAATTAAATTGCTTGAAAACAGTTGTTGGCATTGAGGTCCAGTTAAAAAAAGATTCCCCAATGTTCAGTGAATGCATGTAATTACAGCTGCTGCATGTACATGACAGGGCTGTATGTTAAGTTTTAGTATCTAGTAACATTTCGTTTGTATAGTTTTCTGCTGCATACACATCATATGCTGCCGCTTTAAGGATGCATTTAGAATGAGGTTTTGTTTTGATATTAATCGATGTCAGGCTACTTGATTTTGGAGGATGACAGAAAGAAAGAGACTCTAATAGAAATGGAAAGAAGAGCAGCAAGTCGAGATTATAGAATTACAAAGGAGAAATAATTTGAGAGGGCAAAAGATGCATTTTCAAGAGAAAACCACACATTCATCCAGATTTCCAATAAGTGGACAGAATTGTGTGGATTATTGAATTTATTTGCAGCACTATAAACCTTGTAAATCCATTTTTGGCATGTTTGATAAGTTTAGTCCATTCTACCGAAAGTTTGAGGTTCCAAGATAAATTGACTTGTTACCATCAGTATTTTCACTGGATCTTATTTGTTGTATGCAGCATTGCTCATACTTGTTGAGCTACAGTCAGATTTGTTGCTGGTTGTCTAGGCAAGGTGCTTGGATATTGCGTATCCATACAGACTTGCTTCATGTTCTTGTTTTATTGACAACGGCATAAAGTTTCCACTTCCAGCTCAAAGTTACGGGGAGTGAGTGTGAGTCCCACGCCTGTACATTGCTTATGGACACTGGGCAGTGTGAGACTGTGAGAATGCAACATTGATTACCTGAGTGAGAATTTTCAAAGTACAAATCAAAGTACTTTGATCTAAGAGCCTAAATCACATCAGTGGAAAAGCTAGTTCAAATTTTCAAAGTACGATTTCAAGATTACAAATTTATATATATTTTATGAGATCGGTCCTAAAAGGTTTTTTTAAAAACTGAATTTTCCCCAACAAATTGATGCTAAAGAATCAAAGAAAGATGGCATCAATATTAAAGATAAGTTCCATATTCCAATTACTCTTGCTAAGACCCGGCTTGGAATGAGCTTTGAGAACTATAACATTAGAGGTGATGATCTTGCTAATTTTTTAAATCTGCAGTATTATAAATTTAAATTCCATGAGACAGATTACGTGTAATAATCGCTGTGTTTCTTTCTTAGGGTCTGTCTGTCAATTCCCCCGATTCTTGAAATGTTTGATTACAGTCTATCGATATCGTTATTTATAACAATAAGTTTGTTGGGAGCTTGAAAATCGACTTTGATAAAAAAAGGAGAAATTTAATCCAACAAATCATAAGGGTTGTGTGAGAACTTAAATCTCTTCCAAAGACGGGGATGGAAATTGAGATTCTTATCCTTAAGAAAAACATACAATTGATGGTACCCAGTTGCCACTCGTACAAAACTCTCCCAATATTTCAATCTTTTTAGTAGTACATCTATAATGCTCAGGGGCAACAGAATATCATTTAATAAACGAAATAATATCCACCATCTTTCATAAGATATTAGTTCTTGTAATTATTCTGTAAGATTGTCTGGTGCCATGGTTTAAGATATTTTCGAGCACAAGCTGTGGGGTTAAACAGTGGTTTGAGCTTCTTGTAATTTTAAAAAATGAGTATCTAAGAATACGAACTCTTATTATCCAATTACTCTATGACCGATTTATTTTCATCCATCAATACTTTCATGCCACGGTAATAATGCTGTAGCTAAAGAGGTTGTCATCGGGGACGAACGATGCTTGCTGCCCCCTTAACAGCAGTTGCGATCGAAATGGTTTATAAGAGCCTCAATGGGAGCTAAATAGCTGAAATATGCTGCTTCATCAAGTGTTTGATAGAAGATGCAAGGTGTTTGATGAAAGTCCTGAAGCGCATTTTGGAAATAAAGCATTAGACCTCAAACCTTGACAACCAGCCGTACCTCCACTGCTATACCCATTTGGAACAGCTCAACACAAGAGTATTATTTATAGAGAGAATTTGCTCAGAAGTGATGGTTAAAATACGATGCTGAGAACCAAGCAATACTTTTACAATTGATGTGCAACAAAAGAATACGTTAATATAATGATCTAAAACCTTGATCACTAAGGAAAATTCAGATGAGGAGAGGTAAAGGCCCAATGATTTGATTTCCTAAACCAGAAAGGATTTCTTACTCTTCATTGGATTTGGTAAAAAAATACTCTCTTGATTCAACTTATAACAATTTCATGTCAATTAAATGAGAATAAATGGCTTCTCAGGGGGAAAAAAAAAGAGAGAGAAGAAATGGAAAAAGAAAGGTTTAATTAAGTTCTCTTCACAACTGTATGATGATGGAAACAGGAGGGAATTCTCTGCTATCTACAGGCTGACGGCATGAAGAGAAAGATTAGTTACTTTTATGACCCTGAAATTGGCAACTATTATTACGGTCGCAATCACGCCATGAAACCTCAGAGAATCACAGTGACTTATGCCCTGCTTTCCGAGTATGGCTTGCTTCATCACATGCAAATTTTTAATCCTGCTGAATATCTTTGCAAGTTCCATGAGGAAGATTATGGCAAGTTCTTGAGGTGCGTTGCTCCTGAAACAGAGCACGATCACTTGACACGGATTAAATGATTCAATGTTAGTCAAGACTGTCCTGTTTCGATGGCCTTTACTCTTTCTTATGCCCGTGCTTCTGTTGTTGCTGCCGTCTCGTTGAATAAAGGAACTAGCGACATAGCTACTAATTGGGCAGGCGTGCTTCATCACGCATGCTAAAAGATGTAAGGCTTCCGGGTTTTGTTATGTAAACGATATCGTTTTGGCCATTCTTGAACTTCTTAAAGTTCAAGATCGTGTTCTGTATATTGACATTGATAATTTGATATTCATCATGGTGACGGCGTAGAAGAGGCCTTTTACTCAACCGACAGAGTCATGACAGTTTCGTTTCATAAATTCGGAAATTATTTTCCAGGCTCCGGGCATAAAGATGATGTTGGAGTTGGCAAAGGAAAATATTATTCCCTAAGGAGGTGTTTGGTTGGAAGGAGAGGAATGGAGAAAGGAAAGTAATTTAAATTTCTTATTTATTTCCTTTGTTTGATTTACCATAATTTCTATGAATTTAATTTCCATTAGAATTTAATATACATTATAATGTGGAATTTAGATTCCACCATAAAGAGTGATGAATTTGAATTCCTCTTCTATTGGAAACCAAAACATCCAAAATTACCCTTTCAATTTTTATTAACTTGTTTAATATTATCAAATAATTTTTATTTACAATTTTATTTTATCAATTTAATATTGTAGATAATTAATGTTATATTAGTAAAATAATTACTTTATAAATAATTTAATAAAATTACTTTATTTATTTAATTTTAAAAAATATAAATACAAATTCGCAGTCGCCGGACCGCCGCCGCAGGACCGCCGCCTCCGCCGCCGGACCGCCGCCTCCGCCGCCGGACCGCCGCCTCCGCCCCGGACCGCCGCCTCCGCCGCCGGACCGCCGCCTCCGCCCGCCGGACCGCCGCCTCCGCCGCGGAAAGCGTGGAGCATCGTCCTCTATCTGGTTGGAGTCATGCGCTCAACGTGATTATGCCATCACCTAAATGAAAAAATGAATCTATCTTCCTAAAATCCGATAAAAAGAATTTGGAAAACTTTCTACTATCTCGGATCAAACATAAAGTCTTTTGGTAAAATAAGTTGTTCAATCATAGATCGTCAGGTTCGATTATTTTCGTATAATTTTCGAGTTAAAATGACATGGTGTTGTGGTGGCGTAAGTTCAAATAAAATTTTAAAATTATAATATATTAATTAAGAAATTATTTGTATTATTTCATAATTTATTTAGAAATAAATTAAATTAAACTAATTTTAAAATTAAATTAAATTAATGAACTTTTTAAATAGAATTTAATTATAAATATAATTATATTATCTAAAAAAACTTTTTATTAGTTATTTATATAATATATTAAATATAAATTTATTGTTAAATTTTTGAATTATATTTATGATAAATATTAAAAGTTTAATACTAAAGGGTGAAAGTGTCCAAATAAAAATTAAAGCATTTCCTTTCTTTATATAATTTTAAAACAAATCAAACATTAGAAAAGAATTTCAATATACTCTCCTCTCCTTTCTTCCACTTTCCTCTCCTCTCCTCTCCATCCCTTTCTTAAAACCAAACACTTCCTAAATGTTCCACTTCAAGATGGGATCGACGATGAGGGTACCAATATTTGTTCCAACCAATTGTGAGAGAAGATATGCAAGTGTACAAGCCTGGTGCCGTTGTGTTACAATGTGTTGCCGATTCTTTGGGTGGAGATAGACTAGGTTGCTTTAATCTTTCAATTAAAGGTCATGCTGAATGTGTAAGGTACATGAGATCTTTCAATGTGCCGCTATTTTTGTTGGCCGGCGCTCACTATACGATTCGGAAAGTTGCTCGGTGCTAGTGCTCTGAGAAGGGTGTGGCGCTTGGGGTGGAGCTTCAAGATGAGGTGCCGGCACATGAATATATGCAGTATTATGGTCCTGACTCAGGACTCCTGAGTATACACTTCATGTGCCTCCAATGTCCAATCAGTAATATGAAGAACAAAATCAAGCGTAGGCATTTGGATGAAACAAGAGCTCATCTCCTTGGTAATCTATCAAAGTTGCAGAATGCACCAAGTGTCCAGTCTCAGGAGAGACCACTTGATACAGAGTTTCAAGAAGCAGATCATGAAGATGATGGAAATGGAAGATGGGATTCTGATGACGTGGATGCAGATTCTGGACGGAGTGCTAAGAACCGATTCTTTCATGGTCTTATTAGGAGGATTGTAGAGCATTTGTGCGATTGATTCTGGAGGGCAACAAAATATGTGCATTAAGTTAATTTAAGTTCACACTTCCAATGCTGATGATAATTAAGATAAATTTTTGTCAAATATTTCTGTATTTGAATTTTCAATAATATAAGTTTATCCCAATTTTTATTCTTAATTACGCTAAAAGGACAATGGCTTGGAGATTCTGTCTTTTATACCTCAAAATAGCATTTGAACTTATTTTCTAGCACTACTGGAAAACTTTAGTAACTTTTAACATTCATTTTTTGAAATTGTCTGTTGATATGTATATTACTCTTAGGCTCTTAGTTATTTTTCTAATTCACGAAATATATATATATTTTCAATAACAGCATTCACTTGTTCACAACAAAATTATGATGCTATAGGCTTGGATTTTCATATTTAATAATGTGACAACTTTTTGGAGTGTTACCGTCCATTCTAATTAGACTTATCTTGGTTATTTACCCTTATTCTCTCTCTACTTTCATTTTTTTCCCTTTAAATTAAATTAAATTAAATTAAATTTTTTTTTGGGTTAATGCAGATTCTGACCTGAAAGGAGAGGAAACAGAGCAGCTTGTATTGCAGCTTGCAATAGACCGTGCTTTGGCGAGAATTGGACCTTTTAGCCCTGGTACATTTTTGTTAACTCGTTGCTTATAGATCGTTTTATGGTGAGAATCAGACCCTTTAGTCCACCAACCGTTTCTATCAACTCACTTGTGCAGTTGTGCAGAGTCATGAAACAGCCATAAATGTTTCTATAAATTTAATTTGTACAAATTGATTTATCATTAATTCATTAATTAAAAAAATATAAAATAATAAAAACGAATCATGTAAATTAAAAAATATTTAATTCAACTAATTTAATCACGCGACAACAAAATAAATTTGTATAAGAATTTTTTAACTATATTATTACTCATTTGAAATGTCAATTGAGTTCAAAAGTGCCTATGGTATGTACGTATCTCGTGTGAAGTTTTGTTTGAAGGACGTAATTGCCTCTAAATTTTCTAAAATATGCTTTCTCTTGTTCGAGTTGTGCATAACACAGAGAAGAAAAGATATTCCAGAAAAAGAAATTTAAGCTCAGCCATTTATAAATTTGAGAGAGCATCTGTAGCAGATGATAAGTGCAATTTTATTCCTTCTCTTTTCCCCCCGGGATGGTACCCAACCTTCTTGGATATGTTTTCATTTACAAGGAAGATGCCACGTTACAAATCTTGATCATCAGATTTCTAGGATTAGATTTTGCGCACATTCATTTTTGGTATTGTTTCAAGCCTAAGTACTATACTAGATTGAAAATCTATTTGTAGTGATGACAATGAAGGGTGATTTGTGAAGAAGGATCAGAAAGTTCCTGTCTTGCCATTCATTGGAAGGAAACATTCAATATCGACAGTTACTTTGACACAGGACTAGAGATGATGATTTAGGTTACACAGCTCCAGTAGATGTCTTAGTTCTCAAGTTTTGTAGTGTTACAGTGAGATTCTTCGTAGTGATTATTAACCATTTTCTTAACTTTCTGGGCTCTGGAGTCTGGATTTAACTTAATATGGATCTCAATAATCAACCTTATAATATTTATGTATGTTTAGCATGTAATTTTTGATATAAAAATGCATTTTCATTTACTTTCTTAAATTATTTTTAGGTTTAACAAGCACCACCCCAACAATCACAAATAAATTTTCTTTCAAAATTGGTTCCAGAATGACGATTTCTTATTTTAATTGAATTATTGAGCATTAATAATATTTTTAAAATATATAACTAATCTTTTCTTTAAAAAAAAAATTAACATTGTTTCCGAGCACTCAATTTTCAGTGCGTTAAAAATAGTTTCTCAATCATGCCTAAATTGATAAATTGTAGTAATGCGGGCGATAATTTATTTGACTAGCTTAATGCATATTTGTTGTGACTTCTTTATTGGCTAAAGGCTTTTTTGTTTTAAATATTCATATGTTGTTTGGTTGTAGTTTTTTATTATTGAAAATTTTATGTTTTTTTTTTCAATGTTGTTTGGTTGTATTTAGAGTTGAGTTTTGAAATTAAAAAAAAAAAATATTTTACATCTAATGATAAAGTTTTAAAATTTGAGCTATTGGAAAGATAGCTTGTATCAGAATTCAGAACACTAGGAAATATAAAGACTCTATATATTATTCTATAGAAAAAGAGGACATTTATTTGAAAATTATATATCAAAACATTAAGAAGATAGTAAATTAATAATTGTAATTCTATTTGAATCTGAAGTCGAATAAGTAAATAAGTTCAGATTATAATAAAATTGAAATAACTAATCAACACAAGTCAGTTTTGCTTGTTCAGCAAGAACTCAAACACTGCATACACAATTGTCAACTGCATCAACAAAAGACATGTCGCTTGCGTCTCCATCCCCCGGATGCAGAACGTATAGACAGATATTCACCAGACGACAGATCATCTGAAACAAAAAAATATATATGACATATCGTATAGAGCTTGCGCTAGTGCATACTGTTGATGTGACATCGTTTTCTACGAAGTTACAATGAGACTTGTCGCAATATGCAAAAATATCAGGAAGACATGTCGTACTCCTCAAATGCCTAACTTGACCAAAATATCACAAACTAACTATTACTGTACAAGATATAAGAAAGCAGAGCTACAACCTTTTCAAAATTCTAATGTCTAAGCTACAATATAAATTGAAAAGAAAATGGAAATTGAAAAGTGAAAACTAATTTATTGCAAATCCACCATAACTTTAACATTTTTCACTAAGCATCTTGAAGAGAACATAAGAACATATTAATGTAGGCACAATTCAAAAATATTATATATTTTCTCTATATTTGCTACAGCTAAAAAATTATTTTCCTCCTCATATTTCATCATTTCATTTTAATGGATCGGCAGAAGCTTATAGTTTATTGGTTAAAAAGCAACAAGAAGAAGAAGAAGCAGAAAAAGAAGAAGAAGAAGACGAAGAAGAAGAAAAAAAATTGTAAATTATAGCAATTATATAATAAAACCAAGCAAGATTATCCATAAAATATATGAAAAGTAGTACATATTACAGCTACTATTTAATCCTCCAAATGACGCTGCATGAACAGGATTAAGAAACTGATTCCTCAATTATATTTGTTCAAACAGAACTTTGAAATTGTACCTAACCTACTCAATTGCATCAGATTCATTCTCCAAAGGGAATGGCTAATGGTGTTGGTATGCTCTTGACCATGTTTTCTATGCATAATATAAAACAAAATGACATGAGTAAATTAAACAACACTGAAGAAAATATTTGTATACATTTTTTTAATATCTTGTAATTTTCTTCCAATATTTTATGTTTCATTAGTTTTAAAAAGAATGAAGTTATTATTATAATCAGATAATATTTTACCTTTCTAAAATCATAATCAAAGCACTTTTTTTGATGTACCACGAATGCCATTAGTTGTTGGTTCTTCATATTAAAACCTCAAGCTTCATTCGAAAGCAATGCATATTCCAAGATAACATGTCTACGGCTAACTACTCATATGAAATTTAAAGACAAACTTGAGTCAAGTTTTTATACTAACATTATATACCTGTTAAAACTTTTGAGATAAAAAATGAAAAAGCTCAAGAAATATTTGTAGAATTTGTAGCAGTTATATATACTGCATTTATAAAAACAAATAATGAGGTGCTTTTTTATAAACCTTATTTAGTGCTTTCTCGTGTAGCCTTTGAAAGTTAAAATAATTTTTTTAATTTGTAAAATATTATATTAAAATTTAAAAGTTACAATTTATAGCTGTTATATTTTGAAAATTATTTAATTAAATATGATTAATTTTGAAATGTAAAAGTACTATCGTCAACTACATTGACTCGTTGAGTAATGTTGTGTGCCAATGAGCACCATTGTTGATCATCATCATTCGAGTTTTCCATAAAATAATTAAATTTCTCGGCTATAGATTTACTATTTTATGCTTATGTTAGCTAGAAAATTGGAAAGAAAGACCAAAACAGTTAGTCAGCTTCTATACTCTGTTTCCTAGAAACAGAGTTCCAAGTAACTTATGTAGACTGTTAGAATTTTGCAGTAAGAACACGTAACAAAAAAGTCTCTGTCAACGTATGTAGACTCTGGGATATGGATTCGATCGAGTTTTCGTTTGATATTGAAGAACCTCTTCACTGTCGCTATGTAGAATATGTGCAAGGAGTTTGTCTGCTGCTCTTTGAGTTATGGTATAATCCATGTTTTCGACTTTGCCCTGAAGCTCTGGAAAACAGATGCAAAGAGCTGGTTAATATATCACAAACATAGGAGATTTCGAAGAGGGAGATGTATACTGTTTACAGTTTTGGTCCATTGGGGATGAAGTGGTCTCAACTCGAAAGCAATTTTATTAAATAACAAATCATTGTTCTTGGGTTATACCTCATTGTGTCTTCAACTGGAAGATCAAGATTATGCAAGTGAATTAAGGAATACGATACATCATTCTCGGTTATGCTACTGCGAATATAGATGGATCGGCGGTGGTAGTATGTGCCCACCGATGGATTTTGATTAGCTACTTTGTGATCAAGCAACTTAAAATTAGTTTCACTTCCACCTCAAGGAATTCTTATCATTCAACAGTTAAAATTAATGTACTTTGAACTTTTGAAATTTATATTTGTGATGTTTTCTATTTTGTGGTTACTTAGCATAAAATTTAACTGTGTATTGTAGCAAACAAATTGATAGCTTTATTCATCTAGAGTGCTATTGTTTCTATCATGGTGATATTTTCTTGGAGGCTAAATATTATTTTTCTATTAAGTTAAAAAGAGGGCAAAAACCAAATTAATTTCCAATCCCTCTGAAGATCCCAATTCAAGTAGGAAATCAAATAAATTTGTTTGAAAATGATTAAATTGTACTCGTGGGCTTTTTTTTTTTATAAGGAGATGGGTTCTTAAAACTATAGGTGATAAAAATTACTAATAAAAACATGTTTAAATGTCCATTTTAAATTTTTGTAATAATTTTTTATTTACCATTCTACCAGCTATGTAAATAGTGCCACATCAACATATCAATTGATTTAGAAATTATATTTGGGGTATTTTGTAATCATATAAAGGTAATTAAATAATTTTGAAAAATTAATTGGTTTATGGCGTTATCATCTTGTGCTAACACTAAACTCTTCTTGCTCCCTTTCTCAACTGTCATACCCTATCCTTATTCCCGGTGTCCCCCACGAAACCACGCTCAATTCGGGCCATCAGATTCCCCCGGACCCACATTAATCCAACGGCTCACAATGAACGACAGATTCTCCCTCTTCAACTGGCCTCTGCTTCCGTCGTACTCTTTCTCGGATTCGGAGTCCGTATTCGCTCGGTGGCCCCACACAGCTCCCTCTGGCTCCCATTGTCACCCAACAAGACCAATTGTTTAATCAAGACACAGAACAAAAAGAGGATGAGAAATTGAAGCAAGGATTTGAGAATTGGAAATCGAAAACGTACGCATTGACCGTGCCTTGGAACGTGCTAACTGACGTCACAATGTGACATGAGCAGCTCAAAATGGGATAGACGGTTAGTAGCACTAAATTTTTCTTGCCTAAGATCGAGCAATTGGTCTATGTACTAACCGCTATTGTAGGTTGATTGTAATTTATTTTGACCAAAAACTTACAGAATCTTGATCTGAATATTGTCACTGAACAGTGTCAATATCGTTTAGCATAGCCAACTAACTTGAGTTTGGTGAAACAAACACACAGTGTGTCTCTTGTGTCTCAAAATTCAAAATTATCATCTGTAATGATGGAGAATTTTTCTGACATATGAAGTATGCTTTAATATGTGGTTAGCTTGGATAAGATATCTCAAAATTAAGAATATTGGGAGCAAATGGGAAGAAAACAGTTCAGTAGTTTATTATTCTGTAGTCAAGCTTTGTCTCGAAAATGGTCAAAATTTAAATGAATAAGCATAGTGGATATCAAAGCATACTTCATACATTCGAACTTTTTTCCTTTTTATGCCTAGATATCTCTCGACCTTTATATAATCCCCACTGGATATCTGCTTCTAATAATTAAAATAAAAATTACACCCACACAAATAAGTACTGATCAAGCTTTAACAATAAAAAGTAACATCTTTAGTCAAGTAATTTTACAGTTCCTCATCATCTTAGTGTGAGTCTATCAGTATGATCCAAAAAAATAATAAAACTGGTTAGATCCTGTTTATTGATGTTTAAATGTTGTTCATTGTGAAATGTAGAAATGATGAGGTGAAGTTTCTTTGGTCATCAATTAGTAAGATCTTGTTTGAAGCTTTTTTCTGAAATGAACTGCCAAGTGGTAGTTTTTTTTGGGCATTTGATGGCTCTTTTTTCCTCATTTTACATATGTGCCTGCTTGGAATGGGAAGGATTAGGCTGCAGAGTTGTTATATAAGTTGTAATGCTCTGGTCATTACACAATTTGTTCACACGGGAAATTGGAATGAGATATTTTTTGAAGCTATTTTGAGAGATCTGCATGCTATGCACAATAACATGATTAATGAAAGCGGATTGTAGGACTCGACAGATCTGTGGCGGCACGAGTTTGCAGGAAGGATTTCAATGGTTAATTCTCCCCAAGAGGTTATTGGTTCAGTTTTGAAGTATATGGGAGCATCATACAATTCAAATGACATTGATTCGCAAGTTGCTGGTGGGAAGGTTGCTGTTCAGCAGAATCTGGCATTACTGGGAAACCAGGTATTCTTAAAGAAATGATATCTGGTCATTGCATGTTATTGCCTGACAACTGATTTTGTTTGTAAAAATCTGCTTCTTCATACATATGAATGCATATGTTAGTGTTTTCTTCTCCTTTTCATACGTATGAATGCATTATGTTATTGTTGTCTGCTCCTTTTCATACATGTTAATGCATATGCTGGTGTTCTCGTATAAATGGACGCAATAAAGGCTTTTTCTCCGAAATTTAGCTGAAGAAATGGCAAGGGATGCGAGATTCTGTCTCATTAAATTAGCAAAAACCCAAAACAATGAAAACCCATAATAATGTTGTGCGGGTAAATTGGCGACATTTGGTTTGTTTCCTTAATGTGAATATGCCAGCAATAGAGACTAACAAAATGAAGTGACAACAACAAGTCAGCGTCCTTTGATGGATGCACTTTTAAGTAAAAATAGGTTTGTAACAGGCCAAATTTGTCTGGCATGCCAATCAGGTGGATCCAGGAAAGTTCAACAAAGTTCTGGTATGGCATAGTGAAATTGGTTTGTGCAACTCAAGAGTCTTTCAGGTGAAGGAGATGACTTTTGATTTATAAATGTTATAAATCTACTGTGCATAGTATTCTAGTAGAATCATCTATAAATTCAAGTTGCTGAAATTGTCTACTTTGTCCAGTTTGCATTAAGGGCACATGTAATATAAAAATAGTTCTCGAATATTGTAGGTTACCTAACATTTGATTGATCCTGTTGTGAGGGCTTCAAGATGTCTAACAATATGTAGAATGCCCCTGCTCATCCCTATTGTTTATCTTATACAATAATTTGTTGTAGATGCTAATATCTTTGTCGATACCTGTAACAGTATAATACAATATCTGCGTTTATTGGGTTTTATATAGGTTTGACTGTTTGACAGTACACACTATCTGAAGGCATTTGGAATTGGAGATGTATGGGTTGTTGTTCGGGGGAGTAGTGATGTTCTTCCTGCTGTCAAATGTATGTCTAATGTTGCAGTTGTTGTTCTCAAGTCTGGTGCTAGCTTATGGGCCGATCTTTAGGTGTACCCGTGCCTGCTGTTCTACTTTGATATTCAATTTGTTATCCCCTTCATATTAGTGATCAGTATCACGATAATGTGACTAATAAGTTTGTATTCTCTTTACAGGCAATCTCTGCTGCCTTAAGACTTGAAACAAAACAATTTGGAGGGCCAGTCGGATATCCATCTCCTATTAATCCATCAATGGATAGAATTCTGCTTGCAAACAGCAAGAGCATTGCCTTTCAAGCAAGAGGTTATCCCGGGCGCATCTCTCTCCGCCCTTGAGAGTACTCTGGTTAAGTAGCCTGCACAACTTCTGAAGGTAACCAAGTCTGGATACTAACTTAATTGCTGGAGTACCCCGGCTGAAATTCTGGCCAGATGTGAGTTTTTGCAGCCATTATCTGACGGTGCATTGTCAGATTATGAGTGGCTGGTTGCTAATCTGCAAAAACCTGCTCCTTTCTTGATGAAAAGGGTGCAACATTACATGTCATCATTACCTATTACAGGACGTACTGAGATGGCTGAAGTTCTTGAGGTTTTATGAGAAATGAAAGATGAGTGTTTGTTTGAACAAAGTTGTCACCAATCTTGCAAGTTCAAGAAGAAAGATCATGGAGCTCGTGCCACCAATTTCTTCATCATTTTAGCCTCCATAGTTGAAGTTTCCTCATTTGAAGTTGTTTATGCATACGCTCTTCCCTGCTCAAGTACAGGAAATTGAAGAATTAACCAGATATGATATGCTGAAAGAGGGGAGTTTTCTTCCTTGAATGTGGCCTTATGATTTGTCGTGAAGGAATAAGATGGTCATGAGCAAGAATCCTATCAAGGTAGATTTTATAATGTTAACATATTATTAAGCATTTGTCACTTTAGCAACGATACATTCATGGATGAAAATTTTCAAATTTAACTAAATGATCCTGATTAATCAATTAATTTTCATGAGTTTTAACCGAGTTAAAACTAGGTACATTCATCATTAACAGATACTGAAATTGGGTAAGTATGATCTTGATATTGAAGAATTTGATAACACAACTCACATAGGAAATTACCCATTGCTTGGGGATGGAGATGTTTACCCTTGCAATATAGAATATGTGCAAGGTGTTGTCTACTGTTATTTGGGTTATGGTGTGATTGCTGATTTCAACGTTGTCTAATTCTGATCACCTGACTCAGGATCAGGTGACAACAATAACAGGTTCGATCTATTCTCAAGTTGATGATAATAATTTGACAAATCATTATTCTTGGGTGCTGGTTGTATACGTCATTACTACTTCAAGTGGAAGGTGAAGGTTATGGCCAGTGATTTCAGGAATACATCATTATTCTGATCTCCGGCGAACACTCCATTTCCGGCATCCCAAACAATTTCTTTAAACATCTACTTGCAGACAACCATTAAACAATAGCAGCCTTTTCATCTCTCGCTACCGACCTTCCTCTCCGGCGACTTGAATAGTTCTGATTAAGCAGCCACCAGGTCTCATTGCTATTATTACTCTTCAATTATAATTTTATCAACTGTTTACGTTAATTTCTTAATTTAGTCTGCCATTAGTTACTGTTGTCTAGAAAATTTATGATATGCTCTGCTTATGTATTCTCTAATGTGCTGCACTGCAGCTTGTGTTGATATGAGAGTTTTAAAAAGAAGCAAACAGTTTTAACTGAGTGACGACTTGGAAGTTCTAAAATCGTTAGTCAACTGATTGCTATTTATCTAAGCAAACAGTTCTAAAATCAAGTTTGTTCCTTAATTTTGACTTGAATAGTCTGATTAAGCAGCCTCTAATGTTACATTCACCTATCTGCATGATTGCTGATTGAGGAGTTGAAGAGAATTGCAGCATCGAAGCAAATATCACTTTATATGCTAATGCAATCCATCCAAACTTCGTGTGTAAACCTGTATTTTCCTAAAGAAATGTTACTAGAGATAGATAGTTTAATTTAATTTATAAAATTGGCTTAAGAGAAAAGATTTTGTAATTTTTTTGCTTGAGATTTGTAATTGATGTGAGGTTCTCAAGATGCAGTCAATTATCGCTTTGTAAGTACACATTGCAAGACCAGTAGCCACTTCAAAAGTATTTGCTGAACCCACATCTACAAATTATTTGCTTTATGTTCTCAACTCAGTTTAATTTCACAGTAATATCTTGCAAATTGGTCTCAAGATTGAAGCCCCATCACCAATCATACGGGCAAGTTTTCTTCTTCTTTACATTTCTGTCGTTTTGAGTGATTGTAAGTAGAAGTTTAGAAGTTTAGTGGACAGCTGGTCCACTATCTTTTTTAATCTTCTTCGTTAATACATTTTTGAGTTTCTTTTAATTAGAAGTTTAGTTATTGTGCTGCTCACACTCTTAATTCATAGGGACAATATATGAAATCAACCTTATTATTGGCATTGCTTCTCTTTCTCAGGACTGGTGCTAGTTTTCGACTTCTGCTAAATGATTGTAAGTAGCAGTGTTCGTACAAGTATTTTTACCTTCATGGTATTTACAATTTCTTAGGAACATTTAAAATCTGAAAAAAATCACTTACTAAAAATTAAGTCATCATTTGCTGGCATGCAAATTAAAGATAAAAATTAATTCTAGAGCTCATCAATCAAGTGGAATGATTGTTTTATTGCTTTTTTAAGTGCTTCTAAGGTTTATTTTGCTCATGTCTGATATTTACTTACCTGAAAAAGCCTGATGATTTTTTGATATGATTTCTCTGCCAAGCTATCTAAGAAAGAGCTACAGAAATCCCTTCATTACATCAGATAATCTTCATTATTTGTGCAATTTGGTGTTTTTTCTTCGAAGCCGGCTTGCTTTTGATAGATTCCGTCTTTTATTTATTCCTTTTCCATGGATTTTGCAGGATTGAAGATAGATTCCGTCTTGTATGCTTTTGTGTTGTCTCTGTTTTTTCTATTTGATCTAGATTTAACACATGAAAGGTTGCTAACAAATTATCATTGGTCACATTCCCTTTTACGAAACTTCTTTTGCTAAATTATTGGAATTATATAATTTTTGGCATTTGGCATGTCTGGATGTGTACCAGTGCGAATGAAATTCATGGATTTACGACGGCCAAAGCTGTCGTTTTTTTTTTGTGACCTAGTTTTACCTTTTGTGTCGGTTTTTTGCAGTCACAAAGACCTTTTCTCCCGCCCACAATACATTCGCGTAAAGCTTTGGGACGCCCGCGTATGGAACCGCTGTTTGCCGTCCTATTGCGGTCGCAGAAGGTCTTATGTGACGGAAAATTAGCAGTCGCATAATCGACCTTTTTTTTGTAGTGCATTTACTTGCCCTTATTTGTTAATATTCATTCTTGGAGAGGAGAATAAATTACAAAACTTTAATAACAAGGAGAGTTTGTCTCTAACTTTGCTGGGCCTTCTTTAATCGCATTAACAATATCCCCTGCAATTTCGGAAGCCAAGAACAAAATCATACAGAGCATTAGTTCTGTCTTATGAAGCTTTAATTTTAACGAAGTTAGATATATTTACTTCATTTATAATCCGTCGTCGGGCCACCGTGTACTATCTTTTTATGATTTATCCATCTTCAAGAAGATTGTCCTAATTTTCTCCAAGAGGAGTTGCAACTTTGTGTCTCTGATTAGCCAAAGAATTAGCAGCAATATTGAGATAACTGAGAAAAATTTGACCAAACCCATATTCTTGAGATTTTAAACTGTGACTTAATTTAAACTCAGAAGACCAGAATTTAAAAACCTTTCTGCTAGGCCCCTGAGGGATTTTCTAGAGTACAGCTTCTGCTTACCTCTGTTTAATTTCTCTTTATGTTTTTCTTTCATTTTATTTACAAAGTCAAATAATAACTTAAAGAACGGGGGAAGATTTTTCCAAGTCATGCATTATTTGATTACCATCAGTCAAGAAACCAGCCAAATTAATTTCTCTCCAAGATTTCCAAAAGCTAGAAAATTTTGTTATTTGAAAATAACATCATTAATTATAGAGTGGATCAAAATCATGTTATTGTCTTTCATGAAATTGATATATTTTTAAGAGTCAAACTTTTTACTTACGCAAACCAGTAGACATCAACTTAACTTTCTTTTAAGTTGCTTAATTTCGGCAAGCTGGAAGAATTGACAGTAATGGAATGGTCCCCTTTCCAAATATAAAGCCTCCAGTTAAAATGATTATTTTACTAGTTTTTTACTTTTAAGTTAATTTTTATTTCCAAAAAAAAATGTTTAAGTTATATATATTATAGTGAGAGTTTTCAAAGAGCAATTCCCTTCAAATAATAAAGAAAAAGTCGTAATTTAAAAGTAAAATAAATATATGTTGATTATGTATATCTTAATTTTCATCTATTATGTGATCAAAGTAAAACTTTTGATTTATTTCTTGTTCAATGTTACTTTTTAAATTATCTTAATTCCAGCGCTTTAGAATATTTGGTCATAAATTATGCGTTTGATAGTTTTTCTGCCATTGACAGTCATATTCTGAACTTTTTTTTTTGAATTACGTAACGGGTAATCTTGATTATATTCGTATTATATGAGATATTTAATTCTTGAGGCCGTTTTCGATTACGATATAGTCTGTTCAGATTTTAAACCCTCTCAAATATTCGATCGATGTAGTGCCGATTTTAAACCCTCTCGAATATTCGAGGACGTCAAACTCATTGTGAGAAAAAGCACTCACTGGCGCCCAAGGAAGGAAATATAAATTAACCTGCGATGCGTGCGGAAACAGCACTTCGCGAGGAATGGATTGGAGCGATTTGTTTGAGTGTTGTTGGATAGTACCTTTCTTGAATAAGGGTAGTGAATCTTATAATTCTCCTATTATAAGAATTACATTAATTATTTTACATATTGTTACCGTTAGTAATCTTTAAAAATGGATAGATTTCTTATATTCATGACAAAATTATGCATTCCTAAGGCTACGACGACAAAATTATGCTGAAAGATTTAAGATTTTATGCATTTATTAACTGTTATAAGCTATACGATGAATTATTTTTCAGTTAAATGTGAGTGGTGCATCTGCAAGGGCTCTTTCTTTCTTTTTTTCTTTTTTTTTTTATTTAACCATAATTTGCCTTGGTGCTTGGCAAATAATTGGTATGACATCTCCCTTCAAGTTTGATACATCTCTTTCCATTAACTTATTGGAAATATCTCCTCATCTCCCGTCATTTATATCATACCAATTGAAGACCTCATATTTTCAAACTATCACTTCCGAATCTCAATACCACTTCTTGAACCATTCAACACTCAAGGTGAGGAAATAGCCAAATACATGCAAAAATAGAGTCACATTCTTAGGCCCCCCAAAATTCTAGTTATATAACTTCAATGTATCTCATTGTCTGGTTATGGGGATGGTGGCACATTTTCCAAATTCCTTTTCCATTAGCATGACTTGGAGTATGTTGATCTCCCACACGGTAATTTGACTGAAGAATCTCCAAATTATTTGCCAGAAAACAACACAAAAGTAGACGCACTTGACTTGAACTGTCCAATAAATCTCTTTCGGTAAAATTAATTAATTTTAGGGGAATATTCGGCCAACCTATAGAATTTCATATTGATCATTAGACGAAACAAATTGCTAAAGTGATTAGATGTTTGCTGGCCGACAAGTTCATGACTTGAAATTTGATCTCTATCAATTGGCAGCAGTAAATTGATATACAACATAAAGATATCCGTGTGGACTAAGAAAGCCCAAAGATTTTTAAAACGCGTGGACAACGGCGGATCTACAGCTGGGCTACGCTGGATTGTAGCTTAGTCTGAGGAAAAAATTATTTATACCCTTTATATTTTTGTCAATCTTATATTATAATAGAGTTTATATTTTATTTTTATATATGTCCCGATCTAAATTTTCCTTATATTTTCATCAATTTTATATATTATACTAAAATTTTTATTTTATTTTCAAATATATCCTTAATTCAATTGTATCATTTATTTTCACACGGTGTGGAATGTGATCTATCCTTTATACTTTTGTTGTCTCATAATGATGGATTTTTAAAAGGGAAAAGAGGACACCTCTAGAATTTATTTCAATGATCATATAGACTATTAAATCTGATAGACGGTCACACCATTTTTGTTTACAAATTTATATTATTCGTATTATGTATTACTTTTAACATCATATTTTTATTTATTACAATTGTTTAAAGTTAATTGTTAGGCTGATATACAATAAAAGGGTATGATCGTTCTCTTACCAAACACACATACTCTTGGTTCTATCCATTTCTCATCTCAATCTCTCGCAGTTATCCTTTATTGATAGCTCAAAACGCATCATTGTGGAAAATTATAGCAAAATGACAAATATGAAAAAAAAAGGGGGAAGAAAATTAATGCATGAAAGACTTGGAGAAAACAACCAAATAAGTCAACTATAAGCAAGCTGGGTGTATAAATTGTTAGATGTGTTATAAACAAATAGCGTAGAGCCCTCTAGTTGGTTGCAGAGATAGAAAGAGAGTGTGTGTGTTTTTCCATAGTTAAAGATATAGTTAGAATGGGTGGTTCAAAATTGAAAATGGTGATAATGTTTGTTCTGTCATTAATAATATTTGAAGGTGGGAGGAGTGAGGGATGTTTGGATCATGAGAGATTTGCTCTTTTGCGACTGAAACATTTCTTCAATGATCCTGATAATTTTCTTTACGACTGGGTAGATGGTGAGGGAGCTACTGATTGTTGTCAGTGGGAAAGGGTTGAGTGCAGCAACACCACAGGCCGAGTGATAAAACTAGACCTTGCTTTTACAATGAATAGTTATTTAGGAGAGTATGGGTATCTGAATACTTCTTTGTTTACTCCCTTTCAACAACTTGAGTCACTTGATTTAAGTTGGAACAACATAGCCGGCTGTGTTGAGAATGAAGGTGCTTCGTTTAATTTAATTAATTTACTTTCTCCCTCCTACTTTAAGTTGAATATCAAGACTGAGCAATTATATGCATATCCATTCAGTTGACAATTTTGACATATTTTTTTAAGTGATTAATTAATTTCAAAATTACACCAACATCTGTGAATTGCAGGTCTAGAGAGGCTATCAAAATTGAACAACTTGAAGATGCTTGATTTAAGTGAAAACTCGTTCAACAATAGCATCTTATCATCTCTAACTCATCTTTCATCATTGAGATCATTAAAATTATGGCGGAATAGATTAGAAGGAAGTTTTGATGTGGAAGGTACATAATTAAAACTTCATCTCTTCTCCAGGCTCTTTCATTAACTTGCTGAAATATGATTCAAGGCTCTGAATTCAATTTTTTTTTTAATGATTAACATTCAAAAAATAGTTTTAAGCAATTCGTAAATACAAGTTTTAATATTTCTTATAATTTCATCTTGTACTCTCATATGTCTTTGAATTTAAGATTTAAAAGAAAAAAACTCTAATTGCGAACCAAATACCTCCGCAACTTATTTTTTTGTGAGGTTTGAGACATTCAAATCAATTTGTGTTCTTTACAGAATTAGATTCTTTGAGAGATTTGGAGGAGCTAGACATTGGCAGGAACATGATTGACAATTTTGTGATCTCAAGAGGTACTATAAATACCATTAAAAAATGTGAACTTTTACAAATTAACTAGATTGTGCCATTTTGTTTATTATTTTGCAGGTTTGAGAAAGTTGAAGTCTCTCGGTTTAAGTGGTATCGAACTCAATCATAGCAAACTTTTATCTTCTCTTTCTTCATCATTAAGAGAATTATATATAAGTGAAACGGGATTCAAAGGAACATTCGATGTTCGAGGTAAGCATAAGCCCTGCTTTCTCATTTTATATATGCCAGCTAGACGTGTGCACATCGACATAATTTAAAATTTAATTTGATTAGTCTGAAGGAATTACATGCTAATTTAAACATACTTTTATTTACTCTCTCAATCAATTAATTAAATACTATTAATTAATCATGAAGTTTCGACGAAATTCTAAACATGACGTTTTAATTTCTTTAAATTTATTAATTAGTTTACTCTGTTTTAAGTCTTAAGTCTGATTATGTTTGCAGAATTCGATTCCTACAACAACTTAGAAGTGTTAGACATGAGCGATAAATAGTATTTAATTAAACATGACGTTTTAATTAAATACTATTTGGCTTGGTTTGGACGAAATTCTTATGATGTTTTAATTTCTTTAAATTTATTAATTAATTAACTCTGTTTTTAAGTCTTAAGTCTGGGTATGTTTGCAGAATTCGATTCCTGCAACAACTCAGAAGTGTTGGACATGAGCGATAAATAGTATTTAATTAAACATGACATTTTAATTAAATGCTATTTGGCTTGGTTTGGACGAAATTCTTATGATGTTTTAATTTCTTTAAATTAATTAATTAATTAACTCTGTTTTTAAGTCTTAAGTCTGGGCGTGTTTGCAGAATTTGATTCCTTCAACAACTTAGAAGTGCTGGACATGAGTTCCAACAAAATCGACAATCTTGTGGTTCCTCAAGGTAAACAATTAAAATATTATCCAATTACATTAATTTAATTCATTTCAAAAATAGAACGTAATAAAGATTTGATTCCAGTTCTTTAATCTTTAAAGCGATTGAAATGACTCCCAATAGAATTAATCATTTATTTCGTTTAGCTCTAAATTTAGACAATAAATTTTGAATTTTATTTTTCAATCCAATTTAATTATTATTAATAAACAGGTTACAGTGGTTTGAGGAAGTTGGAAAGCCTTGATCTATCGGGAGTTGGAATTAGAGATGGAAGCAAGTTGTTACAGTCAATGGGATCATTCCCATCCCTCAACACTCTTTACCTTATGGGTAGTAATTTTAAGGAAACAGTGACAACTACTACTCAAGGTAAGTAAAAGTTAGAGATGTGGCCAAATTTATAAATAAGCTGTTAATTAATTAATTAATTAATTAATTAATTTTCCGTATTATTAATAAAGCTAAATTCGTTGGGCCTTCCTTCTAATTCTAAACAGAGTTGCACAATTTCACCAACTTGGAATATTTGACATTGGACCATTCCTCTCTCCATATAAGCCTTCTACAAAGCATTGCATCAATATTCCCTTCGTTAAAAAATTTGTCAATGTTGGATTGTAAAGTCAACGGCGTCGTACATGGTCAAGGTAAAAGACAAGGGTTAAAAAATCTGTCCATGTTTTTTTGTGAAGTCAATGGTGCGTACGCGCTCAAGGTAAAAGAAAAGTGTTGAATGTGAACTCACTCAATGGTGTCCCACGTGTTCAACATTTTTATTTATTTATTTATTTTATTGTTTAATGTTTCTGCTAGGTTTTCCTCATTTCAAGAGTTTGGAGTATTTGGACATGAGTTACGCGAGCATTGCACTCAACGCCAGCTTTCTTCAAATCATCGGTGAATCGATGCCTTTTCTTAAGTACTTATCACTGTCATATTCCACTCTTGGCACTAATAGCAGCATGATTCTTGATCAAGGTTAATGAGATGCTCCCACCCTCCCCTCTTAATCTATAATATTGATTTTCGATTAAATATTTAAATATAAAAGCCAATCACTTGTTTATGAAAGGATACTATGCACTTGTTAATTTTTTTATATTGCACTAACGGACGAATTAATAAATTTTCAGGCCTCTGTTCGTTGGTCCATCTGCAAGTATTGTACATTGATCGTAATGATTTAAGAGGCAGCTTGCCTCGGTGCTTGGCAAATATGACATCCCTCCGAATATTAGATGTTTCTTCCAATCAACTTACTGGAAGCATCTCCTCATCTCCCCTCGTTCATTTGACATCCATTGAAGAGCTGAGCCTTTCAAACAATCACTTCCAAATCCCAATTTCACTTGAACCACTTTTCAATCACTCAAGACTCAACACTTTCGATGCTTACAACAACGAAATAAATGCACAAATAACTGAGTCACATTCTTTGACCCCAAAATTCCAGCTAAAATCTCTCTCACTGTCCTCTAGTTATGGAGATTGTGTCACATTCCCCAAATTCCTTTACCATCAACATGACTTGGAGTATGTTTATCTCTCAGGCATACAGATGAAAGAAGAATTTCCAAACTGGTTGTTGGAAAACAACACAAGATTAGAAACTCTTTTTCTCGTCAATGATTCTCTTGCAGGACCTCTCCGATTGCCAATTCATTCACACAGGCGGTTAAGATTCTTGGATGTCTCCAACAACAATTTCCAAGGCCACATTCCAGTAGAAATTGGAGATATTTTATCAAGTTTAATATCCTTCAACATTTCAATGAATGCTTTAGACGGTAGCATTCCCCCTTCATTTGGTAATATGAACTTCCTTCAAATTCTGGACTTATCCAACAACCAATTGACTGGTGAAATCCCCGAGCACTTGGCCGTCGGTTGCGTCAAGTTGGAGTTTCTTGCGTTATCAAACAACAGCTTAGAAGGTCATATGTTCTCCAGAAACTTTAACTTGATTAACTTGAGATCGTTACAATTGGAAGGCAATCACTTTGTTGGAGAGATCCCGCAAAGTTTGTCTAGATGCTCCTCACTAGAAGGATTGTATCTTAATAATAACAGTCTCTCGGGTGAGATTCCACGATGGTTGGGCAATCTCACGGAGTTAAGACATATTATAATGCCCAAGAATCATCTTGAAGGTCCTATTCCAGTGGAGTTTTGTCAGCTTGATTTGCTTCAGATTTTGGACATTTCAGACAACCACATATCTGGAAGTTTACCATCTTGTTTCCATCCTCCCTCTATCAAACAAGTTCATCTTTCAAAAAATATGTTACATGGACAGCTAAAAAGAGGTACATTCTTTAATTGCTCTTCCCTTGTAACATTAGATCTTTAGCTATAACCGCTTGAATGGCAGCATTCTGGATTGGGTTGATGGGCTTTCTCAATTAAGCCACCTTATCTTAGGTCACAATAATCTTGAAGGTGAAGTGCCAGTTCAATTGTGCGGATTGAACCAGCTGCAATTGTTAGATCTTTCTAATAATAATCTTTACGGTCCTATTCCTCCTTGCTTTGATAACACCACACTTTATGAAAGTTACAGCAACAGTTCTAGTCCTGATGAGCGATTTGAAATATATTTTTCCATCAATGGCCCTAGGGGATCTGTAGAAAAAAAAATCCTTGAACTTTTTGAATTCACAACGAAGAACATTGCCTACACTTACCAAGGAAGAGTGCTTAGCCTCCTATCAGGACTTGATCTTTCTTGTAACAAGCTAATCGGCCATATTCCTCCTCAAATTGGAAATTTGACCAGAATTCAAACATTGAATCTATCACACAACAACTTCACAGGAACAATCCCATCAACTTTTTCAAACTTGAGTCATATTGAAAGTTTGGATCTTTCCTATAACAAACTGAGTGGGAAAATCCCTCATCAACTTGTGGAGTTAAATACATTAGCTGTTTTTAGTGTGGCATACAATAACTTATTAGGAAAGATCCCAGAATGGACTGCACAATTTGCAACCTTCAACAAGAGTAGCTATGAGGGAAATCCTTTTCTTTGCGGACTGCCATTGCCAATTTGTAGATCACCAGCAACTATGCCAGAGGCTTCAGCTAGTAATGGAGGAGATGATAATTTAATTGACACGGACAGTTTCTTTATCACTTTTACAACATCATACGTAATTGTGATACTCGGAATTGTTGTTATTTTATATGTGAATCCTTATTGGCAACGTAGATGGTCTTATCTTGTAGAAATGTGGATAACTTCATGTTATTATTTTGTGATAGACAATCTTATTCCAACAAGATTTTATCATTGAAATTAATAAGTAGTTTAACTAACATCCTTTTAAGTACTAATAAGTTTGCTTAAGAAATAATATTTTTTTTTTGAAATTGTAATAGCAGCGAGCATTATGCAGCTTCCGACTCCTAATCACTTTGTATTTGTCTCTACACCTAGAAAGCTGGGCATCATGTTTTGCATATCTGTCTTTGAAGCAAGATGGTTCCAAATCCATATCTATCCATCATAACTTATAGCTTCCTTATGCTATACAACATGCTTAAACGAGAACACTATCTCTAATGTTAAAAGTAGGCACTTTATGACATTAATTTAGAAACTATACTCGGAATAGTTTTTGAATCATACACAAGAAACCCATATGCACTTGCTAGCCTATTTTACTATGAACAAGAAGAATTATGGTGCTATCATCATCTTCTTCACTTGCAGCATTAACCAAATTTGGGGATAGACCCAGACATATCATCAAGAAAGACGTACATCTAATAAAGTTGAAGCTTGACAAAAAATTCAGTGGAACCTCGCCACAACAAAGGACACAACAACATCATTCTAGCAAAGATGAAGTAATATTCTCAAAGCTAAAGCTCTCAAATTCACCGTACCAGAATTTCACGTCTTCATCAACTTAAAAAAATAAAGATAATTAGGATTTAACGTTAGGTTGTTATACATTAGTTTTATAATAAGTCAATATAGATAAAGATTATGTGAATGAATTCAAATTATGCTGGATGCTACTACAAATTTACAAGTCAACCCCACATATTTCATAATTCTGTGATTGGAACGTTTCATTAGTTTAAAGTTTCAATACCTCCAAGTGGAAGATGAAGATGAACATTATACAAGTGATTCAGATTATATCATACACTCTCCGAATGCAACTAGAAATTAACAAGTTGATGCCCACAGATTTCATAAATTTATGATTGGAAAGTTCCACAAAGTGTGAAACTTGAGAAATCTGAATTCAACCTCCATGAAGGTATTTTGATTGATTTGAGTTACTTGGTGATCAAGCTACAAATGTAACATTCAATTCAAGGGGAGTAAACTAAAGCTGGGAAGAAATATTGGTAAAAATTTGTTGCTAAACATGATATGCCATGTAGTTATGTTCTGAGGCAATTCAGAAACAGTGTTGTTACTACATGTATTCTCCTCAACTTTGAGGTAAATACAGATATTAAAAGATGATCACACATATCACTTGGAGCTTAGCAAGATTTCATTAAGAGAAACAATCAAACCACTTATCTTATCAATTGTCGAAGATGTTCTGTTAACTAAAATGGCAATATAATACAATAAAAGGAACATATAGATACTAGACAAGAGTTTATTGAGAAGTATCACATTCAGATGATGAGTTTGCTTTTGATATCTTACTATCTGGGGCTTTCTCCTGTCTTTCTATATAAGCGGAGGGAAACCAACCAGCCTCGCCCTTGCTTTCACCTTCCGACCATCCAGTGGGAGCCACCTTGAGAAGTTAAAGCTAAAAAGGTAAATTCAAAGGAAGTTGGCCATCCAAAGACTTGAGGTAAAATAATTGAAGCAAAACAAGCTAATTCTTTTAATTGGAAGGAGTGAATTAATTTGCGATTACTGAAGTAATTTCATTAGCCATGGAAGCATAACAAGATATGAATTCACAACAAATTTTAAAATGAAAATATAAGATTAGAGCTCCTCAGTTTGCTTTTAAGATCAGCAAGAGAGTGTTTTGTAGGTGAAAGTAGTATGCATAAGCCATAAATTTGATTTTTAGCAGTTCAGAAAGAGTTAAATCCTTCATAATCATCAAAATATCCAAATTTATTTCGCACCTTTGAACAGAGGATGTAGCAATTTCACTAGGATTTATTGTCAAAGAAGGCAAAGCACAACAAAGCTTTTAAAAAATATATATATCACCCACAAACAGTAGACGCATATAAAATATCCACAAAATTACTTCATTCTACAAAGATTTATAAATTGAAAGTACACGCATATAAAGTATCTGTAAAATTACTTCATTCAAAAAAGGATTATAAATTGTTCTCTCACTTTTACTCCCCCTGTCTTCCATAAGGAATCTGTTCCTCTTATAGAAATTGGTTTAGTCAGTGACAAGCACTATAATCCTTGAAATAAATTTTTTTAATGTAATTTTCTATAATTTTTCAAAATATAATTAAACTAGAGCCTAGACCAAGTTCAGCTTTCAAACAAAATAATCAAGCAAACATAAAAAAAACTCACAGTTTAGAGGGGTAAACTGAGTGGTCTAGAATTGAGCTAGCAGCCTTACTATATTTTGATTTACTCTTCAATGTAATAGGGAATATGACAGAAAAAGAGAAAACCAACCATCATTGCAGTTGTTATTTGTTAACTCATTGATTTTAAATCAAAATTTAAAAAAAAAATGCCATGAGCTTTGAGTATCAAATAAGCATAAATATTAGTTCTAAATTCCACATATAAAAAGTTGTTAGAAGGATAAGTTAATTGCGGAGTAGAAAAATGTATATGCTGTTGTTCGGACTAGCAAAGAAGAAAGTACCTGGCGAACCACAACATAATCGTCAACTGATAGACTTAACTCCCCATCTGCTTGAGCATCAAATGGATGTATAACCTGCAAGATAATGGGAAAAATAAAAGTTAATATTAAAAAAATAATAATAACAAAAGCAGCGGCAGAAGTAGCAACATCCGTTATAACAACTATGATCATAACAAACAAAGTTATACTAGAAACAAAATTCTATTTTTACTAGGAAAAGAATACATTTCAGACAATATCCAAGACTATTGGGCTACCAACAGTTATCATCAGAGTCCCATATATCAGTTTTGTATGACTTAATGTAGTTGTTTAAATTATAGATGGGAATCTAATTCTCAAATTTTGACTGTTCTCCACAAAGCATAGCCTACGCCACAAGACGGCCATACATAATTAGGGTTACAAGTGTCTGACATCTTTCAAGTGATGTATTTAATATGACAGCTTATTGTCAGTCAAGTTCCGCTACCTAACAAGGTAAGCTTTCTAGGCCAGATTTCTCATCAAATGCATAGATTGGCCCAAGGTCACATTACTCACATCTATACAAAAATAATTTTTTGAGGTAAACCAAGTGAAGAGAATTATAATTCAACCATAATCATAAAAAAGGCCCAACCAGCTTAAGAGAAAATCATAAGAGGGATGATATGTTGAGCTATCAGCCTAGTATCCATAAGCAATATCAGGACTTTAGATCACCTGCTACATCGTGAGTGGCCACACAACTTTGCAATGGTTGTCTTTTATTGGAATGTATCTCGGTCTCAGTAATGCCAAACTCAGCTTTGATTTTGTTGAAATATTAGTAGCAAAGACACATGAGACTTCAATTAGCTCATGCATTCTATCAAGAATTGAGGCATCCCAACCCTATCTCTTTTCTAATTCATTTGTGTTTGCCAAATCTCATGCTTAAAAGCCTTGTTCTCCTACAAGAAGTTCCACAGAGAATGGCTTCCTCAACACCACATTTTGACAATTTCTAGTGCAATTTATTGGGGGGGAAGAATTTCCAAGGTGTTAACTAGGGGTGGCAATATGAGTCAGGATTCGTTTATTCGATTCGATTCGATGCGAATTAAATGGGTTTGGGTTTGAAAAATTGATTCGTTTAATAAATGGGTGAATTCGATTCGATTCGTTAATTAAACGAATCGAATGCGTGTTTGAAGATTTTGATTCGTTTATTCGTTTAGGATTCATTTAATAAACATGTCATAAATGAATTGAATACAAGTCGATTCGTTTAAAATTCGTTTATCATTCATTTAATTAAATTACTTTTTTATCCTTAAATTTATTTGAAAACTTTTTAAAATATAAAGGTTAATATTGTAATTTTAAGTATAACACATAAAGCCAAAAGACCAACCCTAATTTTACACTTCACACGCACTTTTCCCTCATCTCCTAGCAATTCAGCTGCCACTGCTACGTTTTGCCATCTCTTTCCCTTCATTTCCATCTCCAAATCCTTTTCTTTTCCTTTTTAATTTTTGCATCCAGCAAGTGCTATGTTTTGCCACTGTTCCAAATCCTTGAATTTGTGTGAGTGATGGGTAAAGTTTTGTCTTGTTTAATTATTATTTCCTTAAAAATACTACAAATTTGCTATATATTTGATATTTTAAAATTTTACAATGATTATTATTAATATTGCAATATGTTAAATTGTTAATAATATTTTATTTACTTTTTGGTGTAGGATTTTTGTTTTTAAGGTGAAAAAGACAAATGAAGAGAATTAAAGAAATTACCTTACTTTATAATTTGAATTTGAATTATTGTTATTTGTATTATTAGGGATTTGTAATTTAGTATTTGGATGACTGCATAATATGGTTTAAATAATTTGTATTTTGTTGTGGGATGTTAAATTTGTGATTTTTTTATATTTTATTTTGCTTAATTTTGTTTATTAATTATATTTTTCTAAACGAATCCTAATTCGATTCGATTCGGTTTGATTCGTTAAGGATAAACGAATTAAACGAATCGAACCGAATATTCGTTTAATAAACGAATCGAATCTGAATCCTAAAATTTCAATTCGTTTAATAAACTAATCGAATCCGAATCCTCAAATTTCAATTCGTTTAATAAACGAATCGAATCCGAATCCACAGAATTTTGACCTAATTCGCTTACGATTCGATTCGAATTCGATTCGTTTATTCATTTTGTCACCCCTAGTGTTAACTAATAAATTTTAAAAGATTGTTACGGTATTGTCCTACAATCACGTAATTTATCTAGGGTGAAAGGATACAGATGTACATCTTCCACTTTCAAGATTAATCACTGCTTCCATAGATGTTGTGCGATAATGCAAATACTTGAACAGATGGCAGTGATAGTTAAAAGGAATTTATTGTTCCAAAATTAAAATAAGAATGAAACGTGTTAAGTAAACGACTTTGCAACATCAGATTAATTGATAAGTTTCTAATTCAGCAAATTAACGAAACTTTCATGTAAAATAAAGCAAATTTCTTGTGAAAAAAAATAAAATAAATCTTAAAAGACAGCACTCCATTTTGTTTATATCTCTTTTATGCTATTTCTTAAGATTTTTTAGCAAGAGAGTAATAGGGGGACTTTCAACTATGCAAGAGAGCAATAGGGGGACTTTCAACTATGCAAGAGAGCAGAAGCCTTACTTTCGCTATAAAGTAGTCATCATTTTGATTAACATGCATTTGTAAATCAGCTCCATTTGAATCAGTATTCTGACGAACGCATAAGGCACTCACATCCATTTCCAAAGTCACATGTTGTGAGGAGGACTCGTCTGATTGCTCCTCTAGGATCATCTAATTCAAGTGGCAAGGGTTGGAAAAGCATACAATGTCACAATTATTCATTTGCATAAGAGAGACAAAAATGATAAATGCAATATCATCAGCAGTCAATAAGAAGAGAATGCTCGAAGGGATGGAAAGATGCAGACAATCAAGTTAGGATGCATAGTCCCAAACCTCAGCATACAGCTTCTTTAAAATAGCAATAACGTGTTGATGATATGTTTTCTCAGCATCTACCTGCAAAGGTCAAGACCCAGAAAGTAGCAATAAAACACTAGCCAAGGGAAAAGGTTAAGAAAGAAATACACTTGACAAAAACCTTGACAAGAAGAACAATTTAAGACACAACAAACCCCAGTCATGAACGAGTACTAGGAATGCTCAACAATCCATAATATCAGTCTGTACTTTCAATTCAAGAAGGGTTGATTTCAGGTCCATTGGTTGTAGATATTGAGAGTTTACATGCTCTTACTATTGTCATATTCTTTAGAACAGCATATGTTATTGTAACATTTTAAAACAGTGTTGAATTACTTCAATATTGTCGAAAAGACAGGCTTTCATGAGTAAAAGAAAGTTTCTCGAACCAAATTGCATGTCCTTGTATTGATCAAGGAATGTAAATATATTACATTTGCAGTACGAGTTTTAATCACTTGATTAACTAACATTTGCCCCTGATTTATTTGGGTTGGAGTAAAAGATAGAAAATTGATCAAATTCTTCAGCTAATACAAGCTTAGTACACAAAACTAAGTGAGCAACTACTTAATTTTCAAACAACAGCTAAACCTGCTATTAAAATTCAAATAAAAATGTTAATAGAATGACAACAGTCATCTTGCATAAAAAATTAAGTTTAATTTGTGAATGTTTTTCTACAGACATGTTAGTTCATGCTATTGAAATGTTAAAAGCACCAAACAAATATTCAATAAGTTAAATTATGCAAACACTAAAATAAAGGACATATTAAAATGCTTCTTATTACAATTTTAATATTTCCTCTGTTTTAATATTTGCATAATTTTAATATATTGAAAAGCTATGTCCATCGACTTTGGGTGTGAAGATTTTAGCTTCTACAAGACTTGATTGAATATGCATTAGGAGTGTTGAAGGATGATGCATCCAATGAAAGAGAGACCACGTGTACTCTTCTAATTAAGCCAAAGTAGGAACTCAAACAAATGACACCTGGACCAACATGCAAGCATGAAGTGGCGGGCAAAAGGACAAGTGCTACTTTAGCTTAATTAAAAAACAAGATGAAGATGTGACTCGTCTTTTGTTGGACATGCATGATATGATCACAAGACAACAGAAATCATTATGATTGTATGAAAAGTTGGCAATGGCACGAAGACAAGAGGCAGAATGTCAACACAATCACAGCCACACACAAGGTGTTAACTTATATACCATAGCAAAAAGTCTTTGATATGTCATCTGTTGCTGCTGTGTTTCAACTGACAACATGGCAGCACTTACTTCTCTGCCAAGTGCCAGCACTGTAGTTTGAAGCTCAGTCAATCTTGCTTCAGCATTTCGAAGCTTCATCACACTCTCTGCTGATATATCAGATTCCCTGATCTTTGATTGGCGCCTCAATACTTCAGCTGCCTGGTGAAAATATTCAATATGAATTAAACGTAATTCTCGCCTAACTATACATCTACATGTTACCTCAAAGCTTACCTGGGTTTCAACTTCATGCCGGAGTTTGTCATAACAGTGAGTCAAGTGCCGAGCATCTTCTAAAGGTGCTCCATTGATTAACGCCTATAGTGGCTCAGATACCTACATGTCCAAAAACCTGTAACATAATTAGAAAAATGAAAAGAAAGACAGAAACCGTAATTAAAAAGTTCCTCCAGAGTAATCATGGAATTTTGGCCTACTTTAAGAATATCTGTAAGGATAATTTATGCAATTTTGGGTCTTAGGATGAGTGGCAGTAGGTTAGGGTTCTTCCTTCTGTATTTAAGGTTAAAAACAGAAATAAACCTATGCAAATATTTCAATTAGGGCTGCAAGGCATCCACATGCATCCTTCATTCCCATGGATTTGATTTCAGTGTAGATGGAAGCGTCTCTATCCAAAATGGTTGGAGTCCATTGAGAGAACTCAAGGCCAATAACTTGCCCCTGGCTTGCCTTTGCTAGTTATGTAGGAAGAGACAAGGCTTCTTCAACATTTGACCCAACAAAATTATTAAATCATGGATGTCACTAACAATGGTCTTAATATAAAACAGTAAATATTTCAGAGTTGTAACTTCTAAATGGATTCTTTTATTCAATATCTTAGAACTAAGTTTCCTTACGAGAAGATAATAGTTTCGGTAGTAATTTTACATATAATTTTCCATATTTGAACTAACCTGATCACCAAGAATCCCAAGCAAAGTTTCCCTCTCATTTTCCATCAAATCATGTGATGTGCCAAATTGAAGAGCAGCTCTTGCAACGCAAGAATTGTCACTTTGATTCTCCGCTCCATACTTGCAACAATCTTCCGCCAACTTTCTCGCTACAATATTTGAATATAAAAATATTGTACACAAGAACTAGTCAAGAAAATAAAAAAGTCAAATATTATAACGAAAGCAAGAGCAAACAAACAACCTATTTCCATTTGTTTCAAGCTTACTGCAACAAACCCTTCATCGCCACGGACAATATTCCTCTGAAAATGCTGTGCTACATAGCATATATTCCAAATTATTGTTCAGATAAGACCATAGAAACCATCATAATTATTCAACATACATTAAGCTCCGTTTGGTAAATACTTGCAACTTCAGTCTAGAAAATACAGTTGTTTGTACCATATTTGACAAAATTTTTATTTAAAAGTCATATCTAGTTAGCCACAATAAATTGATATCAAACAGAGTCTTATTATTAGCTAAAGGAGGATAGTACCTTAGCTGCCCTGGTGGAATTATAAAGATTTTGAAGTTGTTGGTGACACTCAAGTTCAGCCTCATCAACCGCAACATTTTCAGGGCCAAGATGGAGCAGATGCTTCAATACTGCCTGTACAAACCACAAAAAACTAATGAAAAACAAATAAACTCGAGAAATTTCACTAATTAAAAGTCAAAATATAAGTTTAAAAAAAGAAAAGAAACGGACTTGCTGCTGCTTGGCGACTTGTTCTCGGAGCTTGATTGCCTGTTTCTTGATAGCTTCCATACTGTTTCTTTCGAAAAGCGACGACGGATCAGCTCATGGCAGTGGAAAAAAAAAAGTGTGATCGAGAAAAATAAAAAGGCGTGAATAATTTTTGACAAAAAGCGAAAATCAAGGAAAGCCAGCTCGTTCCAGAAAATAAAAAAGAAAAAAGAAAATTATAAGTTTGAAAGGAGAAGATGATAGTGGAAGTGTGCGGGGTTAAAAGGTAATAGTAGAGAGCGAACGTTTTTACGAAGCAAGAAACAGAGCATTTTAGACTTTTGTTGACCAAATTCAAAAGCCTAATGGCACGGCCCAGAAGCTTTTGAGTAGAATAACTTTTTGTTGGCTACAGTAAAAGGTGTTCTTATACTTTACGCTTGCATCAGCTTAAATCACTTGTTAATCGCTTGATTTAACTGCACCGCTTTGTACTGTTCTATCTATGTACGGTTTTGCGGTTGTAGCCCACGGCTCAAGATGCGTGTTTGTTTGACGTAGTACTTACGTTACCACGTTATGAGACTCTTAAAACAATAGGTGATAAGAGTATAGGGCATCTCTAATGGGACACCATATTTTGCACTAAATCATCTTTTACATTATTTTTGGTGTAAAATACTACTCCAATGAGACACCATAATTTGCACCAAAATGGTATTATGAATAGTAGTGCACCAAATATGGTGCAACACTATTCATTTGTTGTTAGGGGAAAAAAGTCTCAAATATCCTTATTACTTTTTTTTATTTACATATATGTCCTATTTTATATAATATTTTAAATTATTATTATTATTTTTTTAATTTTTGAATATTATACTAATATTTTAAATAAAAAAATTCAACACAAAAATTAATAATAATAATAATTAACAAAATTAAATACCAATAACATTAATTACTAGATTACATATTACAAAATAAAAAATAAAAAATTAAATTAACACAAATTAAAAAAGCTACTACTACTAGCATAAATAGAACAATTATTTAATAATCTTGGAGATCATTATTAGATCCTTCAATATCATCAAAATATTGGCCAAAATTATTGGAAGTATTTTGAGACGTCATTCTTGAGATCTTCTGAAATCTTAATTGCTCATCTTAAAAATATCGACGTAGTTTCGGATCATCGATCGAATTTAAATCTTTAAGAAAATTTTATTTTCTTCACGATATGTACCATCTCCAATTTTTTTTTTTTCTCGTATCATTTGAATTTAGTAATTCGAATAACTAGAGTATTATTATTGTTATTGCATTTTTCTATCTTAATGTAATGTTTAATTTCATAATGTAGTAATTTAGTTAATTAAATGTAAATTTAATAATTTTATTTATTTTTTGTTAATTGATATAAAATTAATTATTACTTAATTATCTATATTAATAATTATATTTATTGTGTTAATTAAATTAATTCTTGATGATTAAAAGAATAAAAAGAAGAATATTCTTTTTGGGGTAAGAATTGGTGTAAATGGATTGGAGATGAAATAGTAATTTGGTGTGAAAAAGGTACATTTTTAGTGTTGGTGTTACACCAAAATGGTGTTTCCCATTGGAGATGGCCTAAGGGATAAACAAGATTAGTTACTCGTTTTATAAAATTCAAGTAATATAGAATAAAATAAAAAATAAATACAAAATTAACTTTTATTTTTTATGGTTGACAGCATTTTGTGTTCTCTTCGGACATTGCTTTAATTGTTCTTGTATATCAGTCGCACCCACATGGCATCGACACAGAAATGAAATCTAATCTCACCTGTTTAGTTAAATAATCACTCATGAAAAAATTTTACCATTTTAATTTGAGGATCCATATTTTGAACTGCAAGCTAATGTTCATCAAGAACCACTAATGTTCATAAAAAACAGAGTATGGCCTTTGAGTAGAAAAACTACTTTTGGACAAATTATTTTTGTTGATAGAAGAATTTCTCTAGGGACTACTAAAATTATTAATAAAAATGTCGAACACACCCACATATCATCGACACAATTGATTTTGAGGATCCATGCTTTGAACTGCCGCCTAATGTTCATCAAGAACAGAGTATGGCTTATGAGTAGAAAATTTTCTGATTTTGACCCGAAATAGAAAGAAATTAAAATGGATGAGAATCTGCCACTTTCTCATGAAGAAAGGCATACAGAGCATACCATGGTACCATCCAATACAAGGAGTCTCCGTTCTCTGGTTTTTCAAACTTACTAAGGGGACAATATTCCCGAATTCCCCCTTGAAAATTCTGATTACAATATTATTCATCGCTTGACACAATCAAAGTAGTGACAAAGTTAGGAAAAATATGAGTCCTAAGTAATTGCTAGGCAGGGTTCCTGAGAGCAAAATTTTCCTAAACATTATAGGCATACATGGTGTGTTACATCGAGCACGTTGAATACCACACTATAACACAAACCCAAAAAGACAAGTAATGACTTAACTGATATAAAGACAACAAGAAGATAAAATAATATAGAAAAAAGAATTTCAAAGAGATAGCAACATACAATAGACTGAAGTCACATGATCTGCTCGTTGATTGCAGCCTTAAACTTGCAAATAGTTACCGCACGCTAGTGCTCTAAGAAGTGAAAATGATGCGAACCCTGATTCCCTTTTGACTTCCATTTACTGTCAAACATTCTAGTAATACAAAAAATTGTTTAGATATCTTGCTATAAATATAGCCGTTTGACTGTCATAATAAAGTCCCAAATAACCATTCATATTGATCCACTGTCACACAGCATGCTTTATGCATACAACAGCTGTATTTATACCAACTCCCAACCTTATCAATACATTTGGCAAAAACTTAAGAAGAAAACTATTTCTCCATCTCTTTTTTGAAATTCACAATAAACCAGCACATTGTGAAAGCTATGTTCTAACCTTATGATAAATGCTCTAGACTCGAAAAGGATTTCATATATGAGAGTTTGTTGCAGCAGATATATTGACTTATCAAAGTATGAATCATTGTCTGGATGAACTATCTTTAGATAAAGAATATTAGAACCACTGTAGAATATCTTTACGCTGCTGGTTCTAACAGGAATCTGCATGTGGCAACAATTGCTAGATCCACAATTCCCCAACTTGAAATACATAGTTGCACACCATGAACTTATATGATACTTTAAGCTACTAATGTTTGCATATTTCTACATGTTAAATTAACACTACCATCTATAATCAATCCAAAACGACAAATGATAAGCAGCTTTTGGCCACTTATTACTAGCATCCACAATTATAAAAAAGAGATCGTGGGTTTACTTGTTGGACATACTCAATGATCTACAGTTGAGACCCTGATGGAAGGTTTAAATAGTGACTGCTGAGAACCCTTGTAGTTGGATTTTGACCTCTCCCATTGTAGCCAAGATTGGCTACTCTGGTAATGAATCAACACTCTCCTGCTCAGGGCCATGAAGATCTGGAAGCTCAGCATTAGTGGAGAACTTCATCAATCTCTTCTTCTCAGCATACTTGAGACAAGGCTGCATTATGAGACCAATCACCACGGCACCAACACTTAAAACTGCAACTGTTAAAGTAGAAAGAGCCAACACAACACAAATCAATATGGTTGGAGGAATACACATGATAATGCCTCCAACAGTGCCAGTGGGCATCTTGTAAGGACGAGGTGCGGCAGGATATTGTATCCTTAACCATACAAATGCTATGAACTCCAGAATCATTCCAAAACAGTACAGGAAGTTCTTCGCAGCTTCAATATCTTGAAAGCTCAGCCATGATAGCAAAACCACACCAGATGCTGAGAATATGATTCCAATCAAAGGAGTCCCATAACGAGACCTCTTAGCAAAAAACTCAGGTAGCATTCCACGCTGAGCCATCCCCAGAAGCTGAAAAGAGCCGCTGCTCATGTCAGCTACAAACATGCCCATAATCGACATTGCTGCAGCCCCCTGGATCCACCATCTCAACCAAACTCCTCCAAGCAGCGATATCGGAAAAGTAACCATCGGTCCACATGTCGCGATCTAATGGAATAGCTCCAGTTCCAACTAGAAGGGGAAAGAAATACCCAAAAATGACCAAGATCAAAGCATAAAACAAAGCCTTTGGAAGAGTCTTCTTTGGGTTATCCACCTCTCCAGCTAGTGTACTTATTGAGTCCCAGTAGTCGAGATTCCAAAACAGGGTGTTCAAATACAAATTCCAATCCACTTCACCTAAATTTACTACAAGCCATCTTGAAGGCTCTAACTTGGGAAGGGATTAGGGACACAAGTCCCATAACCACAAAAGAAAGGAGTGAGAAAATCCCTAAAAGAACAGCAGCCCATCCCACAATGGTTAGACCCCTATAGTTCACGAAAGTGAGAACAAAAGTCAAAGCTAAGGCCGCAAAGGCTCTAGGTAACCCATCGCCTAAAGCAGGGATACCAGGCTTCAAGTAGTCAAGAAACAGAACTGGGTATAAAGCATTATCAATAACCCCACTTAGCCATTTCATCCAACCTTGCTGAAAACCCCAATATGGGCCTGAGGCGGATGAAACCCAAACCACATAACCACCATTTTCAGGAAACACGGTACCCATCTCGGCAGTAATTAAAGCTTCAGGGACAATCTATATAATCGGAAACACCAAGAAACCGAGAAGTGCTAAAAGAGGACCAGCTGCCTTTACACCATCCTCAACACCAAATGGACCCCCAGAAACATCATAGAATATAAGGAAAATAAGTGGCAAGATTGATACTCTTTTAGTGCCATGGACTCAAGGAGAAGATGGTTGGCCATTGATATTAACATATTCAACAGCATCAGACTGCCCCATTTCTACTGAAACTTGCCTATTCACAGTGTTCCTCAATTTCTGCATCAAGTTTAAGCATAACTATCAAAAGGGCATCCGCATCTAAACTATGAAACAAAGTGAGCATTTACCTATTAAAAAAAAAAAAGCAAAAAACAGAAATGGATTTCACAGAACACATGAATTTAAGTTCAACGTTAAACAGGCGCTTAAGAAAACAAAAGGTTTTGTTCGTAAAGCCATCAGATTGCAAGATTGAACAACATTAACGGAATCAATAGAATGGATGTAAAGAGATCGGAAAAGAAAATAAAATAAAAGATGACGAGAGATAAAACGAACCATCAAGTAAGTGCATGCAGAGCAGAGAGGCAGATACTAGAAAAGCTCCGTCATGTTAGAGAGAGCCTAAATCAAACAGAGCTCACTGAGTTTCTTGCAACTGACCGGCAAATTTGGAGTAGCATAGCATAATATTTTTGCTTTTAATTTTTGGAACGCTTTTGAATGCAATTTTTTGTTTTTCAAAAATAGCGAAATCATAAAATACATAAACACGTGTTTGGTTTTGGGCTTTTTCTTTTGTTCATTTAATATCATCTGGCTCCCTGGTTTTTGACTAATTATCAACAGAATCCTGTTAGTTTCTAAATTGAAATAATAGAAGGTCATGAGATTATTTACTCCATTTAGCACTGTAAACTTATAGTATATTCAAAAAGTTTTGTCCAATAGTAGTAATAGGGGCATAAGAAATAAGTTTTTCAGAATTTAGATAATGTGCGTGGCTCTAGGAAGATTGCCCTCTTATCACTCAAGTTAGGCTTAGACGAGGTGTCAAGAGTCTTAAAGATGGAGATTATTTGTTATTTTTTATTGACCGCGTATATTATTTATTTTATTTTACAATTTCTTTGTTTTATAAAACAAGTAAAACATGAATAAGTTGTTTTATAATTTACAACTGTCAAAGCTAAGTCAGATTCTATGTTTTACAATTACGCTTTACGAGAAAGGCTACCGAACGCTTATTCCACTTGAATTTATAAAGAGAAAATAAGAATGGCCCGTGAAAAACGGTGCCGAACACCCCCTGTATTATTTCAAAGACAGGACATAATAAAGATTTGATTCCAGTTCTTTAAATCTTTACATGGATTGAAAAATAATGCTGATCTTTTATTTCGTTTTATTTCGTTTAGCTCTAAATTTAGACAATGAATTTTGGTTTTCTTAAATCATATTCTAATTACTATTAATAAACAGGTTACAGAGGTTTAAGTTGATTACGAACTTTTACGTTTACTGTTAATTTCGTTGTTATTTCATTACGTTTTTAATTCAGTGCGCTCCGTGATTAGATTACTTGTTTTTGCATGCCTTATGAATTATGATCGGTGTGCTTAAATAATCACGTTATGGCTTTTTGTTTTGTGTTGTCAGATCTATTTAAATTAACTCGGTTGGTCTTTAAACTGTTGGGGAAAATTCAGTTTTTAAAAAAAAAATTTTTAGGACCGATTTCAAAATATATGAATTTAATCTAAATCGTCGAAAATCTGACTTTTTCGTATGTGATTTAATTTCTTGAATCACGATCCGTCACCACCACGTTAGATCACGATCCGTCACCAAACGATCTTCCGCGTTATAACTCGTGATTGATCTGTGACGCGATGTACTTTTATCACCACTATAAGCAAACTAGCAGGAGAAAAATTTTTCTCTAAAATTATTGTGTCAAAAAACCTTTCCCTCACATATATATATAGTGATTTCCTCGCTTTGGATGAATAATGTCCTTTATATCTCATCATGGAAATCACAACTCAATTATACCTTACTTTTTTTCCATAAGCTCAGAAATAATATAAGCACTCTTTATACAAAAAGTATATTAATGGGTATAAAACAAAGATATATTTATGTTTTATTTCAATTCTTATTATCTTTATTAATCCAGAATTATGCGATCGATTAAATGAAATTTATGAGGATTTAACAATCGTGATCTGACAATTAAGTATGTAATTAAACAAGCCTAATCATTTAATTCCTACTTCTATAAGATTGGGCCGGCCATAATAATTGTATGTTCGAATAATAATTATTAAATCGATTTCTTTATCGATCAACTTTCACATCGTTAATTAAATCGATATCTTAACCGTCCGTCGATTTAATTACATCTTCGATACTTTTTCTGGATCATTTCTATTAACATAACTATTAAATCACCTTAAATAATTCTATAACTATAATCAAGAAACAAACCCTTACGAAATCGATCGTCTGGAGTCATATATTGTTAATAAATTACTACACAATTCAAAATTTCAAATACAATCTTCATAAAGAAAAAATATAACTGGACAATTCAATCAATCATAAAATCATAATTAACTCAAGATTAAGATTACAAGAATCAAAACCTATGAGATTTAATAAGTCCGATAGTCATTTCAAGGTTAATTAAATCTCATATGTGATCCAAATTTCAATGTAGTAAACTATATCAAGAATTCATACATGATTGACACATAAATCATTCAACGAAATTACTATCTAAACATAAATAGAAATACCAACTCTATTTATCAATCATGAACTTAATTTATTTAATCATAAGATAACTTGTATTTATGTCTTCTGTGAATCCATATGATGATCACATAAATACATATAATATGATTAAACGGACCTTTTCAATATATTTATGCAATTGAAAAAATCTCAAATATTTATTAATCAGAAAATAAATTAATATGCTTTAAAAGAACATATTTTCCCAACATAAACTTGTTCCTTTACGTTTGTATTAAGCCAGATTTAATTAGGGGTTTTTTATTTTTTTTATGATTAAGAATTATCTGTAGGCAAATTTTGTAGCATATTCGCTGTGACTTCGTTTTTGGCCAAAAGTTTTTTTTAGTTGTTTGATTGGATATTTTTTAATTTTTCAAAAAATCAAGTTTTTGAAATTAAAAAAAAATTATTTTACCAGAATTTCAAAATTTGCACTTTTAAAACACGTGTAATTTCAAAACCACTATAATAACATTTTATTAATTCACAATGAAACCAAAAAATCTAGTGTTTTAAAAGCGCTTTTTAATTACAACTAATTATCCAATTACCTTTTTGTCAACGTCTACATATATTTCTAGTAGTTACTTCTAATAGTTACGTTGAACCAACTAATTAAACTCTTCCTCTTCAAAAAAAAAAAAAAACTAATTAAACTCTTCATTCCAATAGGTAGATATTACCATTCAGATATTACAATTACTATTTAATCTTACCATTGACGCTGCATGAAAAGGATTAAAAAACTGAATTCTCTATTATATTTGTACAATCAGAACTTTTGAAATTGTACCTGGGCTACTCCTATGTCAGATCCAGTCTCCAAACACCATTACTAATGGAGTCGGTATGCACTTGAGCAAGTTTTCTCCAGAAAATATAAAACGAAAACACGAGTAAATTAAAGTATACTAAATAAAATATTTGTATATATTTTTTCAATATCTTGTTAGTTTCCTTCCATATTTTATGTTTCATTAGTTTTAAAAAGAATGAAATTATTATTATAATCAGATATTATTTTCCTTTCTAAATCATAATCAAATTACTTTTTCTAATACAATCAATGTCATTAGTTATTGGTTCTTCATATTAAGACCTCAAGCTTCATTTAAAGGAAAAAGAATCCTGATCCTCATTTAAAAATATGCAAATATTATATTACATTTAATGTAATATACATAATTTATAAAAGCCACACAATTTATAAGACCCACATAATTACGTAGTTCTTGTAAGTTATATATGTTATAATAAATGTGATATAGGGAGATCCTTAAAAACAATGCATTCTCAAAACATGTCTGCAACTAACCAGTCATGTGAAATTAAAGACAATCTCGATTCTCGAGTCAAAATATAATGCTAACATCATATACTCGTCAAATTTTTTGAGAAAAAGATGAAAAAGTTTAAGAAATATTAGAACTTACCGCAGTCGTATATAGTGCATATATAAAGCAAATAATGTGGTGCTTTTTTTCCGCAAACCATATCTACTGAGAACAGCACTTGAAAATTAAAATAATATTTATTTAATTTCTAAATATTTTTATGAAAATTTTTAAAATTACAAATTATAACTATTAATATTATCAAAATTATTTAAATGAATGTAAAAGTTTTATCGTAATCTACATTGAGTAACGTCGCACGCCAATGAGCACTACTATTGATCATCATCACTCGAGCTTTCCGTAAAAGAATTAAATTTCTTGGCAATAGGTTTACTATTTTATATTTGTATTATTAGTGTTTGAGTTTTTGTTAACTAGAAAATTAGAAAAAATGACTGAAATTGTTGTAATTAAATTTATGATGAATGATACAATTATACGATATTTTTATTGTTAAGATGGAACTATTTAAAAATTATTCGCATGAACTGGCATATGTATTGGGCAAATAATTACGTACCAAAACATGATGAGAAGTCGGTTAAAATCCGAATATAATAATATTAATTGAGTTGGGCCGGATAATTAATTGGACGTAAAAGAATCTGGACTTTTCTAAATTGAATGAAATTGGGCTGGGCCGAAAACTGGTGTGATGAGTTTTTCCATCCAATGAGAGAAAAAGAATATAAATAAGTAAAGTCCATGAGCAATTCTAAACATTTTAATATTTGTTGACATACATTTGTTAAATAATAAATGTATGATTTTGAACGTTATGAAATTTATTATTTAATAAATAAGTGACATATTGCATTAACAATCAAGTTAAAACTTTAATATTAAGAATTTTTATCAAAATTGATAAGTAAAAGACATTTCATTTTTTTTCTGTAATTCTCTAACACTAATTAAAGAAAACTCCTTTCATTGTTTTTGGAGAAAATTTCTGTATTTTCAATATGATCGGAGGACTTGAACTTGTTTCCTTCCAGGAATGCTACATTTACTTTCCGAACCAAGGAATCTAAAACGAAATCAAATTCAAGTTTACAAATTTCAGCTAAGAGAAAACTGCTTTCATTATTTTTAGGAGGAAATTGCTCTTATTTTTTTGGGGATTTCTGGGCTTCTACTCATACCCTCCCACTTTCATTATTTTATGTTAAGTGAGGTTTTATTGTAATTTTAATCGATACATTCATTATTTTATTTTCTAGTTCTTTTCTGGGACATTTAAAGTTTCTTAAGTTGATATTTTAATCTATGATTCATTGACCTTGTGAAGTTAAAGGTGTTTGCTCCTGAAAGAACTGTGCTACAGATAATTAAATTGCTTGAAAACAGTTGTTGGCATTGAGGTCCAGTTAAAAAAAGATTCCCCAATTTTCAGTGAATGCATGTAATTACAGCTGCTGCATGTACATGATAGTGCTGTATGTTAAGTTTTAGTATCTACTAACATTTCATTTGTATAGTTTTCTGCTGCACATTCATATGTCGCCGCTTTAAGGATGCATTTAGAATGAGATGCATTTAGAATGAGGTTTTGTTTTGATATTAATTCATGTCAGGCTACTTGATGTAGGGGGATGACAGAAAGAAAGAGACTCTTATAGACATGGAAAGAAGAGTAGGAATTAGAGATTATAGAATTACAGTGGAGAAATAGTTTGAGAGGGCAAAAGATGCATTTTGAGGAGAAAACCACACATTCATCCAGATTTCCAATAAGTGGACAGAATTGTGTAGATTATTAAATTTATTTGCAGCACTATAAACCTTGTATATCCATTTTTGGCGTGTTTGATAAGATTAGTCCATTCTACCGAAAGTTTGAGGTTCCAAGATAAATTGACTTGTTACCATCAGTATTTTCACTGGATCTTATTTGTTGTAAGCAGCATTGCTCATACATGTTGAGCTACAAACAGATTTGTTGCTGGTTGCATAGGCAAGGTGATTGGATATTGCGTATCCATACAGACTTGCTTCATGTTCTTGTTTTATTGACAACGGCATAAAGTTTCCACTTCCAGCTCAAAGTTACGGGGAGTGAGTCCCGCGCCTGTACCCTGCTTATGGAGAATGCGACACTGATTACCCGTGTGAGCACCAACATGTAAACTGGTGCATTAGCTGTACGTGCACTGTTCAAAGACACCGTGGCTCATTGTGCCGGGAACTCGAGCTTCAGAGCTTATAGCAGTCAATTGATGCAAAAGAATAAAAGAAAGATGGTATTAATATCAAAGATAAGCACCATATTCCAATTACTCTTCCTAAGACACGGCTTGGAATGAGTTTTGAGATCTATAACATTAGAGGTGATGATCTTGCTAATTTTTTTGTTATTCTGCAGTATTATAAATTTAAATTCCCTAAGACAGATTGTGTGTGTCAGTAAATGCAGCGTAATAATCGTCGGGTTTCTTGCTTAGGCTTTGTCTGTCAATTCCCCAGATTCTTGAAATGTTTGATTACAGTCTATCGATATCATTATTTATAACAATAAGTTTCTTGGGAGCTTGAAAATCTATTTTGATAAAAGAGAAATTTAATCGAACAAATCATAAGGGTTGTGCTACTAGTGAGAACTGAAATCTCTTCCAAAGACGGGGATGGAAATTGAGATTCTTATCCTTAAGAAAAACATACAATTGATGGTACCCAGTTGCCACTCGTACAAAACTCTCCCAATATTTCAATCTTTTTAGTAGTGCATCTATAATGTTCAGGGGCAACAGAATATCATTTAATAAACGAAATAATATCCACCATCTTTCATAAGATATTAGTTCTTCTAATTAGTCTGTAAGATTGTCTGGTGCCATGGTTTAAGATATTTCGAGCACAAGCTGTAGGTTAAGCAGTGGTTTGAGCTTCTTGTAATTTTAAAAAATGAGTGTATCTAAGCATACGAACTCTTATTATCCAATTACTCTATGACTGATTTATTTTCATCCATCAATACTTTCATGCCACGGTAATAATGCTGTAGCTAAAGAGGTTGTCATCGGGGACGAACGATGCTTGCTGCCCTCCTTAACAGCAGTTGCGATCGAAATGGTTTATAAGAGCCTCAATGGGAGCTAAATAGCTGAAATATGCTGCTTCATCAAGTGTTTGATAGAAGATGCAAGGTGTTTGATGAAAGTCCTGAAGCGCATTTTGAAAATAAAACTTTAGACCTCAAACCTTGACAACAAGCCGTGCCTCTACTGCTATACGCATTTGGAACAGCTCAACACAAGAGTATTATTTATAGAGAGAATTTGCTCAGACGTGATGGTTAAAATACGATGCTGAGTCCCAAGCAATACTTTTTACAATTGATGTGCAATAAAAGAATACGTTAATATAATGATCTAAAACCTTGATAACTAAGGAAAATTCAGATGAGGAGAGGTAAAGGCCCAATGATTTGATTTCCTAAACCAGAAAGGATTTCTTACTCTTCATTGGATTTGGTAAAAAAATACTCTCTCCTTTTAGCTATAAAATCCAGCTCTCTCCATTCCTCTCTTGATTCAACTTATAACAATTTCATAACAATTAAATGAGAATAAATGGCTTCTCAGGGGAAAAAAAGAGAGAGAGAAGAAATGGAAAAAGAAAGGTTTAATTAAGTTCTCTTCACAACTGTATGATGATGGAAACAGGAGGGAATTCTCAGAGAAAGATTAGTTACTTTTATGACCCTGAAATTGGCAACTATTATTACGGTCACAATCACGCCATGAAACCTCAGAGAATCACAGTGACTTATGCCCTGCTTTCCGAGTATGGCTTGCTTCATCACATGCAAGCTTTTAATCCTGCTGAATATGTTTGCAAGTTCCATGAGGAAGATTATGGCATGTTCTTGAGGTGCGTTGCTCCTGAAACAGAGCACGATCACTTGACACAGATTAAATGATTCAATGTTAGTCAAGACTGTCCTGTTCGATGGCCTTTACTCTTTCTTATGCCCGTGCTTCTGTTGTTGCTGCCGTCACGTTGAATAAAGGAACTAGCGACATAGCTACTAATTGGGCAGGCGTGCTTCATCACGCATGCTAAAAGATGTAAGGCTTCTGGGTTTTGTTATGTAAACGATATCGTTTTGGCCATTCTTGAACTTCTTAAAGTTCAAGATCGTGTTCTGTATATTGACATTGATAAATTGATATTCATCATGGTGACGACGTAGAAGAGGCCTTTTACTCAACCGACAGAGTGATGACCGTTTCGTTTCATAAATTCGGAAATTATTTTCCAGGCTCCGGGCATAAAGATGATGTTGGAGTTGGCAAAAGAAAATAGTATTCACTAAATGTTCCACTTCAAGACGGGATCGACGATGAGGGGTACCAATATTTGTTCCAACCAATTGTGAGAGAAGATATGCAAGTGTACAAGCCTGGTGCCGTTGTGTTACAACGTGTTGCCGATTCTTTGGGCGAGATAGACTAAGTTGCTTTAATCTTTCAATTAAAGGTCATGCTGAATGTGTAAGGTACATGAGATCTTTCAATGTGCCGCTATTTTTGTTGGCCGGCGGTCGCTATACGATTCGGAAAGTTGCTCGGTGCTAGTGCTCTGAGAAGGGTGTGGCGCTTGGGGTGGAGCTTCAAGATGAGGTGCCGGCACATGAATATATGCAGTATTTGTTAGAAAATTGAGCTTACTCCCAAGACCACTCCAAGTAATTTGTCAAGCAACAAACTAACAGAAAAAAATTAAATGAAAAATACACCAATCACACAACACAAGATTTACGTGGAAAACTCAACCGGAGAAAAATACGTTGTCAAAGACAATGAGAAAAATATTCACTATATGGAAAATTGTTACAACCACACTCTCAAAAATAATTTTCTCTCACCCAAACCCCAAATATATAATCCCGAGAAATATCCCTTAACAAAGCAAACCCGTAATACCCATATTAAGTAACAGCCAAATGAACAGTAGCTACTTGGTGGCTATAAATAGAGAGGTTCATTTCCTCATTTGTAGCATCCCGAATTTAAGAAGCAAGAAAATGTGAGAGAAGCATTGAGAGCTTCCAACATGGGAGAGAAATATTCTTAAGCATGTAAATATATTGAAGGAGCATATGGCTCCTTAATATGGGTATTAAGGGTTTGCTTTGTCAATGGATATTTCTCGGGATTATATATTTGGGGTTTGGGTGAGAGAAAATTATTTTTGAGAGTGTGGTTGTAACAATTTTCCACATAGTGAATATTTTTCTCTCTGGTTGTCTTTTGACAACGGCCGTGGTTTTTTCTCCGGATTTGGAGTTTTCCACGTAAATCTTGTGTTGTGTGATTGGTGTATTTTTTATTTGGTTTTTTCTGTTAGTTTGTTGCTTGACAAATTACTTGGAGTGGTCTTGGGAGGAAGCTCAATTTTCTAACAGTGGTATCAGAGCCAACGGTTCGTACTTGGGGTATATGGTACTGTTCATGTACACGGTATATTCGTGTGAAGCAGTGGGAGCCAATCCAAATAGTCCGTGATGAAGAGCAAGACTGATATTTAAAGTATATATGTCAGCAGCTGGTGTTTTTCAAACTTGGTGGAGTTTGATGTTGTTGAAAAAATTATTGGGAGAATGATTTTTTGGCTTGTTGTGGATTCAAGTCAAAGGCATATCCAATTTGGTATGCACAAAGATTTGGAGGTGTGAACAATTTTGACACTTTAAGGAATTGTCAAGAAGGTGGAGTAGGCTCGGCAAATTGCTCCGAAATCAGTAAAGGAGATATTAATATTCTCGCAGATGGTGAGTTTCCTTTTAATAGGAGACTGGGTTAGTTCTTTTGGCATGTAGATCTCCAAGATGCCATGAAAGAGAACATGTTATTATCAGCGGGGTCCACAAGTTTGCACACGGGCATTGGCTTGGTATAAATGCAAGGTGTGTGGTGCAAAATGAACAGTAACCGCAAAATGAACAGTAGCTACTCGGTGGCTATAAACAGAGAGGTTCATTTCCTCATTTGTAGCATCCCAAATTTAAGAAGCAAGAAAATGTGAGAGAAGTATTGAGAGCTTCCAACATGGGAGAGAAATATTCTTAAGCATGTAAATATATTGAAGTGAGAAACTATTTGACATTCAAGCAACAACTAAATAGCTATTAAAATTCAAATAAAATCATTAATAGAATAATAGCAGGCCATCTTGCATCAAAAATTAATTTTAATTTGTGAATTTTTTTCTATAAACATGTTAGTTCCTGCTATTGAAATGTTTAAAACACTAAACAATTATTCAATAAATTATGCAAACACTAAAATAGAGGACATATTAAAAAGTTTCTTATTACAATGTTAATATTTCCTCTATTTTAACGATTGCATAATTTTCATTTATTTAAAAGCTACGTCGAGTGTTAAAATAGGATGCATCTAACAAAAGAGAAGCCACATGTAGTCTTTTGATTAAGCCAAAGTAGCAACTCAAACAAATGCAAGTTAGACCAACGTGCAAGCATGAAGTGGCCCGATGTCAATACATGCATAGGCACACGCAAGAAAGTACTAACTTATATACCATAGCAAAAAGTCTATGATATGTCATCTGTTGTTGTTGTGATTCAACTCACAACATGGCAACTGTCGCCTCTCTGCCAAGAGCCATTACTATAGATATAAGCTTGTTCAATCTTGGTTCTGCATTTCAAAGCTTCATAGCACTCTCTACTGATATTTCAGATTCCCTAATCTTTGATCCTGGGGAAAATATTCAATATGAATCTAACATAGTTCTCATCTTGCCTTATACATGCATATGTTACCTCAAAGCTTACCTGGGCTTCAACTTCATGTTGGCGTTTGTCATAACGATGAGTTAGTGCTGAGCATCGCTGCCCAGTTGATTAACGCTTGTAGTGGCTCAGATGCCCATATGTCCAAAAACCTGTAACATAATTAGAAAAATGAAAAGAAAGACCAAAACCTTAATTAAAAACTTCCATCAGCATAATCATGGAATTTGGACCTACTTTAAAAATATATGCAAGGATAATTTATGCAATTTTGGGTCTTAGGATGATTGGCATTAGATTAGGGTTCTTCGTTCCTTCTGTGTTTAAGGTTAAAATAGAAATAAACCTATGCAAATATTTAAATTAGGGCTGTCATACTTCCACATGCATCCTTCAGTCTCATTGGTTTGATTTTAGTATAGATGCAAGCGTTTTTATCCAAAATGCTTGGAGTCAACTGAGAGAACTCACGGCCAACAACTTGTCCTGCGCTGGTCTCCGCTAGTGATGTAAGAAGTGACTGGGTTTCTTCAACATATGAACCAACAAAATTATTAAGTCATGGATGTCACTAGCAATGGTTTTACTATAAAACGTTAAATAATTCAGAGTTGTAACTTTTAAACGGGTTCTTTTATTCAATATCTTAGAACTAAGTTTCCTTATGAGAAGATAATAGTATCGATAATAATTTTACATATGATTTTCTATATTTGAATTATTTTCTAGGTAGGGAGGAATTTACCCGATCACCGAGAATCCTATTTAGAAAGATTTTGGGTGCAAAGGAAAAGAGAAAACCCTATCTAGAACAATAGATTTATTTTTTGGGGAAATCAGGGTGCCTCACTTGATTGTTGTGTGCGATATTTTTAGGATCCGAAGGAGGTAAGAAGGGTTGGGAGGGGCGAGAGGTCGAAATCTGGACAGGAGGTCCTTTAAGATGAGTTTTAAGCTTGCAAAGCAATGAAAAAGAGGTTAGAAGTGGAGCAGGGTGGCCCAGTGTCCATACTCTGACGCTCAAGTGAGCAATTCAAGCTTTTTTATGATTGTGAGAGCTTGCCAGCTCTCTAAAAATAATGGCTTAAGGTTGAAGAGGACCTTTTTTTTTATTTTTGTGGAGTGTGTGTGTTGTTGAATGATGGAAATAAAACTTGGACGACTTTATAAATGGAGTACCAACTGCCACGTGGCATATTTCCAATGGTTATTGGCTGTCGTTTTTCAGGCTTTTTTTGTCTTTTTACCTTTTATGATTTTTTGGGCCGCTAGGAGCATGCTTGGGGAGCAAGAAGGCGTTATGGTATAATTTATCCTTTTGGACACATGGTGTACACTAGAGAGTGGTTTAAGATACCTCAACAAAAGTTGTATGGTAGGGTGGCTGAGGACCACTACCCTTGGTGTAGCATCCTTCACTTTTTGGCAGAGGTGACAGTTAGTTGTCGCTGGCTTTTTAGTATGATATTCTAATATTTGATTTTCACAAAATCAAATATTATTTTTTAGGCGATGGGAATGTTTCTCGTGACCAACTTGTAGAGATTTTTCCTCAACCATTTTGCATCTGATATGTGGTACCCCTCATACCTTCTTAATCTCCATTTGTATTTGGTGTATGTAGGGTACCTTGGGTACCGCATTTATTGGTATAAAGGTACCTCAGGTGCCCAATTTGTGGTATAGGTCAGGTATCTTGGTTATCCTCATTTATGGTGTAGGTCAGGTACCTTGGGTATCCTTATTTACAGTGTAGGTTAGAGTACCTCAATATCATCATTTACGGTGTAGGTCAGGTGCCTCAGGTATCCCTATTTATGGTATAGGTTAGGTACCTCGGGTATCCAAACATGTGGAGTCAGTCAGGCGCTTCAGGTGCCTACAATTAATCACTCTGAACCATGGCGCCCCTCATCGACACGTGGTATTTTGTCACCATTTTTTTCTGTTTCTCCCCAAACAAATCCTAAGGAAAGTTTCCCTCTCATTTTCATCAAATCATGTGAAGTGCCAAATTGAAAAGCAGCCCTTGCAATACAAGAATTGTCACTTTGATTCTCCGCTCCATATTTGCAACATTGTTCGGCCAACTTTCTCACTACAACAGTTGAATACAAAAATATAATACACAAAATCTAGCCAAGAAAATTAAAAAAAAAATCAAATATTATAACGAAAGCAAGAGCAAACAAACAACCTATTTCCATTTGTTTCAAGCTTACTGCAACAAACCATTCAATATCGGACAATATTCCTCTGAAAATGCTATTCTACATGGCATATTCCAAATTATTTTTCGGATAAAACCATAAAAACCATCATAATTATTCAGCATACATTAAGCTCCATTTGGTAAATACTTGTAACTTCAGTCTAGAAAATACAGTTGTTTGTACCGTATTTGACAAAATTATTGTTTAGAAATCGTATTTAATTACCAAAAGCCATAATAAATCAATACCTAACAGAGTCTTATTATTAGTTGAAGAAGGATAGTGCCTTAGCTGCCCTGGTGGAATTGTATAGATTTTGAAGTTGTTGGTGACACTCAAGTTCAGCTTCATCTACCGCAACATTGTCATTGCCAAGATGCAGCAAATGCTTCAATACTGCCTGTACAAATCATAAAAAATTTTTAAAAAATAAAATTGAGAAATTTCACTAATTAAAAGTTTAAATAACTAAAAGAAAAGAGAAAAAGAAAGAAACAAACCTGCTGCTGCTTGGCGACTTGTTCTCAGAGCTTGATTGCCTGTTTCTTGATAGCTTCCATACTGTTTCTTTCAAAAAGCGATGACGGCTCAGTTCAGTTAATTGAAAAAGGTGTGATCTAGAAAAATTAAAAAAAAAGGCATGAATAATTTTTGCAAAAAGCGAAAATCAAGGAAAGCCAACTATTTCTAAAAAATTAAAAAAATTAAGAAAAAAGAAAATTATAAGTTTGAAAGGAGAAGATGATAGTGGAAGTGTGCGACGTATTGTCGGGTAAGGTAATAGTAGAGAAAATTTTAAGAAGTTAGTATAAAGCACGTTGACTTTTGTTGACCAAAACCTAATGCCAAATGGCACAGCCCATAAGCTTTTGAATAGAATATGTAACTAGAAAGCTCCATTTGTTGGACCTTTACGTTTTCATCAGCTTAAACCACTTCCGAAATGCTTGTTTTAGGGTGCGTTTGGAATTGAGATTAGTCTGTTGTAACTTAATAAAGTGTTTGGTAAACACTAGCTGATGTAATTTGAAAGTTATGTTGATATAATTTTTCATTTTTATGATGAAGAATCTATTATATCTTTAATAATTTTGTCAAAATTATTATTTAAAATTTATATTTACTACATATTATTAACTTTTGTTTCATAGTTATAATTTTTTTTTACACAACAGTTATAGTTTAAAAGTTACAGCACCTCAATTTCAAACGCACCCTTATTTATAGGAGTTGCAGCGCTTCGTACTATTCTATATATGTAACGGTTGTGCGGTTATACTTAACGGCTGAAGCTACGCGTTTGTTTGACGTGGTAGTTACGTTAAAGACGTTACAAGTTAGTTAAACATTCGGGGATGGAGTATTATTAGTTATTTTAAAGTGACAAATAAAAGGAGTTACAACACACCCACTAGTTTTATAAAATTTGGGTAATATGGAGTAAAATAAAATATTGACTTTTATTTCTAGTGTTTGAATATATTTTGTGTTCTCTTCAGGCACTGCTGCAATTGTTCTTTAAATGTCAGACACAAAACATGAAATCTAAGGCCACCTCTTTAGTTAAAGGATCCCCTCATGAAAAAAATTTGCCATTTTAATTTGAGGATCACTGTTTTGATCGGCCACCTAATTTTCATCAAGAACAAAATATGGCTTGTGAGTAGAAAAATTCCTAAGGGGACAAATAAACAACTTGGTTTAATTTCCAGGTTCAGAAAAACAACTTCAGTTTAGCACCCTAAAGGCATAAAGTTGCTAACGGGTAACTCACTAATAGCATAGACGTATGACACTGCGAGTTCCAAAAAGGTGAACTCAATAGCTGAAATTTGATAACTGGATACGCTGTTTGCATAAAATTCATAGCTGACAGACTTCTCTGTTTATACGAAGCAAATGAAAAACATCTGGTAAAGGAGAATCTGCAGGCTTCTCACGAGAGGCATACCATAGTACCTACGATACAGGAGTATCCGTTCTCTGCTTTTCAAACTCTGAAGGGGACAATAATAATATTCCCTGATTCCTCCTTGAAAATTCTAATTACGACAAATTATTCATTGCTTCATGCTATAAAAGTAGTGACAAACTTGGGAAAAATTTGAGTCCTAAGTAATTACTAGGCAAGGCCCTTGAGTGCAACATTGTCCTAGGCATTATATGCGTGCATGGTGTGGTACATAAAGCACATTGAATTCCACACTAGAACACAAACCTAGAAAGACAAGTAGAAACGCGAAGACAAGAAGAAGACAAAGAATTTCAAAGAAAGAGCAACATACGATAGACTAAAGCCACTTGATCTGCTCGTTGATTGCAGCCTTAAAAATGTTTAGATATCTTGCTAAAAATATAGCCGTGTGACTGTCTTAATAAAGTCACACATAACCGTTCACATTGATCCACAGTGTCACACAGCCTGTTGTAAGCATGCGACAGTCGTAGGTAAAAGTTAAGAAGAAAAGTATTTCTCGATCTCCTTTTCGAAATTTCAGAGTAAACCAGCACATTGTAACAATGATAAATGCTCGACTCCAAATGGATTTTATATGTGAGAGTTTGTTGCAGCAGATATATTTGACTTATCAAGCATGAATCATGGTCTGGATGAACAATCTTTAGATAAAAGAGTATTAGAACCACGGTAGAATATCTTTACGCTGCTGGTTCTAACAGGAATCTGCATGTGGCAACAATTGCTAGATCTAATATTTCGTGTTTCTTAAAAACTTTGAAATACATAGTTGCACTCCGTCTCTTTAGGTCATAATAATGTGATTGTTGCATTCAATGTTGCCCTGAAGCGGTGGAAAATGCTTCCAAATCCTCCAAATGAGAACTGATTTATATCTGATTTTCTAATTGACGCGGGATCAGCTGACAACAACAGTTTACTAATAGTTATATCAAAACCGGAGAAGGCGTATGTTGTTTATAGGTTTGATCCATTGAGAATACAGTAGTCTCAAGTTGAAAGTAATTTATTAAATAACAGATCATTGTTCTTGGGTTATATACCTCATTATGTCTTCAAGTGGAAGATGAAGATTATGCAAGTGAACTCAGGAATACAATACATCATCCGGCTAAGCTACGGCAGTGTTGGCATTAACTGGCCACAGATTTCGTGATTTTAGGATTGGATCAGTGTTTTGCAGCAACAGCAACTTGACACATTCTGGATTTAACCTCCTTGGTTCAACAAAGGATTTTGATTGATGATGGAGTTACTTAGTGCTCAAGCAACTTCAAATCACAGTTTTAATTTTACTGCCGCCAACTACGTACTGCCGCATTTTTTAGATATGTTTTCATCACAGAGCAGAGCACATAATAAAATAAATACTTCGTATGAGCCACATTTTATTTTATTTCATCACATCCAAAAAATTTAAACTGTAGCAGAGGCATTGACTATTACAACTAGGATGTACTAGTACTAAAATCAAAACTTTAATTTACTGTGAAAAGAAAATGCTTAGCTATGGAAAATGAATTCAAGACTATTTAGTTACCAAAAGCGATAGAAGTCCAATAACAGTTGATTAATGCCATCAATGTCTTCTTCATTATAGCTGCTGTGCATATAGATGTAATTTCTTCATTTGAAGCTATTTATACAAAGGCATTTCCCCTTCTTAGGCACAAATAAATGGATAACCTTCAAGGCTTTATTATTGGCATCAAAAGGATTACTAATTGAACAAGAATTTACAGAGTTTCTCTCACACTTTTTTTCCCCTTAAATTTCATCAGGAATTCCCTTTGAAAATAGCTGCCAAAACAGTTAGTAAGCTTTTATACTCTGTTTCCTAGAAACAGAGTCCCAAGTAACTTATGTAGACTGTTAGAATTTTGCAGTAAGAACACGTAACAAAAAAGCCTCTATCAATGTATGTAGACTCTGGGATATGGATTGGATCGAGTTTTCGTTTGATATTGAAGAACCTCATTACTGTCACTATGTAGAATATGTGCAAGGAGTTGTCTACTGTTCCTTGAGTTATGCTATAATCGATGCTTTTGACTTTGCCCTGAAGCTGCGGAAAATAGATGCAAAGAGCTGGTTAATATATCACAAACAGAGGAGATTTCGAAGAGGGAGATGTATACTGTTTGCAGTTTTGATCCATTGGGGATGAAGTGGTCTCAAGTCGAAAGCAGTTTTATTAAATAACAAATCATTGTTATTGGGTTATATCTCATTGTGTCTTCAAGTAGAAGATGAAGATTATGCAAGTGAATTCAGGAATATGATACATCATTTTCGGTTATGCTACTGCGAATACAGATGGATTGGCGGTGGTACTATATGCCCACCAATGGATTTTGATTAGTTACTTTGTGATCAAGCAACTTAAAATTAGTTTCACTTCCACCTCAAGGAATTCTGATCATTCAACAGTTAAAATTAATCTACTTTGAACTTTTGAAAACTATATTTGTGATGTTTTCTACTTTATGGTTACTTAACATTAAATTTGATGGCATTTCTATGATTAATTATTTGTGATATTCTGTACTTGGCAAGAGTTCATGAGAAGTTTGTTTAAATGTTCTTCACTAGAAGGATTGTATCTTAATAATAACAGTCTCTCGGGTAAGATTACACGCTGGTTGCGTAATCTCTCAATGTTACAACATATTATATTGTCCAAGAACTATCTTGAAGGTCAAACTATTCTATTGAAGTTTTGTCAGCTTCATTCTCATCAAAATTTTGACATTTCAGAAAACAATATAGCAGGAAATTTTTGTTTCCATTTTCTCTCTATTAAACAAGGTAATTTGTCGAAAAATATGTTACATGGGCATCTAAAATGAAAGTTCATTCTCTAAATTCTTTTCCCTAGTGACATTCGAGAGTTGGTCGTTGACTTGTTCCAATTAAGCAACCTTATCTTGGCTCACAATAACTTTGAAGGTGAAGTGCAAGTTTAGTTGTGCTAATTGAACCAATTGCTATTGATAATTGCTATTGATAGATCTTTCAAATAAAAAATTTCCCAGTCATATTCCTTCTTGTTTAGATAACCTTGCACTTCATGATAAAATATAAGATAAAATTTGTAATTTATATAAAACTTTTTTTTTTTTAGTATTGACATTTGAATACTATCAAAATAGAATGTAAGATACTATTCATACTACGGTAGTATTGTAGAAAACAAACTGATAGCTTTAGTCATATTAGAGTGCTATTGTTTCTATCACGGTGATATTTTGTTGGTGGCTAAATATTAATTTTTTATTAAGTTCAAAAGTGGGCAAAACCCAAATTAATTTCCAATCTCTCTCTCAAGAGGCAACAAAATAAAATTGTTTGAAAATGATTAAATCGTACTCGTGGGCTTTTTTTTTTTTTAAGGAGATGGGTTCTTAAAACTACCAGCAATAAAAGTTGCTAATAAAAACATGTTTAGATGCCCATTTTAAATTTTTTAAATAATTTTTTGTTTACCATTTTACCAGCTATATAAAGAGTGCCACATCAACATAATTGTTTTAGAAATTATATTTGGGGTATTTTGTAATCACATAAAGGTAATTAATAATTTTGTAAAATTCATTTGGTTATGGCGTTATCATCTTGTGCTAACAGTAAACTCTTCTTATCCCCTTTCTCAACTGTGATACCCTATCCCTATTCCCCGTGTCCCCACTAAACCACGCTTAATTCAAGCCATCAGATTCTCCCAGGCCCACATTAATCCAACGGCTTACAATGACCGAAACCTGTCCATCTCCATTTCAAACTCCCTCTTCAACTAGCCTCTACCTCCGTCGTACTCTTTAAATGAATAAGCACAGTAGATCTACATTCTTATCCAAGCTACCCTCATATCAAAGCATAATTCATACATGAGAACTTTTTTCCTTTTTATACCTAGATATGTCTCAACCTTTATATAATCCCCACTCGATATCTGCTTCTAATAATTAAAATAAAAATTACACCCACACAAATAAATATTGATAAAGTAACATCTTTAGTCAAGTAATTTTACAGTTCCGCATCATCTTAGTGTGACTCTATCAGTATGATCCAAAAATCCTGTTTATTGATGTTTAAATGTTGTTCATTGTGAAATGTAGAAATGACGAGGTGAAGTTTCTTTGGTCATCAATTAGTAAGATCTTGTTTGAAGTTGTTTTCTGAAATGAACTGCCAAACGGTAGTTTTTTTAGGCATTTGCTGGCTCTGTTTTCCTCATTTTACACATATGCCTGCATGGAATGGGAAGGATTAGGCTGCAGGGTTGTTATATATGTCGAAATGCTCTCGTCATTACACAATTTGTTCACACGGGAAATTAGAATGAGATATTTGTTGATGCTGTTTTGAGAGATCTGTATTCTATGCACAATAACATGATTAATGAAATTGGATTGTAGGACTGGAAAGATCTGTGGCGGCATGAGCTTGCAGGAAGGATTTCAATGGTTAATTCTCCCCGAGAGGTTGTTGGTTCAGTTTTGAAGTATATGAGAGCATCATACAATCCAAACGACATTGATTCGCAAGTTGCTGGTGGGAAGGTTGCTTTTCAGCAGAATCTGGCATTACTGGGAAACCAGGTACTCTTAAAGAAATGATATCTGGTCATTGCATGTTATTGCCTGACAACTGATTTTGTTTGTAAAAGTCTGCTTCTTCATACATATGAATGCATATGTTAGTGTTTTCTTCTCCTTTTCATACATATGAGTGCATTATGTTAGTGTTGTCTTTTCCTTTTCATACATATTAATGCATGTGTTGGTGTTCTCTTCTAAGATGGATCTCTTCTAAGATGGATGCAATAAAGGCTTTTTCTCCTAAATTTAGCTGAAGAAATGGCAAGGGGTGCGAGATTCTGTCTCATTAAATTAACAAAAACCCAAAACAATGAAAACCCATAATAATGTGGTGTGGTAAATTGGCGCCATTTGGTTTGTTTCCTTAATGTGAATACGCGAGCAATAGAGACTAACAAAATGAAGTGACAACAAGAAGTCACTGTCCTTTGACGGATGAATTTTTAAGCAAAAATAGGTTTGTAAAGGCCAAATTTGTCTGGCATACCAATTTCAAAAAAATTAAATTATGTGGTTATTAGCTGTAATGAAGGGGGACAGTAGGTGCAATCAGGTGGATCCAGGAAAGTTCAACAAAGTTCTGGTATGGCGTGGCGAAATTGGTTTGTGCAACGCAAGAGTCTTTGAGGTGAACGATGATAGGTTTTGATTTATAAATGTTATAAATCTACTGTGCATAGTATTCTAGTAGAATCATCTATAAGTTCTAGTTATTGAAATTGTCTACCTTGTTCAGTTTGAGTTAAGGGCACATGTAATATGAAAAATAGTTGCCACATCTTTTAGGTTACCTAACATTTGATCAATCCTATTATGAGGGCTTCAAGATGTCTAACAATATGTAGAATGCCCATGCTCCTCCCCATTGTTTATCTTATACAATAATTTGTTTTAGATGCTAATATCTTTGTCAATACTGGTGACAATATTACAATATCTGCGTTTATTGGATTTTACACAGGTTCGACTGTTTGACAGTATGCACTATCTGAAGGCATTTGGAATTGGAGATGTATGGGTTGCTGTTGGCTGGAGTAGTGATGTTCTTCCTGCTGTCAAATGTATGTCTAATGTTACAGTGGTTGTTCCCAAGTCTGGTGCCAGCTTATGGGCCGATCTTTGGGTACACCCATGCCTGCCATTCTTCTTCAATATTCACATTGTTATCTCCTTCATATTAGCGATCAGTAAACACAATAACGTGACTGATAAGTTCGTATTCTCTTTATAGGCAATCCCCGCTGCCTCAAGACTTGAAACAAAACAAATTGGAGGGCGAGTCAGAGGTCCGTCTCCATTAATCCATCAATGGATAGAATTCCGCCTTCAAACAGCAAGAGCATTGCCTTTCAAGCAAGAGGTTATCCCGGGCGCATCTCCCTCTGCCCTTGAAAGTACTCTGGTTAATTAAGTTGCCTGAAGAACTTCTGAAGGGTAAACCAAGTCTGGATACTAAATTAATTGCTGGAATACCCCGGCTGAAATTCTGGCCAGATGTGAGTTTTTGGAACCATTATCTGAAGCTACATTGGCAGATTATGAGTGGCTGATTGCTAATCTGCAAAAACCTGCTCCTGTATTGATGAAAAGGGTGCAACATTACATGTCATCGTTACCTACTACAGGACGTACTGAGATGGCTGAAGTTCTTGAGGTTTTATGAGAAATAAAAGATGAGTGTTTGCTTGAACAAAGCTGTCGCCAATCTTGCAAAGTTCAAGAAGAAAGATCACGGAGCTCGTGCCACCAATTTCTTCATCATTGTAGCCTCCATAGTTGAAGTTTCCTCATTTGAAGATGTTTATGCATACGCTTTTTCCCTGCTCAAGTACAGGAAATTGAAGGATTAACCAGATATGATATGCTGAAAGAGGGGAGGGGAGTTTTCTTCCTTGAATGTGGCCTTGTGATTTGTCGTGAAGGAATAGGATGATTACGAGCAAGAACCCTATCAAGGTAGATTTTATGATGTTAAAATATTATTAAGCATTTGTCACTTTATCAACGATACACTCATAACATGAAAGTGTTCAAATTTAACTAAATGATGCTGATTAATCAATTAATTTTCATGAGTTTTAACCGAGTTAAAGCTAAGTACAATCATCGTTAACAAATACTGAAATTGGGTAAATATGATCTCGACATTGAAGAATTTGATAACACAACTCACATAGGAAATTACCTATTGCGTGGGGATGGAGATGTTTACCGTTGCGATATAGAATATGTGCAAGGTGTTGCCTACCGCTATTTGGGTTATGGTGTGGTTGCTGATTTCAACAATGTCCTGAAGCGATGGGATAGACTAAGATATCCTACAATGAATGAAAACGGCTGGACTAATTCCGATTACCTGACTCAGGATCAGGTGACAACAATAACAGTTTTGATATATTCTCAAATAATTTGACAAATCATTATTCCTGGGTGTTGGTTATATACGTCATTGCGACTTCAAGTGGAAGGTGAAGGTTATGCAAGTGATTTCAGGAATACATACATTCCAAGGATGCTGGACTATTATTGCATCCGCGATTTCAGAATTTTTTGTCAACCTCCTCCACTGAGGGATTCCAATTGAGCTGCCAATATAGTTTTGTAGCATGTTTTAAATTTTTGGTCTCATGTTAGTTCTTCTGAATTACTATTCTTCAATAGATCTCTTTTCCTTTAAAGAACTACTACAGTTTGATTTTACTGCTAAGTATTTATTGAACATTGACACATGGAATTTGAAATCGGACTTGTTACTACAGATGTAGGGATAAAGAACATAAACAGACTTATGGAAATATTATACAAGGAAAAGAATTATAAATGACAGTTGCCGATTCACAATGCTTATAATCACACATATAGCAGCCGAGTATTAATTAAAATTACAATTGCCGCGGCAATTGAGCAAGAAGATTGTTCCTTAGGAGGAGCAACCAAATTAGCCACTTAATGTTATCAATCATCGTAGCAGTTCTATTAACCAAAATTGGCAAATATAATGCAAGAAAAAAGAATAAATAAATACTTGGCAACAGTTCATTAGGAATTGGCATCACATCCAGGTGATGAGTTATTTGTATAATTAGCATCTGATTGGGGCATATTTGGTGCAATTTAATTTCTCGCTGTTTAAGCCACAGCTAAAATCAAACCGCCACTTAGCGTGCTTCTCGTTTTATATGCTATTTTTGTGGATCTTATAGGCGTGGACAGCATGCTTCGTAAGAAACCAAAGCAACAAAAAATACAAAGCGACATTGAATTGAAAATGAAGTTGCGAGTTGCTGTCCATAGCTGCCGATTAATAATAAAACGAGACAAATTAATTGAACTCAGGCCTATATCTATATGTTATCCTAACATTCACTACAAGAAATTGTCCTTTATGCGACCGTGTAAGGAACCGCAAAAACAGAAGCAACTAATTATGTGCCCGGCGATGGGTGACAAAATATAAATATGTAATTAGTCATTATGTCTGTGACCGGTAAATTGGTAACAACTAACAAAGATAAATTTATATTTGTTAAATTTTTAAAAAATAAATTAACTTTATTAATAAATTAACTTCCATCTACAAAAAAAAAAAAACAAAAGAATTGGGGAACCAAGCTCTTCACACACCAATTACATCAGCATGATAATCCACCTTTTTTTTGTAGTGTATTTACTTGCCCTTCTCTGTTAATATTCATTCTTGGAGAGGAGAATAAATTACAAAACTTTAATAACAAGGAGAGTTTGTCTCTAACTTTGCTGCGCCTTCGTTCATCCCATTAACAATATCTCCTGTAATTTCTGAAGCCAAGAATAAAATCATACAGAGCATTAGTTATTCTTATGAAGCTTTAATTGTAACTGTGACTTAATTTAAACTCAGGAGACCAGAGTTTAAAAACCTTTCTGCTAGGCCCCTGAGGAATTTTCTAGAGTACTGCTTCTACTTACCTCTGTTTAATTTCTCTTTATGTTTGTCTTTCATTTTATTAACAAAGTCAAATAACAACTTAAGGAACGGAGGAAGATGTTTCCAAGTCATGCATTATTTGATTACCATCAATCAAGGAACCGACCAAATTAATTTCTCTCCAAGATTTCCAAAAGTTAGAAAATTTTGCTATTTGAAAATGGCATTATTAATTGTAGAATGGATCAAACTGCGTTATTGTCTTTTTAAGAGTCAAGCTTTTTACTTACGCGCAAACCAGTGGACATTGACTTAACTTTCTTATTTTTGTTATTATTATGCTATTTATTTCAATTCCCGAATATTTGATAAGAAATGACTTCCAAAAACTAGAAAATTTTGTCATTTGATAATAACATCATAAATTGGAGTTGATCAAACCGCGTTATTTTGAAATTGATGCCTATTAGTGTCATACTTTTTTTCTTCTTATTTGGTAAAACCAAGTCAACATTAACTCTTTTTGTTCTTTTAATTTTATAAATTAAGAAGATCATTGGTTAACTTACGTCCTTGGTTTTGGAGACTCTGTGTTCTTACCATTTGAGTTAGCCTTTACCTCAACTTGAACTTTATTATTATTTTTACGCCATCAGTCCATATCAATCCCCCATTATGCACTTTTAAGGTGCAAATTCAATTGCACCCCTAAGTAAACTGATTATCGTTATTCCGCCACCAATATTCCGAAAAGTCATTAAACCAACTCTGCCATTAGTTTTTCCTTTAAGTTTACCTATTAACTATCTTTACCATCCTAAAATATATACTTATTCGTTTCATTATGTGATAAAATTATGAAAATATCCATTTTAGGTTAAAATAACTGGAATACTCACACACATAACTTAAATTAGTAGAACGAAATTATCAAGTTATCAAGTACACATAGAACGAAATTATCAAGTTATCAAGTACACATTTTATCTTACTTTTTGAAAATTTTAACATGTGTAATGCTGTACTATTAGTAAATTTATCATTTAGTAACATTTATTAATTGTTAAATATTTTATACATTTAGCAAAAGGATAATGATTTTTCAGTTCTATATGAGTTGGAGCATCTGCAAGACTCATTTATTGACCATAATGATCTAAGGGATAATTTACCTTGGTACTGGGCAAATATAACTTGTTAACTCATTTCCCTGACAGATTACCTTGGTTCTAATATTTTTCCAATGCAAAATAAGTAGTTAAATTCATAAATTATTAACTAATTTTTAAAGGCATGAATTGTTAGCTAGTTTCCCAGACATATACAGCTAAAGTTGTAAGCTGCTTAATTTCATCAACTTGGAAGAATTCACAGTAATGGAACGGTCCCCTTTCCAAATATAAAGCCTTCCAGCTAAAATGATAATTTTACTAGTTTTTTACTTTTAAGTTAATTTTTATTTCCAAAAAAAATTTTAAGTTATATATATATATTATAGTGAGAGTTTTTATAGAGCAATTCCCTTCAAATAATAAAGAAAAAGCCATAATTTAAAAGTAAAATAAATAGATGTTGATTATATATATCTTAATTTTCATCTATTATGTGATCAAAGTAAAATTTTTCATTTATTTCTTGTTCAATGTTAATTTTTAAATTATCTTAATTCCAACGCTTTAGAATATTTGGTAATGAATTATGCGTTTGTTAATTTTTCTGTCATTGACAATCATATTCTAGACTCGATAGTACCTTTCTTGAATAGGAGTAATGAGTACTCTTTCTCCAATTATAAGAATTACATTAATTGTTTCACATATTGTTACAGTTATTAGTCTTTTAAAATGGATAGATTTGTTATTTTTCATGACAAAATTATGCATTCCTAAGGTTACGGCGACTATTAGTAAACTTATTATTTAATTCATATGTTAAAAGATTTAAGATTTTATGAATTAATTAACTGTTATAAGCTAAAGGATGAATTATTTTTCAGATAAATGCGAGTGGTGGATCTGCAAGGGCTCTTTCTTTCTTTCTTTCTCTTTTTTTTTTTTAACCATAATTTGCCTTGATGCTTGGCAAATAATTAGTATGACATCTCCTTTCAAGTTTGATACATCTCTTTCCATCAACTTAATGGAAATATCTCCTCGTCTCCCCCTCATTTATATCATACCAATTGAAGACCTCACATTTTCAATTGAAGACCTCATATTTTCAAACGACTAGGGCTATTAGCACCCCTCTAATCTCCTATTAAGACCCCTCCTCTATGTTTACACTTTTACCCTCAATTATAATTACACTAAAGGACAAAATAATAATTCGATAATTCCAGCGAACTTTTTACACCACCGTACACCACCAATCTATTTTGAAAGTAACAAAAAACTAGTAAAAGATTTTCAAAGAAGTTTCTGAATTTATCATGACACTATTTTAATTATATTGCTAGCAATTTAATTTTTTTTATCACTGAACCATTTCTCACGATGGTCAGGATCTGTCATCAACACCCCTTACAATTGTTATTTCTCAAGAAATTGATAAGAACTTGTTTGCATTTATAGTAAAATTCCAATGCAATTAGAAAAAAATATTAAACTTTGGGAACTGACGAATTTACAATATAATTACTAAATTTAGAATCCAATATAACAAATTGCAGTTTATTTATTAGACCACCCAAATATTTCTACCACTGCAATATGTTGAGTTTTCTTCTCTATTGTCATGGATTTTCAAAATTGTCAAGCTTATATAAGAAGTTTGAACAACTGACAAACTTCAACGAATTTAGCCGCTAAAGAAAGGAGACGAATTTGTTTTATTTGTTTGATATTTGAGATTTGAGAACCGAAACAAGTTCAAGAAAAAGAGATGGGGCTTTGGGCAAAAGTGATGGAGGTTATTTGTGGAAATTGATTGGGTGTTAATAGAAGAAATATGAAACTTTAAATTATTTCATGGAATACGTTTAGAAAAGGGGTTGTAAGAGATTAATAAAGGGGTGCCCATAGCTCCACTCTTTTCAAACTATCACTTCCGAATCTCAATATCACTTCTTGAACCATTCAACACTCAGGTGAGGAAATAGCCAAATACATGCAAAAATAGAGTCACATTCTTAGGCCCCCCAAAATTCTAATTATATAACTTCAATGTATCTCATTGTCTGGTTATGGGGATGGTGGCACATTTTCCAAATTCCTTTTCCATTAGCATGACTTGGAGTATGTTGATCTCTCACACGTTAATTTGACTGAAGAATCTCCAAATTAATAGCTAGAAAACAACACAAAAGTAGACACACTTGACTTGAACTGTCCAATAAATCTCTTTCGGTAAAATTAATTAATTTTAGGGGAATATTCGGCCAACCTATAGAATTTCACATTGATCATTAGACAGCACAAATTACTAAAGTGATTAGGTGTTTGCCGGCGGTACAAGTTCATGACTTGAAATTTGATCTCTATTGATTGGCAACAATAAATTGATATACTGAGATAAAGATAAGTTTCCATTACTATTATTTTTTTCCAAAAAACTCTTTTACAAGATAAGTTTCCATAATTATTTTTTTTCCAAAATACTTTTTTACAACATGTGCACTTGGACAAAAATTCTATTTTGTTAACTAATAATAACTGAATGCGTATTGACTCCACCGGCAAAGTTTTCTAAAATGCGAAGCGAGTGGAATTTAATTTATGGCCGTGTGGACTAAGAAAGCCCAAAGATTTTTAAAACGTGTGGACAACGACGGATCTACAGCTGGGCAAGTGTGGATTGTAGCTTAGTCTGAGGAAAAAATTGTTTATACCCTTCATATTTTTGTCAATCTTATATTATAATAGAGTTTATATTTTATTTTTATATATGTGCCGATCTAAATTTCCCTTATATTTTCATCAATTTTATATATTATACTATACCACAGTATACGATACCACAGTTGCACCATAGTTTTTCCCTTTTTATATATATCTTTATCTAAATTTTTCTTATATTTTCATTAATTTTATATTATACTAGATTTTTTATTTTATTTTCAAATATATCATTAATTTAGTTATATCATTTATTTTCACATGGTGTGGAATGTGATCTATTATTTATACTTTTGTTTTCTTATAATGATGGATTTTTAAAAGGGAAAAGAGGACACCTCTAGGATTTATTTCAATGATCATATAGACTATTTAATCTGATAGATGGTCACATAATTTTTGTTTACAAATTTATATTATTCGTATTATGTATTACTTTTAACATCATATTTTATTTATTACAATTGTTTAAAGTTAATTGTTAGGCTGATATACAATAAAAGGGTATGATCGTTCTCTTACCAAACACACATACTCTTGGTTCTATCCATTTCTCATCTCAATCTCTCGCAGCTATCCTTTATTGATAGCTCAAAAAGCATTGCTGTGGAAAATTATAGCAAAATGACAAATATGGAAAGAATGGGAAGAAAAGTAATGCATGAAAGACTTGGAGAAAACAACGAAATAAGTCAACTATCACTAGCTAGCTGGGTGTATAAGTTGTTAGATGTGCTATAAACAAATAGCGTATAATAGAGCCCTCTTCTGAGTTTCAGAGACCGACCCCGTGTGTGTGTTTTTTAGTAGTTAACGATACAGATAGAATGCGTGGTTCAAAATCAAAAACGGTGATATTGTTTGTTCTGTTATTAATAATATTTGAAGGTGGGTGGAGTGAGGCATGTTTGGATCATGAGAGATTTGCTCTTTTGCGACTCAAACATTTCTTCAATGATCCTTTAAATTATCTTCGCGACTGGGTATATGGTGAGGGAGCTACTGATTGTTGTCAGTGGGAAAGGGTTGAGTGCAGCAACACCACAGACCAAGTGAAAAAACTAGACCTTTCTGATTTGTATTGGGAAGAGTACGGATATCTGAATGCTTCTTTATTTACTCCCTTTCAACACCTTGAGTCACTTGATTTAAGTGAAAACAACATAGCCGGTTGTGTTGAGAATGAAGGTGCTTCGTTTAATTTTATTAAATTACTTCCTCTCTCCTATTTTAAGTCGAATATCAAGACTAGGCAACTATATGCATACCCATTCAGTTGACAATTCTTACATTTTTTTAAGTGATTAATTAATTTTGAAATTACACCAGCATCTATGATCTTTTTTTATTTTACTTGCAGGTCTAGAAAGGCTGTCAAAATTAAACAACTTGAAGATGCTTGATTTAAGTAGAAACTCATTCGACAATAGTATCTTATCATCTGTAGCTCGTCTTTCATCATTAACCTCATTAGATTTATCTTCCAATAGATTGGAAAGAAGTTTTGATGTGAAAGGTACATAATTAAAACTTCATCTCTTCTCTAGGCTCTTTCATTAACTTGCTGAAATATGATTCAAGGCTTTGAATTCAATTTTTTTTTAATAATTAACATTAAAAAATAGTTTTAAGCAATTCGTAAATACAAGTTTTAATATTTCTTATAATTTCATCTTGTACTTTCATATGTCTTTGAATTTAAGATTTAAAAGAAAAAAACTCTAATTGCGAAACAAACACCTCCACAACTTATTTTTTTGTGAGTTTTGAGACATTCAACTCAATTTCTGCTCTTTACAGAATTAGATTCTTTGAGAGATTTGGAGAAGCTAGACATTGGCAGCAACATGATTGACAAATTTGTGGTCTCCAAAGGTACTATAAATACCATTAAAAAATGTGAACTTCTACAAATTAACTAGATTGTGCCATTTGGTTTATTATTTCGCAGGTTTGTGTAAGTTGAAATCTCTCAGTTTAAGTGGTATCAAATTCAATCGTAGCATCTTATCTTCTCTGTCTATTTTTTCTTCGTTAAGAGAATTAGATATAAGTGATACGGGATTCAAAGGAACATTCGATGTTCGAGGTAAGCGTAAGCCCTGCTTTTAATTTCTTATGATGTTTTATTTCTTATGATGAAATTTGGCTTGGTTTGGATGAAATTCTTATGATGTTTTAATTTCTTTAAATTAATTAATTAATTAACTCTGTTTTTAAGTCTTAAGTCTGGCGTGTTTGCAGAATTTGATGCTTTCAACAACTTAGAAGTGCTGGACATGAGTTACAACGAAATCGACAATCTTGTGGTTCCTCAAGGTAAACAATTAAAATATTATCCAATTACATTAATTTAATTCATTTGATTAGGGAAAGCCCAAAAGGTACCAAAAATTAAAAAAAAAAAATAAAGAAACAGAATCTATATTATTTCAAAAAAAAAAAGTAATACTATTATTTAAAAAATAGAACGTAATAAAGATTTGATTCCAGTTCTTTAATCTTTAAAGCGATTGAAAAACGATGTTGCTCTTTTCCTAAAGCATAAAATATGAAATGACTCCCAATATAATTAATCATTTATTTCGTTTAGCTCTAAATTTAGACAATAAATTTTGAATTTTATTTTTCAATCCAATTTAATTATTATTAATAAACAGGTTACAGTGGTTTGAGGAAGTTGGAAAGCCTTGATCTATCGGGAGTTGGAATTAGAGATGGAAGCAAGTTGTTACAGTCAATGGGATCATTCCCATCCCTCAATACTCTTGACCTTTCGTGGAATAATTTTACGAAAACAGTGACAACTTCTACTCAAGGTAAGTAAAAGGTACAGATGTGGCCATATTTATAAATAAACTGTTAATTAATTAATTAATTAATTTTCCGTACTATTAATAAAGCTAAATTCGTTGCTCCTTCCTTCTAATTCTAAACAGAGTTGCACAATTTCACCAACTTGGAATATTTGACATTGGACCATTCCTCTCTCCATATAAGCCTTATGCGAAGCATTGCATCATTCACTTCGTTAAAAAATCTGTCGATGTCTGATTGTGAAGTCAATGGCATCCTAAGCGGTCAAGGTAAAAGAAAAGTGTTGACTATTAATTAATTAATTAATGTTGTGGCTCCTTGCTTCTAAACAGAGTTACGCAATTTCACCAACTTGGAATATTTGAATTGGACTCTTCCGCGCGCCATATAAGCCTTCTGCAATTACTAGAAGAATTTATTTACTTATTTATTTATTATTGTTGTTGTAGTTGTTGTTGAAGTGGGGTGGGCAAGCATTCACTCAGTTAATACGTGGGGAATTAAATATTACAATCCAAGGTAGAATTGTGGAAAATTAAAGCAAAATGAGAAATATGGAAAGAAAGGGAGAAAGTTAAGGGCATGAAAGACTGGGAGAAGACTGAAGACCACCAAATAAGTCAACTGAAAACTAATTGGGGCGTGGGTGTACAGATTGTTAGATGTGTTTGTTACAAATAACATAGAGCTCTCTTGTTGGTTGCAGAGGCAGAGAGACAGAGGGTGTGCATTTTATTAATTAAAAATATATATGGAATGGGTGGTTCAAAATCCAAAATGGTGATAATGTTAGTTTTGTTAGTATTAATAACATTATAGGGGGGGGGGGGGGGGGCGTGTGGGATGTTTAGTGCATGAGAGATTTGCTCTTTTGGGATTTAAAAGACTGACTGTTGTCAATGGGATGGGGCGGGGTGCAGCAACACCACAGGCCCAGTGGTGTATGAATGCTTATTGGTTTACTCCCTTTTAACTATATGCATATTCATTTAGTTGAAAATTTTGATATTTTTTTAAATGATTAATTTTGAAATTACATCAAATAGATGTGATCTTTGTTTTTATTTTACTTGCAGGTCTAGAGAGGCTATCAAGATTGAACAACCTGAAGATGCTTGATTTAAGTAAAAACTCATTCAACAATAGCATCTTATCATCTCTATCTCGTCTTTCATCATTAACATCATTAGATTTATCTCACAATAGATTGGAAGGAAGTATTAGTGTTAAAGGTACGTAATTAAAATGTCATCGCTTCTCCCAACCCTTTCATTAGCATGCTAAAATAAGATTCAAGGCTTTCAATTCAATTTTTTTATGAGTAAATATTAGAAAATTAGTATTAAGCATTTCATAAATACAATTTTCAATGTTTCTCACAATTTTCAAAAAAAAAAAAAACATTACTCTAAATGTGAAGCAAATACCCCATGACTAATTTATCATTTTGTCCAGTTAAAAATGATAAAATTTATCATTTGTTTTTATTGATTAATTAACTCTATTTTAAGTCTTTAAGTCTTGGCGTCTTGGCATGTTTGCAGAATTTGACTCCTTGCGCAACTTAGAGGAGTTGGACATGAGCGGCAATGAAATAGACAATTTTGAGGTTCCTCAAGGTAAACAATTAAAATATTATTCAATTACAGTAATTTAATTCATTTGGTTAGGGAAGGCCCAAAATGTACCAAAAACAAAAGAAACGGAGAATTTATATTATTTGAAAAATAGAATGTAATAAAGATTTGATTCGAGTTCTTTAATCTTTAAGGCGATTGAAAAACAATGTTGCTTTTTTCCCAAAGCATAAAATACGAATTGGCTCCTAATTAAATTAATCATTTATTTCTTTATCTCTGAATTTAGACAATGAATTTTGATTTTCTTAAATCCTATTTTAAATACTATTAAAAAACAGGTTACAGAGGTTTGAGGAAGTTGAAAAGCCTTGATCTATCGGGAGTTGGAATTAGAGATGGAAGCAAGTTGTTACAGTCAATGGGATCATTCCCATCCCTCCACAGTCTTGACCTTTCGTCTAATAATTTTACGAAGACAGTGACAACTACTACTCAAGGTAAGTAAAAGTACAGATGTGGCCAAATTTATAAATAAACTATTAATTAATTTCTTATATTATTAAAAAAGCTAAATTCGTTGCTCCTTCCTTCTAATTCGAAACAGAGTTGCACAATTTCACCAACTTGGAATATTTGACATTGGACAATTCCTCTCTCCATATAAGCCTTCTGCAAAGCATTGCATCATTCACTTCGTTAAAAAATCTGTCGATGTCTAATTGTGAAGTCAATGGTATTCTACGTGGTCAAGGTAAAAGAAAAGTGGTGATTGTGAACTCAATGGTGTCCTACGTTTATTTATTTATTTTATTGTTTAATATTTCTGCTAGGTTTTCCTCATTTCAAGAGTTTGGAACATTTGGAGATGGATGACGCGCGCGTTGCGCTCAACACCAGCTTTCTTCAAATCATCAGTGAATCGATGCCTTTTCTTAAGTACTTATCACTGTCATCTTCTACTCTTGGCACTAATAGCAGCATGATTCTTGATCAAGGTTAATGAGATGCTCCCACCCTCCCCTTTTAATCTATAATATTAATTTTCGATTAAATATTCAATTATAAAAACCAATCACTTATAAAAGAATGCTATGCACTTGTTAATTTTTTATTGTACTGACGGATGAATTAATAAATTTTCAGGCCTCTGTTCGTTGGTGCATCTGCAAGAGTTGTACATTTATAATAATGATTTAAGAGGTAGCTTGCCTTGGTGCTTGGCCAATATGACATCCCTCCGGATATTAGATGTTTCTTCCAATCAACTTACTGGAAGCATCTCCTCATCTCCCCTCGTTCATTTGACATCCATTGAAGAGCTGGGACTTTCAAACAATCACTTCCAAATCCCAATTTCACTTGAACCACTTTTCAATCACTCAAGACTCAAGAGTTTCTATGCTGAAAATAACCAAATAAATGCAGAAAAAACTGAGTCACATTCTTTGACCGCCCCAAAATTCCAATTACAATCTCTCGCATTGTCTTCCAGTTACGGAGATGGTGTCACATTCCCCAAATTCCTTTACCATCAACATGACTTGGAGTATGTTGATCTCTCACACATAAAGATGAACGGAGAATTTCCAAATTGGTTGTTGGAAAACAACACAAGATTAGAAACTCTTTTTCTCGTCAATGATTCTCTTGCAGGACCTTTTCAATTACCAATTCATCCACACAGGTCCTTAACAATCTTGGATGTCTCCAACAACAAATTCCAAGGCCACATTCGAGTAGAAATTGGAGATATTTTACCAAGTTTAACATACTTCAACATTTCAATGAATGCTTTAGACGGTAGCATTCCCTCTTCATTTGGTAATATGAACTTTCTCCGCTTTCTGGACTTATCCAATAACCAATTGACTGGTGAAATCCCCGAGCACTTGGCCATCGGTTGTGTCAACTTGCAGCTTCTTGCATTATCAAACAACAGCTTAGAAGGTCTTATGTTCTCCGGAAACTTTAACTTGACAAACTTGAGATCGTTACAATTGGAAGGCAATCATTTTGTAGGAGAGATCCCCCAAAGTTTGTCTAAATGCTCCACACTTGAAGGATTGTATCTTAATAATAACAATCTCTCGGGTAAGATTCCACGATGGTTGGGTAATCTCACGGAGTTTAGATATATTATAATGCCCGAGAATCATCTTGAAGGTCCTATTCCAGTGGAGTTTTGTCAGCTTGATTTGCTTCAGATTTTGGACATTTCAAACAACAACATATCTGGAAGTTTACCATCTTGTTTCCATCCTCCCTTTATCGAACAGGTTCATCTTTCAAAAAATATGTTACATGGACAGCTAAAAAGAGGTACATTCTTTGATTGCTCTTTCCTTGTGACATTAGATCTTAGCTATAACCGCTTGAATGGCAGCATTCCAGACTGGATCAATGGGCTTTCTCAATTAAGCCACCTTATCTTAGGTCACAATAATCTTGAAGGTGAAGTGTCAGTTCAATTGTGCGGATTGAACCAGCTGCAATTGTTAGATCTTTCTAATAATAATCTTTGCGGTCCTATTCCTCCTTGCTTTGATAACACCACACTTCATGAAAGTTACAACAACAGTTCTAGCCCTGATGAACCATTTGAAATGTCTTTTTTCATTGAAGGCCCTAGGGGAGATGTAGAAAAGAAAATCCTTGAACCTTTTGAATTCACAACAAAGAACATTGCCTACACTTACCAAGGAAGAGTGCTTAGCCTCCTATCAGGACTTGATCTTTCTTGTAACAAGCTAGTCGGCCATATTCCTCCTCAAATTGGAAATTTGACCAGGATTCAAACATTGAATCTATCACACAACAACTTCACAGGAACAATCCCATCAACTTTTTCAAACTTGAGGCATATCGAAAGTTTGGATCTTTCCTATAACAAATTGAATGGGAAAATCCCTCATCAACTTGTGGAGTTAAATGCATTGGCTGTTTTTAGTGTGGCATACAATAACTTATCAGGCAAAATCCCAGAATGGACTGCGCAATTTGCAACTTTCAACGAGAGTAGCTATGAGGGAAATCCTTTTCTTTGTGGACTGCCATTGCCCATTTGCAAATCGCCAGCAACTATGCCGGAGGCTTCAATTGGCAATGAAGGAGATGATAATTTAATTGACATGGACAGTTTCTTTATCACATTTACAACATCATACGTAATTGTGGTATTTGGAATTATTATTGTTCTATATGTGAATCCTTATTGGCGACGTAGATGGTTTTATCTTCTTGAAATGTGGATGGCATCTTGTTACTATTTTGTTATAGACAATCTTATTCCAACAAGATTTTGTCTTTGAAATTAATAAGTAGTTTAATTACAATCTTTTAAGTACTAATTAGGTTTGCTTAAGAAATAATTTTTTTATTGAAATTGTAGAAGTATTAAGCGTTAGATTGCTTCCAACTTCCAAGCACTTCGCATTTATCTTTACACTTAAAAAGCTGAGCGATCACTTTGGATTTTAAGCAAGATGGATTCAAACCCATGTCTGTCCATCATAACTTATAGCTTCCCTATGCTGTGCAGCATACTTAAACAAGAGCACCATCTCTAATGTTAAAAGTAGCCACTCTGTAACATTCATTTAGAAACCATATTCGGAATAGTTTTATAATCACACATAAGAAATGAGAAACGTAGATGCACTTGCTCACTTATTTTACTCTGAATAGGAATAATTATAGCGTTATCGTTATCTTCTTCACTTGCAACATTAACACCAAATCGACCTAGACATTTCATCAAGAAAATGATACATCTAAGAAAGTTGAAGCTTGACAAAAAGTTCAACGAAAGATCAATGCCTTGCCACAACAAAGGGCACAACAACGTCATTCTAGTAGAGATGAAGCAATATTCTCACAGCTAAAACTCTCAAATCCACTACAACAAAATTTCATATCTCCTCATCAATTTTAAAAAATAAAGATAATTAGGATTTAACATTAGTTTATTATACATTAGTTTCATAATTTACAAGTCAATGAAGATGACAATTGTGCCAATCCATTCAAATTATACCATACATTCTTTGGATGTTACCAAAAATTTACAAGTCAATTCCACATATTTCATAATATTAAGACCGGAAAGTTTCATTAGTTAGAACTTTCATTACCTTTAAGCGGGAGATCAAGAAAAACATTATGCAAGTGATTCATATTATATCATACATTCTCCGAATGTAACTAGAAATTAACAAGTTCATGCCCACAGATTTCGTAACATTATGATTGGAAAGTTTCACAAAGACTTGAGAAATTCTGAATTCAACCTCCTGTACGGCTGCACCAAGGTATTTTGATTGATTTGAGACTAATATAACATTCAATTCAAGGGAGTAAATTAAAACTGGGAAGAAATAGGAATAAAAATTTGTTGCTAAATATGATATGTGGTGTTTTCTTTTTCTTTTTTTTAAGTCAATTTAGAAACACAGTTGTTACCACATATATTCTCCTCAAACATTAAAATAAATATAGATATTAAAATGCATATGATCACACATATTACTTAGAGCTCAGCAAGATTTCATTGAGAGGAGCAATCAAAACCACTTATCAATTTGCGGGAATCGGACACGTGCCCCCGTAGCACTGGCATACGAGGGGCAATTGAAAAAAAAAAAGGACTACAGATAAAAGAGAAACTAATTTCAGCAGCTTTAGTATTTTGCAGTGCCTGTGCATCTTCTTCGCGTGTGGCCGTGCTTCCGTTAAATGGACAACGCGGCGAAAGTTTCATTCTTGGTACGATCGAAATCTTCCTCAAAACCAAAACCGTCTCAGAATCAAAACGACGACGCAGATGATCAGCCAAACAAACAATACGTCACCGAATTCGACCCCGACAAAACCCTAACCGATTCTAAAAAACCTAGACGCATAATTCCCCGCAAAGCGCTGCCGCCGCCGCATCCACCACCCACCAACAGTCGGACGGAGAATCTCGAACTCGCCATTGCTCAATCGCGCCAAGAGTCCGAGCAACTCGAGTGGGAACTCGAAAACAAGTCATCCGCCGACGTCGACGCCGATCATATCTCTTACGGCCTCAATCTCCGCACTGATAACAACAGCAACGGCGGGGGAAGAAGCAATCGGGATGGGGCGGCGGGGCCCGCAATTGAACCGTTTGAGAAGATGGTGTCGAAGGATTTTAGGAAAGAGTTGGAGAAGTTACCGGACGATGAAGGGCTCGATCAGTTTGAGGACATGCCGGTCGAGGAATTCGGCGCTGCTTTGCTAGGTGGATTGGGTTGGTACGAGGGCAGAGGCATTGGTAAGAACTCTAAAGGTAATGTCAAAATTAGAGAGTTTGGTAAGAAGTCTTTTGTTTCTGATGATGTTGTTGTGGTTAAGAATGAGAAAAAGAGGGAGGAGTTGAAGAAATCAGGTGATAGAGATAATAAACATAATCAAGAGAGTCGAAATAGCGAAAAGAGTGAAAAGCAGCAAGCTAATAAGCGGAGTAGAGAGAGTGAAAAAAGAGAGGATAATTATAATTATAATGTTCCATGGCTCAGGAGTCATATTAGGGTGAGGATAATTAGCAAGGAACTTAAAAGTGGTAGATTGTATTTGAAGAAAGGAGAGGTTGTGGATGTAGTTGGGCCGACCATGTGTGATATATCAATGGATGAGAGTGGGGAGTTGATTCAAGGAGTCGATCAGGATCTTCTTGAGACTGCATTACCCAGACGTGGGGGCCCGGTTCTTGTTCTGTATGGGAGGCATAAGGGTGTATATGGGAATTTAGTTGATCGGGATTTGGATAGAGAGACTGGTGTTGTTCGTGATGCTGATACCCACGAGTTGGTTAATGTTAAGCTTGAGCAGATTGCAGAGTATATTGGGGATCCTAGCTATCTTGGTTATTGATTATCTTGCAGCAATAGGTATTGTGAGCTACATCTCTTGTTCTCCTTATTATTGTTAGTTTCTTGTGTTATGTGAGGTTTTATTGTAATTTTAATTGATACATTTTGTTTGGATGTCTCCCTAGCATTTGTTATTTTCTAATTCTCTGCTGGGAAATTTAAATTTTGTTGAGTTGATATTTTAATCTATGATTCCTTGAGCTTGTGAAGTTAAAGGTGTTTATTCGTGAAAGAATTGTGTTAGAAATAATTAAACTGCTTGAAAACAGTTGTTGGCTTTGAGGTCCCTCAAAATAGGACAAAAAGATCCCTCAATTCAGTTAATGTATGTAAATACAGCTGCTGCATTACATGATAGGGCTGTACGTTGAGCTTTGGTATCTAGCATAACATTTCATTTGTATAGTTTTCTGCTGCACACATCATATGTTGCCACTTTTAGGATACATATAGAATGAGGTTTTGTGTTGATATTAATTGATGTCAGGCTATTTGATGTAGGAAGATGACAGGAAGTAAGAGACTCTTATAGAAATAGAAAGAAGAATAGAAATTAGAGATTATAGAATGGGGAGGAAACTGCTCATTCATATTATACGTGATCTCTGAAACATTAAAAAAGGCCTTATCTATGGTAACCCTTACTTTAGAGATGTCGGTTTGGAAGACCTCGATAGCTGCTTAAGGAAATAGGAAACGAGAATCTACTCCTTTAGTAACCTAATCTGCCACAAATAAGAAGGAGAAACCTATACAGGAGTGCCATTAGGGAAGCCAAATTCAAAAGCGAAGCCCAGAATTTGGTTTTCCATGGAAAAAAGATCTGCCATTTGACAAATAAGAATTCTCTTGTTTCTCTATATCCAAATGACTTAGAAAGCGAACATTGTGCACTGTCTTCTAACATTGCAGATGGGCGGAAAACATAGAGAGAGGAGAGAGATCAGTTGGTGAAAAGTGGTGCCAAACTAAGCTTGAAAATCTCAAAGATATTGTGCGAGTGAGCAATGGTACATATTCTCAGTGTCCTGCTTTGACATGATGCACCAGTTGGGGGACAGATTTATTCTCTAATAATAATTTCTTTTGGACATATTATAATGTTGATATTTCTGCATGCAATAGACCTAGCATTAATTTTACATTGGATGGAACTTTTAGCCTCGGAATGATTTAAAAGGTTTCAAAGAAGGGAGAATTAGAGCCACTAACTAGTCTAGTTGTTGAAGTACTTACTGAAATTTCCTGAATTCTCTAGTTTCGTAATTATTTTATTTTTCTTCCATTCATTTAGAGAGAGGCTCCTTCATTCATTTTAAGAATATGTTGGCACTCGTTAGCTTCTCCATCATTAAGAATTTTTTCCCAAATTTAAAGTACTATTTCCATTATGAGGAAGAATTCATTCTTATTAAAAAAAATTTAAAATTATGAAGAAGAATTTATGATAAGCCAATAGGTTGTACCCTTTAGAACATAGGGAATCGGTAGCTTCTTCACTCCATCTATTTGCAAAATATCTCACTTTTGCTACATGGCCTTCTATCAACTTCACATATGTTGCGTCTAGTTTGGTCTTAAAAGTTCTCGGGAACAGATGGATTCTGGCGCAGGATTGTCGGATGGTTTGTAGCCTTAAAGAACTAGATGGAAGCTGCAGATGTCTGTCAGAAAGAATGAACGTATTGTTGTAGAGCTATTAGTTGAGTATCCTTCTAATCTGTGTTCAGAAGCCTCTTCACATTGGTACTGATGCTTTTCTGCCATGGTTTTGGGTTTGATAGTGTTTATGTCGAATTCTTTTCTCTAGAGAGGGTGGATGAAGTGGAAGACAGGAGAAGTTCCAGGACAAAGCAAATGATACAATACTTGCAATTAGCAACGTCCTGTTTGAGTCTTTGTGTTCTTGCTCAATGGTCCATCCTTGATTTAACAATCCACTTTTTAAGTCTTTATGCCATACTTTGTGATCCATCCTCCATCCTTTAATTAACACTGCACTTTTTGAGTCTTTATGCCCATACTCATTGTGGGCTATACAGAATAAGTTCTTATTTTTTGTTCTGCATGGAAACCAAACATTATCAGCCTCTGCATAATGTCATGTATGCCCATTTCGCGGTCCCTTCTTTTTTTTGGTTTGATTTGACCTGAAAGATACTTGAGAGATGATAAAGCTACAAATTCTTTTATAAATTTATTTTTCTACAACGTATATAGCATAAATTCATTGGTTCGATGAAAATAGAAAATAATAGAAACAAATAATGGGGGTCAAGAGGTATGTAATCCAGCCAGTTTAATCACGCCACATCAGTTTGTATCAGAGTTTGTAGCTCTATCATTACTCTATGTTCTATGTTCATGAAAGCACACTTCTTTTTTTCTTTCTTATTACTTCCTTTTGTTTATCTTTTCTCATTTTAAAGATTCTTTCCAGGTGTATGGCAATAGCTTTTTCCAAACATAGATCATATGTAAACTGATGCTGACGTTGTATTGCATCCGATGCTGGTCTGTTCCTTGATTCAAAGCGTTTTTGTAGGTGCATCTTTCATTTATTTCATCTATAACCCATACAGTTGTCATATGATTGACTGAAATGTTTATTTCACTAAGGTTTCACCCTTGGACACTAGCATAAAACTTAGGGGTTGTGTGGTTCCAGATTTCCAATAAGTGGATGGAATTGTGTGGATTCTTAAATTGATTTGCAGCACTACAAACCTTGTATGTCCATTCTTGGCATATTTGATAAGATTGGTGGTACGCTCTACTAAATGTTTGAAGCTCCAAGTTAACTTGAATTTTTTTTTTATTTTTTATTTTTGGTGATAAGAGTTAAATTGAATTGTTACTGTCAGTATTTTCACTGGATCTTACTGGGTGTATGCAGCATTGCTCATCCTTGTTGAGCTACAGTCTGAGTGTTGCTGGTTGTCTAGGCAAGGTGCTTGGACATTGCTTATCCATACAGACCCGCTTCATGTTCTTGTTTTATTGGCAATGGCCTAAAGTTTCTACTTCCAGCTCAAAGTTATGGGGAGCGAGGACCATGCCTGTACATTGCTTATGGACATAAGACTGAGAATGCGACATTGATTACCCTTACGAGCATCATCATGTAAACTATGGCTGTCTCTAGATTGTTCAAGGCCTCGGTGGCTTATTCTACCAGGCACTCGGGCTTTAAAACTTATAGCAGTCACTTGATGAGAAAGAATCAAAGAGAGATGGTATCAATATTAAGATAAATATCATATTCCAATCACTATTCCAAATACGGGTTGGACTGAGTTTTGAGAACTAATATTAGAGGTGATAACCTTGCTAGTTCTTGGATGATATACAGTATCGTAATCTTTTAAATTCGCTCAGACGGATTACGTGTGTTAGTAAATGAAGCATAACAATTGCTGTGTTTTTTTTCTTAGGCTTTGCAGTCTCTTAACATTTCAAGGAGCTGGGAAATTGACAGAGTCTCGAGAAGTTTGTTGGGAACTTGAAAACCTACTTTGATGAAAGAGAAATTTGATCCAACAAATTATGAAAAAAAACGTATTTGGGTTGTGTTACTGGTGAGAATTGAGCTCTCTTCCAAAGTTAGGGAAGGAAATTGAGATACTTACCCTTCAACAAAAATATATAATCAACGTTGTCCGGTGGCCGCTCATACAAAACTGCGATATTTAATAAACCAATGTTCAAGGGCAACAAATGTACGTTCACAAATTACAATGTTCAAGGGCAACAAATATCATTTAACAAACCAACCAACAGTCACCAACCTTCGTAAGATATTAGTTCTTGTTTTGAGTTGGTACGATTTTGCGTTGCTATCATTCGAGGTATTTTGGAGCACCGGCCTTTGGGTTGCGTGATAAGTGGGTTGAGTTTCTTGTAATTTTAAAAAACGAGTGTATTTTAAGGATATGAACTCTTGTTATCCAACTACTACATGACTCGTTTATTTTCATCCATCAATAGGTCAATGCTTTCATGCCGTGGTGGCAAATAAAATTCTACCGGTCAAAAATTTTATGTTCATGCGACAAATTATCTTGCAAATTCTTATTTTGAAAATTCTTTTGGTTGCAATTTAAAGAAGAGCTATTGAGGATTTAAAAAAAAAATTGCTTTTACCTTTATTGAAAACCAAAAAAAAAAAGTGAATACTTTTGTCAATTCTGTCAAAAAAAATTGAAGTGTCATAATATACTTGGCTTTTTGCGGTTTTGCTATAAATTGGCAAAAAGAGAGTATTGATGCTTGAACAAAGGATCTGATACAATGATGATAAAATATTTGTAAACTCACGGCATTGGCTTGTTTTATCTTTTTTTTTTTTTAATATCCGAAAGCTTATACCAACAAAATAATGATATTTATTCAGGTCCCATCCATTATGAACCAGCCACTCACAAAGCTTTAATTGAAGCCACATGTACAATATCACGGCTTTTTACACGTATTAATACCGAAGTCTTTGCATTAAAAATACTACTGACACAGGGACGCACGCACCGTATCAATCAAAACGTTACGTTCGAAGCACATCACATCTCAATTCTCAAATCTCAGAGAAAAACAAAAGAAAGGGGGAAAATGGGTTTGCAGGTGTGAATCTGATTACGAACTTTTACGTTTACTGTTAATTTCATTGTGCGCTCCGTGATTAGATTACTTGTTTTTGCATGCCTTATGAATTATGATCGGTGTGCTTAAATAATCACGTTATTGCTTTTTGTTTTGTGTTGTCAGATCTATTTAAATTAACTCGGTTGGTCTTTAAACTTGTTCCTTTATGTTTGTTTTAAGCCAGATTTAATTTGGGTTTTTTTTTTATGATTAAGAATTATCTTAGGAACGTTTAAAGTTTAAGAAATTAGATATTTTTTAATTTAGATTTTGTCATTTCATTATTTTTTTAATTTTTTTAAAAAATTTGTTTTCTGTATTTAATGATATTTTTTGGGGTAATATTTAGGATCCGGAATTTTAAAGTTTAAACTTGCATTGTGATATGCTAGTTCAAAGGCAATAATTTCATTATATATGATTTGCGATCACTGTTTCATGGCCTCAAGACTGGTAAGATTTAAATTGTTTTATTGAGCGATTTTGTACTGTATCGTGTATTTTGAAATTTTATTCACCAGGAGCATTCTCTTTGTTATGTTATATTTTCTCCTCACTTTCTTTTGTTTATGCTGTTCTTACTGTATTGCCCTTGGATCGGGCTATGTTAGAACTGCTCTATGAACTGACGGATATCGTCAGTGTTCCAAGACATAGCCACTGCATTGTTTCTAATTAACAATAGCTAGATTGTGAATTTGAAATTTATGGATGCTTGAATTTTTAGCTTATTGTATACCTTTTTCTTGTTTCTTGTCTCTGAAAGTAATAATAATAACATAAAAGATTGTAATTAACTGTTTTATGAACAATCGTATGCCATACTTCATAAAGATCTGTTTTCTTTTTGCATTTGAGCAAAACAATTGCCATGTTTGAAGCTCTGAGCACAAAATTGGTGATGGTACAAAACTTTGATAAGACTGATAAATGTATGTCCCATTGCAGGAGGAATTTGAGGAGTATGCTGAGAAAGCAAAGACCCTGCCAGAGTCAACAACAAACGAAAACAAGCTTATCCTTTATGGTCTCTACAAGCAAGCCACTGTTGGACCAGTAAACACAAGTTAGAACTTCACGACTATCTGTGCATCGAAAAGATGGTTGTCTTTGTGTCTCTGTTAGCTTTTTTAACCCATTCTGGCAATCACTTTTGCAGACAGACCTGGAATGTTTAATATGAGGGACAGAGCCAAGTGGGATGCATGGAAGGCTGTCGAAGGTATATTATCTGACTCCATATTTTAAAATCATCAGCTCTCAACGTGAACAACTAAAACTATGAGAACTTTTCTTTCATTATTTGCAAGTTCATAATTAAATATGGGTGTTCGGCAGGGAAATCTAAGGAGGAAGCAATGAGTGACTACATTACCAAGGTAAAGCAGTTGCAGGAGGAAGCTGGTGTTTCTGCCTGACCTTCCGCTGTTTGCTTATCTTCCAAATCTCATGATTCGGAAAAGTTAAAATAAGTTGAAAAAGTTTAAGCTGTTTGCAAACTGGTTCTATTGATGTTACATCTGAATCATGTCTCTGTTTAAATTATGTATGATATGTACTTTGGTTAAAAGTCCATTGAAATGGTTAAGTAGTTTGTGTTATCCTGGGAATGTGAGTTTAATCCGCTGCAAATACTCCCAAACTCATGAACCATTTTGCCTGGTCTAAGCAGGGGTATATTATGATTCTCATCTCACTTGCCAATGTCATTCACCCACGAACCCAAATGTGATCATGTCTTCTAAAGCTTTTGGGTGAATCTTTTCATCTTTCCAGGTCTTTTTGTTCTGCAAAATATAAATAGGGTGTACAGGTTCATTTGGTATGACCTTTTGTTAAACTTGGGCAATGGTAAGACAATTAGCCTTCTTGTTTAGATTATAGAATATTCACAGCCAATTGTGGAGCATTCCTCCAATTTCATTTTTTTCAGTTTCTAGTTGGTTGAATTGTTGATTAGTAAAGATTGTGGACTCAGGCTGATTTTGTCGTAACAAGGAACTTGATCACATGCTCACAATGACGGAATAATTTGATGAAAGGATGTTCGGTGTCAAAAATTGCAAACGAGATCCTAAAATTTAGCTCAAAATGAGCTGTTATATCACATGTTAATATTATATGATTGATATTGATATCCGGCCTGTTCTAGGCAGTCATTTGTAGTCATTATGGCTGCAAAGCACATGCTCATATGATATCTGGTCTGTTCTAGGCAGTCATTTGTGGTCATTAGGGCTGTAAAGCGCATGATATCAGATCTGGTAATAGTTCTAGACATTGTGAAGTTAGGGCTTGTTGAATTTCTTAATTGTGAAAGTATTGTAATAATATTGTTTTTCTAAATTGAAAATGAAGATCAAGATACAAAAAAAAAAATTAATAGGCAAAGAAGGGGGGTTGGGCTGTTTAGGAGACATAACACTAACAGAGCAATGACCCACCAATTTATCATTGTATCTGCTGGTATTGGGGGACTAACAAAGTAACAATAATAGACTCACCCCGAGTCAAACCATTTGGCTATCATAACAAGGGAAATTTCACAAGTATTCACACCCATTGGGCGGGCTATATTATGGTACTTACATTACGTTATCACGACTCAAGCACTTGTGTAATACAAAAGTAGAAATATAAACTCTGTAGGGATGCTATGAATAAAAATATTGTGAATTATTAGTCATATCGTAAATGATCGTGAACATTATTAATACCAAAAATCAAATTAGAAGAAGGAAAATGCGTGTCTGGGTTGCTGAGAGTAGGATCAAACAACTATAGGTTACTCCAAGTCAAAAGATTTGGCCACCCAAAATTTACCTTTGGGACCTTGACTTTTAATTTGGAAAGACCCTTTTTATTTTTGGAAAAATTGTCACTTGGATTTTCTCTCATTTACCTTTAATAATGTTTTAGAGGGCGGCGCACACGTGCACGTCCACATGCGTGCACACACAAGATTACTGCCTAACCATAACCTAATGTTAAATCATTTTTCAAAAATAAAAAGGAGAAAATTGCAAACCTTCAATTTGCCTTAAAAGACAATTAGGCCCCTCTTGTTTTGAAATTACATCATTCTTTTTGGGTATCATCATCAACTACATAAGTTACTTACAACAAAGCCCTTCGTCGTTTGGGCTCGAGTTTAAATTAAGAAAATGTCAAAACTAATGTATTAAGGCATATTGGGAATGAGGATTCTTATATTCTAGAAAGATATAGTAGTCAGTTACCCACACAACCAAGGCGTGAATACATTAACATATTATTCATGCAAAAAATGCCAGGCCTTACATCGCCTATAAATATCACAGTTTGAGTACTTTAATCATAGCATGCATGAGAAAATAAATCCTCTTACGGTAAATGATCTTATTGTTAATTTTAATTCTAAAATGTTGGAGGAAACTAATCTAAAAATTCAGTTTGTTTGAGGGGTAAAAAGTGAGCACGACCAGAGGTTGCCTCGTACCAATTGTGCTCTCCTTATCAGAGGTTGCCTCGTGCGAATTGTGCTCTCCTTAGTTAAGGTGTGAGTAGGTTTGCTCGTAGAGGAATCTCCTCCCCGCGTGTGCAGAAGGGCAAGTATGCATGGACCGTTTGTTCATGCAATACTGTTTGTTCATGTGAATCTGAAATCTACACCAAGTCAATTGTGGCAGTGGCGGACCTACAATTGGACTAAACCGGGACCCTATAGTTTTGTTAGAGCAGGACCGTAGCCCAATCTGGTTCAGAGAAAATCATTTAAAATCCTTATGTTTTGATTAATTTTATATAAGGATATATTTTTTATTTTTTCATATGTGTCCTTAATTCAGTCACCCTTATATTTTCATCAATTTCATACAATAATAGAATTTTTATTTTATTTTTAAATACATCCCTAATCCAATTATATTTTTTCCCATTTGAAATTAATGACTTATTTTATAAAATGATTAAATTATATATTTATTAAAAGGATTGAAAACATTAAGTATCTAAAATTTATTATTGCTTTAATTTAATTTTAAAAATTTGAATAAAAAAAAGTATGTAAATTTAATATAACATTGTCACTAGTATTAAAAGTACTAAAAAAAACATAGGTTAATAATTATTAACAATTTCATAAAATTTTTATGTGAATATTGAGATTTTATTTATTAGTTATATTGACTAAGAGGATAAGTTATAAAGTAAAATTTGAGTATTTTAAGAAGATTTTGAAGGAAGAATCATCAGCATCTGATTTTTTTGAGAGAGTCAGAGCGCTTGGCAAAGAAATAACGACATGCAAATAACTTTTTGCTAGGCTAAGTTTAGCTTATTATTAAAAGTTTTGACTAATAATATTTTTATAATTTAAAAAGATGAATAGATTTTAATTGTTTAATTTATTTAAGTCCAGAAGTTAAGTACTTTTCAAACATAAAAGTTCTACTTGTAATTTTTAATTGATTATAATTACATGTATTGATTTATTCTATCTTGAAATTCTTAGTTGATTTATTAATTTTTATATAATTACATAGTATTATAGGTTGTAATGTCAAATTTCATAATCGAAAAATAGTGTTTTTATATTTTAATTGTCTTTTATTTTCTATTACTTTTGTATATTTATTTTTGTTTAGAGTACATATTTAGAGATTTTTCATGTCACCCTTATTCGATATACTTTTTTTTTATTAATGTTTGTGCTCATTTAAAAATATAAAATTTCTAGTTTAGCCCCAAGTAATATAAAGCATTGGGTCCGCCTCTGAACTGTGGAGCTTAGTCAAAATCCAATTGTGATTTTTTTCAAGATATCCGGGCACGAAGCCAGTTCACCAATGATCATTTAGTGTGTCCAGCACAATCATGTGGTGGATGCACTTGCGATCCTGCATTAATATTGCGGCGGTGGTTTTGGTTACCTATAAGAGCATCTCCAAAAGAATATTCAAATTTTACTCTTCAAATTTTAATTTGCTTACTGATGTGACAAATAAGTGAATGGAAAAATATAATTCCCTCCAAAAGACTCATCAAATTAGAACAAATTAACATTATTTTAATCAAATCTCTCTCTATCAATTACTGTTATGTTTTCAAAGGAAACATAAATAATAATTATAGCGGTTGTATCTTTTCAATAAATGATAATAAAATATTAATAGAAGAGAGAGAAACTCACTCGGCAATATTGAAGAGTGAGAAACAAATCTTATTTGAAGAATCTAAAATAACGTGTCTTTTGGAGTGTTTAATATTGACATGACTCTTCAAATAAGAGATAGAATTTTATTTGAATACTCTTTTGGAGATGCTCTAAGAGCCCGAAGTTTTTCTTCTCTTTTTTTGGCTGAACTATTAGGCCATCTCCAATGGGTAACACCATTTTGGTGTAACACCAACACCAAAAATGTACCTTTTTCACACCAAATTACTATTTCATCTCCAACCCATTTACACCAAATTTTACACCAAAAAGAATATTCTTCTTTTCATTCTTTTAATCATCAAGAATTAATGCAATTAACACAATAAATATAATTATTAATGTAGATAATTAAGTAATAATTAATTTTATATCGATTAAAAAAATATAAAAAATTATTAAATTTATATTTAATTAACTAAATTACTACATTATGAAATTAAACATTAGATTAAGATAGAAAAATGCAACAACAATAATAATATTCTAGTTATTCGAATTACTAAATTCATAATTAAACATTACATTAATATAGAAAAATACAATAACAATAATAATACTCTAATTATTTGAATTGCTAAATTCATAATTAAACATTACATTAATATAGAAAAATACAATAACAATAATAATACTCTAGTTATTCAAATTACTAAATTCATCCCATAAATGATCAATTAGTGCATTTCGAGTGCAACGATGCCTCTTTATCCTTGATTTGTTTGTGTCGAAAGAAATTTTGAAATCTAGTATTCTCATCTACCCTCATATCAACGGTTGGTATTGGCGCTTGCATCCAATCATTAATTGTTGCATTAACATCACGCTCATCTTCAATTATCATATTGTGCATAATAATGCAAATATTATATCATGTAACACATGTTTGTTCCAAAACGTGATGGTCCAAAGAACAATTGCAAAACGTGATTGAAGGACTCCAAATGCACGTTCTACATCTTTCCGACATGCTTCTTGTTTCATGGCAAATAATTTCTTTTTAGGACCACGTGGATCATGAATAGTTTGTACAAGAGTAGACCATTTTGGGTAGATAGCATCAGCTAAATAATAACCCATATTATATTCGTTCCCTTTAATGACATAATGAGCAGGAGGAGCAATACCTGAAGCAAGGTTGGCAAATAGATGGGATGCCTCCAACACATTAATATCATTATTTGAACCAGGCAAACCAAAATATGCATGCCATATCCAAAGGTCATAATCAGCTACAGCCTCCAGAATAATAGTTGGGGTTCCACTACGACCAGCATATTGTCCGGCCCAAGCTGTTGGGCAATTTTTCCACTTCCAGTGCAATCTAGGTTAACATTCCGAAAACCACGCCTTTACCAATATGGAGTAGCTCACACGCCATTAGCATTGGGTGATCTAAGATATTTCAAAAACTTCCACAATTGCACGATGTAATCTCTTCAAACTTTCAATTGTTGTAGACTCTCCAATTTTAATATACTCATCAAGAGCATCGCATGCCATACGCCAACATCAAAATACGGTGATTTTTGAAGACCAGATAACCCAAGTCCGATGCCATCCCTTCACGCATAAAGTAGTTGTCATGACCTTGCACGCATTAGTAATATGATCAATAAACTTCGAGACATTACGAATCGACTAAACATTGAATCATTAAAACGTGGGTTCTCGAGAAGTAGTCGTTGAATAGATTACGATCACCATTTCACGATCGCGTTGATTGTTATATGACCGAATCGAGCCGCCATGGATCACTTTGTTGTTTAGTTGATTGAGATAATGAACCATGCAAATATTGTTGTTCGCAGTCATGCTAATTATCGCTTCTTCATGTGCATTGATTGCCTCAATATCATTTATTAGGTTGATATCATCATCATTTTCACCATCAGAATTTGAAGAAGATAAAGAATATGATAAGTGCTGAGATGAACTTCCAATATTGAAATTCATTTTCAAAGATATGTAAATTGAATGAGCTTTAGTACACATAAGAATATCCTTTTTATAATAGATTTGCTTTTACCTAATCTTATTATATTTGCACATAATTCAAAATTTAAAGATAAGGATTCTCTCATATTCAATGTCATCCGTTGGATGGATTTCATTTATTTTCATCCATTAGATTTACTTTTACCCTATCTTATCATATCTACACATTATTCAAAATTTAAAGATAAGGATTCTCTCATATTCAATGTCATCCGTTGGATGGATTTCATTTATTTTCATCAATTAGATTTACTTTTACCCTATCTTATCATATTTGTGTTAATTTAATTTTGTGTTAGCTTTTTTAATTTGTGTTAATTTAATTTTGTATTTTTAATTTTGTAATGCTAGTAGTAGTAGTAGCTTTTTTAATTTGTGTTAATTTAATTTTGTATTTTTAATTTTGTAATGCTAGTAGTAGTAGTAGCTTTTTTAATTTGTGTTAATTTAATTTTGTATTTTTAATTTTGTAATATGTAATCTAGTAATTAATGTTATTAGCATTTAATTTTGTTAATTATTATTATTATTAATTTTTGTGTCGAATTTTTTTATTTAAAATATTATTATAATATTAAAAAATTAAAATAATAATAATAATAACACAAATAATAATAATAATTTAAAATATTATATAAAATAGGACATATATGTAAATAAGAAAAAATAATAAGGATATTTGAGACTTTTTTCCCCTAACACCAAATGAATAGTGTTGCACCATATTTGGTGCAATACTATTCATAACACCATTTTGGTGCAAATTATGGTGTCCCATTGAAGATGCATTTTACACCAAAAATTGTGTAAAAGGTGATTTGATGCAAATTTTGGTGTTGCATTGGAGATGGCCTTACTCTCTCTCTTTATTTGTCTTCTATTGTTTAATTTTTCTAAAAGAGAATAACTAAAAAGCTTTCCTAATAAAAAAACCAAACAAAATGAAGCCACATGAGTTGTGGCAAAAAATTTTCATAAAGGCTTAGAAACTAATTTAAGGGTTGGAGGGGTCACACCAGAAAAACATCTGGCGTCTCACCTAACTGTTTGTTGTGAACGCATGTGAATTTCTTAGGAGGTGCCCATCGTCAAAAGAATTCAAGTGTTGAAACAAAAGAAGGTTTTGATGTGGTCATCTGGTCGTAACATAGTTCGACCTGATTTCAACATCAACACAAATATTAATCAACAAGTGAGAACCAGCTAATGGAAGATTTTCTCAGATAGTTCAACCAGGAACTCTGAACTCGTGCTGATTTAGAAATTCGACGTATAGATAATATCAAAAGCTTAAGTCACGCAATCCGAATTGACTTGAGAATCGGATTAGGGGAAGCATATGATCCGAAAATACTATCCTAATCCTACCATAGAACTAATAAATCTCAAATCGAAAGAATTTATCTAACTAGAGGGATATTCCATTTCGCAAGCAAAAGAATAAATTATTTTTTTCTTATTTTTGTGACAATATTATTTTCATATTTTAAAGTTTACATTAGAGGTAGATATTGTAATTAACTTTCATTTAATAATAGTAACACTAGACTTCATCATAAATATGATAGATATAAATACAAGAGGAGAATGTGAGAATTTTGTATTGATTTTTTTTTTTTTTGGAAATCAAAACTTTTACTTTCCTTTGTTTTTTTTTAGGAAAAAAAATCTTTTAATTGATTATTACCAACAACATCTTCCTAATTGTTTCTGCATTATAAATATGGAGATGAATAATTATCTAAAACTTTCAATTTTGGAACAATTTTATTAAAACTGTAACTACTATTCATTGAATGAATTTCATCCAACTCGATGTCTCTGTGAAGCTTTCCAACCGCCTGTTGAACAGAATCACTAGTGTAATAACGGACAATTAGGAAAATGTTCTTGGTAATAATCAATTGGTCTATATGGCCTCCACTATTTATACCGATTTAGAATTAATTCTAGATGACAAGCTTGTACTTTGGTCTATATATTGCAAAAGATAATTCAATAATTACTCACTATGATAATTTTGGAGTCGGGAGTCCAGAAGTTCCTCTTATCTTTTTTCATTCACTTTTCAGACTAATTTTCACCAGACATTATAGCTCTGCCACACCCTCCACAGCAATGTAGCCGCAACACTTTATCAGCTTTACTGCTACTGTGGCAACTTTCATTATGAAAATAGGCTAAAATAGATCACTAACCATTAATATGGTCAGGTTGAATAGACTCGTGTGATTGCGAGTACATTATAATCTGACACTACTCTCTCATGACGTCTCTGTCTCCTTGTCTGTTACTTTAACGGATTGCCGTTAGGCTGCTAGCATCTTCCTCATCGTCAATTGCACTCGTACGTACTGAAACAATTTTAGGCTAAGCTCTACTTCTGTCGATTGTAAGTTGTGTTACTAGATAAAAATTATGATAACTTGAGAGGGCGATGGTATTAACAGCTAAAGCAACTAAAGGATTTGCTCTCCATCTTGCTGACCCGTTGTCACAGAGAATAGAAAGAATTAAACAAGACTATTTGATAGATTCGGTTGCTTGTTGGGCACATTCGCAAGCTTCCACTAACGATAGCAGGACAGCTGGCGAACTACGTGGCATTCACCTGGCGCGTATAAGACGATCTTCATCAGACCGGCAGCCGGGCTCCCGTCCTTCAAAGTGAATAACAGCCATATCCATAGCACATGAGTGCAACTTAACAAGCACCTACTGCGTTGATTGGCATGATCCAGGTCAACGGTATTTTTCCCCTCCTAAAGTCGAAGACGCCATTGACGCTGAACCATCTCTTCACCACCTTTAAATTATTCTCTGTCACCACAACTCCGTGTATAACAATCACTTCACTTCTCCTAAGACAATGCAAATCCTTAACCCAAGTCTATCTCATTCACCAACAGATAATAGTGCAAAACCTGACGCACGTCCCGCCTTCCCACCTCATCGCCGCTTACGTTTCTCACGACGCTCCTTCGCCCGCCTTATCACTGCTGCAACGCCTTTCGCCTTCGCCTTTCTCTGTGTTCTGGTGGAACGCGCTAATCCGCCGTGCCGTCCGCCTTAGGCTACCTGATAACGCATTCCATCTCTTCCTCCAAATGATGAGGGGCGGATGGCACCCTGATGAACACACCTTCCCTTTCGTTCTTAAAGCCTGCGGTGAGCTCCCCTCTTTCCGTTGCGGCTCCTCTGTTCATGCCGTAATTTGTTCAAGCGGATTTGACTCCAATGTCTTTGTTTGCAATGCACTTATGGCTATGTATGCCCGGTGCGACACTTTGAGTTACGCGCGTCAGGTGTTTGATGAAATGTTTCAACAAGGGATATGTGATATTGTTTCGTGGAATACAATTGTGGTGGCATATGCACAGAGTAGAGATGCGGAAGGTGGGTTAATTTTGTTTGCAGGAATGACCGGTGATGTTAAAGTTCAAGGGGATGGTGTTAGTCTCGTCAACGCCCTTTTTGCATGTGCCTCTCTGGGCACGGGGTCGAGGGGTAAGCAGGTGCATGGTCATGCGTTGAGGACTATGTTGATTGAGGATGTGTTTGTGGGAAATGCTCTGGTGGACATGTATGCCAAATGTGGTATGATGGAAGAAGCAAAGAGGGTTTTTGAGAGGATGAAGGTAAAGGATGTGGTTTCTTGGAATGCGATGGTTACAGGGTATTCTCGAATTGGTTGCTTTGAGGATGCTTTTGCGCTTTTTAAGAAGATGAGGCAAGAGAATGTGAAATTGAATGTTGTGACGTGGAGTGCTGTGATTGCCGGGTATGCGCAGAGAGGACATGGATACGAAGCCTTGGATGTCTTTAGGCAAATGCAGTTTTGTGGATTGGAACCCAATGTTGTTACTCTTGTGTCACTTCTTTCAGGTTGTGCTTCTGTTGGAGCATTGCTACTTGGGAAGGAGACACATTGCTACGCCATCAAACGTGTTTTAAGTGCAGACGGGAGTCACCCAGATGATCTTATGGTGATTAATGCCTTAATCGACATGTACGCCAAGTGCAAGAGTGTCAATGTGGCACGTGTTATGTTTGATGCAATTGCACCAGAAAACAGGGATGTTGCAACTTGGACTGTTATGATAGGTGGTTATTCTCAGCACGGAGAAGCTAATGATGCCCTGGCACTTTTCGCTCAGATGTTCCAGCAAGATAAACTTGTAAAGCCAAATGCTTTTACTCTATCTTGTGCTCTTATGGCTTGTGCTCGTTTGGCTGCACTGAGATTTGGTAGACAAATTCATGCATATGTACTGCGGAATCAATATGAGATGTTGATTCCGTTTGTGGCCAACTGCCTGATAGATATGTATTCACGATCAGGAGACATTGACGCCGCTAGAGTTGTATTTGATAACTTGAAGCAAAGAAATGTTGTTTCATGGACATCCTTGATGACAGGTTATGGCATGCACGGTCTTGGCGACAAAGCTCACTGGGCTTTTGATCAGATGAGGAAAGAAGGGCTAGCACCTGATGGTGTAACCTTCCTTGTTATGCTCTATGCTTGCAGCCACTCGGGAATGGTTGATCAAGGGTTAAAATACTTCGATGGCATGAGCAAGGAGTTTGGTATTTCTCCAAGGGCAGAACACTACGCTTGCATTGTTGACCTGTTGGGTCGTGCTAATCGCTTGGATGAAGCTGTGGAGCTCATTGAAGGCATGCCAATGGAGCCAACCCCTATAATATGGGTGGCACTGCTTAATGGTTGCAGAATTCATGCTAATGTGGAACTTGGGGAACTAGCTGCAAATCGACTGTTAGAATTGGAGTCAGAGAATGATGGGTCATATACGCTCCTTTCAAACATATACGCAAATGCCGGGCGTTGGAAGGACGTGGCCAAGGTTAGATCATTGATGAAACATACTGGGGTTAAGAAGAGGCCTGGTTGCAGTTGGGTACAGGGAAAGGAAGGCGCTGCAACCTTCTTTGTGGGTGACCGAGCTCATTCGCAATCTCAAAAGATATACGAGATCCTTGCAGGTTTGGTACAGCGCATAAAAGCCATTGGGTATGTTCCACAGACGAGCTTTGCACTCCATGATGTGGATGATGAAGAAAAAGGTGATCTACTTTTTGAACATAGTGAGAAGTTGGCTCTTGCATATGGAATTCTAACAACAGCTCCGGGGACGCCCATCCGAATCACCAAGAATTTGCGCATATGTGGTGATTGTCACTCCGCAATTACCTTCATATCCATGATCATCAATCATGAAATTATTTTAAGAGACTCAAACCGCTTCCATCATTTCAAAGAAGGATCTTGCACCTGCAAAGGCTATTGGTGATACTGGAATGCTGCAGTTCCAGTTGAGTTATGTAATTTATACTATTAAAATATACATTTTTGTGTTCCTTAGAATTTTGGAGTCGGGAATCAATAAGTTGCTCTTTTCTTTTTGCTGATAGATCCATTTTTTTCCATTCAGTGTTCAGAGTAATTTTCACCGGATCCATATCTTTGCCACACCCTCCACAGCAGTGGAGCTGGCTGCTTCATTGCAGCGACACTTTATCAGCTTTATTTTACTGCTACTCTGATAACTTTCATTATGAAAATAGATCAGTAACATTTGATGCTAACCTTAAATGCCTTACAATTTAATCTTAACTAGACATCTAATTTGTTATGGTTTAGATCAGCACATATATACCAAAAGTTGACAAAAATTATTTGTTAGATCGGGAATTGAGGATACCATTTTGGAGACTCTATTGAACAAAAGGATATCTAGAAATATAACATTCCCTTACACGAGATGCCCCATCCCTGGCCAGAATGCCTTCAAGATCTCCAATAATTCTGGCCAACCATATCTCCAAATTTCTTTGGATCTCTTTCAAATTGTTTCTAATGGAATCCAATGACCGCCTCATCGTCAGTTTGGACTGACTCCCCAGTTCATCACCATAGTAACTTTTCCCAACCTCTGTTTGCAGTGCTATTAGCTTCTGACCAGTTTCTGATGCACGCTGCTGCAGTCGAAATCCTTCAAGCAGAAACTCTGTTTGCCTTTGTGTTCGAAACTCAGGACTGAGTGTGGATTCACAAGGATCACTTGCTTGCTGAGGAAAACAGGAAAAAGAAGAATGATTTTCAAGCAAGGTGTCATGTTCTAGTGTCCCTAAACATACACAGCTTTAGTCCTCGATGAAAATTTAGAATTTCAACATGTAAAAGTGTATTTAAAGAAAAGATAATCTGGATTTGATGATGATGAACCTCGTGAAAATGGAATTTATTCTGGATTTGATGATGATGAACCTCATGAAAATGGAATTTATTCAACAGGACTCAATCATTAAAAATAATAATATCACCAGCCCCTTCAGACCAAGAATGTGCATTACCAAAGGCATCCTAGCACAAGTAGAACATTTTCAATGAAATCTTTCAATTTCTTGTTTTATTATGTTCAAGTCTATGTATTCCCTTTTTCACTGAAACCATCTTATGTATTAGAGCCAACCAAAATGTTGAATTCTAATTGTGTGAATTGAACTTTTGAAAACGACTTTCTATTTAAAGAATCATTTTATACTTAGGTGCATCAATTAGCGAACTTTAACTGTTGAGAATCTGCGAGTAATATAAAATTTCTACCAGTAAGGAAGACTAACAGGTTTACTAGTAACATAAACAATCAACGTGTTTCCTATCTTCTTGACTTGGCATCGGCGTATAATCCAATAAAAAGATCAACTAACACATAGAAGCCTTTTAATGCTTTTCAGTCGTAAACTTTCTTTGATACTGAAATTTCCGGCTTTTCTCTTTTTTTTTTTTTAAACCTTTTCAAGAAACAGCAGGATATCCCAAATTAAGTCTCAGTTTACTAATTTTTTTTCCCCGTTTCCATGGCCATTTTTGCTTAAATATGACAGGGGATCAATATATTCCTCAGGGTATTGTTCATTCGATCATTAAGGTGATAACATGAATGGGGTATGTGGATGCTTATTCTACTTACAAGACAGATGATATGACATCGCAGTTATATTTAACAAAATAGTAGCATTCACAAGAGGAACTTGCATAATCAGCCAGTTAAAATTGCTACCCAAAGCAACCATGCAGCCCCCTTCCGCATTTGAGGGGCGAACATATCTTAATATGATGCTCAAGTAAGGTAACAAGGTTCCTCAAAGCAGTCAAGGTTGAAAGATAATGCAAAAATTTGAGCAGCTGAAAATAGAATCACTGATAGAGAAGTCTTACCATTCTTCTGCATAGGTCATCAATCTTCCCAGCAAGAGCCTGATATCTCTTAGCTTGCTTCCTCATTACTGAGGGCACCTTAGTCAGATCACTTTTACCAATTTTTTCCACATTCAGCAATTCCTGTTCAAGTAACTTTAGCTTAGAGAAAACTCCTGTTGATTCACCATCTACCTTCCAAGGGGACTCCCTTCTGAAAATACAACAAATGTTGCCCTTTCATTAATGCACGGTTCAATAACTTGTACATTGGCAACAATAAGTATATTATTGAAATTTACCTTGCCACAAAATGCTTCATATGGTAAATTGATTCAAGAGATTCATATTGTGATTCATACTGTACATCCTGCAAGAACAAACATTTCGGTTCAAAACAATGGGAACCACCTTAAAACAAAACTCAATTGAGTGCTAGTACTGCCCAGGCCAAATTAAATTTCTCATTACAATTCACTTTTTCTGCCCATATATTATCTGGTTAGAGCTTAAATATTATCCTTGGTTTCTTGCTCACTAGCTTAATCCTTCGTTAATACGGTATCACAGCCTCAAGCGGTCATGTCCTTGAGTGTCAGCATTATATTTATCAAAATAAAACAGGCACATGAAAGGTTGAACAGCTGGTCATGGAATTTTAAATGCCATTGTTGGGGTATAAGATAAACTTAATGTATCCAAATGTAAGTCGTAATGGGAAATTGATAATTTTAACCAGCAGTATGATAAAATGAAAACCACACAAACAATGAAACACTAATAGATGGGAATAAAGTTGTAGGCCACAAGCCCCTTCATACTCTTCATGAAGATAAGTTCAAGCAGCATAAAAACAATAGTATATTACAACATGGAGGGTAAAAACAAAAAAATGCAATGTTTGATATGGCCACAATAGTATATTACAACATCAGCAATGGTCATTCTAAAATCTCAAAGATGCAATGTTTCATACACCCTCAGAGGAGGGTAAAAACCAAAAAAACAAACAAACAAACAGTAATTGCCAATTGCAGACCAAAGAGCAAGAAACAATTAAAGTATTTAACAACAATACTTTATAACAGCTCATAGGTTGCCAACCGATTAAAGAGATTAGAGTGATAGACGCGGTTAACTAACATTCCTATTACCACTACAACATATCTAGGAACAAAATACCTTTGTATTTTACCAAGGATGCAATATTATTGAAGCCTAGTTTGTTAAGGTTTTTAATTTGAATCAAAAGATAGATATTACTACTTCCTAAAGAATTTGATATGGTTGTTATACGATGTTGACTCTCCTGTGGTCCTGCCATATCAACAACTTGATCACATAATCACCAATTATAAAAGGATAGACTCTTTGTCGTCAAGCCATGGATAAGCGTGGTCCATTCAATGATGAAGCTTCAACCAGCAACAAGAAATTGGCAGCAAATTTTGAGTTGGCATTTTAGTCAACTATATAAACATATCCTTTTCACTCACATGGAAAGGACAAAATGCAAACTCAAACATATCACAAATGAGGAATTCTTGGATGCACTCACAACAAACACTTCTAAAATTATTTGAAAATTGAACTTCAAACAAATAAAGTAATTTAAATACTTTTCATCACGGACATTCTCAACTCCGAGGACCGGAAGAGATAATGCATAGCCAGATTTAGGATTCAGCATATAATTACTCAAAAAATCATTTTCCCTCACAGCGTCATGCACAAAATTGAGATTAATTAATTATTCTAAATTCTAAAGTTTCCAAAATCAAAGTGATTCCTTGTCTATTTATTTCCTCATATTTCCCAAGAGTTAAAATTAAGACTATTTAAAAAAAAACAAAGAGGAAGAAAATTCAAACCTGCCAGATACTACTAGCACGCTCAGTCCAAAACTTAGAAGCGGAGGCCAAAAACTCGGAACTAAAACCGAAATTACCGATTTGCCCATCATCAGCACCACCATAACACTCTCTACTCTCGCACACACCGAGTTCCTCCTCCTCCTCTTCCTGATGCTGATGATAATGCTGCTGCTGCTCCACCTCAAACTCACAGCCTCCCCTAGACATAAACCCGATCATATCTTCCAATTCTTGGACTCGCTTATCAGACTCCAGCTTCTCCCTCTCCAATTCCTCAATCTTCGATCTCAAGCTCGCCATCTCCTCCGTCGCCGCATCGATCTGCTGGAGCAGCCGCTTCTCCTCCGCCTGCCACGCGTTCCTGTGGCTCGCGAAGATCTCCACCACCCTCGCGTTAGCCTTCGAGTCCTCTTTCCTCCTCGACTTCATTTGCTTCAGCTGCTCCTCCGCCGCCCTCAGCCTCGCCTTCAGCTCCTCCTTCGCTTGTGATGAGTTCTTCGGCAGCGACGCTAGGAACAATGAGAAGCTCATTCCTATGTACAACCTGAGAAGCTGCTGAAGCTGCTTTGCTTCTTCTTCTTTTGCCGCCATAAGAGAGTGAGTGAAGTTTATTTTTATTTTTATTTTTTTTTAAGTCTGGGTTTGGAGTTTAAGGTGAGTGAAAGTTGGGTTTGGTTTTGTTTTGTATGGTTGGAGACTTGGAGGTTGTGGCCACTGGCCAGTGGAGACACAGTGTCATTATTATTATTATTATTATTATTATTATTATTATTATTATTATTATTATTATTATTATTATTATTAAAGAGAGAGACTTCAAATAAAAATTTGAAAAAAAAAAGAACGAAAAACCCTTTTGTATTATTTTTTATTTTTTAACCTGATTCACGATCTGCAGTTAAAAAAAGAAAAAGAAGAAAAGAGTAATTGTTTTCTGCAGAGTTAGCATGATTTGTCATGCATCTAAAACAGTGAACGGGCATGTCTGTCAATGAGAGGCGAAAATTTATTTCTATTTATTGTACCTTCAACAACATTCACAGATTCGCTCATTGTCACTTCCGTCCCCGTTGGCCCGGTGCCAGAAATATTTATAATTTCATATCCCCTCGGTGACAATAAATCTTAAATATTAGTTGTAAGTTATATATATGGAGCCGGCTACTTTGCACCCGTTATATGTAATCCCCCAATTTTGTCTTTAATAAACCAACCGTTGGATATTATCAAACGGTTGGAAATGATACATATAGAAAACGGAAAGTAACCTAATAAACGAGTTAGAAACCGGTGACAAAAAACATAACTATCTGGTTACAAGCAGAAAAGACGTTCTGAATGCAAGAACTGGTTATATGCAATTATACGTTAAAGGATCCATCCAAATTTCAGGTAAAAAATTCACATATAATGGCATCAATTTATTCTTTGGAGAAAGACGTCTTCTCAATCTGGGCAATCTCAAAATTTGAAATAGCATGTGATTTGTAGCAAATGGAGATAAGCGGAAAGTCTACTTCTTAATTTCAAGTTCCTCGCGCATTCACATATGTTCTCCACACCTACTGGGATCATTTACAATCCCCTTCTTTAAACACCCACCAATCTTCTAAGTTCAATGATGCAGGACTGTTTCTCTTGTATAACTGTCCGCGTGATGCAAAAACCCTCGATTCACATTCCTCTTCGTTTTAATTATAGATGACAATCCCTTTGGCTCGATATTCCAAATAAAACCCTTTTCTTTGAACCCAAAATTATTAAATCAATTTAAACGAACTTGAAAATGATGTGAGATGTTCAAGCATTTTCAATAACATGGTTCTATTGGTAATTAGGAGATACGAAATTCTCGATTACACGATCAAAATTATTTTTTTTTTGTGCACCTTAGTCGATCGAAGAACAAAAGTTTTACCAGGAAAAAATTATGCAACCTCTTCTATCTAATCTATTCTATTTTTGCCGTTAGATTACAATAGTTTCAATCCAACGGTGACTTTTCTAAAAGACAAAATAGGGGGATTACTTATACCCATTACAAGGCAGCTGGACCCTATATATATATATATTGTTTTATTGATAGTTAATATTTTGCACATCGACTCATCTTAATTTAGATATAAATTTGTAATAAAATGATATGAGATAGATAAAGGTATTATTATTTTATCACCTAATATTTTTAAACATATTATTTTATCACTAATATATTTTTATAATTATTTTATTCATTTAATGTTTCAATTTTTATCATTTTACTATCAAACCACTAACTGTACTAATAAATTATAAATTACTAATGTTACAGTGATGTTTTAAGAATTTCAAAAAGTATAATATTTATACTTTTATCATTTAATTATTTTAGGTATACAAAATAGTCAATTGATAAAAGTATTTTTTTTTTGTATATAATTGATTTTGTATTTGTTAATTTAGAGAATGAAATTACACTTACACAATAATTATCAAAATATTTTGATGATAAAATGATATAAAAAAAATTAGATAATAAAATAATAATGACCCATATAAATAATATGACGCAATGCGGATGTATACTCTCTTAAGTAATTATTTACAGAACAATACATCAAGATCGAATTATTGAAAATTTATTACAGTAAACAATTAGACAAATCACTGAAGACTTAAAAGGAAAAATCAATGGGCGTTGGGATACCCTGGGAACAAATGACTCTGGTAACGATGCACATGTAATAAAGTATAGCTCCACCCAATTGTTCCTTCAAAATAAATTGATATTATTAACATAAAGACGACCATGAGAGGACACTCTACTCCACTCACATTTTGTGAGGAGATAAATTATAACATTTAATTTCACAATGATTTTGTGGGGGAGAGGAAATTTATTGTTTATCAGTGGCTCTCTCCTAGTGGAGAGTGAATTGAAAGAGATACATCTTAGGTAGATCAACTTTAAAATATAAGAAGCGATAAAAGAGACATGTATATGGTCATGAAGCTGACCCCAGTCACGCTCGTGATTATAGCTATCAATTTATTATATATTGAGGATGGTAAATTGGTTGGTCTAAGTTCGATAATAATCCAATTCAATTGGAATAAATAATATCTATTCAAAATCTTTTGGATATAAAATAGTGAAAAATTATATTTGGTATAATATCTATTTACCCGTGTGTCGTTTCTTTTTTTATAATTTCAATTTGCCAAACCCTAGATTATCTCTCTTCACTTGACATGTCAACTGCTCGTCGTTCACTAGTTAGTAGTTACTAATATCGATTTGTCAATCATCCCTCCCCAGCCATTGATATCGCCTATCATCGCTTGCTTGCAAGTTATTGACATCAATTTATTCACGACTCTGCTCTCTCCTCTTCAGCATTTTAGCTTCTTCTTCTTATTGAAGATATCTTAGTAGACTTTATCTAAGTACATTAGAGCTCTTCGTACATACTCAAAATGAATATAGGTTGAATGAAAAGGTATCATACTCGTCTCACTTCTACACTTTATTTAATTTTGATAATATTTATTCTATTCTATTTCGTCAATGTCCTTTTTGTTTTTTTATTTAAACAAAGATAAAATTCATAAAGATAATGGTGATGAATGGAGAAGAATAGAGAATTGACTGATAATGATGATGAAGAGGAGATACAAAATAGTATTTATTTTATTTTATTTTATTTGTACGTGCTTGATGCTCAATTCTGGAAGATCATGGTCATAAATAATACGAATTATTTGTTTGTTTAATGCTTTGTTTTAATTTACAGATTTATTATGATGGCCTGGAGACTAAAAGCTTGTAAGTCATATACAAGGCTTATTAGAAGAACACACTTTATGTGTTTAATTTAAAATTAATTTACAATGGATTATAATTTCTTTTCATGAATTTATAATTTTAATATTTGTTATTTGAGACGTTTATTATTTTAAAATTGATATTATAATTTAATATCATTTTAATCATTTTATATTATTATTTTTTATTTTATATTTTTATATAAAAAATTTTAAAGGTTCATAAATATCCATATGGATATGTTCATATCCATCATATAGAAATATAGAATTATGAGTTTTCACTAGGATAATCATCCACATCTAACATATTTGTCATACCTTATATATAATAGGAAGACTAGAGAGCATAGACCCATGGACAAAGAAAAGAGAGTGAAAACTTGACCTCCTTTATGCAGAAATGATTACCCATCGTCTTCCTTTTTCCAGAAAATGATGAATGCTTTTTAGCTTTTGTAACCATCACGATTCACGAGCCGCACTACTCACTAGTCCAAAAAAAACTATTACTTCTCATTTGTCACTATCCCTCGAATAGTAGCAGCAAGCAGCACTATTTTTTTTTAGCCCCTTTTTAATTTCAAGTAAATAAATTAAAAGGAAAAAAACATTGAAAACAATACTAGAGTAACAAGTATAACGATACCAACAACCAGAGCCCACTTTCCTATTTCGTGGAGATTCCTCCCAGGCAAGATAAGTTAAAACAAATAATGCAGACTTTTCCATTCCCAAGAGATTTTTCTGTCAACGGCCCTACACTTACTTTTCCTTCATATCTACATAACTTGGATTTTGTTTTCTTCCTCCAATATTACCAAATGTGAAAACCACAATGTCAATATCAATAATTTTCAAACTTTTATTTTTAAAAAAAGTAAAACAAAAAAAGATATTAAAAGATAAATCCAACATGGGTATAGCTAAAAATCTAATTTATGTTGAGTTAACTCTTTAAGACTTTATACCAAGTCATTTATATTCAATTTTCTTACAATTTTTTGTGTGATAATATTTCTTATAGTATATTTCTTCTGTTAATTACACTTGAAAAATGTTGAATTTTCCGCTCCATATGATTGTGTTTGTTTTGTGAGTTTTGTTAGATTTATGATTCAAAATGTTTATTACCAAAAGTTTATCGAGAATGAAGAGATTGTTTGGTGAGATTGTGTGTAACACCCACTTTTTTTTTATTTCCTCTTTTGCCCTTATTAAATTGAGTATGATAGTTATTATTGAGTATTCGTGTGTGAGTAAAATTTACCAAATTATTTTAAATAAGTTACATAAGTTATTAGTTTTTATAAAAAAAAAAGAGAATTTTCTTAAAACTCACATTTTCTTGCTTTTTATTTTTTTATTTTTTAAAAAGTATTTATTAAGTACCAAGTATTTAACAGAAATCCATCTTTTAAAGAGGAGGCCGTCTTTTATTTACAAACCCTAGAAAAAAAAAAAACATAAGCCTTTGGAGAAGAAAAAAAAAGTTTTATAACTTCTTTATTTGGTGTTTGCCTTAAGGTATTGTTGAGTGTTAGAAATTGTATATTTATAAAGGAGAAAATCGTCATTTTACACTTCAAGTCTCACTAACATTGCTACTTTGATGTATTTAAGTCTTTTGTTATTTAATTATGTGTGTTTTGTTATAATTAAGTATTTTATGTATTTTAGGGGCATCATGATCGTTTCACAATGAACGAGTGATCAGACAACAAAACGGACATCACTTTTGAACTCATGACGGTCGAAAACCTTAGGAGGAGTATAAAAGAAAAAATGACATTGTTCACATGTACGGTACTATTTATGTTACTGTTCACGACACTGTTTGCACATACAGTTCGATGACATGGCGTTGACCGATGACATGGCATCGACCGATGACATGGCATCGACCGATGACGTGGCAGCATTTGATTTGATGAATGATGTAGCATTGATTGCTTATGTGCGTTGACCGATGATGTAGCATTGACCGATGATGTGTCACGATCTTATTGGACTAAAATTCTTATGTACTGTTGATCGATGATGTGGCAACAATTCAGTGGACCAAAAATCTTGTGTATGGTACATGCACATACATGGGATTATTTACTATTCAAACTGTGTCACTATTCAAGCCGCTACCATTCAAACCGCGTACTGTTGACTGATGACGTGGCGCAATCCTAAGTCCGAACTATTTTAATCTGATGGTCACGATTTACTCAATGTATCTATAAAAAAGGGCTCTCTCCCCCTAATTTGAGACCCCTGAATCCATTTTTTAGCTTAATTTTCTGTAATTACTTATTCATCTTGTATTTTCTACGTATTTTAATAAATTTCTATTTTACCTCTAGTTCAAAAATGAGTAGCTAATTTTCTTTCAATCTTGGGTTGAAGGTGAAGTCTCAACATGTTCTATGGGCTTAATTTGGTAAATTTATTTTCTCTTCCCCTCTAATATTTGTGGATGTTTTGACTTGTCGTCGATAAATAATAATAATCTTGTCTAGATACCGCCTTGGTTAAACCAGCACCCTAGTACAAGGTTATTATTATTTGGCATGAGGTGTGGTTCATGAGTTGTGGTTTATGAGGTGTGGAAACCCCTCTCATGATTTAATTGGTATTAATAAGAAATATTTAGCCCATGGAGCATATTGATGCAGATCCAGATACCCAAGTGCTTTATTTCAATAGATTTCGTTTCAGTTTATTTTTACCAATTTAATTTAAATTATAGATCACTTCCACCACAAATCCAACCACCCACTTAAGAAAATTAATTCTACACATAATTAAAATCCACCTCCTCATGGGATCGACACTCGTCACCATTAATCTATTCTACAATAGATTCGTGAGCTTGCGAGTTCAATAAAATTTGCACAACATGTATTACGTATTTTTTTGACTTATGTCATTTATTTTTATTAGTTGTTTGCGTTTAATTACTTGTAGTATGATTTAAGTAATATGTGTGTGTTTGTAATGTTGTGATGATGTGAACAATATGTATTCCTTGCTTGGAATCCTTTTCTTTATTTAGAAGCACGTGAATATGTTTACATATCATGGAACTAGACACCCTAAGCTTTTTATTGATAGGTTTTGTGTTGAAATTCTATGAGTATGCAAATTGTCATGGTTTTTTCAAATTGGGTTACTGGTGTTGAAAATTTTCGATTTTCAGCAGCAGTTCTCACTATTGGAAATTTTTCTGTAAGGTTACACATCCTTAAAAATTATAGTGATTTTTGTATCAACATATCTATTTCTCCTATGCATGTTTAATTTTGCAGTTTTATTCTTTATGGTTAAATTATTAAAATCGTAACGTGTGGCTGGCTGGGTACTGCAGATTTAGAAACTGTTTTCTAGAATTCTAGAATCTGAAACATGTAACAGTTGGGCTAATTTATGAATATTACATGCCATGTTAGGATTTTATAATGAAATTTCAATCTTTCCTATTTCTTTAAAAACGGGAATCGCGATTTTTGGGCATGTAAAATAAAAGATGTAAATTTTTGAAATTCTGTTTTTAAAGCTGGAATTTTCTAGATAGATTAGATGTTCTCATAAATAAGATGCTTTTAAAATAGTTTCAAGCGTCCAAAAATTATAAATTTTAATTATATGCTTTCTGAATGTGTCTTCTGTAATTAGAAAAAAGAAACAAATTAATTTGAGTACTAAAGAATATTTCATGAATTTCCTAAGTGATAAAGGTATGACTTGGTTAATGCTAGACAGTTTGTTACTTTGGTGAAATGTCAATATTCTGACTTGATTTTCGCTCATACTATTTTTTGTGAAATTTTGTATGCAATGCTATGCATGTTCATAGTATCTTTGTAAATTTTCATGGTTTTCCGACATGTGCATAGGTTATTAAAAATCAGCATGTACAAAATACTGATACTTTTGTCTAAAATATGTATAAGTATTGAGCTAGTATAAGTGCCTATGATTTAAAGATGATTAGGATTATGTTTAAGGTTAGAGATGATATTGATAAGAATATTTTTATGATGATTATAGGATGTGGGTGAGCTTGTTGGTTTGTTCTTGAGGTATTGAGTTGATTACTGTGGATCGAGGTAAGTAGATTAATGTATGATATATTTTATAATAAATACAATTTATGTTATAAGAATTATGTTTAAATAGAAATTTTTACAAAAACTGATTTTTAAATATTTAAATGAATTTTTCAAAATAAAAACACTTTAAAATGAATTTATATAAATGTATTTTAAAATAAATTTTTTCTTAAGAAATTAGTTTTCTTAAACAAAATATTTTTCTTAAAGAATTTTCTAAAAGAATAAAATGTTCAAGAAAAGTTCTTAAATGTTTTAAAGGAATTTAAATGCTATTTATGAAAGGATGTAAGGTGGATTAAAAAATGTTTCAGCTTATAGTTTGTAGTAATGTATAAGATGCAAATGTTATGATGTTATGTAATACTATGGCCAGCTTATTGGTATGATGATGATCTTGTGTAGAAGGATGTTATGAATAATACGGGGTATAGTACCCTGAACGAGGAATAATGAGAAGTATAATACTCTGAATGATGAATGATGATAATGACAAGGCATGAGCTACCAAATATTTATGTTTTAATATTTTTATGAATGTTTTAGTATTTTAATGCTTTTACATGAATTTACCCCTTATGCTACATGAAAATATTATTATAAGAGGTTATAAAATGTTAAAGGTATAATGACAAATGTTTTCAAATATTATGTATGGATTTGATTACAAAGTTGATGGCTCATCTTTTGTCTGTAATATTTTACAGATTGATTAGAGATGTGGCTTAGGTTCTTTGATGGAGAATTTTCTTAGTTGATCTTTGGAGTTACTTTAAAAGATTAAATTTGTCTAGACTTTTTATTTTAGATTAAGGACTTTTATTTCTGAAACTATATCTCAGATGTTTTATGTAAGGATTAAGTTGAAGTATGAATAATGATTGTCTATCTTGAAGTTTATTAATAAGAATAAATTATGTGAAGTTTTATTCTAATTTATTCTTATGTTTTCATAGGTAATTTTTAGGGTGTTACATTGTGAGGAGAAAAAGAAAGATAAGTGGAGGAATATGATACATGAAAATTTTAAAGGAAAAGAATTTTTTAAAAGAATTAAATGTTCAAGAAAAGTTATTAAATGTTTTAGAAGACTTTAAATGCTATTTATGAAAGGATGTAAGGTGGATTCAAAAATTGTTTCGGTTCATAGTTCGTAGTAATGTATAAGATCCAAATATTATGATGTTATGTAATACTGTGGCAGCTTGCTGGTATGATGATAATCTTGTGCACAAAGATGTTATGAATAATGCGGGATATAGTACCCTGAACGAGGAATAATGAAAGGTATAGTACCATGAATGATGAATGATGATGACTACGAGATATGAGCTATCAAATGTTTATGTTTTAATATTTTTATGAATGTTTTAATATTTTTAATGTTTTTACATGAATCCACCCCTTTATACTAAATGAAAATGTTATGATAAGAGGTTATAAAATGTTTAAAGGTATAATGACAAAGATTTTCAAATATTGTGCATGTATTTACTTACCGAGTTGACGGCTCACCCCTCGTTTGTAATATTTTACAGATTGATTAGAGACGTGACTTAGGTTTTTAGATGGAGAATTGTCTTAGTGGATCTTTGGAGTTGCTTTAAAAATTAAATTTGACTAGACTTTTTATTTCATATTAAAGACTTTTTTTTAAACTATACCTTATATGTTTTATGTAATGATTTAGTTGGAGTATGAATAATGATTGTCTATCTTGAGGCTTATTAATAAGAATAAATTATGTGAGCTTTCATTCTAATCTTATCTTTGTGTTTCCATGGGTAATTTTTGGAGTGTTACATTTTGAGAAGAGAAAGAAAGATAAGTGGAGGAATATGATACATGAAAATTTTAAATATTGATACTAGATAATAAAGTCCATCAATACCCTGAATAGATAGCTCATTGTACCTTAATTTAACCCAACCCAACACATCAGTAACCGGCTCAAATCGAGTAAATCATCTTTTATGATTAAGATAAAACCAAACAGAATAATAATTATGAAACTCAACTTCGATGAGAACTTGTCCTCGTCCTCAGCTATGCGACACATTATTGAACACTTCAGATACAACATGGACTCTGTAAGTCTCATTTACTTGAGGGGACTTCTGCTTTCAAGGTAAAAAGCCTAGTTTTCAAGCATTAAGCATATTAGAGCTCCTCCTCTCTCTTTATTCTCTTTCTTTTAAGTTGTTATTGCTAAGGCCTCTGATTTCTGACTTGAGTTGTTTAAGGGTTTTTACCGCCACCGGTAACAATTTCAGCACCCTTCACTATTCTCTTATCTCAGAGATTGACGTATTCTAGGTTCTAATCTCTTGAGGCCAAAAAGTTACGAGCCCATTCTCCAAGTAATTTCTATGTGATTATTAAGACAAATTTCTGATATCAACACCCGTTATTGATGAAGTGACACATCAATAGATATATAAACTGTGCATCCCAACTATAGAGGTACAACAGTATTTTACTGATAAAGTGATATCAATTGAGACAGAAACTGTGTATCCCAACCATATGAAGGTGTGGTATTATTGAAATTATGGACTTAAATATTAAAAGTTGAAAACATAAGGGCACTCACTTGTTGAGGATGTTTAGAAAATGATTGCGGGCTATCTAGTATGACTCGGAACATAAAACTTAAAACCAAAAACTTGGGCTCGGAAGGGCCTCATAAAAGTGGTCCTGAAGCCCATTAAAAACCCAAAAAACAGACAAAATTAATTAACAGCTACATCAAAATCTCTCCGTCTTCCTTTTCTTTTGGTTCTCAAAAATAAAAATTCAAAGTTCAAATGAAAAAGTGAAGTCTGGCAGCGGTGGCACCCGCACATCGACTTCTCCTCACTACGCAGCTCCCAATTTGAATATTAAATCCATTCCCCCGCCACTCTCACTCTCTCAGGTTTCGTCTTATTCAAAACCAACTTAGCAGTTAATGATATTTTTATTTCTTAGTTTCTCTTTCTCATTTTAATTTTAATTTTAAACTTCCAATTTTAAAATTTCTCATAATCGTTTCCAATGCCTCTGTTTGGTTGCTGAAATAGTTGTAGTTTTGGAAAAATCAAAACTTTAAATTATATATATTGAGCTCATTTGAGCAATGAAGGTCCAATTTGACGCTCAGTTTCCTCTTGCTCTTGTTAAATTGACAGAAATGTCCCTCCTAAGTAGGTTCTTTTACAAAAGGCCTCCTGATGGATTGCTTGAATTCATTGAGAGAGTATACGGTTCGTTTTCTTTTTCTTTTGCGTGAATTTTTTATTTTTGGTGAACAGTTTCTACTCTTTTTTTCTTTTTAATGTCATAATTTGTTAATTACATACCAATGGTTTTGGGGTTTATTCATTATGTGCAGTTTTCGATTCGTGTTTTTCGACTGAAGTTGTACTGGATGGAATGTATCAACTGTATTTACATGAAATTCTATCTGAGTTACACGAGGAATTTCCCGATTCAGCGTTTCTCGCATTTAATTTTCGAGAGGGTGAGAAACAGAGTGAATTTGCTGAAATATTATGTGAGTATGATGTTACTGTGATGGATTATCCGCGGCAGTACGAGGGTTGCCCTCTCCTTCCGTTGTCTTTGATTCAACATTTTCTTCGAGTTTGTGAGCATTGGCTTTTGCTTGGGAATCATCAGAATGTTATTCTTCTACATTGCGAGAGAGGAGGTTGGCCACTATTGGCATTTCTTTTAGCTAGTTTATTGATTTTCAGAAAGCTGCATAGTGGAGAGCGTAGGACTCTAGAAATTGTTCATCGAGAGGCTCCCAAAGGTTTCTTGCAGCTCCTGTCCCCTTTGAATCCATTCCCATCTCAGCTGCGTTACCTTCAGTATGTAGCTAGAAGAAATATTACTCCTGAGTGGCCACCTCCGGAACGAGCACTTTCTTTGGATTGCGTTATTCTTCGAGCCATTCCAAACTTTGATGCTCAAAATGGGTGCAGACCTATTATCCGCATTTTTGGTAGGAATTTCCACAGTAAAGGTGGGCTTTCAACACAAATGATCTTCTCCATGTCCAAGAAGAGGAAGACCCTTCGGCATTACCGGCAGGTGGGAGTTTTGATGTTTTACTGTTAGTGATATTACTAATTTATTTACTTTTTCTGGTGATAACGTGAATATTTTCCTGTTGCAGGCCGACTGTGATGTGATTAAAATAGACATACAATGCTTGGTGCAAGGAGATGTTGTATTGGAGTGTGTGCATTTGGACTTGGATCCAGAAAGGGAAGTTATGATGTTTCGAGTTATGTTTAACACAGCATTTATCCGGTCCAACATTCTGATGCTGAACTTTGAGAACCTGGATACTCTCTGGGATTCGAAGGAGCGGTATCCAAAAGGCTTCCGTGCAGAGGTGAATAAATGTTTAAACCATCCCTTAGAATCTTGGATAGATGGGTGAAAGGAAATGCAAATGATTACGAGCGCACAAATTAAGCAATATTGAGTCTTCAAGACTATCTTTTTTCCTTTCTTTCTTTCTTTCATTTTCTGCTTTGTAGATTTAAATAGACCCTGAAACTTTAGTCAGATGTTAAAGGTTCTGCTCTTTATTCTTTTTCCCCTTTTCATATTATCAATCTGTCCAATAATTTGAACGTCAATGTACAGGTTTTGTTTGGGGATGTTGAAAGCATCTCCCCTCCAAGGGCTCCAACTTCAATTTTAAATGGAGAGGAGAAAGGTGGATTACCAATTGAAGCTTTTTCTAGGGTTCGAGAACTTTTCAGTGGGGTTGAGTGGGTTGATAACAGCGATGCCTTGTGGCTACTGAAACAACTTTCCGTCTTCAGTGATGTGAAAGAATTTACGAGAATGCAGGATAGAGGAAGTTCGTACACATCACCCGTGGATTCTGAAGAAGAAAATAATGCATCCAGTGCTGGTGATAGTTTGGATGAAGCATTTGATGTTTTCCCTGAGCCTGTGGTAGATACCGAGAAATTACTGCTGTCGAATGCTGGTGATTCAGTCACCTCACTTTCCAAAAATGACGGCTCTCATGATGTGATTCTTGTTTCAGAGCCTATAGATCAAGTTTCTAATGAAACAGTTCTATCATCTCTTCATCAACAATCATTAGTTCTGACTGAAGGAATTCCACCTTGTTTCCCTCCATCACCTTCTTCTCCACAGTCTATTGCCCCAACACCTCCCCTGCCTCCACCTTCATCTCCAGCTTCAGCATCTGGAGTAATTCCTTTGCCAATGTCTGCATCACCACCACCGCCACCACCACCACCTCCACCTCTACCTTCTTCAACTAATAACAATTTTATTTCACCACCCCCTCCACCCCCTCCGCCTCCCCCACCACCATGTTTCTCTAGTAAAGATTCTTCTCCAATGCCTTTGGAAACTAGTAGAAGACCACCACCTCCTCCACCTCCGCCCCCTCCACCTGGTTTCTCTGGTAAAGATTCTTCTGCAGTGCCTTCTACAAGTAGTATAGTACCACCACCCCCTCCGCCTCCTCCACCACCTAGTTTCTATGGTAAAGGTTCTTCTACAATGCCTCCAACAAGTAGCATAGGACCACCACCCCCTCCAGCTCCTCCACCACCTAGTTTCTCTGGTAAAGGTTCTTCTTCACTGCCTTCAACAAGTAGTATAGGATCACCACCTCCCCCACCTCCTCCCCCACCTAGTTTCTCTGGTAGAAGCTCTATAGTGCCTTCAACAACCAGTAAAGGACCGCTGCCGCTGCCACCACCAGCAGGTCCTAATTCTTCTAAAGCCCTTTTGTCAGCCCCGCCACACCCCTCTCCTACCTCTAGATCTAGTCAACCATCTTTTCGTCCACCGCTACCGCCACCCCCACCACCAGCTCCGCCTTCCTCCTTGGGTAAGATAACTAACAAGCTACAGCCTGCACCTACTTCCCAACCAGCAGTACCTCCTCCACCACCACCTCCAAAATCGTCCTCTGCCTCTATACCTATGGCACCACCTCCTCCTCCTCCCTCCATAGGTTGTAAGCCCATTAATGCCCCTAGGCCACCTCCGCCTCCTCCTCCTTTAGGACCTGCACGGTCAGGTGCAGTCCCACCGCCTCCACCACCAGCACCCAAACTTCCTACTGCTCCTTCTCCACCTAGTCGTGGTGTAATGCCAAGCCCTCCCCCACCACCTGGAGTGAAGAGTTCCAGTGTGCCCCCACCACCACTCCCATCTGTTGGAAAGGTTAAAGTGACATCAGGGCCAGCAAGCCATGGTAGAGGTCGATTAAACAGTGGAGTTAGTCATGCTCCTAAGAAAGCTTCATTGAAGCCTTTGCATTGGGTGAAAGTTACCCGAGCAATGCAAGGGAGTCTATGGGCTGATTCTCAGAAACAGGAAAATCACTCAAGGTACGAAAATTTGTATATTTATTTTACATCACCTTTATGATGGTTTCTGTTGGATGCTATACACTATCTGTGTTTTGATTGATGAATACTGAAAAGTTTTGCTGGGATAAAATGTTTTATTCCCTAAATCAAATCAGCATATAGTTTCCTCTTTTGCTGCTTGAGTGTTAGTTTTGTCTATTGAATGATAATCATATGTTTTGTCGCATTTTTTGGAAATGAACTTAGGATAGCCCTTTGACATTTAAGCATTACCTTCACTCTTATTGTGTTTTCATTTGTGATACCATTTACTGCTGCTGCATTCGTTGAATTATGTACATCCCTTTTTGTTTCTTAGCTTGCCACTGTTCTTATTTTCATATCAAAACTTGTGATTTGGGGTTGGGTTTAGACTTTTTTATCTCTTTTCTCCAGTGAAGATGAATAAATTTTTGTGTAGGGCGCCTGAAATAGATATTTCGGAACTTGAAAGTCTGTTCTCAGCAGCTTCAGATGGAAGTGGCACTAACAAAGCTGGAGTTCGACGTGGTTCTAATATCAACAAACCTGAGAAAGTACAATTGGTAATTTTTTCCCAGATATTTTTTTATCACTCTTATGTGTTAAAAATAGCTCTTAACATCTGAGAGAAACTAACTCTTTTATAACAAAATGATATATTTGTTCCCTGTGTGTCCCTCTTTCCTATAGAAAACTGCAGTAAAGAGAAATTAATATCAGAAAGTCCATGTCTGCTTGAAAATAACAATGAAAACGGTAAGATTTGTGCGAAACTGGGGTGGGGGCAAAGAACAATATGTCTAAAAGCTGAAAACGAACAACAGAATTTTTGGGGATTCTAGAGAGGAAAATGTCAATTCGCTGTGGATAGAGCTTGGTTTCTAGCATCTCTTTGGGCCTCAGTTTCAACGGAGTTTCAAGATACTTTGTTTTTCTTCATACAATTCAAAATTGGGAAGGAGTTTTAGATTAGGTTGCTTTTGTCTTTTGGGAAGGTTCTTGACTTTTTGCCTTTTGATACTGTTTAGCCCTCTCAGGATAGAAACTTTATTTTATGAGATACTTTATTAATTGCAAATTCTTGGGGTGTTTTTGGGCCTAGTGGAAATCTTGTTCACCTTTTGTAAATTTCTTTCTATATACAAATTACTTAACTTTTTCTCCAATTAAAAAAAAAGGCTAAAAGGAGATAAATTTCTGGCTATAGCCATAGATTAATGCTTTGGTTGTATATAGGACCTTATTAGTGCTCTTATTACTCTACATCAGCAAATATGAAGTTTCTAGGTGTATCTTGCTGAATTTTCAGGTGGAGTTTGATCTAATTATATATATCTTAAGGCATCTTTTGAGTATAGTTTGTGATATATCTAATTGATAACAATACACATTTGGTCTGTTTGAACAGACATGTCATCATAATTATTAATATTTTTCTGTTGTTTCTATAATTGATCCGTTCTCATCTTTCCTGCTGTTGCTACTTTGTAATTGTTGTTATCATAGCACTAACTCTATAAAATTATTCTTTTTTGTGTGTGTGTGTGTTTGTGTACATAAATATTTATTTAATTTGCTTCTGTTTCTGACAGGTTGAGTTGCGTAGAGCATATAATTGTGAAATAATGCTCACGAAAATAAAAATTCCTCTGCCAGATATGATGGTAAATTTACATTTCCTTTCTCTGTACTACACATGATAAGAAATTGGTTTGGACAGTTAACAATCAGTTTCCATTGAATTCATTGTCTACTGGGATATTAATTGTGAAATATATTTGTTTGACAAAAGAGTTCTTAATTTTTGAGTTTAATCCATGCATTTTATATAGCATTATAATATCACAATGTGATTTATTCTCTTAGTGACTGCCTTCAAAGCCTTACTTAAAATGAAAAATATAGCGACCAAGGATCGAATCAAAATAGTAAAGTACAAGTTACTTGTTAAGTAACACCAAATAAGACTCAATAAGAAAAACACATTGGGAAAACTCAATCAAGCTTAAAAAAGTAATGAAATAAGACGCTAAGCTACTAAAATCTAAACTAGAGTTGGAATATATGAAATAACTCTTAAATAAGGCCAGTTTGTCCTTCTCACCCCTTCTACTGGGATATGAGAAAGAGACATTGCACCAGGTTAGGGAGTTTGCTCAGCGATTCGTTTGGACCTTTTGCTTGTTTTGCATTGATCTTTCATATCAGTATGATTGTCTAGTGGAGAGTTAAGGGGTGCATTTTATTGCCTCTTTTCTTTTGTAATCTAAAGAAACAAGGCTTTGCTGCTGCTGGTTTTTCAGTTCCATGAGTGATCTTTAGTTTGCTACTAGTATTATGTTTAATATTGTTGCTTCTGTTATCTATTGAGCAATGATTAAAAGATAACTTTTAGAAATCTAGGGTGGAGAATTCAATTTCATTGCTTGAGAATTGAAATAATGGTTGTGGCTGGCTACGTTGTTTTTTGCAAAGCAGAACACTCTGTGTCACCTTTGAATCCCTTTTTTGGCAGTTTTGATTATAAGGTATTTTATTTTCGATGTTGATAATCCTAAATTTGGTTGTTCTTGTTACTAGAATGCAGTTCTAGCTTTGGATTCATCAGCTTTAGATATTGATCAAGTTGAGAATCTAATCAAGTTCTGTCCAACTAAGGAAGAGATGGAATTGTTGAAGGTAATCTACACATTTCTAGCCTATATGTATGCATGTATGTGTGGCAGGGTTGTATCTTGCTTCTATTGGGATGATGTCTTTGTTGTATTGGTAGGAAGCACAGTCAGGCACTTCTGAATACTCTGTATGAAATAGCATACTTAGAGTGTCACCAAAAGGCTATTCAAATAAGATTTTATTACTTATTTGAAGAGCCATATTAATATTTAAAGCGCCAAAAGACACTGCAATTAAGATTCTTCAAATAAGAAATGACTCTCTCTCTTCAAATTTGGAGAGTTGATTTCTCCCTCTTCAATTTATATTCTATTACTTTTTATTGAAGAAAGTGAGAGAAATGCTTTAATTGCTATTGACTTTTTCTTTAAAAAAAAGAATTATTTGATTAAAATAGTATTAACTTATTTCTATTTGAATAGTCTTTTGGAGAATATCATATTTTTTTCACCCTTCTATTTGCCACATAGGTAAGCAAATAGATATTTGAAGAGTAAAATTTATATAAGCTTTTGGAGATGCTCTTAGGAGTTATTTATTATTTTTTTCCCAGTAGAAAATGCAATACAGCAAAAGCCATATCTAGTGTATGAATGGGTGCTAATGTAATCTAAGTTATGGTTTTCGGATGAACTCTTTGCTGTTCCACCCCTGTCCTTGAGTTCCCAATAATTTGCAGTGAAACAAAACTGAAATACTAGAGAAGAAAGATTAGAGTTAGGAAAAGCCTGCACATTTTGAACAGGCAATGAATGTTTATTTTATATTAAAAAAACAAAAAAAGAAGAAGAGGAAGAAGAATAAGGTCTCATTCTTTTTGGACGTTAAGGTTTCAGGCTCGTATTTTTGTCTGTGGTCCACTGATTCCTGGAAATTTTTAGGTAGTTTTAAAATAGCTATATTATAATGAATTTAAGCATTTTGTTCTTGTCAAAAGAATTTTTTTTTTTTTTAAAAAGAAAAAATTATAGTTTTGGCTACATTGATTGTACTGGCCAACTTGATACAGTGAGGTCTGAATCCCATGTACGCTCACTTAAACAAATATGATGTCTTTTCCCTCATTCTTTCTTTTTAATCAACTTCGTCATTCTTCTATTATGGCTAGGGGTCTTTGTTTCTTTCCATTTTCTTTGGTATATGTTAGGTGGATGAATTCCATTATTCTTTCTTTCTAAAATATGATTATTTTCATTAATTTGGTATAAGGTAATTTTAGTAAGTTTTATTTAAAATTGTAGATAGGGAGGGTACCGTGTAAGTTATTGGTAAACTTTCCACTTTTGTTCATCTTCTTTTTTCTCCTACAGACTTAAACCCAACAAGAAATGTTGAGCTGAATCTAACACAAGATATCAGGAAGTTACAGAATACAAGACAGTGAGTTATTCCATTAGATCGACAACTAATACCAAGCAGAAGAAACAAGACAATAAAACTAGAAAAAAACTGCATATCAGTTTAACTATGAAGAATAAAGAAGTATCCTGAAATTGCTTTGTGATTGATGCGGCGTGCCAATAAATATTTGGGGAAGTAGTCTAGAGCATTTGGTTCTTCTTGGCATGGGAAAATCTGTTAACGAATAAGCTTTAACTCTTTATTGAGGAAACATGCATAATTTATTAAGATGTTTATTGAATTTAAGGTTGAACTGAAGTGATTAGGTAGCTGGATGGGAATTTATGCCTGGAAACTCTCTTATTTAATTCTAGAGCTTGTACAATTCTCTTGATGCGGTTCATTATTTTAAACTATAATTTTTGCAAAGAGTTATTGAGTCAGTAATTAGAAGAGTTTTGATGGTACTGCCTTTATATTTTTTTTACTAGATGGGTAGGGAAGTTAAATTTTATGACTTATAGAAACATGCTTTAGTCTTAGTCACAAACCTGTTCAAGTGAAAACATTGATTTAATTTTTTGTGAGCATTAGATGAGAGTCGAGTGAACATATAAATCCAATTCTTTGGTCCCCAAACTCGTATGATCTACTTATGATATTTTGTGAATTGTAGCATAATTTGCACTTGAACTTATGGCCTCAATAGATTCTTTTATATAGTAATAAAATGTTCTTGCTTAGTTGTCTTACCTGTTTTGCTTTCTACTTTCAGAACTATGCAGGCGATAAAGTTATGCTTGGAAAGTGCGAACAGGTTAGTTCAGATGCCTTATGTTTTTGAAAGCCATTATGGTCCTTTGATTGGAAATGAGAAGGGCTCAAGGGTCAAAGCTGAAGAGGTTTAAATAGGATTGATTGTGGGTTGACCTTGACCCTTGCATGACATTATTGATGTAAATGTAAAAAGAACTAATTAGGAATATCATTGATCATTGCAAATAAAGTGACGCTAAATAGAATTACTTTAATCCAAAAGTACTCTTAAAATTACTTAGATTCACCCCCCACTTGCTGACATATAGACACTCACTAGTCCTTTTTCTGCCATTCTCTTACCTTGAAAGCGCTAAACAAATTTCCATATGATATCTGCAATGTCAAGTGCTACTAGGTATTTCGTCATCTCTTGGTTTATTTTTGGTAGTCAATGCATCAGTAGAGCAAGACAGAAAAGCATCGGTTGGTTTGATGTCATTGACCTTAGGGTAGATCTCCAAAAAAATAACAAATGCTAATAACTGTAGTTGGTGTTAAAACACCCACGATGGGTTGTTGGCCCTTGATACCTGGACTGATTCTGTTTTCCAGGTGACCTGATTAGGTGGCGTCAGTTTCTAAAACCCATATGCAGTTTCGTTGTTTTGTTGCAAGTCCATTATTTGATTACTGATGACCTTTATATCACATAATACATCAGTTTTTCCTGGAGTTGATGAAGGTTCCACGGGTAGAATCCAAGTTGCGTGTATTTGCATTTAGAATTTCCTTCTCTATGCAGGTATTTTTCCAGAAATTTTGTATATATTATTGCATTGCTGTTTTTGGTACTTACTGGTTTGATTTTGTTAAGGTTGATGATCTGAGACATAATCTGAATACCATTAATGATGCTACTAGAGAGGTAACAATAAAATTAGTGTCCTAGTTGTTTATTTTAACATGCAAAATTTCTGCATCTTAAATGTCTTACTCATATTTAAGGTAAAAGAATCCGTGAAACTGCGTCAGATAATGCAGACAATTCTCACATTGGGAAATGCCTTGAATCAAGGAACTGCACGAGGTACCATTTGTTGGTGTTAAACTTAAGTCATTTACAATTTTGCTGCAATTGGCATTAACGCCTTTTTAACTTTTGTTATTGTCGTTTGTGTTTTAATTGGATTGCTGTTGCAGGATCTGCTGTGGGGTTCAAATTAGACAGTCTTCTCAAATTATCTGATACTCGTGCCAGAAACAATAAAATGACTTTAATGCATTATTTGTGCAAGGTATAATTGCTTAACTTTAAAGTTTCAACTATATATCTGTATCAAATTGAAACCTTTGGTAGTCCAATTTGCCTACTGTTGGTGTCCATGTTTATTTTTATTTTGTTATTGGCCTTAGTCAATGCTGGCAGGATTAATTATTGTCCTGGAAATTCTAGCCTATTTCTGTTTAATGCTAGTCTGATGTTTTCAAAATTTAATGAAATAGGTGAGCTGTGCTTGATTTTCAATATTGACCAATGTCAAATTTGTTAGATTTGACATGCTTTGTTAGCAAATGTATTGATTGATAATAAATTAATAGACTAGAATCCATGCTCGAATCCAACTCCACCTAACATTTCAGTTTGTTCTATTATTTGCCCTCAGGTACAAAAATATAAAACTATTTAGTGAAATTAATGAAAACATTTCATTTAGTAATAAATGATTAACCGGGATAATTACATTCTCTACTTGAAACTTTATCCAGATTGCATATTAACTCTCAAATTTCTTTGAGAATGCTCTTTTTATTTCATTTTTATGCTTTGGAGAATATGTGCACTTTTGATTTGGTCAATGCTGAAACTGTGTTCAGTTGCATAGTTTGAATTTTGATTTAGTGGTATTCTAAACTTTTATTAAGATTGAAGTACTTAAGTACTTTTCCTACATTGTTTGGTTGTTTGAGTATTCAATATTGAACAAAGATTCCTTCAATTGGTTTTTCTAGATGTGTTGTTTGCTTGGTTTTTTCCATCTATTTTTACTGCTGTGTTATAATCTTTTTCTTTTCATGTCTTTGTTGTGTTTTTTGTCAGTTGTTTTAATATTCCTTTGATGGTTATCATGTCTCCCCATTTGTGAATTTGGAGTAAGATGGGTATTCATGTGGTGCCTTATTGTCCTCTTCCTTTTCATTAGCTTCTTGCTGAGAAAATGCCAGAGTTGCTTGATTTTGACAAGGATCTTGTTCATTTGGAAGCTGCCTCAAAGGTGTGCTTCATTATCTTTTTTTCCCCTTTTGTTGTTATGATTAAATTGTTGTATTGTAGCCCCTCTTGCTCAAAGATTCCTTGTTGTTTCCACTAACTTTTTATTAAATGATAGATTCAATTAAAAGCTCTGGCTGAAGAAATGCAAGCTGTAAGTAAAGGTCTTGAAAAGGTTGAGCAAGAACTAACGGCTTCAGAAAATGATGGTGCTATTTCTTTGGGCTTCCAAAAGGTGAGTAATAATACTGCTACTTGTTCACTTGATTGAAGAATCTTATCTAGAAGAATAATCAAATGTATAAACTAAATAATTTATAAATCAAAGAAAGAATCTATCCCTTTAAGATTACAGCTTATCTAGATTTGTTCAAACACTGCTTAAAGTCTCTCTCGCAGTAGTCATACATATTGCTCAGGAAATTCATTTTCTGGTGTTACATTGAGAGTTTTGTTATCCAAGCTACAGGATGGACATTGTTGTGGAACAAAGAACCATTTTCTTTTTCTAGTTGATTATTTATTGAACTCTTTCCTAAGATACCAGTACTTTTGTTGTTATTTGTGGCATGTACTTTCTTGTTTACATTTTGCTGGGTTTGCTAGGTACCTGTGGACATCCTACTTTTGGGTTTATTGGTTTCTTGACACGGCTAGCTGAAAAGGTTAACTTAGTTGTGTTTGTTAGTAGGATACACACACACACACACACACACACACACAAAAGTATATAGCCTACAGAGCAAAACATTTGGTGAAAATGGCATTTCTACCCTCTTTCCTGAATTTATTTGACAAGAAAAAGTTACTTCACTTTCAGGTGACTGGACCAACTGCTCTGTGGATTGAAAATTGTGGATAATTACATGCATTGTTTGTTTTGTCACACAATAAAAAATGTCAAATTCTTTTTTGTACTTTTTGTTGTGAATATTGCTAAGCAGGCATAAAGCATCTGACCTTCTATGAGTTTCGGGTGCTGGCCATTTTTCAATTAGTCATGGGTAACTGTCACAGAGAAGTGCCAAAAAAATATGATCTTTTAGTTCTTTTTCAATGTCTGACAAAAGATATAGTACAGGGGCATAATTTTCCATAATATATCATACTAGAGGTGGTTTAATATTGTCACTTAATGTGAAATACATTTTTTGACGTAAATTTCACAAAAGGGAGACAATTTTGCATCCAAATGTTACGCTTGAAGATAAAACGGTATTTTACCAGTTTTGTTTCCCAACATAGTCAAGTTGATTATGAGCCAATTTGACCTAGGTATCTCAGTGCCTACTTTTGAAAAACCAAAGTTATAATCTTTAGACATCTTCGGTTTGTGGGTCAAAGTGAAAAACATTACGGACCTTAGACTTTAACCTTCCACACATGGGTGTTGTGTTTTGCCACAATGTTAAACGACGTGTACATGTTTTCTGGGTTTACAACTTTACATGCTAATCTTTTCTATCTCTCGAGTATATAGTTTACACAATAATATGGATAACCAATGTATATTTGATGTGTATTGTTATTCGTTAGTAGTTACACCTTGGAGAGGGCATTTACTTTGCATGCCAAACTTGCCCTGCAAGTTTGTGTCAAGTCACATGCCAAACTTGCTGTACACATGAAAATATATATATATTTTTTTTTCCAGACGCTGAAGAATTTCCTTGATACTGCTGAAGCTGAAGTGAGGTCACTTATCTCTTTATATTCTGAAGTGGTGAGCCTCTAAGCTCTCAGTTTTTTATAGAACAAATGTGCAGTCAAATACTGGTTTTTCATTCTATTAATGCACTGCCTTGCAGGGGAGAAATGCAGATTCATTGTCCCAGTACTTTGGGGAGGATCCAGCTCGTTGTCCCTTTGAGCAAGGTCTGATAATTTCATTATTTGGTTCACTTGATGTACTTTTAATATTTGCTTTTTGACACTGTAAGTGATGTGCAATTGATATGGTTCCCTTGATCACTTCCTTGCAATGCTCCCAAAAGGGCAGCCCAATTGGTTGAGGGCTTGGGATCTGGTACTTAGTTGTATTGAGGTCTCAGGTTGAATTCTTTTGGCGAGCTTAAATTTCCATCCTTTGTTGTCTCACGGGTCGTGAGGTTGGAGCGTCCGACTGACCCCAGATTAGGGCCTGGCTGGTGGACTGATGGTTCGAGCCAGTGCAGGAGTCTGGATCATCCAAAAGAAAAACACTTCCCTGCAACAAACCTCTCATCGATTGAATGTTTTCTCGTTCACCTTATAAAAAATAATAGGGAATTAAAATACCTAAAAGGAAAAGAACAAATATTGTCAGTCTGTTTAATTGCTTGGGTGTTGCAGCCTCAATAAAAGAGATCTTTTCTCTCTAAATTTATTGTGATCAAATACTGTACATGTTCTCACCAGTTGGTGATCCTTAATGGATTATGGTTGCAGTGACGCAAATTTTGGTCGTTTTCGTGAAGCTGTTCAAGAAATCACGAGAAGAGAACGAAAGACAGGCCGATGCAGAGAAGAAGAAACTTGAGAAAGAAGCCATGAAGGAACGGGCAGCAGCTAATTCATCTGCAAAGATTGATATTGTCAAATCACAGCTTAATTTTCAAATCCAGAAGTAAACTCTTAATCAACATCAAAGAATGTCTTGATACACTGGGTATATACCCACAGGTGACGTGGAATGAGGATTCATTTTGTCGACTATATTCCCAAAATTGTGGGCTAACTTCAAGCTGTTAGAGGTGATTTGTACATAATTCACTCATCACCTGGAAACAGAGTGCTGATGTTGTCACCAATTTTATGTTGCTTGTGCCAGGGTGATGCATCTCAAGTGTAGGGCTCCAGCATCTATTCTACTGCAGGAGCCGGGTAATTTCAAGGCTAAGTTCAATTCAAATTCGACATTGGTGCTCGAAAGTTATATATACGGTCTGCCAGAATTATGTTTGAAGCTGTATATAGTATATAGACTGAAAATGCTTTCAACTAGAAAACCACTCAATATCCCAATCCCCGTCTTTCAATTTTGCAGTGGAGGCTGTGGTTGTGATTTAAGTTTCCACAGTTAATTATGATTTATGAATGAGCAGTGTAGCTTTTCCCGGTATTAATAGGTCATACAACCATAAACTTGTAGGGGTGGGCATAAAACTGAACCGGATCGGTTTTAATATGTTGTAAAGTTTTTTAAACCGATTTCTGCTGTGCTCCGAACCGACCGATTTTTACCGGTTCCGTTGAAATTAATATGATATATATTTTCTTTTCTTTCCTGATTCTCTCAGTTAAATCAAAGTATCAAATCAAATATTTTTAATGGTTGCTAAACAAATTAAAATAGAAGTCATCAATTAAATGCTCGTCATTATTGTGATGTTGATGGTGTGATCAGATTTCACGTTAGCTGTACTTGCTAATGTGGCATTCAGCGTTCAGGCATTGCATTGCTCAAAATCCTGACTCCTTTGAAACGTGTAGTTCGTTGATTAGTTGTTAATTAAGATCACATTATAAATTAGCAAAATAGGAGAAAGAAAGTTAAAAAAAAAAACAGTGATCAAATGTGGATGAAGCTTTGATTTGTTCGTATCTGATTTTTGGAATTTAATTTTGTGCTTACCTGGAAATGTATTATATAATGCTGGAAGCAGCATTTGACGGTGTAGGTTAAAAGAAGCAAATAAGTTAGAATTGCTTTATACTTTTGTTTTACCATTAACAAAAAAACATTTAAACTTCTTTGTGTTAAAAAACATTAATTTAGTCATGCATTTCGGATTTCAATTCGACTGAACACAAAAACTGAGAGATTTTCACTCATACATATCTTTCTTTTTTGTGTTTTTAAAATATGTAACATGCATTTTAAAAATTCTAAATTTTATTTATCTGATTTAGGAACATGATCTTCCTACTACTAAAAAATTTATTTACGTTTGAGATATTGGAGGCAATTAAGTAATTGCAATAAAATTGTATGGAGTAAGGTACATAGCTGAAATGATAATTAAGGATATAAGCCATTTGGGCATTAATACATTTTTGCAACCCTGCTTGCTTTTGTTCTAAAAGCATCACATTTTCGCTTGTGTGCTTTCTTTCTTAGGTGGATGATTGGTTGGCTGGTAAATTACAGACTCGAGAAATTGGATGTGTATATTTACATACATATATAATGTTTCTTGGAATATCTGCAGTGTTTTTTCGAATATAATGTCTAGTCGTTACTTAACATATTTTAGTCTGTTGAGGAATTATTATCTTATAAATTTTAAATTTTATTAATTTTCTGGTGTCCAATGATTTTTTCAATTGCTTGCTTATAAACTATGGAAGTGTCAGAAATATTATAGACTTTTGTCCTATTCCCACTTTTTTTTGCAATACATTGAGTTCGTTCTATTTTCACTTATTTGTGTAATACATTGAGAAATTACCTACTCATAGAAGTTGCCATTTTATTTTTACATCAAGAGAATATTCGATTTGGTTATTTTGTTGAGACATTAAAAAATGACGCATGAAGTACATATATCCTTTTTAATTTTATTTAACTAAACTATAACCTAATTTCCTTGTACTTATGTGAGTAGGCTCTAACCTACTATACCAATTTATTGTATGTGCAGATTCAAGTGTTAAGTTAAAATTTGCAACTAAAATCTAAGAAATTTGAAAAAATAAAAGTTTCAAAGAGCGAAACGAGTTTCATCCTCTCATAAATGCATCATTGATTACTTACATTCCTACTAAATTTATAATTACATGTTTCATTCCAGCAAAAATTTAATTAAAAAAGCTAAACGCTTTCTGGTTATATAATTTTGTAACCTTTTCATCGCTGCCACTGTCCACCAAATCCGTTATCTTCATCAGTCCGATAAATTGAATCTTCACCATTGGCATCGGCAACATCATATGAATCCTCACCCAAGTTAAAACCTTAAAAGTTCATGCGGCATCATCAACATCATATGGATCCTCATCACTGCCTCTCTCCTGAGATTCTATTCTGTCAAAAGCTTGAAAGCAATCTTCATCAAATTCAACAACCGAATGAAATTAATTGGCATATTTGTTTTGGCAACCAGGAAACAATAGTCAAACTAAAAATAAAATTGAGACTGACTTTCTTATTCTCTCATTTTCCATTTTCTCTCCTCTTCGCTCCTTTCCTCTCTCATTTCTTCCAAACAAACATACATTAACGAGATAACAATGACTGAAATGCAGCTTATTATTAAATCACTTTATAGCATGAGTGACAAATGGCATGTGCTTAACGGCTTAATGCCATGCGTTCGCTTCTTCATGGACTTTTGGCCAATCTTGCTATATGGTTAGTGAATTGATGAGGTAAACTAAAATGAAAAATTAAGGGTATGATAATAATATTTTTGTTAATAGGATAATGTAATGTGATAGTAATTGACGCTAATAAAATGAAAAATCAAGGTCATGACGGCTCATATAAAATAGATAACCTCTGTTGCCATTTTTTATCCAATAAGTTTACATATTTTCTTAGCTTAGCTTAATTATTTAAATGACATTATTACTCTTAACATCTCACATATAATTGAATGATGTTATGTTAATCTTTTACAAGTTATGACATTGATAACAAAAAAATAAAAGGATTATTTCTTAGGTACTATTTGAAATTGAGGTTAGATAAACACTATTTGCTATAATTAAAAAGTTACAATGATATGATTTTTCATCTTTATGATGAAAAATTCATTATATCTTAATAATTTTGTTAAAATTATTGTTCAAAAATTATATTTACTGCACATTATTAACTTTTGTTTTATATTTACAATTTTTTTCGTGGCAGCTGCAGCTTAAAAAATACAACATTTCAATTCTAAATAAAATCTTAATTGGGATCATGAAAATATTTCACCTTCACTAATAAACAACATTTTTAATTTTTGTATTTCTCTATTGCATTGGCTGTAAATTCAGCCGTTTAAGCTAAGAATTTGATCAAGAAACAATATCTATACCAACAAATCTTGCATTTTCTCCTACCAATAACCTCAAATAATCTCTAGCTAAAACAAAAACAATGTCATGTTCAGATTGAATCATTAGTTTCAGTAGATGTAAAATGACCTTTCACCTGTTTGGCTAACGAAGCTACCATTAATAAATGTCAAAATGTATTCATAGATTATAGTTCCCATCTGCTTTTGAATTTTACTTTGGTGTGGCTTGGCGTAGCAGTGACGGTAGGTATAGGGTATAGGCCAAAAGGAGCAAGAAATAAGTTATAGAATTATTTTACATTTTGTTCTAAAAATAAATTAATTTATTCACGCGTTTCGAAGTTCAATGCCCAACTAAACGCAGAAAGTGCCAGATTTTCACTCATATATCCTTCATTTTGTGCTTTTAAATTATGTGACATGCAAAAACAAGTAGTATATAGAACTTTTTTCCCCTCTTTTAAGCATAATGTTCATGGTGTCTTTCTTGTCAATTTTATTTTTATGATTTACAGACATACCTTCCTGCTACTTAATTTTTACTTAAGTTTGAGATATTGGAGGCCATTAAAATGAAATTATACGAATGAAAGTTTATACTTAAAATAACTACTAAGGATATGTATATGAGACCGCAAACCATGTCGCATTTTGATGTGAACCTCTTTAGAATTTTATTTTTAGATTATGATTTTATTTAAATTATTAGTTGGCTTTTAAAAATATTCCTAACCTACCTTATTGCCAAATTCTTAAAAATTTTCATAGGTCTCTGTAAACTTTCAATTTGGCTATACAAACTTATAATACTTACTTTCAGTTGTCCTTTTTAAAATTTAATTTTGGTTCGATCCAACTTGAAAGATAAGGAGTCAAGGACTTACACATCTGCCACTTTACAGATTCTTATTATACAAATTATTATATATGTGCGACAAGTAATTAAATTTAATATTATTATTTATATATTAATTTTTAAAATAAATAAATACATGATATAATATTATTTATATTTATAATGTATTTTAAAATTTATACACACCAAAATACCAAAATGGGTTTTACCATTTATGTATGAAAAGGTGAAGTGTGGTATTAATTATAATAAAATATTAAAGATGGTGTTGGTTGATGTGATAGCGAAGAAGAAATTATTAGACTAAAAATATAGTTAAAGCAAACAATGCCTTTTAAAATTTGACAAAAAAATAACTCAATAACATGATATATTATGAGGGCCCAGCTACGGTATTATAGTGGTACCGTACCACAGCTCGATCCAATTATGGTGGCAACCATAGACTGAATTCAATAATTGGATTCAGTTGTTGTACAGTACCACTGTGGTACCGTATTTTTTCCTATATTATGAACTGCTAAAACATCTATATATAGCTAAAACACAAACAATGTTTTGTTCAAATTGAAGTATTTGCAGGCATAATTTAATGAGTACTAAGAGATAAATTAATAGAATCTTGAAGCCATTCAGTTGCCATCACAACTCGTTCCTACATTGTGAAGGAAAATTGAAAAATGAGATCTTGAGAGTGAAAGAAAAACCAGACCTGCAAGAATAGGAAAGGAAAAATTAATAATGTTGTTTTTTCCCTAAAAAAAATAAAATAATGTGGATATGTGATAGCATGTAATGAAAAATTAAGTTTACGATAACTCATCGCCTCTCTTGAGCGATTTTTAATCTTTTATAAGTTATGATATTGATGAATAGAAAAGCAATAAGGTTACATTTTAACTGGAAATTTCATCAAAATATTTTACCATAACTAACAAACAACATTTTCAAGTCACGTATGTGCACCAGCACCACCACCTTAAAAAGGGAACAATCCCAGTGCTTTTCATATCAAAGTTAAATGACGCAAAAGGGAGAGGCAAAATCAAGCTTGTTTCTCTGTTGTTTCTTTGTCTTTTGCCTTCTCTTTCTCAAGCAAATACATATTCTCTGCTTCAGGAATGGCCAGCATGATAGTTTGTAGCTTGATATTGATTTCCTCAACTCTTTCCATGAGCAAGTCATTTGTGAACAAACCAATGCACACACTTTTGATGGTTTCCCAGCTTTCGATTAATGGTAAAGCAATAATCACGGCTGATCCAATTGTGCCCCATGCAATCGCCACCACAGCCCAGAATGTGAAGTACCCCAAACTGAACTCCCCTGCATTAAAACAAACACAAGTATAACAAGTGATTACAACTTTCAAATCTTTTGTTGCGTCAACGCTTGCTAATGGAATTTTACCTGCTGGAAGAGTGAGAAGAGGCCATAATATAGCAATCACAATAGTGAAACCAACACCCCATTTCACTATCCAAGCTTTTGCTTTCATTAGTTGTTCCTCCTTAAACTCGTCTACCGGCAGCTTACCCTTCTCTTTTTCAACCATTGTGATCTGCTTAGTGGTATCCCAGTCATAGTTTTGAGGCCGCAAAAGACTACACACAGCATGAACAGCTCCTCCAGTCAGTATGGAGACAAGATTTCCAGCAAGCATTGGAGCATTTCTGCCGGTTGTGTCAAGATTTATACGGCCATACTCAATGCCTGTGACTGACAGCCAAGTTATGATGCCTAGAAGGCAACCAGTGATTGTTCCTGCGATTGCTCCCATTGCATTTGCCTGTCTCCATAGAAGCATAAGAGCAATAGGTAAAACTGCGGAACCAATTAGCACTCCCATGGCAAGATACATCCAACCTAATGACACCCCAGCCTTGTTGAGTATTACAGCTAAAAATCCCATGAAACATCCAAAGCCTAAGATCACAGCCCTTGACACTTTGAGAATCTTTTCACCACTTGCATCCGGGTTTATGTAAGTACGGTAGATGTCATACGTGCATAACGAAGAAACTGCAATTAGCTCGGATGAGCCCGCAGATGTCACTGCCCTGTTCATCGTTAGAAGAAAGTGGTTCAAAGCTAAAGACTATCAGCGAATGGTACCTTTGCAAGGAAATATGAAGATTCATAGTAGTGAATGCCACTTACATAAAAAGCATAGTAAGAAGGAGAATTGATCCGCCTTTTCCCATCAAAGCAATAGCAGTAGCAGGAGGAACAAGTCCATGACTCGCCTCACTTTCTGTTAGTGGTAAGTCAAGGGCAAGTGCTCCTAGGCCGAGTGATGTTGCCAATGAAAAAGGAACTGCAAACCACACTAGCCCCCCTAGTAAGTAGCCCTTGTGAGTTGACGAAGGTCGAGCAGCTATAGCACTCACCCAATAGCCCTAGAGGATTTCACGAGTTATAATTAATTAGGCATGTATTGATGAAAATGCAGAGGAAATGCTTGCACCAAATGAAACAGAAAAGAGAAGCTTACATTATCAACAAAAACAGTGCCAAAGTTGCCAACAATGTTAATGATTCCAAAAACAAGACCTCCAGAACTCAACATCGTCAGGAAAGAACCTTTGTGGTTCCCATTTACAGGACCACAGGATTGGCCAGCATGGGAAACTGGCTCCTGGCATATTCTTGACTTGCTGGCTACCTCCACCAGACGGTTGTACATTACACTGGGGCTGCCAAGCTCACTGCTTGCCGTGTAAACCAAGTAAACGAAAATGACTAATACCACATGCACTGAAACCAATTATGTCATCAGAAAAATATAGCTTCGGTTTCTAGCAGCATAACATGAAAAATTTATAATACATTGGACGTTTGACGATACCTATAACAGAATGTATGTAGCTTGCTAAGAAGGTGGCTTTGAGTCCTCCTGCTAGTGTGTAAACAATAACTCCGAGTGGAATTAGAAAGCTAGCGGCATATATGTTCACTCCAGTTAGAGCATTAGCAACCGCAGAACCACCAAGTAGCAGCATTGCCGTCACTATAATATTCGTCAGAAAGCAGAAAGCAAGGAACACAAGGTGTGCCGCAGTTCCCCAACTGAATAATTAAGAGGTGAGTTCAAAGGCATCGGCATATAAAATGGCCACATTAGTTCAGTCATTGTGAGAAGAACATACCGAGCTTTTACAATTTCACAAACAGTGTGAGCATGGGGAGCTTTTCTCTTGATCTCTATGGCCATTACACCAAACAGAAGCACCTGTTGATTTGCATATATATAGCAAAATTACCAACCAAAATATTCAATTGAAGAGAAATATATAGTTTAAACGAATTGCTTGGAAATTCACATGCCTGGATGGTAGCTCCACTGGCATACCAAAAAGGTCCACTGACTCCATACTCCCACGCAACATTAGAACTTTGCAATATTGTGGCTGCCCATGTCCACTACACGTACAATACAAATTCATCAAATGACCATTATCCTAAGCTTAAAATATATCCATTTAGATTTGCAAATTGCAATTTTACCTGTGACACAATAACACTAGCAATAAGCCCTGTTTTAACATTCCTGCCCGCAGTGTTAAACCATTCGGACGTGTGCCGAGACCCCACATATCGCTTTTCTAGCCAAACCTAGCCCAAAATTTTTAAATTTTGATCAACAATGGTATTGAGTTACTGCTTGACTGAAAAGCTTGAGCTGGAAGGTATATGTATACGTACCAGGAAAGAGGTGAAGATGGCAAAGAAGGCACCGAAACCAAGAATAACAGAGTAGCCAACGCCTTGGTTCAAAACTGCATGGCCTTGGAAGAAACTGCTTTGCCTCACGCAGCTTCCGTCTTCAGATAAATGGTAATATTTTCTAGAGAAACCAAAAGGTGGGCACTGTGAAACTGACGCCATAACTTGAATCCTCTAAGGCCCCAATTCACTTCTCAATTTCATTGTTTCCTTACCATTTTATTCTGTTCAGCTGTTGTAATACAGAATTAATTCAACGGATACTTAGAGAGCGTAGTATCTTGTCATGACAACTAGTAGTGAGAGTATCTAGTGAGAAGTAGTATCTCTTTGGAAAGAGAGGAATCTCTATGCATGACAAATATAATAATGACCCCTTTGTTTTGTTGCTTTAACTTATTAAATATTATAAAGTTATTTTTTTTTTAATTTTTGGTTTTGACATCAAAATAAGCAATAAGCCTATCATTTGTGTTCGGAGTATTTGATAATTGGGCTTCATTGGCCTATTACTTTGACTTTAGTGGTTCCCGTAGTCAATAGTCCAGCAAGATAAGGAATCTCCAAACTTTTTTTTTTCCGCTGTTATTGGCATGAACATGAACATGAACAGGGTTTAACAACTTGGACTTGGGTTCATTTTGATATTTTTAAATGAACCGATCGGTTTGATGACGGTTCACTCTAAATAAAACAAACCAAAAATTTAAATTAAGATTAATTTTGATCCAAGGGTAGTGAACCAAATTACGTGGAATTTTTAGATTTAATTTTTCGTGTCAAAATGCTGAAACCATTGATTATTAATTTCAATTCAATTTTAATAAAAATTAAAGATTTAGGATTCAAATCTCGCTCGTATAGGTAGGAAAGAGATTAGATTATCGTTAAAATAAACAAAAGAAATCTATTTAAAAATTTAATCTAAAATATTTTAGGTCTTAAAAGACTTAAATAATTCATGTGATTCATTATTAGTTATATATAAAAACACTTAGTTGTGCATCTGTAATGAATTCTCTCTAAATTATTTAGTTGTGCGTCTCTAATGAATTCTCTTCAAATTAACTATTATATATAATGCTAATGTTGTTCTCCTCGTAGTGTTGTGTATTGTTAAAATATGAAATCAATACTTATTAAAAAAATATCTACTAAAAAGATCAAAGAAAACTCTCCTTCCATCTGCCTTCCCTTCCTTGTACCCTAAAAAAAACCTTGGAAGGAAAAATATCAATATCACAACAATTAATAAAGTAGAAGAACTTCGAACTGTTGTCCCTGCCCCACAAGAGTCAGTATCATACTTGTATAACATCTAGTAGCAGTCCAGAATTGACCAACTTTTATAAAATTTAATTCACAAACCAATTTGGAAAGCCAATTCAAAATCAAAATTGGACTCCATACGGACCACAACTCACATGATATATATGACTGTTTCCGCGAAATTGAGCCATGGAAAAAAAAAAAAAGAAACAGAAAAAAGTCAATAAGCTTTCATTTTGAACTCTCGGAGCCACGAGATATTAGAGATATAATTCTATAATTTACAATAAATTCCATGGTTAACAACTAATTCTATTCATAAAATCTCTCGTGTTGAGAACAGAATCCTGAGATTTGAATTTTTCTGATTTAGATTGAAAGAAAATTTAATTATCAGTTTCATTATTGGTTTGCACGGTGCCCCCATTTTCTTGAGGACTTTAAAATAAGGGATATAATCATTTTATTATTAAACTTATTCTGAAATTTTATTTCAGAATCATGGTTTGTCGAAAAATATATTTTACTACCAAACATTTGTGTCGTTATCAATTCACTGATAATTAACGTTAAAAATTCTTGATGTCGAAGATCGACATTTTCAGCTGTAAGAGTAAAATTATTTGTTAATTTGATAGATAAATTATTATTTTACAACCAAATTTTTAGAGAAATTACCATTTTACTACTGAGTTTTTAGGGAAATTATCATTTTACTACCAAACTCTTGGAGGTAAAATTGACTTTTAATATAATTTTTTTTAAGCATTAACGTTTTGTTAACGAAATGGTAGTGAAATGATAACCGCACAAAATTTTGGTAGTAAAATATACTTTTCAGTAAATCTTGATACTGACATGATATATCAGTAAAATTTTAGTAGTAAAATAATAATATCCCTTGAAACAATATATTATTTTCTTATTCCAATGTCAGTTGCGCCGACTTAAAATGTACTGGACCTGCGCATACTTCCTAGATCAAGTAAAGCGTAAATCATTTTTCTTTCTTCTTATACCATAACAAACGCCCTATGATAAAGCATAAATAATTAACTTTAGCTAATTGACGCACAAATGACTTTTCGCTTTTAAAGTTCAACTTGCAAAGATCATCATCAATTCCAGAAACATAGGTTTCAATTTTCAAGCAAATAGCATAAGATATTTTTCTTCCCTTATCCTCGATAACATCATCATTGTGAGGTCAACAAGAGAGTCAACGACAAGAACTACCAATAGAACGTGTCCAACAAGACTTGAAAAGTCTTCCCTCGACATTTCTTCCTAATTTTTAGTACTACGCTCAAAATATATACTGAGAAAAATCTTCCCTGCGCATTCCATAGCAGCATCCAACATATCTTTAAACAAAATTAATCAAAAAAGTTTAGATTACATTTCTCATTTCTCTAATTAAGCTGATCAATCCCATAATGAGTACTTATCGCGCCGCGGCACGTATATCGAGGTCGTTGATATGGCAAACAGCGGGGGCTAAATATTCCTCCTCTTCATTAACCACGGGAAGGCATCTGATGAGTTGTTATCCCGCCGGGACAGTGCGGTATTGGAGTAGTGCTTCATCATCATCATCAGCTCCTCCTGTAGACTTGCCGAAGGACAAAGAGGAGATCAATCAGCAAGTGTCAAGTGCAAGCCCTTCCGATCATAAGCAAGATGTTAAGAGCATTGTTAGCTACTGGGGCATCGCTCCAACTAAGGTTACCAAAGAGGATGGTTCTGCCTGGAGGTGGAATTGCTTCAGAGTAAGTGTACATACACATTTACACAAACCCACGAGTAATAATTAATAATATTACATGTTCTAATCAACTGGGTAAATTAATTAACTTTCAGTTACTAGGGTTTGGTATGAGTTCTTAGTCGACCCTTGTGTCATTTGTGCCATAGAGATGTGATATACCATTTTAACAGTTCAGATGATATTGCATTCATTGATTAGTAAGTTGCATGATCGATGTTATTATTGCAGCCCTGGGAGGCTTACAAAGCAGACTTATCAATTGATGTCACGAAGCACCACAAGCCAGAAAATTACATGGACAAATTTGCATACTGGACAGTCCAAGCTCTCAAATTCCCAACCCATTTATTCTTCCAGAGACGCCACATGTGTCACGCCATGTTGCTCGAGACGGTGGCCGCCGTGCCCGGAATGGTGGGCGGCATGCTCTTGCACTGCAAGTCGCTGAGGAAATTCGAACACAGCGGCGGCTGGATCAAGGCTCTGTTGGAAGAGGCAGAAAATGAGCGCATGCATTTGATGACATTCATAGAATTGGCCAGGCCTCAGTGGTACGAACGAGCCCTGGTGTTTGCTGTACAAGGAGTGTTTTTTAATGCTTATTTCTTGGCATACTTGGCATCTCCAAAGCTGGCTCACCGCATTGTGGGATACTTGGAAGAGGAGGCTGTGAATTCTTACACTGAGTTTCTTAAAGACTTGGAGAACGGCACCTTTGAAAATGCTCCGGCTCCGGCTATTGCTATTGATTATTGGCGTTTGCCTCCTGATTCAACACTTCGTGATGTTGTTGTGGTCATACGAGCCGATGAGGCGCATCACCGGGACATTAACCACTATGCTTCGGTGAGAATCGAACTAAAAGACACACAAGCACACACACAAAAAAATTAACGGTTCTATTTGTTTGTTTAAATATTTTTAATTGATAATTTTGGTTGTTTGTGTTGCAGGACATTCAATGTCAAGGGCATGAGCTCAAGGATGCACCTGCTCCGGTTGGATATCATTGATTTATATACTATGCATTCTTGTTTTTGATTGACTAAATAATAAATATGCATTTATTTATTTGATCAGTTTGAAGTGAAAACACAAGCTAAAGAAATGAAACAATGAGTGTAGGGCAAAAGATGATGTATAATTTGTAAAAAAAAAAATATGTTTGTATTAAATTTGTAATGCAAGTATTTATATATATTAACGAAAACAAAAATTTCCTCTCCTACTAGTCCTTAGCAAGCTTGACTTTAGACTTCAATTCTTCGAAAGTTATAGAACCCACAATTTTTTTTTTCTTTAAATCTTAATAGTAGAACATTCTAAATCATGAGAATCTGTTTTGTGTTGCCAACACCGCTAACCCCGTGAGACAACAAATAATGTTATTCATTAGTGTTTATGGTGATCATAACCTTCTAAGTCATGATCCACAACGGCATCTTCGTGAATTCTGGAGGGCATTTAGTAGCAGCATTAGAATATAAAGGTTTATATCAATCCCCTCTAGCTAACTCCGATAGTAAATCAAAATTTTTACTCTACAATTCCGTGAACAAGAATAGTGAATAAAGTAGTTAATTACACCATTATTCAATCAATTGTTGAGTGAAACGGCGGTTACAACTTATTATGATTAACCCATGATATAATCTGTATGGAATGTTCATTTAATTTGTTTTTGTTTTCAAAAGATAGAACAAACAACCCACAAGCTAAAAAATGCCACGACTTTATATCGTCAAAATATTGTAGTTTTTGAATTGAATGATGCTTTGAATATGAAAAAAAATTCAAGGTATGCACTCACCTACACCCTTTATTTCGGATTAAAATGTTCTCCTAATTTAATCTTTTATGAGCTTTTAAAAATATTATGTCATGTCTCTTTAAGTGACACTATATGGATATGGTTTAACTTTTTTATTTTCCTTTTTTATTAACTACTAATTATACACATGTATTTTTGCTAAAAAAAAAAATCAGATAAAGAGAGAATCTTAATTCCTTTATTGTTGCCTAATTTTCAATGTGAAGTTAGTTTGACCAATTGTTTAATTTAATCAGTACATATAATCATATGAATTGATCCAGTTATTAATTATTGTAATTGACTTTGTGTTTTGGTAGAATGAAATAGAAATTTATAAGTTAATTAAAAACAAATATTTCATTCATGTGAGTGTCCATTCGACTCAATGTTCCCAAATATTGAATGAAATTTAAAACAAAAGATGTGACAAAAAATTCTTTGGCAATGACTGTTAGATTAATTTATATTAATCTAATATTTGGAGCCACATATGAAATAAATAAAATGTGTGTGCTATTATTTAATAAGCCAAAATTAAGTGGTCTATTTTAATTAAATGGCTAAGGGTATAATTGTTGTGGATTAAATGCATAGATACTAGGATTTAATTATCACTTTAGTGAGGGGCTGAAGTGATAATTATTATAAATAACTATTGAACGGTTTTCATTAGAAACTGAACAGTCACGTTATTTAATTAAAAAGGGGTTATGGTCCCCAATCTCTCTAATCCTCTGCAATTTCTCTAATCCTCTCAAGAGAGAATTCTAAATTCAAGAGATAAGAGAAGATTGGAAGTCCATCTCCTACACTCAAGAACCACTACGAATCACCATGGATTCAGGTATGCTTCCGCTCTCGTATTTTTTCAGTAATTTAATCTGGATGTTATGAAGATTTAGGGTTTAACAAGTGGTATCAGAGCCTAATCCATGATTAGATTATTGAGATTCAGTGTTTGATTAATGGTAATACTCAAATTAATTTGCTAATCCATGAATGGATTAGCGCGAATAATTGAAAATTCATATGGTAGTTTTCTGAAATCCGAAACCGAAGCATGATTGATGAAACCGAAGAATAATTATCTAAATCAAGTTTGCAATGGCCATGTGATCTTGATTTCACTTTTCAATATTTAATAGTTTGTTGAATTCGAATTTGGATTCAATTGCAGTGGCCACGGTTTCGGTTTTAATGATTGTATGTTAATTATTAGTGGATTGCACACGTGAAATTATGTGCAGAGTTTCAAGATCTTGCTTTGATTTTAATTTCGGTGGCCATACATTTTCCAGTTTCGGTTTCAATTTAATAATAATTTTAAATCAAATCAATTAAATTAAATTTGAATTGGCCATGTTGTAAATGCAGTTTCAGGTTTAATGGTGATTTTTAATTAAATCACATGATTGATTTCACTCGCATGATTCGATGTTTCAGTTTTAATCTAAATAATATTTCAATTCAATTCGACTTTGCATTGTGGCTTTAACTTATAACATGTTTAATATAACATGAAGTTATATAGTCTTGTGCATTATAATTGGTTTAAACTGGGCATATATATATAATATGCGAATGAAATTAAATCAATTTGATTTGTATAGTTCTGGTTTATAATCTTTAAATTAAAATGCTTTGTAACATTTATGTTAATTTTTTGGTCTAACATTGAAAATATACTAATTAAAACGGGAAGTCACCAAAGTGATGTTTCTTGTATAGATTAGTTTATTTGGGGTGTTAGATGTTTGTGTTTGTGTAATTGCTGCGGATGTTAATTGGCCCAAAGGAAGGTTAATATTTGGCTTAATTGCGCAAACACTTATAATGGTAAATTTGTGACGATTATTAGGATAACTTAATGTGAGTAATGTACTAATCCAAAGATAGGTTCATTACTTGACATAACTTATCGTCAAAGTTTGATCATTGTAACAAGAGTAGCATTTACAGTTAGTATTATAGTCCAAAGACTTGTTACTGATGTTGTGCTAGGTATCTTGAAATGTTATTATTTGCTTTTAAATTTTTAAAGATTATTAATTAAGATGTTTAATGTGAGCATTATTTGTTTATTTATATTTTATTTATTTTGTTCTCGATTCAGCTTTTTTATCCGCTGCTTCTATATCTGCAAATATGAATAATGTCCCGATTCTGAATGGGACTAATTTTAAGGAATGGAAAGAGAATATGATGATTCTCTTAGGCTGCATGGATCTAGACTTGTCATTCAGACACCCTAAGCCGGACGAACTCACTGATAATAGTACATCTGAGGATGTGTTGTACTATGAGAAATGAGATCGATCCAACATGATGAGTCTTATGATCATGAAGCGCAGCATTCCAGAAGTATTTAGGAGTGCTATAACCGATGAGGTTACAAGTGCTAGTGAGTTTCTTGCTGAAATTCAGAAACGTTTTACAAAAAATGATAAGGCTTAAACAAGTACTCATTTAGCAAGCTTGATTTCGATGAAGTATAAAAGCAAGGGAAACGTTCGGGAGTACATCATAGAGATGTCTCATCTTGCTTCTAAGCTTAAGGCATTAGGGCTCGACCTATCTGATGATTTGGTCGTGCATTTGGTTCTTATCTTTCTTCCAGCACAATTTAATCAGTTCAAAGTCAGTTACAACTATCAGAAGGAGAAGTGGAATCTCAATGAACCGATTTCCTTTTGTGTACAAGAAGAAGAGAGACTAAAGCAAGAGAAAACCGCATATGCACATGTGGTAAGCACTTCTAAAGATAAGGGCAAAAGAAAGAAAAAGGGTGAAGTTGCTGCTTCTAAGGGTCCAGAGCTAAAGAAACCAAAGGCCGAGCATGGCTGTTTCTTCTGCGGCAAGCCTGGACATGTGAAGAAGGAATGTCAAAAATATCACGCATGGCGCGTAAAGAAAGGTACATTTCTTACTTTGGTTTGTTCTGAAACTAATTTAGCTTCAGTACCAAGAAACATATGGTGGATAGATTCAGGTGCTACCACTCACATTTGTGTTTCACTGCAGGGTTGCCTGAGCTACCGGCCGCCAAGTGATGCTGAAAGATGCATTTATGTAGGAGATATCAAGACGGTAGAAGTTGAAGCAATTGGGCATTTTAGATTACTTATGAAAACTGGTTGTTATTTGGATTTGTTAGATACTTTTGTTGTTCCGTCATTTAGACGGAATTTAATTTCAGTTTCTGTTTTGGACAAATCTGGTTATTCTTGTTCATTTGTAAACAGACAATTTAGTTTATCTATCAATTCAAATGTTATTGAAACCGGTTTGCTTAATGCTTATGACAATCTATATTTGCTAGAAACTGTTTCAAGTTATAGTGAAAACCTGCATTTTAGTTCCAGAGGTACAAAGCGTAAATTACAGAAAGAGAATTCGGCCTCATTATGGCACAAACGCTTAAGACACATCTCTAAAGCTAGAATTGAGCGATTAGTGTCTGATGAGATTTTATGATCTCTTGATTTTACAAACCTTGATGTTTGTATTGAGTGTATCAAGGGGAAACAAACCAAAACTAAGAAATTGGGTGCCTACAGAACTTCCGACGTCTTAGAATTAATTCATACAGATATCTGTGGACCATTCCCTACACCTAATTGGAATGGTCAACAGTATTTCATTACATTCATAGACGACTATTCAAGAAATGGTTATATATTCCTGATTCATGAAAAATCACAATCTTTGGATGTGTTCAAAACTTTTAAAGCTGAAGTTGAGTTACAACTCAACAAAAGAATTAAAAGTGTCAAGTCTGACTGTGGTGGTGAATACTATGGTACATATGATGGTTCAGGTGAACAACGTCCAGGACCGTTTGCTAAATACCTAGAAGAATGTGGAATTGTCCCTCAGTATACCATGCCAGGATCGCCTAACATGAATGGTGTATCTGAGAGACGAAACCAAACTCTTAAGGATATGGTAAGAAGTATGATTAGTCATTCTACTTTACCAGAATCACTCAAGCACAGCTTATATCCTAAATCGAGTGCCAACCAAAGCTGCTAAAACGCCTTATGAGCTTTGACGAATTGAAAGCCTAGTTTAAAGCATTTACATATTTGGGGATGTCCAATGAGGCGAGGCCTTATAGGCCTCATGAAAAGAAATTGGACTCCAAAACTATAAGCAGCTACTTTGTTGGCTATGCGAAGCGATCAAGGGGGTTTAAGTTTTATGATCCTAGTACACAGTTAATTTTTGAGACGGGAACTGCAATATTTTTTGAGGATGTTGAGTTTGGAGGGAGAAATCCAGTAAGGAACATTGTCTTTGAAGAAGATGAAGGATCCACTATTGCTTTTGATAATGAACAAGTTTTTATACCTGTTATTGATCAAAAAGTAAATTTGGATCATCCACCATCTGACAATATTGTTCAACCCCTCATTCAAAATGAGATGATTGTTCCTGAGGAACAAACTCAACAGCCTCAAGAGCCTGTGCAATTAAGACGATCCACAAGAGAAAGGAGAAATGCAATTCCGGATGATTACATAGTATTTCTTCAGGAACATGAGGATGAAACTGGAGTGATGGAAGACGATCCAACTAATTTCCATCAAGCCATGCAAGGTTCCAACTCTCATAAATGGATTGAAGCCATAAATGAAGAGTACAAGTCGATGCAAGACAATAAAGTTTGGGAACTTGTCTCATTACCTTCTGGTGCGAAGCCCATTGGTTGTAAATGGATATTTAAAACCAAAAAGGATTTAAATGGTAATGTGGAGAGGTATAAAGCACGTCTTGTAGCTAAAGGCTTTACTCAAAAGGAAGGAATTGACTATAAAGAGACTTTCTCTCCGGTTTCTATGAAAGACTCTTTTAGGACAATTATGGCACTTGTTGCACATTTTGATCTTGAGTTACATCAGATGGACGTTAAGACTGCTTTCCTCAATGGTGACATTGATGAAACAATTTATATGGTACAACCAGAAAACTTTGTGTTAGGAGATCCAAAGAATATGGTTTGTAAGCTAACCAAATCCATCTATGGGCTCAAACAAGCTTTTCGTCAGTGGTACTTTAAGTTTCATCAGATAATTATCTCATATGGTTTTGAGGCAAATGTTGTTGATGAATGTGTGTATCACAAGTTCAGTGGGAGTAAACATATATTCTTGGTTTTATATGTCGATGATATATTGCTTGCCACAAATGATATGGGCTTATTGCACGAGACCAAGAGTTTTCTATCAAAGCATTTTGAGATGAAAGATCTTGATGATGCCTCCTTTGTTTTAGGAATCAAGATACATCGAGATCGTTCTCGAGGTATTCTGGGATTGTCACAAAGGAACTATATCCATAAAGTTTTGAAAAGGTTTGGCATGCAAAACAGTAAACCAGGTGATACCCATGTCGCCAAAGGAGATAAATTAAGCCTAAGTCAATGCCCTAAGACCAATCTTGAAATCAAGGAAATGCAAAAGATTCCTTATTCTTCAGCTATAGGGAGTCTTATGTATGCTCAAGTATGTACGCATCCAGATATTGCGTTCATAGTTGGCATGTTAGGCAGATATTTGAGCAATCCTGGCATGGATCATTGGAAAGCAACCAAGCGGGTTATGAGATATTTACAGAGGACAAAAGAGTATATGCTCACATATAGGAGATCGGATCAATTAGAGAACATTGGGTATTCCGACTCTGATTTTGCTGGATGTAAAGACAGTAGAAGATCCACATCAGGCTATATTTACCTGTTGGCTGGTGGAGCAATTTCTTGGAGATCTGCCAAGCAGACACTCATAGCTTCATCGACTATGGCAGCAGAATTTGTAGCATGTTATGAGGCATCCAATCAAGGAATATGGCTGCGTAATTTTGTCACTAGGCTGCGCATTTTAGAGGATGTAGAAAGACCACTTAAGATATTTTGTGACAATAAGTCAACAGTTTTATATTCCAATAACAACAGAAGTTCTACAAAGTCAAAACACATTGAAATCAAGTTCCTTGTTGTGAAGGAAAGAGTGCAGAGTGGACAAATATCTATAGAACACATTGGGACAAACTCCATGATAGCGGATCCGCTCACTAAAGGATTGCCACCTAAGGTCTTTCATGAGCACACTGCTCATATGGGTGTGATTTTACTTGAGGATATTCAGATTTAGTGGGAGTTTGTATTATTAATTGTGAGTGACTTTTGGATTTTAATTATATAATTCAGATTATTTTCTGCAGAAATAAAGTATTTCAGTTTCTTACACTCTGTTAGACTAACTTAAGTTTAGATCTCAATAAAGTAAATTAGGACCAGTTGGGAATAGACATGTTTAGATCACATTGCATGTAATTTCCATGCTATGCATCCACAATTGATCTATGTTATGTAACTATATTGATATATGTGACCATGGATGGTTGAGTTACGATTAATGTAACAAAGGCCGCTATGATTCTATACCGATGTGGTTATTGAACTAGATTGCTCAGATATACTCTATGGACATAATAGCAATTTTATGAGCTCATTAAGTTAAACACATTTCAATTTTTATTTGTGGCTCAGTGGGAGATTGTTAGATTAATTTATATTAATCTAATATTTGGAGCCATATATGAAATAAATAAAATGTGTGTGCTATTATTTAATAAGCCAAAATTAAGTGGTCTATTTTAATTAAATGGCTAAGGGTATAATTGTTGTGGATTAAATGCATAGATACCAGGATTTAATTATCACTTTAGTGAGGGGCTGAAGTGATAATTATTATAAATAACTCTTTGAGCTTTTCATTAGAAACCCGAGCAAATCACGTTATTTAATTAAAAAGGGGTTATGGTCCCCAATCTCTCTAATCCTCTGCAATTTCTCTAATCCTCTCAAGAGAGAATTCTAAATTCAAGAGATAAGAGAAGATTGGAAGTCCATCTCCTACACTCAAGAACCACTACGAATCACCATGGATTCAGGTATGCTTCCGCTCTCATATTTTTTCAGTAATTTAATCTGGATGTTATGAAGATTTAGGGTTTAACAATGACAACCAGTTAATTAGAAATTGATACATATGAGGGAACACCTAACTATTGTCTCTAGTGATAAGGATTCTTCTCTCAGTAGTAAAAAGGAATAAATAAGTTTGAGTCTTGCAATAACTGTGCATAAATAAAAAAAATTGATCTCAATTTAAGTCAATGATAAATAAAAATAGTGGTTTGGTGAAAGTTAAAGGAATGACATTCATTTCTGATCACTGAAGAAAATCCGAAAATGCTGATTCCATAATTTATGTAGAATCTATAGTGTATAACGACATTTATGTTGAATGCTGCTTCAATGAATTTTATTAGGGTGGAGCTATTTGCATTCTAAAATTTACTAGAACACTTATTTTTTCAAAATTTATATTTATTAAATTTTAAAATTAGTATATTAGTTAATTAATCCATCAAAATACCGAAATCACCCTCAATTTCTTCATCTTCTTCCTTTTTCTTTCGTCACACTCTACGCTCAAAAATTTCTAAGCACTGTTAAAATGCTGGCGGATAAGATTTAAGCTCCTCCGATGTATAGTTTTGAAAAGTAAAGTCACTGAGATCTGAATTGTAATAGCAAAGGCAAATAATTAATTGCCTTCATTTGAAAAGGAAAAAAAAAAAGCTTATTTTTAGGAAAAATTGACTTTTGCACCCAGTTACTGGTAAAATCTAGTATTCCATAACTCGATTTCTTGAATCTTGAGGGTTTTGTACAACTTGTTTGTTTGCATCTACGATAACAAAATTATAATTTTATAAGTTTTTATTCTATTTGTCCATGAAAAAATTTAATCGATTCTCAACAATAATGAATCTAATTTGACTACTTTTCATGGCCAAATTATAAAACATAGAAGTTATAAATATGAAGAAAGAGCGTGCAGAGAAATTCTGTTTAATATGATTACAGTAAATTATCCTTCACAGCAAGTTACCCTTAACCTATTTTAATCATAAAAAATAATTGAAAAATTAAGTGTTAAGAGTATTTTTTAGAATGCAAATAGTCCCACTCATCTTACTACTAAAATGCTCCCATCGCTTTTTACCACTTCTGTCCATGCTCTGGATCACCCTCACATTTTACCACTAGTGACATTTCCTAGTTACATTCGCTTCGTCACAAGAAAATGCCACTAACTTTTTTAATGCTGGCCGCTCCGAAGTGTGCGTTCCAGGGTATAACATCTAAGTTCTCGGAGATCCTCGAGTATCAGAGTGGGCAACCGCGGGAAGATGATAACGTGGGTCGCTTGATCTAATCCTTACTAGGAAATGACCTCCCGCACACACACATATAATAGTATATATCTGTGTGTTGGAGCTGCTCAAAGCTTCCGATCATGGAAGCTGAAAATATATATTTCAATTTGTGACATCTCAACACAATCGACCCGGTTTCGAACGCAATAAAACATAGCTGGAAATTGATTATCCTAAATCTTTTCAACATTAATTTTGTATACCTCCAAGTTGAGTAACAGAAGCAGAAAATTAAGTGGATACATTGCTTCTTATGCAAGTGCTCTCTGCACAACGTTGCTTTGGCAGTAACAAGTACGAACTCTGTTTGGTCAAGGGATCAACACAGCTGCACCACGAATTGCTCATCTGTGAACCATTTATGATTGAATATATCCTGTAGCGGAGGAGGAGGGTCTTTCATGTCTTATGGGCATTTCATCGAATGATTGATACGCACAAATGGAATTGATCAAATTGATCAAACGCACAAATGGAATTGATCAAATTGATCAAACGCACAAATGGAACCCCCAAGACCAAGAATGAACACAATATGCATAAACCCTAATTCAACCTATGAAAGCACGCAAATCGATCAATAGAGATTGGAGAACAATGAAACAGATCAGCAGAATCCAGCTCTTTCCCGCCTATCAGCAACGAACTTAACTGAACCATCGACTTGGTCGGAATAAATGATGCACGCGATGCAAGCATGGGGGGACCCAAATGACGAATTCCAAAAGCCGGACACTTCGAAGTCCAAAACGCAGCATTTTGGCTCTGGTTTTGAATTTTGACTAACGTCAAAAGCCGTTTCAGGCTACAAAATTCTTTGTTGATGCTGGTTGACAATTTGTTTGCTCACAACAACCAGTAATTCTCCTCGCTATCAACTAACCCACCGGTCACCTCTTGGTTGGACTCCTGCCTTTAACTCGGCAGGGAATTAAATCCGTCATGCCTTCTTCTTCGCTGACAAAATTACAACCGGTCGAGTCTGTGAAAGGCGGTTTTCGTGGCCACAAACCCTCCGACGTCAAGTCGTGATTTGAGTGTCTCGGAAAAACCTTTCCACAAATCCGTGGTTTAACTTTAATAAAATTAAGCGCTCGAAAAATAAAATCTCCTTTGTTTTTTTGTCAACCTTTTTACATCTTTGATTGTTACGCGTTTATAGGCAAACACATGGCGGATTCAGCCGACTCTTCACGTTTTCCACTTTCCAAGCTTAGCGCTTGTCATGGGTGTCTGGCGACTACTTGATAACGTGGCGGCAGTTACAGAGGATTACGTGCAGAGATTCGGAGGGTAGGGGTCGTGTGGGCCTGCGCGACTCTGGATCTATGATATCGCGGGTTAAAATGTAGTTGTGGAGTGAATCTCAGCTACGCCGAAACGACCTTTCAGTCGCAGAGTAGGAGATCTCTTGCTTGGCGTCACCGGTGAAGAGCTTTGATGGACGAGATATCTCGTGGAGAATAGGTCAGCGGGAACTTGGTTTTGAGAGGCAGTGCCAGGATCCATGGTCACGTAAAGCGAAATTTCTCGTGGGTGGCACAGTCGTTATTCATCCTGGCAGCGCGATCTTCAGGTTTAAGGTATTTGTAATAGAATAGACTCAATCCGAAACTTAGTCGGTTATCATTCGCCCAGCGGTGTAATCTGGGTTCGCTTGCTTCTGGCGTATAGCGCTGGCCCATAATCTCATCTCGCTGGCAGATAATGTAGCCCACTTGGCCCTTGGTGGCCGTCATCATCTTGAAGTCGCGCCAGCGATTCTGATCTTTGGTGAGTGGCTGTCTATCCATTCGTTTGAATTTTAAGCAAGCGGTTCTTAGTCCCCGAGACGCGTGTTTGCACCATCGTTATAAAGAGAGTGCCGCCACTTCTTTTGGGGCCGTGATTAACCCAAATTGAAACCTTCTTTTTACTGTAATTTTTCGGTTCTTGGGCTCTTGCTCCTAATCACGTGTGATCCGCCGGTGTGCAGCCGCCGCTTGTCATTCCCTCTTTCGACTCGATTTCTTTGTGTCTTCTTCTCTTTCGTTTACGTTTCTTCCGGTGTTGTTGTGAGTAGAGTGTTTGAGATGTCGGGGAAAGAAAAATAATTGAGATTGATGATGGCCTGGTTCTCCGTAGGACATGTTGTTGCGTCTCGCTCCCATTTAAAGTTCACTTTGGATTAGCGAGCAGCCACATGGTAGAGTAATACTGCGGGGCGTCTTGAGGCAGTAGCTTCCTCACTGTGGTGGTAGTAATGGGGAATCTTCGTGTTCGGAGGATACTCTTAGTGAGGAGTCGAGTAGAGAGTCTGGTGAGGCGTCCTCGCCAGAAGTGATGAGACCAGGGAAAAAAGAGAGATTAGGTAGTAGAAACCCAGTAGAACAGTATGCTATAGACAATATGGTTAGCTCGACCACAGTAGAAGACCTCGAGGAGCTTGGGTTGAGTGCAGTATTCAGGAGGTACCCTCGGATTCTGGAAAAAGGACACCCTGGCGACCTCCCGGAGATACGTTACTCTATTGTTAGAGAGTTTTAAGTTCGGAATGAGACTTCCGTTGCAGCCATATTTTGTTCGGCTGCTCGGTGGATTAGGCACTGGCTCTGGTCGACTTAATCCCGATGGATGGGATTGCTACGGTTTGTTTGTCTTGTGGAGTAAATGTGGTCAAAGCGAGCCTACAGTCGATGAGGTTAAGTATCTATACCAGTTGAAGAGTAGTCCCAAGGATGCGGGCTGGTATTATTTCATGTCAAGCTCGAAGACCAGGAAACCTTTAAGGACCTTCCAACGGTGGTGGTGGGAAATGGAAAGACAAATTCTTCTTCTTTGGGGCAGGGGATTGATGGGAGGAGGTTTATGTTCCTTTTCGTTTCGTAGTTCAGGTTGCCAGCTTTGTTTTGGATGTTTTGTATCTCGGCTCCCTTCTCTTCACCTTTCTTTTTTTTTTATATATATATCCGTCGTTTGTGACCACGATTCTTTGTTGATCTGCGGGTTCTTGGGGGTGAGTTACAATATCGGGCCGGTACTCGTCCGTCTGACGGCGTTAAGCTAGAATCTGCTCGTCTGCGACACTGTTATCCCTCATGCTTTGGTCAGTCTCGTCTTACTGTTGGTGAGGTTATGGAAGATGATGTGATTGGGCTTATGAATAAGAAGCGTCGTCGTGTGGCTCACAGTAAGGAGGTCAAAGTAAAGGAGTGCCCCGTGAAAGCAGAATCAATGTAGTGGAGAAGGCTCCCGAAAATATTGCTTACCGACCTTGTGGTGAGGCCGGTGGCATTACCGATGGTGGCCCTCTTCTCTCGAGAAGGACCTAGCGAAGGCACGGATAATGACCCGAGTTGGCGCCTTATGTGAATGAACTACGCCCGAGGTGGTGGCCAAAAGGACTTGGAGGTTTGAAGGAACACCCTTGGCGGTAGTTCTTGGTGTCTTGTTTTCTGTTTCCATTTGGGTTGCTGACCACTTACTATAAGGCCAAAGTCGGTCGTTATGACCAGAAAATGAAAGATGATATTCACGCCAAGGCGGCGAGAAAGTCGAGTCTTAACGAGAATTAAGCGGAGCAATCTTCTTTGCTCGCCAGAGTACCTCTCAAGATGAAAAGAAAAGATGACTTGAGACTCATGAACATTCACGAGGCTCAAGCAGAGTCGCCTCGCCGCATCAGCCGATGACAAGGAAGTCGACATTCAAGATGAGCAGGATCATGTATTCTTATCAATGATCATGGCTGCTCGGTACAACACCGACTCAAAATGGATCACGGTTGCCCAAGACAATGAAGGAGCAAGAAACGAAAGAGGCAGGCGAGCAGAGGCGAGGAAGAGAGCAGATGAGAAGAGCGGGAAGGTGCCAAGCATCAAGCGATTTCTCCTCCTCGTGTTACACCTACCGAGGTGACTGAGGTCAACACTCCCCCGGGGGCTACTGGCAAGACCCCACCTGCTCCACCAACCAACCAACCAGCAGAAACGGCTTTGCCTGCTAATCTTTCATCTTCTTAGATATATCCTAGGTTTCCCTAAGGATTTGTAATGTGCCTGCATTATGACTGCTAGCACTTTTTAATACATAATTTTTAGTTTTTGTTTGACGTCTGTGTTTCCTTCAAACAAATACTTTTGCCTTGGAAATATTTTTGATTTTTCGAGAATTTTCATACGGTCGAGCACGTCCTGGCAAATCTGATTTGTTGTCTTATCAAATAATAGGCTTTGGGACATTAAACCTCATTCTTGCCTAAGAATATTTAGGTGAACTCGGAGCCCGCCGCTTTTAAGCTGGTCAAGATCCCTGTATGCCGTGGTCTCGATAGTTATAAATAGTCATATTATATTTAGTTTAATTCCCCATATTTTGATCGATCTCGTAATTTGTGTAAATTACGTTTGATTCGATCTAGAGCCAAAGCATGGAGATTAAGATAAAAGGGCTTTGGCCGACTAATGATCACGACGACTTGAAGGAGACTTTCAAGATTAAGAGGAAAAGAAATCGCAAGGAAAAGGAACAAGAAAGGGATCTGATAAGACAACAAGCATTATAAAAGCAAGAAGTATGGAGCAAAAAGGAAAAAGAGGAGCTTGAACGTGGAAGTCAATGTGCAATTATTTTCTTCTCAATTTTTTGTTTTGTTTAGCCACCATGAGTGGCTAAGGTTTTAATTCCGTCCAGCTAATCAAATTCATTGTAATTTTGTGAGGCTTTGAACTTAACTAGAATTTCTTCAATCCAAGTAATTTTTATTTTATTCTTATGAATTATTTATATTGATTGAAAGTTGACGCCTTAATTCAATATTTATTTTCTATCGCTCGAGTTCTGATCCGTGAATTGTCATGAATGATCGAACTGAGTAAGGAGTTGGCTCATGTGTATATCATGGCCACAATTACATAGCTTGCATGATAGGCCTAGGAAATAAAAATACAAATCGATTGAATCGAGTAATCAATTAATTAATCTTGTTTTAGTCATTCTCACTATTCTTAATGCTATCACTTAATTTGATATTAACCACGATGCCCAGCTAAATCAAGATAAGTCGATTTAGGCGATTGTTTAAGCATTTACATTAGGAGAATAATTGCTTCATGGATTCCGATTAAGTAGACTAAGTTCTCGGATTGAGGTAATTTATATTTGCCTATGATCAAAGTTACAATTGGAATGGAATTGACACCCTTGGATAAGCTCGTAAGATTGATTTTTTCCTTATTTAATTTTACATCTTGTTTTATTTAATTTTATTTTATTTTATTTTCGCAAATTCTCAAAACCATTAAATTCAAACATTCGATTTCCTGCTTTCACCAAACCTACTGACCGGACAGTAACTAACCAAGAAGAACGAAATTGGCCATTTCTCACATCCGCAGCCAATCACCCGACCGCGATTGTCGCAACCGGCTATCCGCTTTTCCATCCGCCAAACCAAAGACTTCCGTAATTGTTGCCATCTCGTGATTCGGTTCACCGGTTTCCAATACAACCTGATTGCCGATTATTTCCGTAACCATCACAAATCAAATTCGGCCTTCCTGATTTCTCCTCAACCGCCAACGGACGCATCCGTAAATATCACTAGCCGCAGAACTGATTCTGATTCCTTCCTGCTATCCGAATCGTTAGAATCGAAGAAGACAAACGGATTTTGATTTTCCAACCGTTATCCGGCTCAATTCCGTAAACGCACAAACAGAATTCTTTTCCTGATCCCTTATCCGCTGTCCTAATAAATCCGTAAGTGTCACGAATCGCAAACGTCATCCGGCTCCATATCCTGATATCCGTTAACTCCAAGAAAATCAAACAAGAATAAACGACTTATCGTTAAGAAACCTATCCGCTTGGGCGTAATCTCGAAAACTGATTTCTGAAAATTAATTTTGTTTTGACTTTGAGAAATTAAATACATGGGCCCTTGTGGATTCGACCCGTCTCACCATTTCTACAATTTTATTTGTGAATCAAGATTGCTTGGCGAGTTTCACAACTTCCGCTTGTCTCCGCCATCGAAAGGTGCTGAGACTCGGGAGCCCGGTGCATGCCTAGAATAATTGGGAAATTCGATTCCGCCGTGGTCGAGCAGATCCCGCACGCCGGCTTCGTGTCTCGCCACCCACTGCTTTCAGACATCGAGCCTTGTGCCTTTTAGATACACTTTGGGAAATTTGACCCGCTTTTCGCGGAGTCCGGGAGATATATCCCGCCACGCAGCCTGCAGGTCTCGCCACCCACCGCGCTTCGGTAGACATCCGCCTCATGTACTTTTGTGATAATTTTTTGGATTCCGCCGCCTTTCGTGGTCCAGCAGATCCCGCACGCTTTTCGCGGTCGCCATCGACCGTGCTTCAGACATCGAGCCCGTGCATGCCTTAGGATACCTTGGGAGACCTCCGACCGCCGCCTTTCGCGGTCGAGCGCATCCCGCACGCTTGCTTTGCTCCGCCATCGACCACCAGCTTGCCAGACATCGAGCCCTGTGCAGCTCAGATACCTTTGTGGAACGCCGAGTCCCGTCACGCGGTCGAGCAGATCCCGCACGCTTGGCTCGGTCTCGCCCATCGAGCGTGCTTCGAGACATCGAGCCTCGAGTATGCCTGTAGACACTTGGGAACGCCTGAGTCCGCCGCTGCGGGTCGAGCGTATCCCGCACGCTGGCTTTTGTCTTGCCATCGAAAGCAAAGCTTTCAGACATATCGAGCCTTGTACATGCCTAGAATAATTTGGGAACGCCGAGTTCCGCCGCCGTGGTCGAGAGTATCCCGCACGCGCCGGCTTCGTGTCTCGCCATCGAGCGTGCTCAGACATCGAGCTCGGTACATGCCTTAGAATAATTTTGGGAACGCCGAGTCTCTGCTCGCCTTTCGTGGTCGTGAGTATCCCGCACGCTGGCTTCGTGTCTCGCCATCGAGGTGCTTTCAGACATCGACTCGAGCATGCTCTTTAAATAATTTTGCAAGTATCATTCGTGGAAATTCCTCATGATTTTCACAACCACGAGTCACAGGCACACATTACCGGGACAAGGTCTGCTATACACATTATCGATTATAATAAGCTAAACATTCAATTGATAAAAACACAAATTAACGTAACTCACAATGTCCACTTCTATCGAAATATTTTTTCAGACGGATCTGCTCCATGGTCGCCTTCCGGGATCCATCCGTGACATTTAATCTAGTTTATAAGCCCCTGGGTCCAACCACCGCTTTCACCCTATACTGACCTTCCCAGGCCCGAGCACCCTCGAGCCGAGTCCTTCAGACCGGGTTCACTTTCCTCAAAGACCCAGCCACCCATTCTCGAATTGCCTGATGCACCTCCGTTGTAATGACGGCCACCGGTAAGGCGCATCTCGAAGCAATGTCTCTTCTCTCGCCTAGTAAATCTAGATTCAGGCACATCTGGTCTTCATTTTCTTCCTCATCAAAATGCTCCGTTCGATGGGTGGGTACACCAATCTCCGCAGGTGCAATTGCCTCATGTCCAAAGGCTAATGCAAATGGAGTTTCTCCTGTCGCGGTTTTATTCGTTGTTCTGTAAGCCCATAACACCCCTGGTAGCTCATCTACCCATGCACCCTTCTTCTCTCCCAGCCTGGTCTTTAAAAGCCTCTTAATAACCTTGTTCATCGCCTCGACCTGCCCATTAGACTGGGGATGAAAAGCAGCGTAACTTCACCAATTCCTAAGTTCCGCACCTCTAAAGTCGGGTTATCAAACCGCCTCGCCGCTGTCTGTTATTGCGCGTGGGAATCCCATACACTGCACTGCATTCCTCCATACAAAACTGCTGTCTCTTTCCGTGACGCCGCTATGGCTTCCACCCCGATCCACTTCGTGAAGTAACCCATACCACCACAAAGATGCGTGGCCGCCTCCACCTTTGCAGGGCCCACCAGATCGCTTCCCATCGAGCTAACGGCCATGGGCGCAGGCCGGTCAGAGTTTTCTGTGGCTACGCGGGATGCTCGAATGTTTTGGCGCCTGCAGCCTCCTCGGTCTTTTCGGGCATCCCGACGATTGTCGCTGTAAATACCCTTGCCCAAGTCACTTGTGTGCCAGCTGATCCGCCCAATAATGATTTCCACAAACTCCCTCATGCACCTCCCTTAGCACATAATCAAGGCTGCCTCGCCCGACATCGCAAAGTGGTAGGTATACCGCCGATATAAAGACCCCATCAATCATACACTCGATACTGCACTTGATCTTTCCCCATTTTATCTCAGGTAATCCCGCCTCTTACGCATTTAGATTATCGGGTCCATCCACGAGGCTTTCTCGCCGATTCTCATCACCTCCAAGCTCGCTCAATACTAGAGTGGCTTTGGTTTCAAAGGACCGACTTTGGCTTTTGATCTCGCCATACGCCATTTTGGCCGTGATGTCCGCCGACAGCCTGCTCGAACTGATCACCTCTACAGATTCAAACATCTTGATCATCTCGCTTACTTTCTCCAAGTATTGCCCCATCTTGTTGTCTTGGCCGGAACGCTCAATCGACCACCAACCGAGAATCGGTCCGCATTTTCACCCTTCCGCCAATCGCTTTAGCTAACTCCAAACCCGCTATCAAAGCCTCATACCGCTTGGTCACACGAATCCCAATTTAACCGCATAAGAGATCTCCTCCCTTCGACTTTTCAACACAATCCTCGCCCGAGCCTTGCTCGCCCAAGACCCATCGATCGAGACCGCCAACTGCTCCTCTGTCCAGAGTAACGCCAACCGATCACACATTATTTCGCTGAACTGCCACAAAATCGCTATCCTTTATGGTCGCCGGGGCTTATAACCGATCTCGAACTCACTTAGTTCCATCGCCCATTTAACGAGCCGACTGTAAGCATCGGCTTGTGTAAGGTCCGTCTCAACGGCTGATTTGTTATCACGGAAATGGGAATGCTTGGAAATAAGTTATCTCACGAGGCCACTTACGGCCAAGGCTCATTTCTCCATCGGGTACTTTGTCTCTCCGACCAAGGCTTTGTTTCATATAGGCATGGACGTCAACCCTTCCTCCTCTCTCACTAGAATCGAGCTAGCATGATCTCAAACAACCAAGATAGAGAAAGCTTGTCTCCTTCGTGTGGCAACAACTGCTCACGGCAAGTACCGCTCAGCTTCAAAGGCTTCTTCACACGTGGTCCATTCTTTTCTTCCCTTCCTCATCACTGAAGAATATACGGCACCTATCTGGCCTCGATATGAACGAGGCTGCCCCGTGAGACTCAGATCTCCTTCAGTTACGACCTCATCCCGACTATCGCCTGAATCTTCTCGTGATTTGCCTCGATCCCAGATGGCTCACCATAAATTTTTCCGACACCACTCAAGCACACTTCTCCGAGCTTCATCTTATATCTTCTCAAAGCTCAAATGTCTCCGCAAGTGTTTCACGTGCTCGGAGGATTCTTTGACTCGTGATCATGTCGTCCACATACTTCTATAGTTCGCCCTATCGGCCAAGACCTTGTTCACCGCTCCGTAAGTTGCCCCAAAGATTTTTTAAGTCGAACGATTACCGTGAATGTAACCACGATTAGTGATAAACGCGTATAATCCTCATCTTGTTTGCTCATCGGGATTTGATTGTATCCTGAGAACGCATCCATAAAGCTTCGCAGACCGTGGCCTGCTGTGGAATCAACGAGCTGATCAATCTTAGGTAGTGGAAAACTGTCCTTGGGGCATGCTTTGTTGAGGTCTGTGAAGTCGACACACATTCTCCACTTCCCGTTAGCCTTCTTTACGAGGACAACATTTGATATCCATTCGGGGTAGTTCACCTCTCGAATGAATCCTGCTTTCAAGAGCTTCTCCACTTCGCCATTTATGGCTTCATACCTCTCCTGATTGAAACATCGCCTTCCGCCTTAATCGCCGCACCTTTCTTTATGGCCAACTTGTGGCAAGCCACCTCCGGGTCGATCCCAGGCATATCCTCATGCGTCCAAGCGAATACATCCGCATGGGATTGCAAAAAATCTATCAGCTCTTGCTTCACTTTCTCCTCCAATCTCGACCCCACCTTTACCGTCTTTCCTGGGCTGCCTTGTATCAAGTCCACTGCCTCCAATTCTTCAACTGATTCCTGCCCCGGTTTCGCCGGGCATCTAGCGAGGTGATTTGCATTGCCTCGCTGCCGTGGAGTATGGTCCGAGCAACTCTGGTTTCGACAACCCCAACTATTCCATTTACCCGATTGAGGGCCAAGTGGGGGTAGATATCACGCTTGCTCGTTCTCAGAAAGGGGCGGCCTAGAATCACATGATAAGGACTCTCTTCATCAACTACAACAAAGTCCAGAATCATGGTTTTTTCTGATGGGCCCGAACCAATTGTAATAGGCAGCTCGACCACACCAATAGGGTTTAGTCTCCCTCCTCCAAACCCTTTCAGGGAAGTGTTGGTGTGCTCTATCTTCAGATCTGCTATTCCCATTTCCTCCAATGTGGATTTAAAGAGGACATCAACCGAGCTCCCCGTATCGACCAGGATTCTATCGAACCTCTTACTAGTGATGGTGGCTTCGATAACCAGTGCATCCTCGTGAGGATACAATACCCCTTCTTCATCTTCGTCCGTCCACATTATCGGCACTTGCCTGGTTCTGGCCCGCTTTGCCACTGGAGTATTAAAGAATACCTCCTTGCTGGTCATCGCATATCTAGCATAATTCTTCCTGGATCTGTTCGAATCTCCAGCCAAAGTTGGCCCTCCAGCAATAACCCTCACAACAGGCTGTTCACTCCCCATTCTCCTGTCCCTCTGGTCTACCCCCCGTGACGACTCGGTGGTTGGGAGCGTTCCATCAATGAACTCGTCTAAGTATCGATTCCTGACTAGGTCCTCCACCTGGTTCCGCAAGTCTCGACACTGCGCGGTTGTGTGGCCATGGGTGTCATGGAATTCACAAAATCGTCCGCCTCTCCGCCGGGCAACTTGGTTATGGGAGGAGTGCCACGGTTTCTGATCGCCTGATACACTTCGTCCAATGGTGCTTTCAGGCGTGTATACTGCCCATAACTTTGGCTCTGATCGACCAGGTGCACTGCTCTTTCTCTGGGGGCATTGTTTCGACCAGGAGGTGGGGGCGGGGCATCAGGTCTGCTCATCCTTCCGCTTCATCACCGGTGGATGACGGTATGGTTGTTCACCGCCCACCTCCTCCGTGAATCTCGGGTGGATGGTGAGCAGGTTGCCCTTCTTCACTGGGATTGAGGTGGCCTGGGGGTTGGTACAGTGCAGTGGAGTTGCTGTGTTCCCTGAGCCCGTGCTCCCTCCGCTTACCGGGTCCGCCTCCCAAGGCTTTCTTATCCTTCCTCCTTAGCCCTTCCATCTGCTCGCACGATTTTCGCGCCTTTCCTCCTCAATCTCCATATCTCTCTTTTGCCGCTTATACGAGTATGATCAGATCGGGGCTCCTCAGGTTATACCACAAACGCCCTATTCTCACTCCACTTTTCAGTCCCTTGAGAGCTTGAGGATGATTAAAAGCTCCAAGGTCGAGCACTGCCCGGTGATACCTCTTAATAAACTCCCGCAAGGTCTCCTCCTCCCCCTACTTTATGCTCATCAACTCCATCATGTCATCTTCTGGCGCCATCGCGCCCCGAAAATGTTCAGCAAACTCCTGACTCATCTGGTCGAATGTTTTTATACTCCCTCGAGCAAGCTGGCGATACCACTCCCGTGCTCGTCCCTCCATCGTCAGTGGGAACACCCGACATCTCTGGGCATGTGAAAGCCCCTGTACTCCGGTCATATCATTGAACCGCTCTATATGAACTAGAGGGTCAGTCCGTCCAGCATGTCTGAGGTCGGGGAAGCGAAAATCCCTCGGGATGATGGCCCCCATAATTTCCACAGAGAGGAGTGACTCACTGTCCAGCATTATCCTCCAGCTCGGTGCTTTCTTGCAGCCCCTCATGTCGTCTATGATCTGCGCCAGTCTCCGTACCTCCTCCTCCAACTGTATAGCTCGACCAGGATCACGTGCTGCCACCTGATCTCGTTCTAGGTCAACATCATGCAAATGTTGTCGGAGCTCCCTTTCCTCCTCGTTCACCACCCGGTCATTGTTACCAACTTCTAGCCTATCAGGGAATTGGTTCCCTCTCGCTTGGCTTCCTCTCCAGTAACTGGGATCATTGGCCCCCTGACTCAAGCTTCCTGTGACCCCCTCCCTTGTCTGCGGTACTCTCTCATTGCCATTCCTTCTATCCAAGCGGTCCTGCACCCCTACACCGCTTCTTCTACGCTCTTCCTGAGCTTCCCTTTGTCCGCTTCTTAATTCGCAGGATGGTTGTCGTGGTTTCCATCCGCCTTTCCATTCTGCTCCATCCGCTCATGCATCCCTCGTTCTCATGCCTCATTGGCTATTTCTCTAAGAGTTGCAGATCTGCTCAACCCGTGTCTCTCCCGAACACTACTTCCCCATATCCATGAGTTTCTCACTCCCTTCTCCTTTTATTTTCTGCACGGAAGCTTTTTGCTCGGCTCCCACAGGGCGCCAAAATGTTGATCACAATTTGTTTGCTCGGCAACAACGGTAATTCCTCCGCTATCAACTAACTCCACTTCCGGTCACCTCTTCAGACTCTCCGCTAACTCGAAAATGTCCGCCTCTTCTTCTTCGCGTACACAAGTACTGCAGTCTGGGCGGTTTTCCCACAGAAACCCTCCGACGCTCAAGTCAGCGATTTGAGTGTCTCGGAAAACCTTTCCCACAAATCCCGTGGTTTTAACTTAATAAAATTAAACGCTCAAAGAAAAATAAAAATCTCCTTTGTTTTTTTGTCCAACCTTTTCGCCGACTCTTCACGTTTTCCACTTTCCGCTTAGCGCGCGTCATGGGTGTGCAAGCGGTTGATGACGGACGTGGCAGTTTGAGAGGTTCGTGCCTGGAGTTCCGGAGGGTGGGGGTCGTGACAGGCCTCGCGGCTCTGGATCTTACCGCAATATGCGGGTTCTGGTAGTTGTTGTGGAGTGAATCCGCTCGCTCCCAAACGACCCCGCTCGATCGAGTAGAGATCTCGCCGCCAAGGCATCCTGGTGAAGAAGCTTTGATGGGACGAGCAGATATCTCGTGGAGAATAGGTCGAGCGGGAACTTCTGGGTTCGCTGAGACGGTGCCCAGGGATCCATGGCTGTAAAGAGCAGGAATTTCTCGTGGAGCTGGCCTGGTTGTTATTCATCCACAACAATTACCATAAACAATATCTCTTTCATGACAACCTATTATGAGAATAAAAGACTTTAGTAAATAAAAAATTTGACCCCAATACATACATAACACTAAAACAATGAAATTGTTTGAAATTGACAAACAAAATATATACAACTTAAACAAACAGAAAAAGAAAAGAAATTTTCATTCAAGACGTAAAATATAATCAAACAGATATGCTATCATATTCCATATACCCATGTTTATCAACATTATTCCCAAACCACAATAATTTGTAAATAGACTTTTACAACATTTATAATAGACTTTTAAAACGTTTTAAGTGAAAAAGATAATTTGTAATGTTATAAACTCTTTCCCCATTTCAATTTTAGACCTAAAGCTTATCTATCATTTGTGTTATGATAATTTTTTATTTCTACCGAAATTAAGAATTAAATACACAGACACTTTGTTAAGATTCAAGTATAATTTTAATAATTTCTTAGGTTACCCTCTTATCTATGACCATCAACACCGCTCATTGCGGATTAGAATTCAATGTTGAGATTAATTTTTGCTAAGTACTGGATTAATGATCCCGATTTATATTGTGATTTTATTTTTTTTTAATTTCCTAAACTCAGCATCCTTGTCCACTCATTACAATTTATCACTAAATATAGTAAAAGTATTGATTTTCGTGCATAACTAGTAAAAATAATTAATTTCCTTTGTAAGAAAAATACTCCAATTCCTGTCACCGTTGTAATAGTAGGTATCATGTATGCATTAGCATTTCAAGTTCTATGCAATGATATTTTGTTTTATGCTACTTCAATGAATTTTATCATTGCTAAAGTACTCAACGATCTTCGTTATATAAAAACAAAACAAACAAAAAAAAAAGGGCATGGTTAGAATGATCATAAGTTCATGACGAGTTTCATCTTTAACTGCCGAAACACACCAAAAATCCAAGTACATTTAACACAAGGCAGCTTTGATAACACTCTACGAAGAGTTGAATCTATTCCATCACATATACTGCAACGACATAGGATGAAGGACTCTTCCACCATTCAACCTGAAATGAGAAACTGAAAGAAACAAGATGAGCTTTTGTTTCACAATCTGAAATCCGATTCAAAATAATGGTAATAATATATTATAGACCTTACCATCAGTTATAACCTCACTGCCTTGTGCATCTTCCTCGTCCTTGAACCTCATTCCCTGCATACTGTACGTCTTTAGAATATTTACTGCCTTCTGAGAGATCTCGTTGCTGTCATGAAGTTGTAGATTTTCAATCTTTTCGAATCCGTCAGCCTCCTCAACCAACTGGGCATATTGATTAACTTCTCCGTTGGTGGTACCCATATTCTTTTCAGTTTTCCCGACCTCCAAAATGTTCTCTAATGCTTTTAGGCAAACAGTGACAATCTCTGGATCAGGCCATAGAAAGAGATCACACAATGGTTTTACACACCCCTCTCGCACAAGGTGCTTGATTTGTTCATGAGTACCACCCGAGGTGGCATTTAAAATTGCCAAAGCAGCCTCTTTCTTTATGTAAAATTCAGTAGTTTGAAGCAGATTGACAAGGGGACCAATTAGGCCAGCATCAATCACCGCCTGAATCTGTTCCCTGTTTCCAGCTGTAATATTTGAAATAGTCCGGCAAGCTTCCTTCTTTATGTTCTCTTCATGATTTTGGATCAACAGGCCCAAAAGATATGGCAGTGCACCACAGTTAATTATACACTGAATCTGGAAATCATCCCCCCTCACAATATTTCCAACAGTTTGCAAGGCGGGAGTGAGCACTGAGGGTGATGGATGATCGAGGAGCTCAACAAGTCGTGGACAGACACCTGCCTCAATCACAGCTTGAATTTTGTCATTAGTACCATCACAAAGATAGGAGAGTGCCCAGCAGGCATCAGTCATGACCTCTTTATCATTTGAATGAACAAGCTGTGCAAGCGCCGGAAGAGCTGGCCTCACTTGATCAAAAGGTGGCTCTGGCTTGCCCCTACAGAAATTAGACAATGTCCATGTGGCTGTTCTTAGCATTAAAAGCCTAGCACGCTCATTTAGCTGTACCAGCAATGGAATCAAAGCTCCTTCACTAAGCACAAGATCACGGCATCTAGGTGAGTCACCAGCAACATTTCCCAATGCCCAAACAGCCTGCTCGCGGACATCATCACTTGGAGAATCAAGTAGCTTCACAAATATTGGAATAGCACCGTGCTCAATCACCACATTAGTGTTCTCCGAAGTTCCAGAAGCAATGTTTGTAAGAGCCCAAGCAGCCTCAAACTGAAGTTGCGGATGGTCTTCCCTCATAAGAAACTCAACAAAGCGCGGGACAACGCCAGATTGTATGACTTCCTCAATTTGTGGACTCCTCAGAACCGAAAGTAGTTTTTTGAACTGAGTAGCTGCTTCCAGCTGCAAGCTGTTGTCATCTGACCAAACCCCAGCAACCGTCGCGGGCAAAATTTCCAACTTAGTTTGTAGGTTGAGACTGGATGCAGGCGCAGAAGAAGGAAATTGCTGGGATTGAGGACCTTCACGTCGCTTCTTGAGGAAGCTTTCCTTCTTAAGATTTACGTGTTGTATGGTTGTATTTAGGTCGTCCTTCCAAGCCCAACATTCTTCATCCCATATCTTTAGCTGCACTTTGTGTAACATAGGTGTGCTTAACTCTCCGCTAGAGAAAATCTTCATATTGTGACAATCATCAACCACAAGTATATCCATAGAGGGGAATTTGAAGGCACAATTGCCGGAGCAGAAGCTTGTCAGGTGTCTTAAATAAGAAAGCGTCAGCTTCTTCAATTCGTTGAAAACAATAATCTCATCTTTTGCTGCATCATCATCCTCTGCTACTACTTCTGTTATCATATTGCATCCACTTATTTTCATTTCTCTGATTCGCACCAGAGTCTTTGCTGTTGAGGATGTTAATACATTTTTCAATCCTTTGCAATACGATACCACCAAAGTTGTTAGATTTTGAAAGGATGATGAAGATGGTGCTAGATTAATCAAATGGCTGCACTCGGATATATTCAGCTGTTCCAAATTATCCATAACCGCAGATCCTTGTTTCAAGAAGTGCTTGAGATCACAACACTTGTTTACCTCTCTTATGATTACCTCCATCCCATTTTCAACCTTTTCTTTAGCCTCCCAAGCATAACGTCCTCCTCCTATACAGAGAACTTTCATAGCGTGAAATCTCTGTAGGAAACCATCAAGTGAGAAAATAGCAGTCGACTCATCACCAAACTCGGCTTCAAGACATTTAAGTTTACAAATCAAGTCTTCCGGAAATAGACTATCATTTGTTGCTATGTGCTTCGCATCAACTCTCAATTCTTCCAAGTTGGGGAATAACTGGGTGATTAATTATAACCAAAAGGAAAAAAAAATTACAAGATGTACGGATTAGTTTATATATTTATTTTAAAGAAATTTAACAAAATAGCAAAGAATAAATTTGAAATTAATTACCACTAGCTAATACAAAATATTTATCCAATAAATTTTAACTTCTTAGAAAAAGATAACTTTTTGTTAGTAAAAAAATTAAGTCATGAAGGCAATGGCGATATAACTTTAAGCTCTATTGAAAAGTTAATTATAAAATTCTTATACGTACCTTTTCTATCAAGTCACCCGTAGTTCTTTTATGTCTCACCATGAATTCAGGACATCTAGATAACCATAATTTTTTCAATGATGGAAATTTAATAATGTTTACATCTCCTGTGCAGAAGCTTGTGAGTTTTTTAAGGTCATACATCTTCAAATATTGTAACTGGGGAAACATTACAATATTATTATTCCATTTTTCTTGGTCCACGATTATTATCTCTTCCAAGAGAGGGCATCCCCATATCTCAAGGTGTTGGAGTCGAACAAAGATGTCATTGCTAACCATGGAAGACGAAAATAGACATCTTAAATTCCTACATTTGTATAAGGTCAAGTGCACTAAATTCTGAACGCCACAAGATATGGCTGAAACTTGGTTTTGCCAAATCCTCTCAACATTAATTGAACGCAACTCCAAGTTCTTCAACTTTGGTAACGCAACCTATTCGATTAAAAAATTAACTTCTTGTTAATTACAAGTAATAATCATTTCTACAGATGGACAAATCAATAAAATTATTAATCTGTTTCTCTTGTTATAGTTCTCTCAAGTCTTTCACACAAACAAGCACTATTCAAGTTTTCAAATTATTCCTTGCTAATTTTACATGCATTCTAACGACACATTAAATAAAAATGACAAGCTATAGATGTGAATCAATTTACTAGTCAAAAAATGACAAGTTTTCAAGTTATTAGTTATTCTTTCATATTTGCTGACAAACAAGAATAACAAAGAACAAAAATACAAAAGTCATAGAGAATTAATACGACTACAAGGTTAATAATAACTGACCTTCTCAATGAATAGTGCATTTGAAATACTGACATTATCCTCCAAAATGATTTCATTTGACTGAATATCATTTGGCAAATCTTCTTGTCTCTGCTGACATTGAAGGTGTCATGAGTTTAGAGTATAAACTTGATTGTGACGAAAATGTGCATTAGTACAACTTAGTTTAGGACTAGATGTAAATTTGATACACAAGATTCCATAATCGAGAATTTTTTAATAAACATTTAATTGAGTTAATTTAAACAAAAAATAGGCAAAATTAAACTTGTTGCCGATTTAGATTAGATAGATAGTACATATTCTCTAAATATGATCATTGTAACAGTGTTGAAAATATAAGACGATTAATTTCACTTTTTTCATATGAATATTGTGAATTTTACCAAAAGTAAGAGAAGAAGAATAATATATTTTTTTAATACAATACAAAGCTATTATGTTATTTTTTTTACGGTGATGTAACTCTGAAGCTAAAAAATTAAAATATTATTTAAATTGCAAACATTAAAGGTTTTTGCTAAATTGTTTACTTTGAAAATGAGTATAAATATGATATTTGACGACTTTTCAAAATTAACTTTGATACACTAGAAGTTTCTAGATTTAGTATACGTATAAATTAACAAAATGAATTTCATAATAACTATAATTCGCTAAATTGATCATACCTTTGGCTCTGCCGGATTAAGACCTTCGATCCAGAGATGCTTGAGTTGTGAAGAACCCACTTTGACTAATTCATTAACAAAATTATGGACATCTTGCTCTTGCAGTCCATACAATCCAAGATGTTCAATTCCCTGCAGTTGCACGATCAGCCCATCCTTCAAGGAAATCTTGGAATTCAGATCGATTCTGAAATCTCTACTGCAAATGTTGTACTTCCAGTTCCAGAAATCTCCAATAAGTATTCTGTACCTTTCCAGCTTCTCGAAGAACAAGCCTCTCGGGAGACTGTTGACATCTCTTATTTGTAATTCTAAAGAGGTCAAATGCTTCAACTCATCAAGGCTAGCATTCTTGACCCCGTCCACCTCCACATCCCATTTATCAAAGCTATTATCACCTATATTTAGTTCTTCTAAATGGGATAAATTTGAGAATATATTTGGTGGAATAACTTCTAGTTTGCTACAATCTCTTAAATCAAGCAACTTCAGCCAAGTCAATTGAGCTAATTCCAGAGGCAACTGCTGGATATCGCTACCTCTTAAGCAAAGGATTTCTAGTTTCTTCAACTCTCCCGTAACACTTATATCTAGCAATTTGCAATAACACAAACTCAATGTTCTAAGGTTTGATAGGAGACCAAGTGATGAAGACAGCGGCAGTAGATTCATGTAAGTCAAGTTTATGACTCTAACCTGTATCATCCTCTCGAAAAAGTTGTTTGGAATTGTTAATGATGAAGATTCCTGATGATCAGCACGTACAGAAAAAAGTTTTAGCTGAGGACATTCCAGTAGTACTCGATCAGGAAGCGCATTAGTCTTGATATCACGTAAGACGATTGAAGTGTAAAGTTTTACCGCATTTTCGTCTGACCATTCCATGCAACCATCAATCAGCTCACCTGTCACCGTAAACACATTTTTTCCTGCAGATGCAATTGATATTGCAACATCGCGAATAACATCGTGCATAGAAAGGCCTTCGTCTAGCAACATACAAGAAGCTTTGAGTTTGTAGACCAACGTACTCACTCGATCTCGTGCGTCTGCCAACTTACTGATACCTTCGAACAAACCCAATCCCACACCGTACCTTAACAATTCATCAATGGATTCCACATAAGCATATCCTATTAGCAAAAAGAGGTTCTTGAGCTCCTCCCCTTCTAATTTGTTGTAACTCAACTCTATAGCTTTATATGCTGCTGGCTGTATATCTTTGAAGTTCGTTGAGGATGGCCTCCTTAGTTGTTTCAGTGCATCCTTCCATTCAAATATACTCGTGCTCCTTAAGGCCCTTGCTACCGTCACAATGGAAACAGGCAAACCTGCACATTCCGTCGCCACATCCCTTGCTACGCATTTCAATTCACTACCTTCAACATAATCGCCTGCCATCTTCTTAAACAGACTCCAAGCTTCTTCTTCTTCTAAAGCACCAACTAAGAAATTTTGTTGAGAGTCCATCTTCCTTGACAACACATCTAGACTTCTTGCTGTCAACAGTACTTTACATCCCTTATGATCATCCCCGTGAGGAATTCCTACCACCTGGAAATCAAGATATTCCCAAATATTATCTAAGATGACAAGGATCCTCTTCTCTTTCTTCAGTCGGCTAAAAAGACTCCTTGCCCTTCCCGATTCGCTCTCCTCACGAAATGCTAGACCTAATTTATCTGCGATTTCTCCTTGAATCTTTCTTATGTCTGGGCTCTGGGACACCTCGGAGAAAACCACAAGATCAAAGAGCTTGTTATGTTTGGCTTTTCTTGCAACTTCTTTCGCCAGCATCGTCTTTCCAATGCCGCCCATTCCACAAATCCCAAGCATGCTGATATCGGGATTTCTCAATGCACCAAGAATATCATTCAGAGTGGACGTTCTTGATTCAAAGTCCTCGTAGCCTTTGTTAGACATAAGCAATGTATCCTCAGGAAAGATACTGTGGGAAATTCTTTCAAATCTCCCATCTTCCTGGAGTTTGACTATAGCGTCCAGCTGCCTCACTGCTTCCTTGCTAAGTCTACGGCGCATCTTCAAATTAGGACAAGAACCCTTGAAACTATGCTTATTTTCTGTAGCTTCATCACCTACAAATTTCTTTGCCTCAACAATGGCCTTGTTTGCGCTTGCAAGCCAATTATGAACGTTCTGTTCAATCTCTTCACCTTTTCTTTCTGCATCATTAACCGCGTGCTCCATACTCACGATCTCACCCTCCAGCTTCTCAACTTGAGTGTTGAGATTCTTGAAGTTTCTAGTGTAGTCGCGCACATAACTAAATTGGCGTTCTATGGAAGGAGCCAAGCACTTTGCAACTTCTATAACAACAGAAACTATGATTTCCACCATCTTTAATCCTTTTCGCTCACTCTGTATTTTTTTTTTTTAAAAAAAAAAGAAATTGGGAAACAGAACAGAGACGAGAACTGAAGCACAGAACAATTGATTAGTTAGGAAGCAAACTGACACTGAGAGATTAAACGCAAGTGAAGTGACTACAGCAATCTGGGGCAGAGTAAAAATGGAAAAAAACAAGAGTGGATACGGAACAGAACAACTATAGGGAGCAGCGCAATTCTAAATAACAAGACTGGATATCAAAGAATGCCAAGTGTCGTTGAGATCATAAGATTAAAAAATCAAAGGAGTTTATGGCGAAAACTGCAAAAAAACAGAAGCACAAAACTGAAGAAAAAAATAAGGCATATTGGCAAACAACTTTAGCAAGTTTATTAATTTAGTTATTTAATTCATGTAATAAAATATTAAAATCTACAAGGGAGCATTATGGCTTGCTAAAAGTTTGAGGTACATTCCTTTCCTCTAATTAAAGAAAATTAGGAATAATGCTGATTCAACCATGTATAATTTAAATTAATTAAAGTTAATATTCGTAAATATGCTTTGATTAAAGTTGTTGTGTGAATATACATATAATAATTATTAGTAAAGTTTCTGAAATGTGGATCCTTTAAAAGTCCATCTCTTCCCTCTGAGGAAACGTTAACATGGGAGACGAAGCTATACTACTATAACAGTGTTTGAGCTTTTTCACCAAGCACTTGTTAAGTTTATCAACTTATTTATTTATTCCATGTCCTAAATATGAAAAGCTACAAAGAGACAATAATGCTTTGCTAAAACTTCAAGGAATGATATTCATTTCCGATCATTGAAGAAACTCCATGAATGCTGATTCCATCATGTAGAATTTAATGTTAATTAAAGAAAAATTTCAGAAATGCAAATCTTTTAAATGTCCATTTCTTCACTCTGGGGAAAAGTTCACTTGGAATATGAAGCATTGCTAATATGCTATAACGTGTTTGTATTGTGGGCCAATTTCTTGCGAGCATTTCTTAGTCAAAGTTTCATATAAAACTATAATATTTATACGCAGGGAGGACATGACTTGGTTTGAAACCAATTAATTTGGGAGTAGTGATGATGTTTCGCATTTATGTTAAATGCTACTTCAATAAACTTTACAGCTTCTGTCATTGCTCTGATCATCCTCACATTTTACCATATGCGAGATTATCTAATTACATTTACTTTGTCGCAAGAAGACACCACCAACTTTTTCAATGCTGGCCACTAGTATGCATTACAGGGTATAAACATCTGAGGCTCATTTGGCATCAAAAAGCTTTAAAATAATTTTTAATAGTTAAAAACTAATTTTAGTGTTTAGTTAATTTTTTAAAAAATTATTTTTTATAAAATCACCCTATCTTATGGCAGATTTTGAAAAGTAAGGAGTAGCTTTTCAATATTTTGAGAATAAGTTTTATACTCAATGTAATTCCATATATATCCTCGTATAGGAAGTAAAATTATTAACTTTAAAGAGATTATTATTATTATTAATTATATTGAGATATAAAATAAAATAAAATAAATAATATAAAATGTTTATTTTAACTATCAATTATTATATATAAACACACTAAAAAAAATTGTATACATGTTTATAAATGTGTAAATAAATTTTATTCAACATTATGTCAAATTCAATCATTTACATTCTTATAGTAGTTTAAGAGTAATATTTTTTCGAACACATATGATTATTTTTAAAACTCACAACACTTTTAAAACAAATTTTACCAAACATTTAACTGATTCTCTTCATACCTCTTTTGAATTTTATTTCTTAAAATATTTTAGTTTTAGTTTATAAAGTGTAAATCCCTATATATATAAAAAAAAAAACATATTCCCGCAAAATGTCATCCTAAAAAAAGTCTCTTTGGAGTTTTAATTATAAAATACATATAATTCCTAAAATTCTTTACTTATTTTCTTTTTATTATTTTACTTATATCTCCATAATTCAAAATACTTATAATTTTTTTTTTAAAAAAATTCTAATTAAAATTTAAAATATAAATATAAATTATGAAATGGGGTGGAGTAAAAAATTTTGTTAAAAGAATATTTTATGAATAAATGATGAATAAATGATACTAAACGATGATGATTTTTGCCAAAAGTTTTAAGAATGACATTCCCAAATTCAACAAGTCAAGAAAGGAACAAAAGTTGAAGTTGACCCATTTTATTTTGAAGTGCTATGCTGTAAAACAAAATTTTCCTGGCGAAATTTAGAATTGAAGAAAAACAATGAATACATAAAAATAATAGAGGGAAAGGTGATAGCCTTTTAATTATAATTATTGATGATCTAGTGATGATAGATAGAGTATTTCTGAATCTTTTATGTACAAAACAGAGTATTTTTTATATCAATTGGTACCTAAAATAATTTTAAATATTTGAATAGTTTTCTGTAACGCCCAAATTTTTCATTATTTTATTTTGCTTTAATGAGATTTTCGAATGACATTTTTGCCCTTATAAATAAGGTTATTCATGGGGTAATTTTTTTAAAAAGGGTTATTTTTTCAAATTTATTAGAATTTCTTAAGACTCCCTATAAATTCATATTCTTCCCTTTTATAATCCTAAAACCCACAACGTTTATTTTTCTTCTCTGCTGTTCATAACGTTTTACTCAAACCCTAGGATTCAAGCCTTGTTTAAGAGAGAATCAAAGCGAACAGTAAGTATAGCACTTCATCATTAATTTGTTAGCTTTTTACATGCTATATACAGAGTGGCCATTTTACCTTGAAAAATGTAACAAAATAACATAGGGGTCTCAACCTTTAATTTAACTTGATTCTATCTCCGTCCCGTTGATCTATGCATGAATTGAATAAACCTCTTTCGCTTTTGCTTTGTATGAAAGTGAGTTTGAAGAGATAAGGGTCGAATATGAATACATATCATCCACAAACCATGTAATGGTTGACATGAAAACTGAGAACTACTAGATGACTTGCTCAACAACTAAGCTCAAATAGACCTCACTCGACTAAAGACCAATCCATCGATTTCAATGGGGTTTCTAAAGATTCGAAATTATCTTTAATCTAAATTATTAGGACCCGCTAGCTTAATTCTTTGTTATACATCAAAATCGAAATTATCAGCATTTTATAAAGTGAAAATGCTCAAAACCCTTGGGCATCCACATCATATGCATGAACCAAAGTGGTATATACTTACATCAAAAAATAATTTCACACTAAAGATTTATTAAAAGTGTAATAGAGCCCTCAATTTATTGAAACTAATTCAAACACATGCAGTATAATTTGGTGGATCAGTGAAGCGATCATAGTTGGTCTTTCGATAGATCACAGCAGAAAATGAAAACTCCAAGAGAAGAAAAGCGAAGGCCTAATTACAACCACATTAGTAACCCCACTTGAAAGAGCCACCGGTTCTTCTTATCTTAAGCAAACCAAAACCAAGAAAATTTTGCAATGAATAAAACTAATGTTACTAAAGGACAAAATCTAATATTTCAAAAACACAGAATTCATTTACTAACGGAAACTGTTAGTTTTAACGGAAATTATAATTTTAACTTGTAATTACCGTTATATCCTTCTAATATTAAAAAAATAATTATTCATTACCCATTTTATCATATATTATTAATAAAATTACAAATATATCCTTATTTCCCAATTTTTCTACTTAATTTTTTATCAAATTCTTTAAGCCAAATAAATTTAATCCATTACTCAAACATAAAAATAAATAAAATTAATTATAAATGCTACAAGAATAAAAATTCCCCATATATCAATCATTTAAACTTGTATAATCAAAATAATTTTAAAAAAATTGATTAACAAAATCTTAGTTGTACTAAATAACATATCAAATAGAATAAAAATAACCAATAAACATAACAAATAATCCTTATATCATAATATTGTATCAAATTGATAATCGTAAATATTACAACAATAATCATAATATTTAAAAAAAAAATTCTGTCCACAAATTTGTATGACAACTCATGTACATCATTCAGTTTCTAATTCTGAATTCTGTCTCAGATTCTACTAGTGCTGCATAAATAAACCACGGGCAACCTCATTCGAACACTTTGCTCTGAATCTTCTCTTCTCATTCTTGATTCTGTTAAGATCAAACCCATGTAATTTTCAAGCACTCTTCTGAAATGTTGGACATTGCTGAACTCCTGCCCAACAGTGATTTCAATAGATTCAGTGATTTCAATATACATCACATGTGCATCAAATAGATCAGAAATTTTTTGAATGATAATAAAAAGAAATAATTATGATTCCGAAGGGTGAATAATTAATAAATGATTAAGCCCACTTCCTCGGTGAAATTAATTGTCTAAAATTCTCTAAAATTAATTAATTATCCAAAAAATCTCCAAAATTCTAGTGGATTTTGAATGATAATAAAAAGAAATTAACTTAATTTAGTAAAACAATAAAAATTAAAGAGAGAAAACTAGTTTAAGAGAATTAAACCCTAGATTGAAGATGCACGAGCAGCAGCCATACAAACGAGTAGAAACGACGCACGAACGAGCAGCAACTGCAGCAACGACGCAGCGCCAGCGCGAGCAGCAGCCAGACGCGGAGCAGATCCAGCAGCCAGCGCGAGCAGATCCAGCAGCTTCCGGCAGCGCGAGCAGATCCAGCAGCTTCCGGCAGCGCGAGTAGTTCCAGCAGCTTCCGGCAGCAGGAACAATTCCAGCAGCTTCCGGCAGCCCCAGCAGCTCCAGTTCCGGCGAACCGTGTGAGTGTGTGCGTTAAGGATTTGTCAAGCTCTGGGAGGAGCAGTGTGTGTGTTTTTGTTCGTGTGTGTGTTTTTGTTCGTGTGTGGGGTGGGGGACATTTCAGTCAATTCATTCATTATTAATAGGTAATTACAATATTAACCTTTGACTGATTTAACGAAATTATTTCCGTTAGCAAATGGGGTCCGTGTATCTTTTTTGAAATATTAAGAGATTTTGTGTTTCTTTAATAAACATTGGGGGTGTCTGTGTCCTTTTCCCTAAAAAATTTTCAGCCACATAAAAATTTCAGGCTAGAGGTGAATGTGGGGTTTGCTAGGTACTTGTAGGAAAACAAAACCACCCATTGCTTATCATCAGATAAAAAACGATGTCGTTGAAAGTTTGATGTATTCGAGTTGATTCAAAATATCAAAGAGGTTGTATCGTCATTTCAAAGATACTCCATTTTCTGTGCTGGCCTGCCTGCACAAATTTGATGTAATTAAATTGATATTAACAAAACGCACATGCAAAATATATATAACTTTTGCATCAGTAGGGTGATCACAGACTCACAGATATACCTTTGTGCCAACAGCCCACAATCGCGGATAAGAATAGAAAAAAGTGCAACCACGTAAGATGAGTACGACTAGAAAAAGTGAGCTGACAAATTTGATCTTCTGCACTTTTTCTTTCGTAAACTGGAGCCCGCACAAACGTCGTTGTCCTCTTCAGAAAAACCTGAACTTGGAGTTGCGAGTTTTTCGTTTTATAAATAAACACAGAAACCCGCCTTCAAAATATTCCTTATTAGCCATTGCTCTTCATTTCCGGGGGGGGGGGGGGGGGGGAATTAATAGTGCGATGGCCTTCACTACGTTCTTCAACTTCTTTTATCAACTTAAATGACACCAAAACCATCAAAACACCCGACGAATTCTCATCACCCACTACTTGTTTTGCCAAAATCAAGCCTTCACGCTGTCTCCGGGCTAAGAGTTCGATGCAAGAAGCTCAGCTCTCTCGTGACAAACATTCAACCATGGGAGGAATTATTAGGGAGAGTGAGAAAAGAGAGATGGTTCATGAGCTCGCGAGTCCTTCTCATCATCATCATGGAAATAAGGTGCCTGTGTTTGTGATGCTGCCATTAGACACAGTGTCAAATTCGGGGCACTTGAATAAGCCTAGAGCTATGAATTTGGGGTTGTAACATCCCAAATCTAATACGTTCAGAGCACTTGAAGAAAGGAGTCACTCATAAATCATAATCCCTACTCATAAATTTCAAACTGAAATACCTCAAATTCTTATTCAAATAAATCCACCAGTTAATATGTCTAATACTAAACAATCTCTTCAGAAACATAAAAATTTAACAAAAGTCTCAAAACCCAAATTACAAATTCATAACAGAAATAAACTAAAAAAACATGAGTCTATTCCTCTTCTTATTCAAATAGCAAACGGAAACAAACTCTCTAACTCTAAAACTAAGCACACCTTTCAAAAGGAACTTAATATGCAAAAAGTAATGACGAGGGGTGAGCCGTCAACTCGGTAAGTAAAACCATTCCTAACACACTAGGCCTATCGATACCCAAAAATATTACAAGCCTTCTTTTAGTAAAATATATTTCATAAATTCATAAATTTCATAAAAGCAATATATTATGATAAAATAACATATTTCAATTAGATAACATAAATTCATGGTAATTCAGAATATCAAAAGTAGAGTTACTTACGAAGGCAAATCATATATCACATATACAGAAAATGAAACGTTAGCTCATGTCACATAGTGTCACCTATAGTCCCAGTGATCCGGCCAAAAACAGAATCAGAATATCGTGTGCACACTCAGAACAAATACCTAGTACTGGTCCAGACATGTATATCGTATATTACGATCAAAATCAGAATCAGAATTACGAAGTAAAAACATAACGACTTATATGCAGACTTTTTGGCCTTCAAAGGCCTATAGTCCCAAGAGATGGCTCCCGTACAATCATAAATAATTTAAATCATACATGAGTACAAAATATTCGTATCAAATTCATGAAAGTCCATAACGATAATTTAGGCTTGCAAAATATTTTAAAGACAATATCAAAAAAGGTAGTTATGTAACAAAACAACTTAAATACTTAAAAAGCATTTGTAAAATATTTGTTAAAAAGAATTTAGATTTGAAAACATTTACATAAACTAATTTTGTTATAAAAATCAATTAATCTTCTAAGTAGTATAAAAATATTTATACATATAATAATGTCAAAATAATTATATATATCCAGTACATTAGGAATGAAGTTACTTACCTCGATAAGAGAATTTGAGATTAACAATCTCTAAGCCTTTAAGAGCCTCAAATACCTCCAACACCTTAAACAAATACAAAATATGACTATCAATAACTTATTCTACTTCATACCCATACAGGTCTGATTCTCAGAATTTTAACTCTTCATCTAAAATTCAGAATGATATATGAAACTATTCTGGACATCCATAAATACTCTATGTAAAATTTTCAAGAGGATCCGATATCAAAAACATTTCTAAAACTATTTATTTCTCAACAAATTTGAAACTGTTTTCACATAACCTTTACCAAATAGAACAGGTTCTAAGATTTTTATAAAATAAAATATTGATCACAAAATTACGAAATTAAAATTGGGAATACTAGACACATATATTAACTTCCATATAAAATTTCATAATTTTTCGAGTTTATTTGATGGTGAAAATAATTTCGTGAATCTGGTCACAATGCTGGAATCGCAGTTTTTCCATTGCAGTGGTTCTATTTCGAAAATAGATATAAAATTGAAAACGAACTCGAATTTAACTAAATAAAATTTATTCCAGACTCCCTACATGTCTAGTTTCCAGAAATATAAGTTTCTTAAGAAAAATCCTTCAGAAAATATAGGTTAAATTTCGAGATACTCATGCTGTCCAGAATTTTGCTGTGCTTAATGCATCAAAGATTAATAACTAAACTCATAATAAATTAGAACCCTAAACAAAGCCTAAATACATCATACATCATGCATTAAGATCTATAAATATCTAAATCCATGACAAATATAAACCCTAGATAGAATGATTGGAAATCTTGTAGGGAATAAAGAGAGTATACTTATCGTTCGCTTTGATTCTCTCTTAAACAAGGCTTGAATCCTAGGGTTTGAGTAAAACGTTATGAACAGCAGAGAAGAAAAATAAACGTCGTGGATTTTAGGGTTATAAAAGGGAAGAATATGAATTTATAGGGAGTCTTAAGAAAGAAAAAATAACCCTTTTTAAAAAAATTACCCCATGAATAATCCTATTTATAAGGGTAAAAATGCCATTCGAAAATCCCATTAAAACGAAATAAAATAGTGGAAAATTGGGCGTTACATGTTCAAAGCAAAGTTAGCAATGATGAAGGTAAGAGTGATGCGTATTCGCAAACAAAAACACAAAGCTAAAGAAAAAAGTGCGGCATATTAGTAAACAACTTCAACAAGTTTATCTATATATTTATTTTTTTCGTGTAATAAATATTAAAATCTACAAGAGAGAATAATGGTTTGCTAAAAGTTCACGGAATTACATTCATTTCTGATCATTGAGGGAAATCAGGAATAATGCTGACTCAGCCATGTATAGTTTAAAGTTAACTTAAGTTAAAGCCATCATATTCATCATTTCATAAAATATTCCTTGATTAAAGTTGTTGTGTTGATTTCCGAAATATGAATCTTTTAAATGTCCATTTCTTCCCTCTCAGGAAACGTTAACACGGGAGACGAAAGCTATACTACTATATAGCAGTGCTTGTGGTCAACTTCTTGTGAGCATTTTCACCAAATACTTGATAAATTTATCAACTTATTTATTTATTTCATTTACTAAGTATGAAAAGCTACAAAGGGAGCATAATGGTTTGGTGAAAGTAGGAATGACATTCATTTCTGATCACTGAAGAAAATCCGAAAATGTTGATTCCATCATATACGTAGAATCTATAGTGTATAATGACATTTATGTTGAATGCTGCTTCAATGAATTTTACTAGGGTGAGGCTATTTGCATTCTAAAATTTACTCAGGATACTCATTTTTTTCACAATTTATATTTATTAAAATTTAAAATTAGTATATTAGTTAATTAATCCATCAAAATACCGAAATCACCCTCAATTTCTTCATCTTCTTCCTTTTTCTTTCTTCACACTCTACACTCAAAATTTTCAAAGCACTGTTAAAATGCTGGCAGATAAGATTTAATCTCCTCCGATATATAGTTTTTAAAAGTAAAGTCATTGAGATCTGAATTGTAATAGCAAAAGGCAAATAATTAATTGCCTTCATTTGAAAAGGAAAAAAAAAAAAATTAGGCTTGTTTTTAAGAATTGATTTTTTGCAGCCAGTTACAGGTAAAATCTAGTATTCATTAACTCAATTTCTTGAAACTTGAGGGTTTTGTACAATTTGTTTGTTTGCATCTACGATAACAAAATTATAATTTCATAAGTTTTTATTCTATTTGCCCATGAAAAAAATTAATCGATTCTCAACAATAATGAATCGGATTTGACTACTTTTCATGGCCAAATTATAAAACATAGAAGTTATAAATATGAAGAAAGGGCGCGCAGAGAAATTCTGTTTAATATGATTAAAGTAAATTGTCCTTAACATTAAATTACCCTTAACCTATTTTAATAATAAAAAATAGTTGAAAAATTGGGTGTTCAGAGTACTTTTTAAAGTGCAAATAGTCCCACCCTAAAAATAAACTCTATATTGTAATAAGTTAAATTTTTTTAGATCTCGTCTTAGAGAAACCTCTATATAGTAATAATTTTGTGTATAATGTAAAAATATATGTTACGTTAGATCAAATGAACTTATCTTCAGCATTAATGATAAATAAATTAAAACAATAATTTTGTGCCTCTATTAAATTATAATATCCTCATAGTAATAAATTAATTTGGTCCCAACATTTGTTTTACTGTATTTCATACATATATATATAATGAAAGGTGTTGATGGGTCTTTTTTATTTTTTATTTTTATTTATAAGAAGATATCCACTGTTAGTGTTATCAATAAAAAATAATAATAATAAAAATATTAAAGCAAATTACATAAGTAAACAATAATTAGAGGGACTGAATAAATAACAATAATTCTTCGGCCACCTATTTATACTTATATTAGAGTAATGGCAAATATCTCAAATTTTTTTATTCTAAATTCTATTTCAAATGATATGCCATTTATTAATTGGTTGAAAATTCTAAAATTCTTTACAAAATTCAAATGAATTAATTATATTCTCCTCATCAATCAATTGATAAATACCAAAAGATTTGGGACGTATAACATTACTCTTTATACTAACCTTAAACACACTTGTCATTTGTTGACGAATTCATTGGTGATCACCACGAAACCATTTAGGTGAGTGGGGTATGTAGAGAAACAAAACAATACAGATGCTGATATTTTGATACATCCACTTGCCACCATTGATAGCATATATAAATAGTTGGTAGAGTTCAATTAAACCTTTGTAACTAATTAAAAATCATACAAATTGTCTAAATTAATCACGAGAGGAAGAAATTCTCACGTTTTAGAGTGAAAGGAAGACACGTTCTTATAAAAAAAATAAACGCCAACAAATTAAATGCTATAAATATAGATAACCCAATCTTGTTCCCCACGAAACGTCAAAGTACTTGTTGCCCAAGAAAATAAAATTACCAAACCGGCCGCCGCCTCTTCTAACAATAGCGTCCAGAAACTTCCCTCCAATCTTATTGGTCCAGCCTGTCCATACAATTCATAGAACCTTCATCACTTAACAGATTTATAAACCCTCCCTTAAACCCTTCGGCTTCCTCCCCAAGAAACAACAAAAGCAGCCAAAACCCTTACCAAATTAACAGATCAATAGCAGTCATTTCTTTTCGTCGATCCTTTAATAATTGAACATGATGTATCGTGGTGGGGTCCGCTTGTTTTCTACCCTAACCGCACGCGCAGCGTCAACCGAGGCAGCCGCCGGGATCTTGACCGGTCAAAATTACAAGAATTTATCGACCTTCTTGGTTAGGGCTCCGGTTCTGGGCTTAAGGAACCGGAGCACATTGGCTTTAGGTGCTGAGAAAGAACAACAGCGGGAAGAGAATGTTAAGACGACCGGAGCCGCAGCGGCCGGCGGCAGTGGGAACAAGGATGAGAAGAGGATTGTGAGTTACTGGGGCGTGGAGGCTCCTAAAGTTAACAAAGATGATGGCAGTGAATGGAAGTGGAGCTGCTTTAGGGTATATGCTCATGAATTGTTATTATTAACTTCTTTTATTGGATCTTTTTTTTACGTGTGCTTTAAGCAAATCATTAATCCTTCTGTCGTGTTTGTGTTTATATTATTATAGCCATGGGAGGCTTACGAAGCGGATTTATCAATTGATTTGAAGAAGCACCATGCACCGACAACCTTTTTGGACAAAATGGCATTTTGGACCGTCAAATCACTCAGGTGGCCCACTGATTTGTTCTTTCAGGTATATATTTGTTGTTATGTTTTCGATTGATCAGGGGAGTGGCCGAATAGGCATTTTGGTTCGGGATAGGGAATAAAATATAGAAACATGAAACGTGAAGGGGTTATTCATAATATCTGTAACTGTAGGGAAAAATAAATTGATAAACACTAACTAATTTGTTTTTTTTTTTGTGAAATGATTAATGGAAATATAATTTTGTACTAATGAGCAGATAGATGGCCAGTGGTAGGTTTAGGATTTTGGCTTAATGCTTTAAATATAAAAATATTATACCTAATTGAGGCTATGACATAATATCTATAAAATTTAGGGGCCAATATAAAATTCTCATAGAAATTGACTAAATTTCAGTTGAATCCCTCAATCATTTCTGAATTTTGGGTGAAACTGGTAAAGCTTAACAAGAAATTTTTTTTTTTAAATTAATTCGAACAGAGAAGATATGGGTGCCGGGCTATGATGCTCGAAACAGTGGCGGCAGTCCCCGGGATGGTGGGAGGGATGCTGTTGCATTGCAAGTCATTGAGGCGTTTCGAGCACAGCGGTGGTTGGATTAAGGCTTTGTTGGAAGAAGCGGAGAACGAACGTATGCATTTGATGACATTCATGGAGGTAGCAAAGCCTAAATGGTATGAGCGTGCTCTCGTGTTTGCAGTGCAAGGTGTGTTCTTCAATGCTTACTTCTTGGGCTACCTCATTTCGCCTAAATTCGCTCATCGGATGGTTGGGTACCTTGAGGAAGAAGCAATCCACTCGTACACTGAATTCCTCAACGAGTTGGATAAAGGTAACATTGAGAACGTTCCCGCTCCGGCAATTGCCACTGATTACTGGAGGTTGCCTCCGAACTCGACTCTCAAGGATGTTGTGATGGTTGTAAGAGCAGATGAGGCTCACCACCGCGACGTTAATCACTTTGCATCGGTATGATCAGGATTCTCTTTTGAGCTAAAGTATTTGCAGGACACATTTGTTCGGCAGTAACTTTTAATATGTGTCTTTTCGAATTGCAGGACATACATTACCAAGGGCGTCAATTGAGGGAATCTCCAGCTCCACTGGGGTACCACTGATCCAATGATGAAAAGAATCGGAATTCAAATACAATATGAATTTTACTACGGTAGTAGTATTGGTAACAATAAAACCCTTTTTGAGTATACGAATGGTATTTGTTCGATTTGTAAATGTTTGTGGAGTAACTGAAGTTTGTGGTCCTTTGATGTTTGTTGAGAGTCGAGTCTGTTTAAACATAGATTTGAGAGTCGAGTCTGTTTAAACATGGATTTGAAGCAGCATATGAATTGTTGTTTTTCTGTTAACAGAGCCTTACTATTCCTGTGCCATCAAAATTGGTAGATGTATGCGACCACCTTGTAAATATTTATTTTGTACCCAATTGTCCATGAGTTTATTATATCCTATGCCATCTCAATTCATAGTTTTTGGTCTTGTCAATTCCCATCCTATGCATTAACCCCGCACTCACCATCCCTGAGCTAACAAAGCTTACGCTGCTTGCCATTCCATCCAATTGTTGCTTCCTCTAAGACAAACAAATCTATGCTCGTTGAAGTCACCAACGAGTTGCACAAGTCACCAAATATACCGAGTTGCACAAGACACCAAGAAGTAACGTTAAGATACATTATTATTAGGCTCCGCTGATTGATATTTACATTCTGCCAACCAAACATTCGGTCTTAGTTTATTCAACTTCATAACACTTTTTTGACAGTTTGGAATATTTTGTAGAATTTTGCCCCAGTGCCTATGGAATTTTTATCACCTCGTACTCGTGGGAAATAGCAAGAGGTGACTGCCTTGAAACTGGCCTTTCTTCAGACCAGAGCTCCAAATCGACTGTCCCTGTTCCCCAGTGGCTGAAACACTTGAAAACTTCCCTGACATTAAATCGATTAACAAGTGCCAGACCTTGGCACTTATCCACAAGCATCCACTGGCCTGAAATCAAAATCACATACAAAACAAATTTATCATCAATTCTTTTAAATGGTGAGGCAAACATGGTCACAACTTGAGTTTGAAAATATCTATCAGCATCACATTTGGTTTCAAAAGATCTTTTTTTTTTCCCTGAAAATAATTTTAAACAATGATTCACTTGGGAAGCAGTTGGAGAACAATTGCAGAAACGAATAAAAAATAAAACGGAAACCAAAATTTTCGTGTTCATCTTTACATGCCTTCAGTATACTGACTTTCTTAAGGCTCCTTTTATATTTTGCTTTAGTAGACAATGCTATACTTTTTGACATAAAACCAAAATAAAATTGAAAGAATAGAGTCCTACCATTAGGCAGAAGGTTTCCTTCATAAAACTGTTCCCCAGATTCTGGCCAAATTTCTTGCTTCGACCCATCAATGGAGGTAAATGAGATAAAAGATTCTGTTGGATGCAGAAGGGTGAACATGGGGTGCACTCTCAGGCAAACCAGCCTGCAGCAGAAAGTAAAAGTTGCAAAGTTTGTGTAGAGAAACAAGAAAACCATAACACACACACAAGTAGCAACGAGCTTTTCATGTTGCGAGAAAGTGTCAAGGAGGCAATTTCTCTTTAATTTTTTTAAAGAGAAAAATCAAATACTTGAATTTCCAGAAACAGTAATATTAAACATATTAAAATACTAATACAGAAAGATGCTTTTTAGCCTCCATTTGTGTAACAATAATATTTCAGTTTGTATACTAATTTTATGTAGTAAAAAAGGGAGTGTCACTCTCACTCTTCAACCTCCAAAAGTATGCCAATCTTGTATTCCCACAACAAATCGGATGAAGGCGTGAGAGTATGACTACAATTGTACATAGCAAAGGTTTACGCTTTTAAAGTGTTTCATTTTTTGGGAATGAAGTTAGATGACATAGCTGCTGTTATTATTTTAAGAATAGTTGACTCAGGAGTTGCCCACCGAATCTGCTGATCTGGATTGTTGGGGGTGGATGATTGATTGACATAATGAAAACAGAAGTTTCTCTCTCTCATATTCTTTCTTTTCACCCTCTTCCTAGTTATTTCTTACTTCATTCCCTCTACGTACTGTTATTTTCTCTACTGTCTCCTTTCACTTTCTTTTTCGACTACGGACCTACATCACTTAAGACTCTTAGACCATTATCTAAGTGATACAAAATTAGTACTTCTCAAATGATAAAACACAGTCCCAAATGATACAGAATTAGCGCTGCTAGATGTAGTTGTGTCGAAAAGAGACAAAAGATAACACAGAATGAAACAGACCTTGAAAAGCCACCAGAGCCAGCACCAACGTTGCGGGCTAGAATTTTAGAATCAATCTTAAAGATTTTTGGATTATCTTTGGAAATAGTTAACTTCCTCTGCAGAATCATTCCACCACCAATATCACCTTCTAACATGAGAGATTCCTCTTCTCCTCCATGTTGAAGTCTCCTCCTACAACAGAAGAAAAGGTGATAGAAGCATAACACAAAACAGAAAAAGAAACATTGGGCACGACAAGCGGCCACAGCAAATTTATTATCAGGTGGATAATATTTTAGCATAGGAAAGAAAGATAGAACATGATTTTCTAACACTCCATCTTAAATGAAACAAACACATCCTACTGCTATTTGTCAACAATTCAATCAAATGCTTGGCTCTTTGATCTTAAACGTCCCATTCCAGCAAGCATTATATCATTATGACTCTTGATTATTTAAATTATGCTTCTCCGAAAAAAAGAAATGAAGTTTTCAACGTATTAATTGGAAACTCACTCTACGACACTGTATTCTTCAGTACATGCAGCAGACCGGTATTCAGTACCACAATACTCTTCGTACCCATTAACTTCAACCCTGCTATGAAGCCACTGTGTTCCTGTCAACATAATAAATTTGGAGTCAAAGGATGAGCAGTTAACATAATGTTTCACACATTAGAAATACAAATGAATAATTAACTGATTTGGTAGGTTCCACTGAATTGCAAAATTTCTATCTGCCTGTGGGCATGCATATGCTTGCACGTGTTTGACTTGTAAAAACACTCTCCCTTGCGTGTGACTGAAAACACTCTCTCATGCAATGCATCACTTTCGCACAAGAATGTGTATAGTCAAGAAGATAATACTAGAAATGAAAGTACATGCTAACGTTCTTCAAATAAGAAATCTCATGTACCCTGGGCCACAAGGCCGATGAGGACATTCAAGCAGCAAACAGCTAACGAATTTTCAAAATATGTTTACAGTGGAACAAATTCAAGTATTCTTTTCCATCTTTGTATTTAAATTATTCCAAATTTAGTGAAGTGTCTCTTTAAAGTACTTGTAAAGAAAACATGTCTAGAGATCCTCATTTTTTTCTCCTTGATAATCGAACATCAGGGTCTTCATAGGTGTAAAGATTAGAGTAAAAAATGACAACTTAGGACTTCAAGGAGGTAAGATGACCGTTAGACTCAAAGTTGCACCAAGGAAAAACTAAAAAAATTGTCCACTTTGTCTTAGGGTTTAAGAAAGTGACCAATGAAGTATATCATATATATTCGATGTACAACAGCCGAAATAAACTCAACGGGTACAACTTTAACCAAAAGAGAGAGGGAGAAAGACCATTGATGTCGTCCCACTCAAAGAAAAACAATGATAATGAATTACCTGAAGGAAGGTGTGCCATGGATATAACCCTACCCCCAATCCAAGGCACAACTTTAAGAGCCCAATCACCACTTTTCAGTTCAATAGGAGTCCATGAAAGTTCTACTCCCTTGTGTTCAGAAGCCTTTTCCGTATCTGAAATTAGCTTAGCACTTTCTGCAAATAAAAAACCTCATCAGAACCAACAGAAACACTAATAAAGATTTTAAAGTTTAGTTGATTAAATTCCTAGCACTTTCATGTTAACAACACAATTTATAGAAATTAACAAATTATAGAAGGTTTCTCCAAACTATTTTCTTTTCTTCTGACAATCGCACATCTGGAACAAGATAATGAATTCTTCAATTAACAACATATGCACTGGGGCAATATGGCCATGAACATTAAAAAATTACATTTTGAGAGAATTTCAGAAATAAATGGTGTTAAGGCCTAGTAATCAAGTTCTGCAAATAATATCCAATTTATAAAATTGCTCTACAAGCAGAAATTGAAAAAATCTGAAATGTAAGAATTCCTGTAGTTTTAACCTCCCAACTCAAACCATCTGTCAATAAACAACAGACAGGGAACTATCTATAAGAAATCCACAGGAAAAGCTTAGAAACCGTGACTCAGAACCCATTTTTTAGTTTTACACACATGAAGCCATAAAATTGCGTGAATAACAATGCAACTTCCAGAAAGATACCTAATCAAATAATACAATTGAAGATATCTGACTGAACAAGGTAATGCAATAAGAACGTCAGAATGTTCACGAACATCACATTTGAATTTGTAGCATTAATCTACTTAATTGAAGAGGATGGAATAGTACACTAAATCTCTCAAGTAATTTAACCAAAAAAAATCTTGTTAAGAAAATTGAAAAAGAAATAAGAAATAGTAATTAGTGGATAATTCCAATGAATGAGCCTGCCTCAGACGGCTTCGGGAAGCAGCATTACCCATACGAATCTTGTACTTTTCCTTACTCCCCCATACCAAATAAGACACTTCAGCTTCTGCTGGCATTGCAATTTGCAAATCCTCTCCATCCATTCCCCATGCATCAATCTGTTTTCGTAAAAGTTCATTTACTAAAAATCTTTTAAACAGATGCTCCAGAAGGTAAATAACAAAAGCATAATGTAGGATTTTAATGAATGTTTCTCAGGAAAAGAAGACAAACCGCTGCACCTCCACCAAGTAATATTTTTACAATAAGACGACGTTTTGGCCTTTTCCATAATCCTTCAGATTTGGAAACTCTAATAGTAACCTCTGACATCTGAAGCTCAGCTTCATAGTGTGTCAGTAGATATTGACCTTCAGTGAATCCATATCCGTCACCATCATCTTCAAATAGAACACCTTTTGCTTTGCCTGTAAGATAAAATAAGCAAGTTATACAGAAGCTAAAGGAAAGCAGGATCAATAGCATTGTGTTACACTTGGTAAATTTATGAAATCTGGAAATATACTCCAGATCAGTTTTTATTGTGAAAACACTGGATAAAACACCTTACAACACTTCCAGGAATTTCGAGAGTCCTAGATTCCCTCCCAAGAGCAAGGCTCTCAACAAATTGACACACACCCTCTTCTGACTCTCCTTCCTGTATAAGAATCCCTTAGGATGCCCTCATAACTGAACACAAATAACTGAATACAGACACACATCAGTAACTGACTAACCCATCAGAAACTGAACACACATACATCAATAACTGACTAACCCCCTTATTATCCTTTTATAACTGACCCACTAATCCCTCACATGGTTCCAATCTTTCTTCTAGAATAAGTAAAACGAATAGGTGGTCTAACACAGTGCAATAAAGTTGGAAAGGCTATCAAACTTTTAGTCATTTCACAAACTTGCATGGAGACATATCACTGAAAAGAAGAAAACAAAGTAACGTAATATTATCTTGGGCATGATCCAGTTGACAAAATTTTGTCATATTCTTTCTTTATGATCAGAATTTTGGAGACATGGATCAAAATGCAAATCACTCAACTATTTCAACAAAACCAAGCATGGCAAAAATACTTAAAGAGCAAGTGCATCTGACCAAAAAAGGCCTACAAAAAGTGGCCCAAGATTTCAAAGCCCAGAAGACTGGAAAAAGAACCTGGATCTGGCAAAAGCAAGGAATCAATTCTATGTCGGCAACATTACACCATGTGTATAACCAATGGAAGTAATGGTGTGGGCTGAAGATGACTGATGAATGAAATGAACAGTTTGATTGCCAGAAAAATCACTGGTGCTGTTGGTGATGACATACAGGTGGTTGATTGCCAGCAAGATCAATGTTTCAGGTATTAGCTCTCTGGTTATTATACATTAATATTTAGCCATGGGGACAAACAGTTTAAAGAAATTACTAACTTAAAAGCATCAAAACTACTATTTCCCCAGTCAAAACCTTCAATTTATAGTAATAAAAATTGTAGGCAGCTTAAACCATCACATAGGATTGCAATCTTGTTGGCAAAAAATCAAACCAGAAAGATCAGCAGGCAAGTAGAATGCTTTAGAATATGAACTACATTGGATGATAAACATTTTTGGAAATTATTAGCTTCAAATTTAAAGTTGTTCTACAAAAATTTAATGTATCAAAATTACCATTCTCATCTAAAGCCACCAGAAGTGTTAAGTCGTCAGATGGCTTAGATTCACCAACATGCTGATGCGGAGGACCTAAAGGTAAAATTGATCCACCTCGCAAATATAAAGATGGTAAATCGTGGTAAATTACAAAAAGAGCAAAAGGGGGAAAACATCAAAATTCATTTTTTTAAAAAAAAAGGAAAACAGACATGACCTTAATGGATGCAGGTAAATGTCCAAGAACAGATACCGGGTGTGAATCTTCAAAATCAAAACTTTGCCAAATTCCCTTGGGTAGTGCATGCTGCAACTTATCTGAACTCCGATCAGGCAATGTGCTAATTAAGAATAAATATGGATTTTAGTATATGCATGACGAGAAGCAAAATAAAAGGTCCTCCAACTTAACCCCACTCTTAACAATCCATGAGAAGAATGATATCAAGAGAATTCAACAGTTCAAAGAAATTTAAAAGGGTTCAACACACGAAAACAAAATCAAGAAAGTAAATAATAATGTGACATTTTCCTTTTTTTTTCTTATTTGATTTTCTTACTTTCCCCAGTACACAAACGAAAATATCTTGGCGATACACTATCTTTTTCTTTGATAACAAACTAGAAAGATATATTCAATAAAGAAAGAAAGAAGTGGTTTTAGAACAATGACATCAAATCAAGAACAGAAATGACTACACGAAAGTAAACAATATTTCATTTTGATGATTTTGAATAAGATAAGTATGTAACTCTCTCAGAGAAGGATAATTCTCAGAAAAGGGAAAGAAGCTGTTGAATATTGTTGCATAAAGAATCTGTCACTAACATCGTGCAGTTCGCATTCTGTTGCTTTGGATGGTTAACTTGAGATGACAAGTGAGACATGAGAGACCAGGCTTTATCTTCAAAAGCATCCCCCCAAAAATATATTGAGAGATTGCATTCTTTTGTATGGAAAGGTGTTAGTATTTCAACAGTTTCTGAAAAACTAATTATTGTTGTCCTACCCAAAAAAAAAAAAAAAGAGCACAATTATTAAATTCGAATATTTAGTTTAATTGGTAAAATCTCTTAGAGTGGGACAATAGGACTAAGTTCGAGTTATATTCACACCAGGGTCGGCTAGTGGTTGGTTAACATTGATATAATTTTTAGAATGAAGACAACCATGGTATCAGGAGGAAAATCAAATCACATGTAAAATTCGATAATCATGGTCAAGTAGATGGGAAGGAGATTAAGGCATAAAACCAGGATGAAAATGGGAAACTAAGGCATATACACTATTCTACTGTCATCAAGTATGTCATGTCTAAGGAAGAGAATAAGAACCTTGCACAAACTAAAACCGGACCCAATAGAAATGAATTTTCAAGTTTCCTCAAGGTGAGATCTTCAGGATCTGCAAGGGCAATTTACATTTGTTTTAAAGCCTGTATAAAAAGGTAACACATTTCATAATGCTCCACAAGGAACAAACCCAATACACTCAGACAAGTACATACCAGCGAAAAAGGTAGGACTTGCCACCAGAGTGCCAGTTGTATGAGCCATATAAAATAGAGTGTAGATATGAGGTAGAAGGCGATAGCGCCTCTTCAAGGCCAGCCGACAAACTTCCTCACACTAAAGAAATAGAACTCATGTTACTTTTAGATACTCAAGTTGACATCAAATAAACCCAAAGAAAACACAACCATTTTGTCACCAGAAACAAAACTTAAAGTAAATGTTAGAGTAGGTAGTAAATCTCACTTGTTTAATCTAAAAAAATTGATAGAAATTAAATGCAATTATTGGCTTTTAGCCATCAGTTTAAGTTTGACAAAGTAGTCTATTGTTCGAATCCTCTCATTGTTATTAAAATAAACTTTTTGCAGTTATTAAGGTTCGTGGTGTTTTTCTTTTGGTTGACAAGCAAAAGCACATCAACGAAAATGTGTATTTTGTTCTTTGTTGTGTTTAGTTCACATGCCTTGCATTATAGGAGGTGGGTAAGAAGTTAAATACTATTGTTGGGTCCTTCACCTATCAGCTTTACCATAGATCTCCTCAGCTCTAACTCAATGCACACATCATATAGTTCGATCAAACAACCTCTTTTTTTTTTTTTTTCAGATCCACATGGATTGATTCAGACATATGCTTGTCTAAATTTAGTTTATAATCATCGGCAGATCAAACAACCTCTTGGTTTTGCCTCGACATCATTCTTCTTGAGGACACAACGTAGATATAACTTAAAGTTTATGCAAGGTACTACACCGGGGTTCTCACCACAATCACTGAGATCTTTTGACTAATCAATGTTTAGTTTATGTACTTTGATCAAGCATGCATATTCACAGGTAACCTCCTTTAGTAAGATCAACTAAGCTCTAAATAAATTAAGGTAGTACTTAATAAGCAAAGACAGCAGGTTAAATAAATTGTGATTTAGTTAGTCGGCATCATCCGGCTTAAATATTTTTGCTCCCTTCTGCAGTCTACCCCATTGCTCGGAAATAGAACATTTCATAAAATCTGACATTCCAAGATTTTTCTCATACATACCACAAGCTCTCATATGATTTATAACTTTTATTGTGCTTAAGAGAGGCAATTGATTTGTTTTCCAAATATAAAAGGAATGTTTTTAATAAAGTGCTCTTTCAGTTATAATTAGCCTTTTAACATATATTTGGGCCTTTTCAGTCATCAATAATAGGAAAACAATTTCATTCTCCATAACCTGTAGCACTTAAAAGAATCCACTCATTCAAGTTTGAAACAGAAAAAGGCTATAATAACAATGCTAGAGCAGAACAATACCTCTTCCCCAAAAGACCAAGGTTCATGGTCAATAGAGTCGCTTTCAGTGTGCCCCCGGCAAAAAGGAAACATAGCACCTATTCCCATCCACCGTCCAAAAAGTCTTGGTGTTGCATTTCCATCAAATCCACCAATATCAGGTCCTGAAAGTGGCTGACCACTAAGTCCCTAATACAAATTAAATCATGTATGAGAACGTAGAATATGTCAGAAAGAAATAAACCCCCCCCCAAAAAAAAAAAAAGAACATATGTTGCCTCCAAGTAATTCAGTTCAAAAATTCGGAACCAAGATAAACAGTTCTGCATAGCCAGCTGTGTGTTAAGATAATGTCAGATGTCAGAATTGTATCCAAATACAAACTTAAGCAAATATGTTTAGGACGCACTGTTTCAAAAGTTAAACAAAGGCTTGCATTAGGATGTTTTCTGGATGACAGACTCATAGCCTAAGATTAATAAACAAAAAGTCATAGAGAAGCAAGATAATGCCAAAAGACTAGCCAGGCACAAATAATTTTGGTATGATACTAAAATTGATGAAACCGACGTACCGGGAAGTGTTGTGCAGATCAAAGAAAGTGCCCTTTTTTTTTTTTTGGTGGGGGGTGTTGGGGTGGCGGGGGGGGAAGAATAGGAGACGCAGCTTAATTACTTGAAGCAGGATTGAAAGAGGGAAGATACGACCTCATGGTTTACTCCAAGAACCCTATTGATTGAAGATGATGAAAGATCGCTCATCATCCAAATTAAACCATCACAAAGCTCTAGAATTCTAGGTGGCATGTAAATTTCATGCCCTAGCTGAAGGAAGAAGATGATTAACAGGGACTGCAGAATTGGCACGATGTGGCAGTCAAGGGTGTTTGGTTATGAAGAACTAGTATAATTTGATAGGTGAAAATAAAAAGTCTAAAGGAGGATGGAAGGCAAAAAGGTTGAATACCTTCAATAGGAAGAATGAGAAAATTATTTTCTTTTAGGAAACCAAGAACCTTATACTAAAAGAAGGGATGTACAAAGAATTGAGCGAGTTCACCCAAAAAAAAAAAAAAGAACTCGTAAAAGATCACAAAAATTTTCTATACAATTCTAAACTGATAAGCTTTCCAATAAAAGCATAGGATCTTTAGGACTAAATTGTCTTAAAACAAATAAAGCAAACCCAAAATTCACAAAATAAATTCAAGAACCCTTCCCAAGTTAGATCTATAACGAATTAGAAGATTATGACAAAACAACTTTGATCTAAGATGCTGCCTAATGGTTGGTTCTACAGTTTTCAGGTTTCAGACAAAGCAAAAGACTACTTATACTCTTGAAAGAGACCACAAACCAAACTTCTTATCCGCATACATCATTCATACAGCACTTAAGTTTTCCTTATAAAGAAAGTGTAAAGATTGCCCAGAGAGACAAAAGCATCACCTATAGCAGGGTGAAAAGGCATAAATCATTTAGGGCATAAAGCATTTAGCTCATTAGTGCTTTGTGAGAACAGAAAAATGAACAACTGAACCCTTACCAATTGAAGTACCATGGATATACTCATATGAAGGTGCTCCCAATTTGAAACGTTATCTCCTGTCCATGTGGCAGCATATCTTTGACTACCAATAAATCCAGCTCTGGTGAGAACAAAAGGACGCTTATCTTTATCAGCTAACTTCATGCCTTCATATGTCGATCTTGCCATTAGCATGCCATAAACCTAAGTTTGGCAACCCATGTTAATAACAGCCATCATGGGAATAACCATTCACACATGGGTTGGCACTACGTTGTGGGCAAAATAGCATAACCAAAGAGATCTATGCACATACAAACTAATAGCAAACGAGACTAGATGCAAGAAGAAAGCCACCAGATTAGGGTTGAAAAATTATACGTTGTGATAGTACGAGTGATTTTGACAACCTCCAATTTCATCATCCCCTCTGTGGATATTGCTCTCAGGCATTGTCTTTGTTACAGACTGAAAGAAAGAAAGTAGTGAGACCACGCACGAATAAAAGAGAATGCACATGCATAGGAATAAATTTAAGAATAACCTTAAAGACAGCTGGCTCGTTCATATCATTCCATATACCATCGACTCCATTATAAATGAAATCCTTAACTAAAGAGGCCCACCAGGAACGAACTTTTGATTGAGTATAATCAGGGAAAACACAAGGCCCAGGCCACACCTCCCCTGAAATAAGGACATTGATAACTTTAACACCTCAAAAAATTAATTTAAAAAATCAGCTTCATCAAATAAAGAAAAGTACCAATAAAAGGCGTCCCATCTGCTTTCTGAATCCACAGGTCAATTTTAGAGCCGCTATCATACACAAAATAACCATCTTCATGTTTAATTCCTGGATCAAGCATCCAGATTGCTTTGAAACCATTAAGGTGGAGATCCGCTATCAAAGATTTCGGATCTGGGAAACGCTCCTAAAAGAAATCATTATAATTCACTCCCCATATCAATGATTATAGTGTTCTCACATAATGGGTAATATACAGCTATGTAAAAGCAACGCCTTGCCTGGAGACATGTCCTTATAATAAAAATATATAGTGTGAATATTGTTAAGTTCAAAAAGGTTTTCCATAACCATGTTTTTGTCCTAGCAGATGCTAGGCCAGCAAATTAATGAAGGGACCATCTTTTTTCTTTATCTACTAACCTTCATGAGAGGAATTAGTTTCATATATTGTTAATATTACTGGCTTACTGCATCCTGAGCACATTGAAATGAAACTGAAGTTCTAGCAAGTACTCTACTTAATCAATTTTTGGAAGTACTGAAGAAGCTCCTCCTCTGGGTTGATATTTGCTTTTTATTGCTTTAATGAATGTTGATTTAATTTTAACTCATAAGTAAATTAATGGTGCAATAGACGTATCATCCAGAAATATCATTAAGAAAGAACATGCCTTGTCAAAAGTGAAACAACGAAATCCATCCATGTAGTCGATATCCATCCATACAACATCACAGGGTATACCTTTCTCACGAAATGTCCTGCAAATCTGAATATATGATGGGTTAATAATCAGAAAAGCACAAAATAAAATGTATAATGGAGGATATAGAAAGCACGATGGTGATCATAACTTTAGGAATAACAATTTTTAACAATTTTTCAGAATTTTGTTGTTCTTCCAAAAATGAAGCAAATCAGGAAGAAAAATTCATTGGGAAAAAGAGAAAGGACCAACCTCACGAACTCTCTTATCAGAATCATAGCTCCAGCGACACTGGTTGTAGCCTAAGGACCATTTTGGCGGCATAAACACAGTCCCTAATAAGAAAAATCAACAATTACAAAGTGTGAGTCCAAGCCATACGTTATTGTTTTTGTGGACAGTTTTTTCACTGTTGTAAACCCATAAAACGTAAATTACAATTAGAAGTTTCTTTGCTTTAAAGAAGAATAAAATTAAAAAAAGAAAAAGAAAAATTATGAAGATGATACATTAAAAATAAAAAGATCCAAGAAGCTCTTGAAACACTAATCTAACTGCCACAATGCAGTTCCTGGTGAAGAAATGAAGATGGACAAATATGCAAAATTCCAGAACTTTTCATTATTGCCATCATTGCTCTGTTTAACTGGAGACCTCTATCTATTTCGTCAATGATAATTCGCAGACTCAAACAATGAAAAAAGCTCATAACAGATCATTATAGGTCATGAAAGTATATTAATGGGAGCTTGGTTATGTTATAATTCAGGGACTTAAACAATGAAACAAGCTCATAACAGATCATTATAGGTCATGAAACTATATTAATCAGAGTTTGGTTATGTTTCTCAAATAAATTTTATGTCTCCAAAAACAAAAAGTATAATTTTAATTGGAGTGGTGTTTTCTAGAAACCAATATGCATAACAAAAAATGAATGAGTTCGACTATTGGCACCCCTTCATTAATCTCATAAAACCACTATTATATTACAATTACATTTAAGGACAAATATAAATAGAATTAAGCAATTTAAATTTTCTTTCTCTCTTCAATTTTATTTTCCTTACACAATATAAATTTTTTTTATTATCATTAAAATAATCTAAATTTAAGAAGTAATCCTCTAAGTCAAAAGAAAATTCTTGTAATTAAACATAAAAACTTAATTAAGATACAACACAATGAACAAATAAATTAAATAAAATTGTATCCCATTGCAAATAATTTTTTAAGGATTCTCAAACTAATTGCTAAATCCAAAATTTTATAGGTAGGATAGAATTGTATTAGACCCATAAAATATTCATTATTTTCTCAGTATAATGTTTCTTCTTGCTTTTTTCTTTTAGATTTTTTCTTTAGAAATTAAATAATAAAAAATGTTTGAAGAGGGGAATACAAATATTAAGCATGAAAGAGTGAGAAAATTATTAGAAACTGAAAATTCATAAATGAAAAGATTGTTCATTTAGAAAAAAAAGGATATTTTTGGCATTAAATGGGATATAATTGAAACAGGGGTTTCAATAGGATCATGGAGGGGTGCTAATAGCCCGACTAAAAATGAATATTCAAAATTATAACTAGAATTTTGGAATTATGAAAACGAATTAACTACAAAAGATAAATAGTAATATTAACAATAACATAAAAATCTCATTTTCAAGAATACCAAATATGTTCTCCCAATTTTATTTTTAGAAAAAATTATAGCAGTCACTACCAAAAGCATTCTTTGATCAAGTAAACATCATTTGAAGAACATCAACTGTCATTTTCATAAGGTTTGAGAACTGTTTTTTAAAATGATACGAAACACACTTTTAGTCACTCTGTCCATTAAGCTTGATTCAAGAAGGATTGCTCTTATTATTATATTAGCAGAGAAGCTTTGAGAACAAAATATCTATATCTAAATACCTCAACGAAACAGAGAATTCAACTCATGCATCAGTCAAGGAAGAGTTAAAAGAAAAATAGATACCCTTTAAACCACAAAATACAAAGGAACATATTATATGTATTATGTTTCCTGATTCAACATGAAAATCATGAAAGAGCGAACTGTGACAGAGGAAGATATCTTGGCATCATAAAAACTTGACAAGGACATGGAGCACTTCAACAAGAGAAAGCTTGGTCCAGGAGATTACCAACTGCATGAGAAAGAGAAACCAGAGCAGCAGTAGGAGAAGTGAAAGGACCAAATGTAATAACAGGATATGAGGATGGAGCAATGAACTGTATTGTTGATTCTTTCCTCAGATCAATCTGCAGGAGAATAAATACAGAGGACTGTTAGGATAGATCCATGTGGGTTACCACAAAAGTTCATAATAGGTTAACTTTTTACTCAACAATAGCAATTTATCCTCCAACAACCCCACCCCAAACCCCCATCCCTCTCTCATTTTGGGGCCTACTTAATTAAAGGGTAAATACAATCAAGCTCCTGAAGTTTTAGTCTGAAATCAAGCTGCTCCACACTCTTTGCAAGTTTCTCATTTAATTCCTCATTACAATCCATCAATTTCCTCAACTGACTAACATTAGAATGCTGGAAAAACCAATTAATCAATCTAAGAAATAAAATACAGCAGAAAAAACAAAAGTAAGCTTTGGAAATTAGGAGCAAATATGAGAGTCACTATAGGCTAGTTTCGAGAGAAATCTGAAGTATATTCACTTTAGTCCAACCATGGCCACATGTGAAGACAGAGAAAAAGACCTTAAAGCTGCTTGATTTTAGGCCAGGAGTCTGGGAGTTGAATGCTATTTGCCCTTTAATTAATGAGATTCCAAACACAAAACAAGCACACAATGGACCAAAACACAACTCAAAAGCAAGACATCATGACTTTCAAAGTTCACAAGAAAGCCACACCTCACATCGACGTGTTGTGTCAGCAAGAACCCCCAGTGCCTCTCCATTCGGAAGAACGGCAAGCACCCAAGGATGTGACTGATACAAGGACATTGTTCCAGTACCATAGCCTCCCGAGACCGTGTTCCATGCAAAAATCTACAGGAAAAAAGTTCACCACATTGTAGTTGAACAAGTAAAGGCTCCCTGCACGTCATATCCAAAAATAAATAAACAGGAACTCACTCTCTTTCCCGTCCGCTCTAGCTGACCACTAACTTCCCCAGTTCCATACAACGAGGTACCAGCAGGGAACTAAAATCAGAACCAAAAGCCATCAAATTGATCTAAATTAAAAAAAAAAAAACGGCATGCATTACTAAAGAAATTAAGAAAGTGAATCATACGCAGAGAGTGAACCTCAAGTTTGACTATCTGTTGACCGTGGACACATTGATAAGTGGGAGTATATAAAGGGCGCATGTGAGTCGAGATTGGCGTGTCCCTATCCTTTCCATTCACAAACGAGAGACTCGGATACGCTGCTTGACGATCACTAGCCGAGCAATCGAACCGGAAAACTCCTTCCTCTAAAACCGGTTCAAAAATCATGTCACCTGAAACCACGTCCAACGAGGCAATCGCCTCCGCCGCCATTCCGATTCCAGATGCCGATCTCTTTCTGCGTATGAAAAATTTTAAATAATATTCGAAGATGCAAATTAATCAAATGAATGAATGAACTGATTAGTAACCTGATGGAGCTAAAGAGATGAGATGTTGCTCTTGTGTCTGAGGAGGTTTAAGGCAAAGAGGCTTCGACGATCAAATTTGTTCGATTTGGAATTGGAAGAAGATAAAGAAGCAGTAGACTCATGCTTCACCGTTGTTGTTGTAATTCCAACAGGCGCGCCAGTGACTAGCACTACAGTAGCAGGTTGTTGGTTCTCCATCATTTTGATTTTTTGGTCCTTTTTTAGCTTTTAATATCATTTGATTAATCATGTCTTCAAAAAAAAATATCATTTGATTATTTAATTAATTAGTAAAGTAATTAGTAGGATAAAAGTTGAGTTTAACAGGGGAGGTATCGATCGATTCACCCGACGCGTGGCACGGGCATTGCACGCACATATGCGTGCGCCTGTAATACAGCGCGGTACGTGATGCAGCGCATTTTAATTTTTTATTTGAAAATTGAATGGCCTTTGGATCACACTCAAAATTAATCCAACGGATTATATTTTTTTTGGTTAATGTTGGCTACCGGAAGTATCAGTGGCCATTGATTGAGATGTGGTATAAATAAGATATTTTTTCACCCGCTACCTATTCATCTGTTTTTCTCTGAATCTCTTTCTCAAATCCAAAATCAAGAATTGACAACCCAAGCAGCAGCACGAAACAATTTAATTTCAACGAAGAATCAGCTCAATCAACGAAGGATCAGCCTTAAAGAACGACTAGAACAAAATGTAGTTCTAAAGAAATTTTCAATTGCCGTTTAAAGAAAACTAGTGGTACGAATTTTCATATTTCTCTTGTGTTATTTATTGTGTTTCAAATCTATGGATACTTTTAGAGTCATGATTAAAATCTCTTTTTATTAGGTAATTTCTTAACTAGTTTGAAAGTTTTCTCTTTTATCTTGTTTCTTTTCGAAATCTGTATTTTTAAACCCATCAATTTATTCTCACAAAGAAAAAATCTCAATTAACAATGACTATTTAAGGAGAATTTTTATTCTAGTTCAAAGAAACCAACCTAGCATGTACGTGTTTCCAAATTACCATCTATCATTGGTATAATTTTTTAATATAGAAGAATTTATTAATTGAAGGGTATAATCTAAGAAGATATGTGTGGATATCTTGACCGAAGGGGGAAAGAGTGAACATGTGTTTATGAAATACAAGTGTGCAACCCAAGAGGGGGGGTGAATTGGTGTTTTTAAAAAAAATCCTAATCAAATCACACAACAATCCACAACAATCAAAATCTAATGCCTTAATAAAATTGAAAACAATAAATTCAATAAAAGCACAATAATAAATGAGTAAGAGATGAGAAAGCAAACTTAAGGATTTTTACGTGGTTCGGCTATCCCCGCCTACGTTCACGCCTCTAAGCTCACCGGGCTTGAGGTTTTCACTATCCAAGCCTTTCAAGGCTTAAAGAACTTACAATTGACTTCAAGGTGTTAATAAACCTTTACAACAAAGAGATTTTATCTCAATCTCTTCACTTAAGTGTCTCACACACTCAAACACTCACAATTGAGAAGATGAAATGAAAATTACAACCAAACACTCTCTTAAAGAGTAGATGAACAAATTTAAGATCAAAGATCACTCAAAGATCACTCAAAGATTTGTGATTCACGAATTCAAAGCTCAAGATATATTGTATGCCTTTTGTTTTTGCTTGCTTGGAACCTTGAAAATGAATTGGAGTTGGGTTTTTATAGATGGAGCTCAAAAACTAGCCGTTATGAATTTTTTGTTCATAACCGGCTTACCGTTTGTGTGGATCCGGTTAGCCGCTTCAAGTTACCGTTAGAGCCAATATTTGAATTTTCGGACATCCGATGCTAATCCCATAGCCGCTTATGCTTTGGTAATCTCATCGCCCACATCCCGGACTTCGGCTCATTACATCCTAATGCTTCCGCTTTAAGTGACATTCTGCCCATAACCGGTTTGCCGTTTCCATGAATCCGATTAGCCGCTTGCTACAATAACGGCTACAGTGAACTGTTCACCAAATTTACAGTTTTACCCTAAAACTTTCTATAACTGTAATATGGCCCAAAATGTTATAAAACTTTACAAATAGGTCCAATTTCAGAATTTCCAAATAATACTTTGTGAAACCCAAAACTTTCTGAAATTATGACAAAGCCCAAATGTATAGGAATTATAGTATGGCCCAAATCGATTTAAATATTTTCAAATTAATCCAAATTCGAAATTCCAAACAATACTTGTTGATTTTCAAGTTTTCAAAACACTTTCAATTAAATCATAAACTTGAAAAACAACTAATTTCATAAAATCATTTTTTCATTGAATATAAAACATTTAAAATGTGAAAATAATGATTTATCTAAAACGAATAAAAAATATTTTAAGTTTTTAAAAACTTAATCATTCTTAATCTTATTTGTTATCATCAAAATCAATAATATGGAAACATATATGTTAACAGTTTATACCATAGTCATATGAAAAAAAATGAAAAAGAAAAAGCTAGAAACGCAGCAATAAAAAACTAAAAACGCAGCAATAGAGTATATGGTTTAAATAAGACTGTAAAACTTGGTAAAAGAAAAAGAATGAAATAAGTAATTTTTTAAAAAATGTTATCGGTTTTAATGGATGGAATTGCAATGTTTTACATAGGAATACAAATGGACAATCAGCTACGCAAGCGTAAATGAGAAACTTTCTCAGTAAACTTACAAAAGAGTAATACTTGTCTTCCGAAAGTAAACAATCAAAATGCAGTTCCTAGATCTTCAACATATGGATTTGTCTCTCACTTGTAAGTAATTATATTCATTTATTATTCGACGCGCATACTAGATAACTACTAATTCAATGTCATGCAATTGCAGTGATGAAGAAGAGCTTTTGAGAAGTCATAATTCTAATTTGCCTGCCACTATTGGGGTCTGTATGTGTATAGATTTTTTTTAAATTAATATGCTCATTAAATCTAGTATGTAAATTTTTTTAATCTTTATTACTTTTGTGGCAGTTGAGGAAATACACCGGGAAAACCAACAAAGAACTTTCAGCAGAGCATAAGGCAAGTCACAAAAAGTAATGTGGAAGGATTGGCTATGCAGATACATATTCGGATAACAATGAATCAGAGAGTCTTAAGGAAGATAAGTTCACTTTGGAAACTAGGTGTGCGCTTGACCGATTTGGTTCCCTTGTTGGCAACTTATCGGAGGACAAGAAAAATGCAATAAGAGATATAGGATTTGGAAGCCTACTTGAAATCCAATGTGGTCGACTAAGGAGGCAATTATGTCGTTGGTTCGTGGATCAATTCAAACCTGAATGCAATATTATTGAACTTCATGGTCAGAATATAAAACTGTGCCACAAAACATTTTCAGATATCATGGGTGTAAAAGATGGAGGTATACCAATACAATTGGGTGGACTAAGTGAAAATATTGCTGAATTGCAGGATATTTTTCAATCAACAGTCAAAGGGATCAACATCAAGACGCTTGAGGATATTGTAAAGCAAGAAGATGAAACCAGCTGGATTTTCAAGGTTTGTAATAAAATTGATTTTGGCACATTTATGCATACATGCATTATTATATTAAATCATGAATATTAGTTATATTTCTTTCGCATTATATTCTATTCTTACACCATCTGTAATTTTTTTATAATATTTGCATGTGTAATTGTATAAAACATTTGAAGCTAATGTGAAATATGCCCACACATTAGCCATTTATCAAACTCATTCATGTATGCTATTGTTCATTTCACAAATAATAGTTTTGATATCAACAAATTGCGTTTACTTTGTTTGCACTAGCCACGTTGTTATGCCCAACAGGTGGTTATATATCTCATTTGTTCTTACATCCGTGCAACGATGTTGTCAATGTCAAATCACTTAATTGGGCTTCGTTTTGTTATAAATGGCTGGTAAAATCCATCGGAAAATATAAGAATCACAAAAGAACATATATTGGAGGATGTTTTCTTTTCCTACAAGTAAGATAATTTTCATAACTAAATTTTAACATTTTTCTGACCATCGATGGCATTAATTATACTATTTTCTTAACTATAAGCTGTTTATACAGATTTGTTACCTCTATAATGTTGCATACAACTGCACTCAGCCTGATGGGACCAAAACTCCTATCACATTCTGGAAGGAATCAATGGTGAAGAGGTTCATGAAGTGGCTGAGATCTCAGGGAGGAATTAGAAGTAATAAGGTAAATTTTATTGTGGACAGCTTATCATTATAATTAACATAACAATATGTGAGAAATGGCATTGTTATTATTTTTTGATATAATTTATTTGCTCAATTAAATAGATTCAAATGCGTAGTACTGATACCGGTGAAGCTTCTCGACCAAAAGCTGTTAGACATCCTAATTTTGAAGAAATAATTTAAAAAAAAAAAACTTTCAATCAGGGTGCTGACATTTAAGGTTGATTATCTATCTGAGGTGATATCTGACTAGACTAGAATGCTAAAAGAATTGCTACGTGAAAGGGAAATTATGGACTGTGTTGCCCCTCATATTAAGCATCCTACCAGAGATTACATTAAAACTCCTTCGCACGAGTTTGTGTCTGCTCAAGAAAATAATGTTGGGGCTGAGTTTATTGAAATCTCATCAAATGAAAGTTCATCCCGAGGTTATGATAAGATAAACACTCCTTATGATGGCTCTAGCTTAAACACGAAGGAACGACAATTATATCAAATACTGAGGACATTAGAAATGGCTATGGATTGTGAAAAGCCATATGCATTTCCCTAAAAAAAATGGAAATTTCGAAGGGAAAACCGGAATTGATTCTTAAGGACTCTAAGGTATTAAAGTGTCTTTGTTACTGTTGCTTATATATTTTTCATAATTGTATATTGTGACATTACCTCAGGATATGTTAATTTTAATTATTTTCATTTGTAGGAGGGTCTTGTGATGATACAATTAGCTACAAAGAGAAGGCATATTCAATCTTCTAAAGAAAAAAATGTCAATCTGAAGTCTGCCCAACCTCGCTTTTTGGTTGGTCCATTTTCGGTTCCCACTCCATTTACCGAGGATGAAAAAAAGCTTATTCTTTACCTTTTTGACGACAAGTTAGTTGAAATGTAAGCTCTAGTAATAATGAAATATTTTTGTAAATGGCTAGATTGTTTTGAAGATAGGCATAAATCTCTTAATCTTGCTTTTATTCATTGTGATCATGCTGTTCTTTCATGGTAAAGAGATGTCGTCCGTATGAATACAACAAAGATAACACGAGCAAGATGCTCCTCCTTCCGAGAGCATGGATTGATGGTAATGTAATACTCTATGCCTACTATGTATAATATTTAGGACTAATTGAATACTAATGATGCCATTATTTTCAATTAGTATATATGTGTATTTTGGACTAATTCAATACTAATGATGCCATTATTTTCAATTAGTATATATGTGCATATCTCTTAACTAATGTATGCACTTTGATCGCAATTGTTAAAAAAAATTTCAGATTATTACTATGTACGCAGAGTACAAGACTATTGAAGAGGCCCAAAAGGACATCACCTCTCCTCGGTGTTAGTTCTTGCCGTCATATTATTCTGTAAGATAACCAGAAATTATATATTTCTAATTCAATCATTATTCTTCAAATGAGATAATGCTGATTGTCAACTAACAAACTGTTTTTATTCTTTTAATTTTTGCGCCTTTAATTTAAAGCAAGTTGTATTGGGTGACTCGGGTGATCTAAACCCCTATCGTCGAGCTTCTAGGTTCCAAGAGCGCTACATGCCCCGGTTGGAAACCTATGAAAAGGTTCAACACATAACATGAATTTTTATTTTATGAACTTTTTGTGGTTTGTATTTTTATGTAGTTCCTTGATTTATTTTTCGTTTTACTAACTTGATAACCAAACCTTTTGCCATTAATTGTCTTTTATTCTCCTGCAACCGCAGATTTATGTGCCTGTACATTGTGAAGGTCATTGGTATATGCTTGTTATAGACATTCTTCGTCAAACTGCTGATATTTGGGATTCATTGGAATCTCTCAGTCAAAGAGAAAAAATGATTAATCAGTCATTGGCAATTGTATGTTCTTAGGAGGATTGACTACATTTGTGTATTAGTTTGGATTTGATTAAATAACATTATAAATTTTGTTAACATTTATTTGTGGTTGATGTTGGCGGCTATCGACCTTTTGCTACTTGTAGAGGCTCGACTTCATTTTGGTTTAAATTTCGTTTTCAGCATTTTCAACTCGGTCAAACCGGTCTCCCACAATGTACCAAATGATTTTGATCAGGATACTATGTCTTGAAATATATGGACAATCCCTCTATTGTTGCTGACTAGTCTTATCAGGTATATGCTTTTTTTTTTCAATCTTCAGCGTCAAAGCATCTCTCTTATATTAATTTTGAACATTGATTTATATTAGTTAAAAAGGTAGACTTTATTTAGTTCACGATCAATGCTTTCTTGAAACCATTTATAAGTAATTTTGTTTAAGGATTGTAATATTCAGATTAATAACAACAGTAACATAAGAGTATCGCAAAAAAGTAAGAAATATTAAAGCTTTCTTTATGCAGAATACTTTTCAAGCATAAATATGAACCTCAATAAATTTTTTTTCCTTAAAGGATGTATTAAGCAAATTGTTTTTCGCAGATAACTAGTTTTGAAAGCAATAAGATGTTCTTTTTAGCAAGTAAACAAGCACCTAAAAAAGCATATTGCTAAAAATATCCATTTCAAAGCGTGCTGCTAGTAATAACAACCACTGGAGTTGTGAACTATATGGACTTTGTTAATTTTATGTACATTCATGTTGTGAGCATTTAGAAATTATTGTAATTAGTGTTTCTTCGTTGCTAGCACGATTTGGATTATGCTCGCATCCTGTTGGCACTGTATCTAGCACAATCTCCACTTAATGATATCAAGCATAAACTCATACAAGATGCATCCGGTGAATATGGAAAGTGTAGTGCTGCCGTCTCACAAAGGGCTCCTTGTAAACAAGCTTCAGAATTCAGAAAAGCTACCAGAAATATTAATCGTAACCAGACACCGTCCGAGGCTTTATTAAAAACATTACTGTAATGTCTAAAGGTATGTTAAGGCGCTTGTTATTCCTATTTTGGTCTTATGTCCTTCGCTTATCAGTCGTTATTAGGCAGTTTTTTTGTACCTGTTCTAGTGAGTTATGATGGTCTGGGTAGACAAATTGAATGGCTTGGGTTGACAAACTGTACTTGTTATTAATCATCTGCTTGTATTTTGAACTAGGTGTCACTGCACTTGGAATGGCAGCTTTTATATTTTGGTATTCCAAATCATTTTGTAGTTGAATATTTTTGTAACAACACCTTTTTTGTATAGGATATACTAATCTTTTTTTGGTTATGTAGTATAGTAATTGTTTTGTAGAAGCTTTGTCAGTTCATTGACCTAAAGAAGCAGTGAAGCAGATGAGGCCTGTATGGGCTTAGAAGATGATGTTGTAGATGCATTTTGTGCTTATGAGTGCCCTCTTAATTTTTTTGTATCGGAGGGTAGTGTGTTTAGGTTGCATATTCTGGTCATTTGTTATTAGGCACTACCAGTCATAGATGGCTAATTATAAAACTTGATATGTATCTTGGGCAATATCTATATTAATTGTTTGTATTATAACTATCTTAAATGTCAATATCATTACTTACTGAAGTTTGTGTAGCTTAAATTTGGCTTTGTTTTGTTTAACTATGGGATTTTGATGAATTATGATGTTGTGGGGTTTCGACTCATTTGTGATATTGCTTGACTAATGATGTTCAATCCTACAAAGATTATATCTTTGTAGATTCAAGTGATCTTTAATTTTTCCTTGTTGGCTTGCACGCACGCATGACTGTTGAAAAGGTCACTGGAGTGTTATTGTTTAGTTGCTCCGCACTTGAAAAAAAAAAAAGAAAGTAAATGATCTACAATCTCTGGTTGTTGATCACCCAAAAAAAAAAAAAGTGGAATATTGCTTGCATGGTGAATTTCATTTGAACTGCCACTTTTATTTTGAACGAAAGGTCAAAAAAAAAAAAAAAAAAAAACCCCACTGCCTTTAATTCAGTTTAGGCAGTATGATATATTTTACTGGACATATAATGTTAAATTCCAAATTTCTAATTTTTCATTGATAGGTAAAAATTGAAATTTTAATTTCCCGCCTCCATTTTTGATATTTTTTAGAAGTATCACTTGTTAAAATTAGCAATTATAAATGTTGTTAGTAAAATTGACAGGTGCACATATACTTAAGATTAGTGATTGTCAAATATTTATATATATGGTTATTGTATAAGATTATTGTAAAAATACAATTGACTAAAATCCATTTTTTGAAAATAAATTTAAAATCAACTCCGAAATGTATATATAGAGTTTCAAACCGCAACCGAATTTCGTAAAAGTCGGAAGGATATAGTTTTCCATCCAACTCTTGCCTAACCAAAAAGCAATTATATTCTTAATGTTATAAAATTTTGTAATTACTCATTAAATATTGTTGTTTTCAATATCATTTACAAAATGACCAGTATTTACAGTACAATTTAATGAAGAGTTTGTAAATTATTTAAAGAGATTATGAATTGAACATTTATTGTCGTTGTGCTTCAATTTTGAGTTTTATATTTACAACTACTATAGTGAAGTGCAATTTTTTGGAGAATTCACAAGGATTGTGTATTAAAAGAGGAAAAACTAAGGCAACCCAACATATGAATTTAATTATAACCTAATTTATTAGTTGTTTTAAGTTGAGTATAGTTGAAATTTATCTCGTGAATTTGTTGAGTAATTGCTATTGTGGAGTAGACCGTTGGACATTCCTGTAATTTTCTCATAAAATCCTTTTTTCATCGAGATTAATTAAATGGGTTTTGATCACATGTGTGAGCTCACTGTACTTACGGAGGGCAATCACCCACTGCGATCACTTATTAAGCAAACAATTTTTAGAGCTCGTTTGAGATTATTTTTTAAAGACTTAAAAGTAATTTTACAAATTAAATAACTAATTTCAATATTTGATAAATCTTTTTAAAAATAATTTTTAGCAAAATTACTCTATTTTATAGGAGATTTTCAAAAGCTGGAAAGGAATAGCTTTTGAAAATTGAATTTTGAGAATCACTTTTACATTTAATATGATTCTGTATATCATCATATATATATATCATAAACTTTCAAATTTATCCTTATTTGTTATGAAATAAAATCATTAATCTTAAATAGATTATTGTTATTATTATTATTATCAACTATATTGGAACGGAACAATATAAAATAAAAATATTAATACTATAAAATAAATTTCATTAAATATAATGCCTAATTTAGTTATTTATATTCTTATAGTAGTTAACAATGTAATTCATCAAATATATACAACTGTTTGTAAAACTAATAGTCCTTTTAAAAATAAATTATACCAAATATTTTACTGATTCTTTTCACATGTAATTGTTTACGCAATGCAGCTACCAATGATTATTTTACAAGTTACATCATTACCAAAGTAGCCCTTAATCCAACATTGAGCTCATTTGTTAATAATTATATATTGTGGATTATCTTAAAAGGTTAAGCCCAACTAAGAATAGTCTATTAAATATTTAGTAATTTAAGTTTTAATATATCTAATAGGGTGTGATCTCTTAATATCTTAAGATTTAATTACAGGGTAATTTATGTTTTTATGATCGATTAAAATAGAAAACCTAAAAATAGCATAGAAAATTGTCTATATGGGTATTTATGGTCCCTGAGTCACACGTAACATTTTATTGTTTTATGACATCTCATCATCACAAAGAGTGTAGGGGAACATTTAGAGGATTCACCAACAAAATGTGCTAATTTGGAAAGCAAACCATACAACTTTAGGGAGTAATTGACTGCAGTTTAATCTGAACATTTGTTTGTTTTTTAGTGATAGAATATGAATATTATTGAAAAATATAAATATTTCTAAAATTTAGGTGATGATTTTCACTAGATAATTATTTTCTAACATTTACGTCCTATAGCTCTTCAATGAGAACCGATCTCATGGGCCATTGTTCTATGCAATATTGCCATGTCATTAGATCTCTAAGTAAATACCAAAGACAAATTAATTTATTTCATACATTAAAATTTCAATTACACGAAATAAAATTTTCAATTTAACAAACTTACTACAGCTATCCCATTTCATAATTCATATTTGTATTTTTTTTTTTTAGTTGAAAAATACTTTGTCACTATATGGCAATTAAGAGATAAGAGTTGTAGAGATAGATACTAAATTATAAGACGATAATAATTTAATTTTTTAGATTTATACTTCTTTTAAAAATAAAAGCTATAAGAAGTACTAGTCTAAACGCACAAATTAAAACTATACTAGTTATACTATTCTTAGGTAGAAGTTTTGTCATTTGTGGGCAGATAATTAATTATTTTACTTATTTCTCCTTTTAAACATGCGATATTTTGATAATTTAAAATTTTAAAGGAATGGTATAAGGATTTTATTCACTATGACAAATTTTTTTTACAACAGAGACATTACACAATCAATTGTCACCACAACAACTATAATTCAGAGTCGGATTAACTCAATAATAGAATATGACACAACAATAACAATTGTCACTGAAGATAATTAGGTTCATTTACGCAGCAAAACTTCCACCGAAATAGAAAAACATTTAGCGGCAAAACTACCGCCAAAATGAAAAGGCCAAGTACACAAAGCCTTTGAATGTCTCCAACTATGATGTTCAAACTGATACTGCAGAACAATTGCAAATGAAGACGGATAAGCAGATACTTGACACTTGATGTGCGCCAGATCGATTTTCTGACCTTGTTCAAGCTTTCAATATAGAAAAACAACGATCTGTACATGAAATTGGATTTGGTCATCTTTTACATTTGCGACCTGGTAGGCTGAGGAGACAATTATGTGCATGGTTGGTTGAACAATTTGTACCTGATCAACATGTGCTTGTTTTGAACAATCAACGCATAAAATTGAATGCAAAGACATTTTCTGATATAATAGGAGTGCATGATGGAGGGTTATCTGTGTCTCTGTATGGTCAACCTGAAAATATTGCGACATTGAGAGAAACGTTCAAGTGCACAGGTCGGGGGATAGCCATCAAAACACTTGAAGATTTCATTAAGCAATCAGATGGTTCCGGCAATGACTTTAAAGTAAAATTAGTGTTGATTATAATTTCTATTTTTTTTAGTTGTTAGCACCCACATGTGACTGTGTGTATTTGTTCACTTAATCTATTATATCTCACTGAATATGTCATTATAAACTGCATGTTGCATTTATGTTGTTTGCATTGGCTACTGTATTATGCCCATCAAGTGCAACGCTTGTATCGGCTTCATTCTTGCATCCATTAGTTGATACTAATGCCATAAAAGAACACAATTGGGTCTCATTTGTTACAGTAGACTTATAATGGCCATCTCCAAGTTTAACTCAAATGAATCTGCTCATTTACGAGGTTGTTTGTTATTTCTTGAGGTTGGTCATTTATATTGTGTCATTACAGTTACTTGATTACCATGCATAGGATGGCACATTATTAGTCTTTATATCAATACGGGTGCATTTGATGCACAAATGCTGTGATTATGCCAAAATGTGTAGATATTCTACTTTCAACATATTAAAAACTATTACAGCAACCAGTGGGGCTCTTCTCAACCTCCAGTATTAGCTTGGAATGACGAAGAGATAAATAAAATCATGCGATGGCTGAAAAAACATGATGGTGATAATTATGAAAAGATATTGAATGCAATGACATTATATTACTTACCATATTATATTTTACTTTCTGTTTGTATTCCTTAATTTTATATGCTTGATAAATGTTATTTTACAGTCATGTATGCATGTAAAAAGTCAATTTTGATTGGGTATAATTTTGTGTTTATATCAAAAATTTAGTTTTTGCTTTAGTGGACTGCTTCTCTACTTTAATGTCATAATTCATCAGCTTTAATACAATTTTGGGTTTCTTGTAGATAAAAAAGAGATATTCAAGTGAAAAGTGAAATCATTAATAAGTTTACATATTGATGATTATAGGTGCGCATGCGCCCTTTTAAGGGTGCTGGATTGTCTGCTCAAGTACCTGTTGACATGGCGGAGCTAATTGAGCGCATTACAGAACAGTCTGAATCTATACAGTTCCTAACAACGAGTTTCAACAGATTAAATAGTGTTGTTTCAGATTTAGTAACAACGGTGAAGCAATCTTTTACCAACAGTCAGAAAGCAGGCTCTGAATCAAGACCAGGCGATCATGCTCCAGAAAAAGTAAATATTGTACCACCACCGACAGCAGCCCCTACAATTAACGATGAGAATCCAACAATTGACGATTTTTTCAGACATACTGTTGATTCATCACATAATGTTCGCAATGACCTTGGCGACATGATATCTGAAGATAGAAACCCCATTGAGGTGGAGACTTTTTTGAATGATGATGTTGTCCTGTCGGCTGATGGTGCACCAAGTGAGGCTGATGCTGAAACAACTGTGCAAGCATTGAATAGTGATAAATCTATGCATGCACCTGTTGCAGATAATTTAGTTAAGTGATTAATTATGGTGTTTGACCTTTTTTATTTCAGTTGTTTTATACCTTGGTGCTCTAGTAACGACTAATCTCGTAATGTATTTCTTTTTTAGGAGGGTAACATCACTGGATGTATTAAACAACCAGTGTTTTCTTCAACAAGTCGTAGTCCTTACGAGTTTTGATCGATGAAAAGGCCTAGTCGATTCCAACGCTCACCGTTCGATAAGGTTAGCAATAGGTCTGTTAGGCCTTGTTATTGGGCAGGTCCATATGTGGTAACATCGCCAATAACTAAATCTCAATTGCAAGTGGTCAATTATTTATTTGATGACAGCCTTGATTAAGAGTAAGTATTGAATTATTAGTAAGTTTTTTTTAAATTTTTTTTCATTGTTATTAATTGGGTTGTGCCATTTTCATTGCATCTCTTTTTTCATGATTTTTTAGATATTGTTTTTACTGTTTCATCAACATATTGTTTTATACTGTATAATTTAAGTGCCAATGTCTGCATAATGTTTGTTGTATAGATTAATAGGTTTATTATGCTAATTATTATACAAGGGACTAATAAAGGCTCAATCTTTTGTGATACATGTTAACTCCTTCTGAGTACGGAGCACAACGTTGTCAGTTGTACTGCCATGTGCTCATTGAAGCCGTCCAAACGGATTCACAGCGAAGTTAGTCTTGTTATGTATAAAACTAATTTGAAATTCGAAAACTTATTTCTATATGGTGGTTTGCAATATGATGTTTTGTTCGCTAAGTATGTACTTGACAGCAGGTTATCAGCATGTATGCTGAGTACCGGACAATCGAAGAGCTGCGAAATAACTCAGATGGACCTCGGGTCTGGTTCTTGCCTGTTTACTTCTCGGTAAGCTGTTTATTATTAGCATTCATTGTTAGCATTGATCTACTGTTTAAAACAAAATTAAGTATAGTTATATATCCCAAAGTCGGTTTAGCACTGGTGATGTCTTTTGCAGAACTCGATATTACATTCAACATATGTCAACCTAACTCCATTTCATAGAGGAGGTAGCTGGGCTAATCGATTTATGCCAAAGATGGAGACATGTGAGAAGGTTTGCAATATGGTGTTGATAGTTAAATTTTGTGTGGGCTTGAAAATGTTGTAGAATTTTTTTTGAATAATTTGTAAAAAATTACAGATTTTCATACCAATACATGATGGTTCATCACATTGGTTTGTTCTCGTGGTAAACATCCATTCTAGCTCTGCTCAGATATGGGATTCACAAGTTTCAAGTCGGCGTAAGCACAAGATTACACAAAGTTGTCTGGCAGTGGTAAGTGTTGTAAATTTGGAAACATTTTGCTCAGTTTTACATATTGAAGCTCTGATAAATGATAAGCATTTATTTGATTCAAACTGAATTGCCATATTTTTCTATAGCTGAAGGCACTGGACCATGTACTTGGGGAGGAAGGACAGCGGATATATGGTCCAAATTTCAGGTTTGGCTAGTTCCAGCTTGGTCAAAATTCTAATTTACCACAACAACCAAACGGCAATGACTACGGTCTATATGTCATGAGGTATATGGACGACCCGGCTGTTGTAGACCATACCTACAAGGTAATCCATAATGACATGTTTTCAAAAATATTTTATCTCATAATATTAAAGAGAAAAAGCTAATTCATGCCCTCAAGTCCATGTTTTATGTATTGATAATTAATCGCATTATACATTTTATGAACAACATGACTCAGATAAAGAGCACCTCACAGTAGCTCTATATTTGGCTTTAGCAGACATGAATCCTATTCGCAATATGATTGTAGAGCTATCTAGTGACTACTATTCCCGAAAGATGGCTGAAATCCCAAATACGCCTCTTACAACAGGGAATATTAAAATCCAGCAGAGATGCAACAAAATTAAAAGTCAATAGACAAAAGAACAATCGAAATCCTAAACCAAAAGGTCATGGTAAAAGAAGATAGTATACATGGTAAGTGATATTTGTCTTTATGGTATACAGGCAAAGTGTTATCTTTTATTTGAAGTATTTGTTTATTTATTTTTGAAAATGAACTATATTTGTTTATTTATTTTTGAAAATGAACTATCTATCTAAACTAATATTATTATTTCAAAGAAGAAAATTAGAGCTATTGTTTCTTTAGGAAATTTATATGGGGTATGGTATAATTATGTATTTGTACAGAAGCATGCACATGATCTAATCATATGTGCATTGTTATTCAATATTAATCGTACCGTTGAAAATAATGGGAAATAGGATATACATTTATTTTAGTTTCAATGAAAGTTGTATAATGTTACTAATGTTGAGAATGTTTGATTTTTATTATGTAATTTTATATACTAATCATACTGTCATTTTCCTTAATAGGATACAAGCAGCGCCTTACTCGAACGTGGATTGCCATTTTGTGGTGCTTTTTTGTTGTAAATGTTGGCTTTTGTAGAATTACACAATTATGTTTATATTTTGGGTAGATGCCAACCAGGTGGCAACAACATATTCTGTGAACTATTTTTTTGAAGGGCGCTAGGGTAAAATGTAACGCTAGCGTATGTAAATGTACATATTTCATGGTTATAAATACGTTTTTGGGAAGTGAATCTGCATGAAGATACAAGCTTACTGAAGTAGTTATTTGCAATACTCGACAAAAAAGGAAGAAAGTATTGAAATCATGGGAATTGAACAAAAAAATGAACCATTTTCTTATGCATTTAATCAAGCACGGAAGTAGTATTGCACATTTAAAATAACCTGAAAGGTTGCATTGAGTACATAAGGTTAAAAAAGCTAATTCAGTTGGTTGTAGATGATAGATAAACCTACATCTGAGCGACATGATGGCAATATTGGGCGATAAATATCTACATTTGGTTGAGCCAAAGGTCACACCCAAATCCTTGGTTTAAGGTGAAATTAAAGAAACTTAGCATTTCAGCGATTTCTACTGAGAAGTGCTTGCAATATAGTAAGCACAATTTTAACCAAAAAAGATAGATACTAAAGTAAAATAAATTTATGTGACATTTTATCAAACATCTTGACGGAGTTTGTCGAAGCTCCTCAAAAACAAATACTGATTCACCTAAATAAAATTGTAGAAATGGTGAGACCAGGTCGAATCCCTAGGGAACTATGTATTTAATTTCTCAAAGTTTAAAACAAAATTAATTTCCCAAAGATTTAGATTTTGCAAGTCAAGAAACCGGATAGCCGGATTTTGTAAACCGGAAGACCGGATTTGGTTTGAATTTGTCAGGGAATTATCCAATCGGAAAAGGACAACCTAAGACCGGTTATTGATTGTGATGTTTCGAGGTTTTGCCAGGTTAATGGAAACCGGTAGTCCGTTCTTTGTTGCGTTTAATTGAACCGGATAACCGGTTGGAGAAAATCCGGAAATCCGTTTGTCTTTCTTCTCGGTTCTGACTTGATTCGGACAACCGGAAGAGGAATCCGGAAATCCGGTTGCGGCTAGTGATATTTCTGGATGCGATCCGGCTAACCGGTTGAGGAGAAATCCGGAAGACCGAATCTGATTTGTGATGGTTCTGGAAATAATCGGCAATCCGGTTATTGGAAACCGGTAGACCGATGGCAACAATTTCTGAAGTCTTTCGGGGATGAAGGAAACGGATAGCCGGTTGCGGGTTCTCTCCTTGCTGACTTAATTCGGCTTGCCGGTTGCTGAGATCCGGAAGACCGAATGCGCGCTGTCTATTTTCTGGAACAATTTCGGCTGGCCGGATGAGGAGAAACCGGAAGACCGGTTGCGGGAACTCTCGGTTACGAGCTAATCGGCAATCCGGTTAATGAAACCGTAAACCGAATTCGTGATTTCTACTTTCGCTCACTAACGGTCAGTTTGGGATTAATTAACTGCTTTTTCCGGTTTTAAGTTCTTTAACAAGGATTTAGATGAAATAAAATGAAATAAAAATAACAAGACTTTTAAAATTAAGCAAAGAGAAATTCAATCTTACCAAACTTCCAATCCAAGGGTGTCAATTCCATCCAATTGTAACTTTGATCATAGGCCAAAAATATAAAGTACTCAATCCAAGAACTTAGTCTACTTAATCGGAATCCCGCAGAAAGTAATTATTCTCCTAATGTAAATAGACTCAAACAATCGCCTAAATCCAAACTTATCACCAATTTAACTGGGCATCATCGTTCCATATCAAATTAAGCGACAACATTAAGAATAGTGAGAATGACTAAAACAAGATTAATTAATTCAGATTACTCCAATTCAATCAATTTGTATTTTTATTTCCCTAGAGCCTATCATGCAAGCTATGTAATTGTGGCCATCAATATACACACACATGAGCCAACTCTTTGCTACTCAATTCAGTCATTCATGACAATTACGGATCATAAACTCATGACTAGCGATAGAAAAATAAATATTGAATTAAGGCGTCAACTCAATCAATATAAATAATTCATAGAAAATAAGAACAAGAAAATAAAAATTACTTGGATAGAAGAAATTCTTGTTAAGTTCAAAGCCTCACAAAACTACAACTGGAATTTGATTAACCCCTGGACCGGAATTAAAACCTTAGCCACTCATGGTGGCTAAACAAAACAAAAGATGTTTGAGAAGAAAACTAATTGCAGCCGAATTCCCCTTGCTTCCTCCGTTTAAGCTTCTTTCTTCACGTCCAAAAGCTCTCCTCCTTTTATAATGCTTGCTTTTTGTCTTCTTTTTGGTTTCCTCTTCTCGCTCTCTTTCCTTTTTCCTTGCGATTTCTTTTCCTCTTTTGCTAGGAAACCGTCTCCTTCAAGTCAACGGTCAGCCCATGATTGCAAAGCCCAAATAAAGCTCTTTTTATCCACTTTTATCATAATCTCCATGTTTCTCCTCCTAAATCAAATGAAACATAATTTCCACAGATTAGCACTAGATCAATCAAAATATGAGGGAATTACACAAAATATAGCATGACTATTTATGACCTATCACATCTTCTCTGCATTTAATGTTTGCAGTATTTTTTTACCATTCGCTTTTTCCAGATTCACCTTACATACTCCAGTAGCTTTAACGGCTGACAATAAACTTTACGACTTCACATCAATTCAATCACAACCCCAGCACAACACAACTATTTAGTTTAATAAACAAAAATGCATTAAAACGAGATAACAAGTTCTCGGTTAAAATCATAGGCTCAGTGACTGAGCTTAAGCCAAAACATTTCTTTTGTTTGCCATAGAGCTTCATGCAGATGATGGAAATAAAATTGAGTGAATCAAGTAAGAAAGCTGTGAGTGTAGTTATTTTCTAAATTTTAACATAACAAGTTTGTATTAGTATCAAATTCTAAAACCATGAGTTCACAAAATATATGACAGCACAAAAGCTTAGCAATATGGTAGTCTATGTCCTCACAATGTGTCTTATGTTGCATTGTGTCGTGTCTTATGTTGCATTGTATCCCAAGTCATTGATTTTAACTGCAAATATGAGAACAAGAAAAGAAATGTTAATATAACAAGAGATGTTCTATAAAACGTATCAACACGTGGTTGAATTAAAAAGTTAAAATGAATACGGTAAATAAAAGTTACCTAATATTGTAATGCCACCACCTATCCCACTGGGGTGGTATGGTGCCACCTCTATTATTCAGTGATAAGTCTTGTGAGGGAAAGGTAAAACCGTTAGAGCTTTGCCCATCAAACCTATTCAAAACAGGCAATACAAGGCTTTCATTATGGTCTACTTCTGTGCTGACTGTGCCGATTGATATGTCATCACCCCATGTTGACATGTCTAAGGTTGCAGTCGTTGTTGCAACTGTGGTATTGAAGGTATTTTCAGAAATAAAGTCAGTACATAAACTTGCATTATCAGTGTCACGATTACCCTTCACTCCACCATATTGAATACAAGTTCGCTTTGTATAGCCAGGTTGCTGACAAGTACCACAAAGACGTTTTTCAACAGATGCCTCAGTTGTTTTGGATGAACCCTTGGTCTTTATAATCAACGGATCCTTGATAATATCGATAGGTCTATCTTTAGCGGAAGCTCTTGACATAGCATCAGTGTCTAATACATCCTGAGCTTGCAAGGTCAGCCCATGAATAACCTGAAGGGCATCATTGTAACCGTCAACCGTCTTGGCTGCAAAGTGGATCAAGTTTCGACAAGCAATACTTAAAGATCCAATGCGAGCAGCCTCACTCATGCTTGGCTTACCTGAAAGATGTTGCAAATAAGACTCTGAAAATACTACTCCGCTAACTGCTTGTGTATACAACCTCTACAATTCATACTGATTTTTATTTTTTTTAATGTAATCCTGAGAATATTTCTGTTAGTATTCTTAAGAATAGGTCAACTTGACTATTGCTGAAATATAAGAGGAAGTTAGTGCTTTATGTTTTGATTCATTGTATTATTTATACATTTTGATCTTAATTGAAAAAATATAGTTCATTCAACTATCAATTCCTTCATAGTATTAGAGCAGCCCCTCTTTCCCTGCTATTTTTTTTTTCTCTTTTTCTTTTAACATCCTGTGATGACTACTCCAAACGGCACATCCATTCTTCCCACCACCAATGAATCTCAACTCTTCACAATCAACACAACTGCATAAGCTTTTCTCAAACTTACCTCCTCCAACTATCTCTCCTGGAAAATTCAATTTGAAACACTGTTCATTGGCTATGATCTGCTTGGATACATTGATGGATCCAAAACATGTCCACCTAAAACTTAACTACAAACAATGTTGCCACACCAAATCCTGCCTACACCATCTGGATTCGCCAAGATCAATTAATCCTAAATGCTCTCATTGATTCCCTCTCACCCACAATCATTTCATTTACTGCTCGTGCCAATACCTCCCGTAAAGCATGGACTGTTCTAGCAAAAACCTATACCAAACCATCATGTGGTTGCATAAAAAAAACAAGAACCTTCTTAAAAAATCTCACTAAAGGCACAATGACAGTAATTGATTTTCTTCACTCTGTCAAAGCTCGTATAGATGAACGGGCCATACTAGGCGCCCCAATGGAGGAAGAAGATCTGATAGTGAAGATCTTGGATGAACTAGGTGATGACTACAAAGAGCTTGTTCGTGCTGTTCAAGCTCGTGACACCTCTATATCCTTTTATAGACTTCATGAGAAACTCTTATCCTTTGAAGCCTTTCTCTTAGCCACCACCAAATCTGAGATACATCTTTCCATTACTGCCAATCCTACAAACAAGACCACTCTCATGAACACCAATTGGAGTCCCAACCATTCATCCTCTACGAGTAACACAGGCTAGCGTCCACCTGTAATCAACCCCGACCGTCCTCCTATGGCCACCAACTCAGAGACTTCAACTCGCAACAATCGCCCTCCGCCCCGTTTATACCAGGGATTTTGCCAAATCTGTGGCATTCCATGTTACACCGCCAAACGTTGTCCATTCTTTCAGCTTGTACCAATCCAATCATCCACTGCAAGTGCTCCACCAGCAACTAACTCTACTACACCTTGACAGCCACGGGCTCACTCTCATCATATCCCTACCGACATAAGCAACTTGTCTCTTCATGCACCATACACCGGATCAGATGATGTTATGATCGGCGATAGTACAGGTTCATCCATATCTGACATCAGTTCTATTTCTCTTCCAACATTAACTACCACTTTTACCTTGAATGATGTTCTCTGTGTACCAACCATGAAAAAGAACTTAATTTCTATATCTCAATTTTACATTTCTAATAATGTCTCTGTTGAATTTTTACCATTTTCTTTTCATGTGAAAGACTTTCATACGGGGGCAATTCTTTTGACGGGCAACACTAAGGATGGTGTGCATGAGTGACCAGCTGCATGTTGAGTGTTAGAAAATATATATTTATAAAGGAAAAAATCGTCATTTTATATTTTAAGTCTCACTAACATCTCTATTTTTATGTATTTATTTCTCTTGTGATTTAATTATGTGTGTTTTGTTATAATTAAGTATTTTATGTATTTTAGGGGCATCATGATTGTTTTACAATGAACGAGTGATCAGACAGCAAAACGGACATCACTTTAAAACTCAGGACGGTCAAAAACCTTAGGAGGAGCATAAAAGAAAAAATATCACTGTTCACATATACGATATTGTTCATACGTACGGCACTGTTCATGTTACTGTTCGCGACACTGTTAACATATACGGTCCGATGATGTGGCATTGACCGATAACGTGGCAGCACTTGATTGGAGAAAGATGTGGCATTTGGTTGCTTATGTGGCGTTGACTGATGATGCGGCGTTGATCGATGATGTGTCACGATCCTATTGGACTAAAATTCTTATGTATTGTTGATGGATGACGTGGTAGCATTTCAGTGGACCAAAAATCATGCGTACGGTACGTGCACATACATGGGATTATTTACTATTCAAACCACGTTCGTATAAATGCATATCGCATAAAACAGTATCTTGCTTTAAACGTGCAAACTGCGGTACTGCAACGCGTACTATTGACTGATGCGTGGCGCAATCTTGAGCATCCGACCTGTTTTTAATTCGATGGCTATGATTCACTCAATTTATCTATAAAAAAGGGGCTCTCCCCCACTAATTTGATACCTCTGAATCCATTTTTTAACTTAGTTTTTTATAATTACTTCTCCATCTTGTATTTTCTATGTATTTTAATAAATTTCCATTTTACCCCTAGTTAAAAAATGAGTAGCTAATTTTCTTTCAAGCTTGGGTTAAAGGTGAAGTCTCAACATGTTCCATGGGCTTAATTTGATAAATTTATTTTCTCTTCTCCTATAATATTTATGGATATTTTGACTTTTCGTCGATAAATAGTAATAATCTTATCTAGATACCACCCTGGTTAAACCGGCACCCTAGTACAAGATTATTATTATTTTGCACAATAAGCTCTTAGCACTGTATTTACTTGAGCGTGGTTCATGAGATGTGGAAACCCCCCTCATGATTTAATTGATATTAATAAGGAATATTTAGCACATGGAGCATGTTGATGCAAATCCAGATACCCAAGCGCTTGAATTTCAATAGTTTCTAGTTTAATTTATTCTCGTCATTCCAATTTAAATTCTAAAATAGTCTAACTTACTTTTACCATAAATCCAACCACCTATTTAAAAAAAATTAATTCTACATATAATTAAAATCCACCTCCTCGTGGAATCGACACTCATCACCATCAATCTATTCTACAATAGATTCGTGCACTTGCGAATTCAATAAAATTTACACAACACTGCACAACCTGGATCTTCCTCAATTCTAGCCTTCTCTCATGTCAAAACCACATCATCAAATTGGCATAATCGCTTAGGCCATCCGGCTTTTCCCATTTTAAAACACATTATTTCTAGTTATTAGTTAGCTTCTTCTTCACCTTTATCAAAAGAATTTTCATGTAATACTTGTCTGAGCAATAAAAGTCATAAGTTGCCTTTCTCCATTTCATCTCTTCACTCAACACAGCCACTTGAAATAATTTTTTTCTGATGTATGGACTTTTCCAATTATGTCACATGATGGTTTCAAATATTATGTTATTTTTGTTGATCATTTCACAAAATACATATGGTTATACCCCCTTAAAAGAAAATCTGAAGTTCCAGAAGTCTTTAAACGTTACAAATCAATTGTGGAAAATTATTTTTTTTAAAAAAAATTATCACTTTCTACTCTGATAATGGGGGCGAATATATGGCATTCAAAGATTATCTTTCCTCCACGGCATTTCCCACTTAACTATTTCACCACATACACCTGAACATAATGGCTACTCTGAAAGAAGACATCGCCATATCGTAGAAACTGGCCTCACCTTACTCTCTCATGCTTTACTTCCAATCACCTTCTGGCCTCACGTCTTTGCTACTACTGTCTACCTCATTAACAAGCTTCCAACCACCACTTTAAATTTATCCTCCCTTCATGAATTACTCTAAACTAAAAGTTTTTGGGTATTTGCGTTATCCTTGGCTTCTCCTATATACCTCACATAAACTTATCAACGATCTAAACCCTGTGTGTTTCTTGGGTACTCTTTGCCTCAAAGTGCTTATCTTTGCCTTAAAACATCTACCTTAAAAATCTATGTTTCTCGCCATGTTCAATTTGTTGAATCAGTTTTTCCATGCACCTCACTATACGCCACTCTTTCTCGTCTCACTTCCACTACTATATCCACTTGGATTACTCTTGTAGTTACTATTTCCATTCCTACATCACTCCAGCAGATAGCCAACACTACATCTGCAGCTAGCTCTCAAGGATTACCTCTGCCCGCGGCTACTTCACAACCAGCTGACCCATCCTTACAGCAAGCTCCTTCTGCCCGCCAACCATCTCCCTCACCTTCCCATCCAACCACCCAACCAAACATCCCAGTTCCACCTCCCTCTCAACACAGTATGACTACCCGAGCCAAGAATAACATCACCAAACCAATTCAGAAACTCAACCTTCACACCCACAAACCAACTTCCCAAAATACTGCTCCTACATCAATATCACAAGCTCTCAAAGACAATAATTGGCGTCAAGCTATATCCGAAGAGTATAATGCAATTGTTCGTAATGAAACTTGGGAACTAGGTCCCCTTGATGGCATTTCTAATCTGGTTAGTTACAAATAGATTTTTTAAATTAAAAGACACTCTGATGGTTCTATTGACAGGTTCAAAGCTTGCTTTGTAGCCAAGGGATTTCATCAAAGACCGGCTGTAGACTATCATGAAACTTTCAGTTCAGTTGTCAAGCCTACCTACCACAGCGAGACTTGTGCTTAGTATAGCAGTAAGTAATGGCTGGTCTCTCCGTCAATTGGATATCAATAATGCATTTCTTCAAGGTAGGCTCTCCGAAAATGTCTTTATGGCTCAACCACCAAAGTTTTTGGACTTTGATCATCCCTCATATGTTTGTAAACTTCATAAAACCATCTATGGTCTCAAACAAGCTCCCCGGGCTTGGTATCATGAATTGTGTCAGTTTCAACTAGCTTCTAGTTTCAAAAATTCATACTTCGATACCTCTCTTTTTGTTCTTCGCAGCAGCAATCGTGTTTTGTATCTTCTTGTGTATGTTAATGATATTATCTTAACTGGCAGCAATGATGCTCTTATTTCACAGTTTGTTGAATGTCTTGCTTAACGTTTCTCTCTTAAAGATCTTGGTTCACTCTCTTATTTTCTTGGAGTTGAAGTTGTTCCTCACTGTCTTGGCATTCTGCTCTCCCAAAGAAGATACATTCAGAACTTACTCAAACGAACCAATATGAATAATGCAAAACATATTCTCACTCCCCTACCAACCAACTCAGCACCCATCTCCTTAACCTCAGGCACACCTCTCTCAGACCTCATATTATATCGTGCAGCAGTTGATAGCATGCAGTATCTTTCCTTAACATGCCCAGACATCTCTTTTGTAGTCAATAAAATGACCCAATTTATGCATCAACCAACCACAGAGCGTTGGGTTCTTGTTAAACGTATATTGTCTTATTTGAGTGGCACACTAGACAAGGAGCTTCTTCTCTATCGTGATTCTCCCCTCACTCTTCACGACTTCTTTGATTCACTTCATGCCTTTTCAGATGCTAATTGGGCTAGTAATAAAGACGATTACCCTTTTACTAGCGTTTATCTTGTTTACCTTCGGCGGAATCTTGTCTCTTGGAGTTCGAAGAAGCAACAAACTGTTGCTCGTTCATCCACCGAAGCGGAGTATCATTTTATTACTGCCACTGCTGCTGAAGTTCGCTAGGTTTGCTCTTTTTTTTTAAAGCTTGGTATCGACTTAACAAATTCTTCAGTGGTCTATTCTGATAATGTTGGTGCTACCCAATTAAGTTCCAATCCTTATTTTCACTCTCGCATGAAACATTTTGCTGTGGATTATCATTTTATCAGAGATCAAGTTTAATCTGGTCTACTTCGAGCAGCTAATGTCTCCTCTACTGATCAGCTTGCCGATCTTCTCACCAAGCCATTACCTAATTCTCAGTTTTTGCCTTTACGGGATAAAATTGGCTTCTCTACTCATGGCCTATCTTGAGAGGGCATATAAAAGCTGTCATAACTGTTAGTATATAACAACCTCTGCAAACTACTAGTGTATAACAACCTCTACAATTCAAATTTATTTTTGGTTTTTTTAATATAATCCTGAGAATATTTCTGTTAGTATATCTTAAGAATAAGTCAGCTTGACTATTGCTGAAATATAAGAGGAAGTTAGTGCTTTATGTTTTGATTCATTATATTATTTATACGTTTTGATCCTAATGAAAAAAATAGAGTTCATTCAACTATCAATTCCTTCAAGGATGAAATGTGTGATGTAATATAAAGTAATGAGGAGTCATAAAGTAGATTCCTTTGGAATAAGATATAATGATGTAGATAGTAAAAGGAGATTCCCTTGGAGCTTATAAAAAGGACTCCCTTCTTGTGTGTTGGATCATCAAGTCTTAGAGACTCGAGTTGTAGTAAGAGTATTTGGGTGAAATCTTGTGTTCTCTCTTGCTGTAATACACACACACACACACACACACACACATTTGAGCTTCCACGGCACGCTTTTTGTTTCTGGAGAAAGAAGCAAAAGATTCAGAAGAGCTAGAAACTTGGATGCATTGGCCGGGGAAGGTTGAGTGTGTGTATTGGTAGTATAAGACATTAAAATAGTATTGATTTCTCTTGCACTGTGCAGGCTAAATGGCTTTAAGTTTGATAATCTGAAGCATACGAATGAGTGAAGGATTTTCATCAGATTGTAAAACTTGGAACGAGGAAAACATGCCTTATGTTTGGATATTATCGAGTGCATTAGCTTCACAATATATTATGACTAGTTAAGGGCAAATAGGAGCAAATGTTCACTACTGAATTTCCAAAAACCTCTTAGCAATCATCAAAGAATTAACAAAAATATTGCGGCAATTATTGTAGGCCTTACGTAGAAAGATTGGTTGACCATGATTTCTCCTCTTAAAAAACTAAAGTTCATTCACATAATCAAACTTGTTACTAAGAGGAATACTGGTTAAGTAGCGAAGGTAGGACTACAACGACTTGTTGAAGGCACTAACATCTTATATTGTGATTTTCTCTTGGATCAAGTTAAAGCTATGATTATTTTGAGATCCAGTCGCGTAGCGAGAGATTTTGATTATATGTAATTGAAATTTAGCATGATTCTTTTTTTAATCATTGTTCTCTTTGATTTAACTGGTGATTTTCTATATTTTATTTTTTTACTGCAGTTATGAACTAATCAAGCCAAGTTCATGTTGGCTCTTGATTCCCTGGAAATCTGAAAATTTGCTTTGATGAACATAACAAAATTTTACGCCATTTAGAAGTTGTTTGTGCCTATCTGCTCAAATATTTACCTATCGCTGGTTATTCTGCATGCAAGCATCTCAGGCTCTCTTTGCTGGTTCTTCTTTAAGCTGCTACTTCTTAGATCACCAGAAATTCGGCTTAGGTAACTTAAACAACATAGATCTAGTTTTTAATAGGGAATAATTTGTCCATTTGCATAATGTAGAACTAATTTGTCATTAGTAAATAATTTGTCTGAGTAAAATTCCTGTTTGAATTCTTCATTACTTTTTTTCCCCTACTTGGTTAGCTAGCCCAAAACTTCCAAAGCACACTTTTTCTTTGTAAAAAAATGAAGCAAAAAGGAATTGAAAAAGCTAAAGAAAACATAAAATTTTGAGCAAGAAAGTATGCGAATTAGCTAAGAAAGTGTAGGTGGTTATAATAGATAGTTTTTAAAACTAAGATTCAGCCTTATTTAATAAGAATCTAATGCTATTTTACATCTCAATTTTTGTGCTTCTTTTGAACTTTGAACCTTTAACAGGCATTAACATCCAAGTCAGACCGATTAAAACTAGAGAAACTAAATCTCAACCGTTTGGAGAAGCAAATATGCGTTCCCTCTCTCTTCTTGTTTTTCTCTGAAAAACAGAATGGGAGCAGAATATTGGGTCTTCATGACTCATTGATTTTCACTCACTATGTTGAGTGTTAAAGGAAAAGTTTTCTTTCCTTTTACCCGTCTTTTAGCTTAGTTCCACTTTATTTCAAAGAGGAGCGAAAGTTCTGTTTCTCAGTTTTAAAAACAAGGTTAAGCTTGAGTTATTGCCCTGAGAAGGTTGGTGTACCCAACCAACAATAGTTATTTCAAAAGCACTTGCTAAAAGGCAAGATGGATACAGCAGAACTAATATGGAGGTGCAGAGCAATCTCTATCACTGAAGAGGAGGAAGGTCGAGTTTCTTTCAAAAGCATAATGAAAGCCAAAGGGGAGAAAATCATGGCAGGTTGTTTAGTTGAAAAAGTGCAAATAAATAGGGGAGTTAGAAAAGAAGGATTGAAAATAGCATTACAGCAGGCGTGGAGGACATCAAAGGGGTTTAAGGTTGAAAGCTTTGGAGACAACATTTTCTTGTTTAAGTTTGAAACAGAAATGGACAAAAGAAAAGTATTGACAGGAGGCCCTTGGCACTATGATAGGGCCCTCATTGTTATTGTGGAACCAGCTGGCATTGGCGGCATCACAAAACAGTTCTTTACCCATGTGTCCTTCTGGATACAACTCAACAATGTACCAATTATGTGTATGCAAAAGGAGATCATTGCAGAGCTAGGAGAAGCCATCGGTACAGTGGAGGAAGTGTGGACAGACGCATCAAGGGAGTGTATGAGGGAGGTTATCAGGCTACGAGTCTCCATTGATATCACTAAGCCCCTAAAGAAAATCCTGGTGTTAAAGCAAGAAGATGGTGAAGAAGACATTGACATGCCCATTCGCTATGAGAAGTTGCCGGACTTTTGTTTCTGTTGTGGGTGCATTGGCCACCAATATAGGGAGTCTGTGAAATACAAAAATCAGTCCAAGGATAATATGGCCTATGGTACATGGCTTAAAGCTCCTACTGTAGCCGAAAGATTGAAGCAGCAAAAAGAGAACGAACGGTGGAGGCCAGAATTCACACAAGACGATGCAACTCAACCGAGTCAATCCGAGAACTCACCTCACACAACACCACAATTGCAACTCATTTCAAGTAATGCGGGTAAAAAAGATGGGTCCATTATAGACCGGATCGAGAGAGAGCATTTAATGACGCCGCCTGAAAGTCTGAAATTGCAGGAAAAAGGAAGTAAAATGCTGATAGAGACAAAAGCAGCAGAGCAGATACCTAGAAAAGAGAAACCTGGGGCGGGAGAAAAAAGTAAGGATACAAAAGGGTGGGAATCTGAGAAAATGGCTAACCTTAAATTGAATTTCGAAAATGTTGAGGTAAGCCAAAATGTACAGCAAAGTGAGGATAATCAGAGGGGCTCCCAAGCAATGGATTTTCAATTTGAGGCGGGCTCAATTTCGGCCCAAGTAAAAGCTGCAGTAGACGGATTAAATAATGGGCTAAGTGTGGCTGTTATTAAACAAAAGAAAAGACAGTGGAAATTGCAAGCTAAAAATCGGGAGAAAAAAGAAGTTCCCAAGATTGGGCCAACATATGTTAAAAAGCCGGTGACTGAAGTTTTCAAAACAAGCCCAGAAGTAAACGGAGAAAACTGTGCAATACAAAAAAACTCTCTCTTAGTTCGGAGCCAGAAACTAAAAGCGAACAGAGGAGGGGGATTCAGAGTGATGGAAATCTGGAAGTCGAAACACCAGCGATCGAAAAAGCAACGGCGGCGGCTGAATACCAGCCCGCCGACAGCCATGAAAATTATCAGCTGGAACGTTCGGGGACTGGGGAATGACTGAACGTTCCGCGAAGCAAGACAGATTCTCTAAAGGCACAGGCCTCAAATCTTGTTCCTATGTGAAACGAAGATGAAGGCTAGCTTAATGAGGCAAAAAGGTACTGAGTTAATGTTTGAAAATTGCTTTGTAGTTGATAGAAATGGCTTGGGGGGTGGTTTGGCATTATTATGGCACTCTGATATAAATGTGGATATTAAATCTTATAGTAAGCATCACATGACGTAGTTCACACCGATAATGCGGAGTTATCGGAGATGTACGGGAGTTTATGGACACCCTGAAATTGGGCAAAAACACCACACGTGGACTCTAATGAGGAGACTGGCTGCTCTATCTTCTTTGCCCTGGTTGTGCTTTGGAGATTTTAACGAGATTTTACAGCTGAATGAAAAAACGGGTGGTAAGACTAGATGTCTCAGCATGGTCAGTGAATTTAAAGATGTCGTTCATGATTGTGGGTTAACTGATATGGGTTGTAAAGGCTACTCTTTCACATGGTCCAATAAGAGGAACGGGCCTTCCTTGATTGAAGAAAGATTAGATAAGTTCTTGTGTTGTAAAAATTGGGGAAGTGTTTTCCAAGAGAGAATTGCTGAAAATTTAATAACATGGTCTTCGAATCATAACCCGATTATGATGGAGGTGATAGAAAGGAGCAGAGTATCAAGATATGAAAAAAGATCTTTCTCGAGAGTGCACTACGAAGACATGTGGAGCCCATATGCACAATGCCAAGAGATTGTTGAGCGAGAATGGATGGATCATAGTGCTGGGATGGTGGAAATGTTGTTTCGCTGTTTCAAAAGAAAATTAGAGATACCATGGCTGAATTGAAGCTGTGGAGCAAGGAAGAGTTTGGAGGAAGGAAAAAGCATTTAAATAAGCTGCTTGCCGACTTGGAGACTTCTAGACAGCAACACTTACAATATGTGGATGGAGAAAGCATAAAAAAGCTTGAGAGACAAATTGACAGTCTGTTAGCTGACGAAGAGATTTTCTGGAAGCAACGTTCTAGAGCGGATTGGTTGAAAGCCTGAGACAAGAACACCAAGTTTTTCCATGCCAAAGCTTCTGCAAGGAAACGGAAAAACTGGATTCGGGGAATTAGAGATGAGCAAGACAAATGGACTGAAGAGACTGAGGAGGTAGAGAAAATGTTTTGCGAGTATTTTGACAACCTTTTCACAACTACAAATCCTACGCGAGAAAGCTTCGAAGCAGCTGTCATTCATATGCCAGTTAAAGTGGATGGCGAGATGAATGAACAGCTAGACCAACCATTCACGGAGGAAGAAGTAGCTGCAGCTTTAGCGCAAATGTGCCCCACAAAAGCCCCTGGACCAGATGGATTTCCAGCTGTATTTTTTCAAAAACACTGGAAATCAGTTGGAAAAGGAGTCACATCAACATGCCTCCACATCCTTAACGAAGGAGATAATATCGCTCCACTCAATCATACTTATATTGCCTTGATCCCTAAAGTTACTAAGCCTGAGAGAGTTACTGATTATAGACCTATTAGCCTTTGCAATGTCATTTATAGAATAATAGCAAAAACTATAGCAAATAGGCTGAAACATTTACTTCATCATATCATTTCACCAAACCAGAGTGCTTTTATCCCAAATAGACTCATCACTGACAACATTATTATTGGGTATTAGTGTCTTCATAAAATTAGGCTTAGTAAGGGGAGAAAAAATGGATTGGTAGCCTTGAAGCTAGATATCAGTAAGGCTTATGATCGAGTAGAATGGGGTTTTTTGCAATTTATAATGGAAAGGTTAGGCTTTTCTCAGAAATGGATTGACTTGGTTTTTAGGTGTGTAACAACATCATCCTTCTCTATTTTGATTAATGGAGCTGCTAAGGGCCTAATTCAACCTCAAAGGGGTTTGAGACAAAGCTGCCTTTATCCCCTTATCTGTTTATTTTGTGTGCAGAAGTGTTCTCCAATCTCCTGATGCAGGCTGAAACCAATCAACTCATCCATGGCCTAAAATTTAGTGGTGACTTATCAATCTCTCACTTATTGTTTGCCGATGATAGTTTTATTTTCACAAGAGCAACAAAGGAGGACTGCACTCATTTGAGGGCTTTATTTGACTGTTATGCAACGGCATCGGGCCAAATTTTCAACTACGAAAAGTCTTCCATGTTCTTCAGTGGCCAAGTTCAAAGTTCTCAAGTTGCTGCAATCCAAAATATTTTTCAGCTTAATGTCGTATCTAAGCATGAAAAATACTTAGGATTACCATCGATGGTGGGAAGGAAAAAAATGACCTTTTTCAAGGACATCAAGCTTAGGGTGTTGAACAAAATATCAAATTGGAGGGGTAAATTTTTCTCAAGTGGTGGCAAGGAGACCCTCATCAAAGCAGTGGCACAGGCAGTTCCGGCTTATGCTATGAGTGTGTTTAGGATTCCTTGGGCTCAGGATGACATCCAAAAAGCTATCGCAAACTTTTGGTGGGGAGCTAAAAAAGACCAAAGAACAATCCATTGGGAAAAATGGGAGAGGCTGTGCAAGGCGAAGAGTAGAGGTGGCATGGGGTTTCGGGACTTGTCCAGTTTCAATCAAGCTCTAATTGCGAAACAAGGCTGGAGGATCTTGCAATATCCAGAATCTTTGATGGCTAGACTCTTAAAGGCAACGTATTTTAAGCATTCTTGTTTCTTGAATGCTAAAGTGGGATCACAACCCTCATTTGTGTGGAGAAGCATCTTGTGGGGTAGAAGGATTTTTCAAAATGGTCTAAGATGGAGAATAGGCAACGGTGATCAAGTGCAAATCTACAATAGCTGTTGAATTCCTAGACCGGAAACTTTCAAGGTAATATCGCCACCAACTTTGCCTTTGGAAGCTAAGGTGTCTGAGCTAATCGACCAGGACAACAAATAAAAGGAAAATATGATACAGTAGCATTTTTTACCAGATGATGCAGAACAAATCTTGAAAATTCCTCTTCCAAGAGTTTCTCGATCAGACCAACCACTATGGCACTATGATAAAGCAGGCAACTACTCGGTTAAAAGCGGTTATCAAGTGGCCTCGAAGATCAAGTTTCCAGACTGTCCCAGTAGTTCGAGTAACAATCAAGCACCATGGAATGCTATTTGGACTCTCGGAATTCCAGAAAAAGTGAAGATTTTCATGTGGAAGGCTATCATGAACTTGCTCCCTATGGCTGACAACCTTTGGAGGAGAAAGATTATTCAGGATCCATTATGCAAAAGATGTGGAAGGACATGTGAAACTATACATCACGTTCTTTTTAAATGCAGTGCCTCACAGAAGACTTAGAAGTCAACACCTGTTCAAGAGACGATAAAAGGCCTCATCCACCAAAATATGTTGGATATCTTGTATGAATTGAAGAGAAGTAGCAGCATAAACGAACTGGAGATGATAGTAACTGTGTGTTAGGCAATTTGGCACTCAAGGAACCTTGTTGTCTTTGAAAGGAATAGAGAAAACTTCCGACTAACGGTGGCTAGATCAGAAGCAATTCTTGACTCATATAGAAGAACCCAAGCATCGAAGGAGGAGTGGGGCTTAGTGCGACAGCCGAAGAGTCAGCAAACTTGGATTCCTCCACCAGAAAATTGGTTTAAGGTTAATGTAGATGCTGCAACCAATCTGGAAGATCAGATTGCAGGCCTCGGTATAGTAATTAGAGACTCAAATGGAAAGTTCGTAGCCGCGGCTATGCAACAATCCAAATTCTACGGAGATGTCATGTACGCTGAAGCTGAAGCTGCTAGATTGGGGATAGAAATTGCAGAGCAAGTGAACTGCCTTCCTTTGATTCTTGAAGCAGATGCCCAAGAAGTTGTGAGCCTGGCCTTAAACAAGAAAAGTAGTAGAACTGAAATGTTTTGGATAATCGCTGAAATTCAAGACAAGCTAAAGCTCTCGAAGGCAATCAAGGTTCAGCATGTTGTAAGAAATTGTAATGGCTTTGCTCATTCCTTAGCAAAGCTAGCCCTTGAGAATGTGGAGCCGATTTGTTGGATGGGCAATGTCCCATCTCATTTGTTGTATTTGTTTAGTGAATTTTCTCAATAAAAGGTTTACTTTCGTATCAAAAAAAAAAATTCTCAACCGTTTGGATGAAAAATGAAGATCCCTAAGAATATTTACCATACAGTGCACAAATTACTAGATTTAATTTTAAAATACATAGTTATAAAACTAAGGTTCAACCTTATTTAATAAGAATCTAATGCCATTTAGCATCTCAATTTTTGTGCCTTTTTTTCAACTTTTAACTTTTAAAAGGCATTACCATCTAAGTCGGATCCATAAAAATTAGAAAGAATAAATCTCAGCCATTAAATGAAAAATAAAGATGCTTAAAAATTTACCGTGCAGTACACAAATTATTGAATCTAATTTTGTTGTTGTAGGTCAAATAGAGAAAGAAATATTTCATTTTCTCATATATTCTTGGAAAATAATTGGCGAGAACCTTGAGCAAAATCGGCGTCGGCAACAATGAGGGCGGATTGGCGACAATGACGACAAATTAGTTGGAGACCATGGTGTCAATCGTTAAATTTCTAGCTAATATGATTTTATTTGTTTTAAATTATGTTTTTACCCTACAGAGCATCCCATATTACTAAATTACATTAATCGTTGCATAGCCATATTACTATATTGCGTTAATTGTTACACAGCCCAAAAGCATGGGTAGACATCAAGTGAAAAAACTAATAATTAAGGACTATTCTAAGTAATTAGTATTCCAATGATGTTGTTAGGGAGTTAGAGCTAGGTTAATAAGTATACAGGAAGGATAATAAATGTCAAGTCATTTTCAAACATGACAAGGACCTATAGTCTTTCTAAATTCTTTTAAGTTATGTACTGTAAATTTTGAATTCTTTTATTTTTTATCACTTATATATTATTATAAGATATTTAGATCTGAATGGAAAAAATTAAATATTCTTATTTTTATATGAATGACAAAACATGTGAATAGAACTTTAATATTCTTTTTCATTAATACCCTATTAAATAAATTTATTTTCTATTATATAAATTATCCCTTTATTTTTTTTTTTTTATCCTTTTTTTGTACATGTATTCAACTATTACTTTTTTTTTTGTCAAATAGAACTTTAGGTGAATGTATTTTATAATAGGTCCATCTCTCAGTATTTATATTTATCATTTTTATAATAGATTTTGAATTTTATTTAATATATTAATTTTAATTCCAATGATTAAACAATTATTGATTAACTTATATGATTAACAAGAAAAAGTATCATTATAAAATACTAAAAATAACATTATATGTATCATATGTCAATGTAGAAAAGTATGTGTATTTGATATATATTTTACTTTTCATGCTTTGTTAAGATAAAAATTATCATTTTTTTAACTTATCAAATAATTTATTTATAACTTGTCATGTGTTTATCTAATAAAACAAATAAGTTAACACTTATATTCAGATCTTAAAAAAAGAAAAACAAACATATCATTCAGATCTATTCAGAATTCATCCAAATTCAGATTTCAGACAAAAAAAGAAATACTACCTTAATTTGAATCCCAACTAGTGTGATATTTATCAATGGGATGGTAAAGTAAATTAATAATTAATTTTACATTCATCATCCAACACATAAGTGATATTACATTTATGAGATGATCAAATAAAGTAATTATTAATTTTATATTCATCATGCAATACATGAGTGAAACACGACATTGTGACTTGAGTTAAAACTCAAATATTGAGTCCCCAAGCATTATTTAAATTCTTTTGAGCTCATCAATATGCCCCCTAAATTGTTGAAGAAACATAATCTAATATAAGCTTCCATCAATTAAATTGAAGCTTAGACAGAGATTAGGATAATTTTAACTTTTAATTCTTGCAACAAACACAATGCCTTGTAACAGAGTTTGTATAGCATGATAAAATTAACCCTAATCCTACTCTATTGCTTTTCACAAGGTGGAGAAGCTTTCTTAAAGAAATTTTAAGTGCAATAGGGAGAAAGTCTTGGTCGCAAAACCAAACTTTCATGGGAAAAAAAATGATACAGTTAAAGTAAAATAAAAATATTTCAAAGACTACAATTATCATCATCATTCGTGCTTCAACAGCCTTACATCATTGTTTCCTTCCAACAAACAAATGTTATTATAAGATTAGAATCACATCGCCATCACATTGCTATGTTTAAAGCAAACACATTGGGTGCCTATAGTGGTAAAACACTTAGAGAAATTGAGATTCTCACTCTTATTTAGGGTAGATTCGTTAATTAAATTCGACAGATCCAGGTTGTTATAAATTGTACAAATCTACTTCGGTGGACTTTGATTCTCATACCGATAGAATACAATATACCAATAAGGACAAACATTACCAAGGGCGTCAATTGAGGGAATCTCCAGCTCCATTGGGGTATCACTGATCCAATGATGAAAAGAATCAGAATTCAAATACAACATGAATTTTACTTCGGTAGTAGTATTGGTAACAATAAAGCCCTTTTGAGTATACGAATGGTATTTGTTCGATTTGAAAATGTTTGTGGAGTAACTGAAGCTTGTGGTCCTTTGATGTTTGTTAAGAGTCGAGTCTGTTTAAACATGAATTTGAAGCAGCATATGAATTGTTATTTTTCTATTAAAAGAGGCTTACTATTCCTATGCCATCAAAATCGGTAGATGTACGCAACCACCTGTAAATATTTATTCTGCACCTAATTGTTCATGAGTTTATTATATCCCATGCCATGCCAATTCATAGTTTTTTATCTTGTCAATTCCCATCCTATGCATTAGCCCCACACTCACCATCCTCGAGCTAACAAAGCTTGTGCTGCTTACCATTCCATCTAATGGTTGCTTCCTCTAAAACAAACAAATCTATGCTCGTTGAAGCCTTGGAAAGATATTCAAGCATTAACAAGTCACCAAATTATATCGAGTTGCACAAGACACTAACACGTAACGTGAAGATCGATTATTATTAGGCTCAGCTGGCTGATATTTACATTCTGCCAGCCAAACATTCAGTCTTAGTTTGTTCAAGTTCAGAACACTCCTTTGACGGTTCGGAATATTTTGTAGAATTTTGCCCGAGTGTCTATGGAATTTTTATCACCTCATATTCATGGGAGATCGCAAGAGGTGACTGCTTTGAAACTGGCCTTTCTTCAGACCAGAGCTCCAAATTGACAGTTCCTGTTCCCCAGTGGATGAAACACTTGAAAACTTCCTTGACATTAAATCTATTAACAAGTGCCAGACCTTGGCACTTATCCACAAGCATCCACTCCCCTGAAATCAAAATCATATACAAAACAAATTTATCATCAATTCTTTTAAATGGTGAGGCAAACACGGTCACAACTTGAGTTTGAAAATATCTATCAGCATCACATTTGATTTCAACAGATCTTTTTTTTTTTTTTTTTTTAACTCTGAAAACAATTTTAAACAATGATTCACTTGGGAAGCAGTTGGATGAACAATTGCAGAAACAAATAAAAAATAAAACGGAAACCAAAATTTTTGTGTTCATCCTTATATGCCTTCGGTATACTGACCTTCTTAATAGTCCTTTTACATTTTGATTTAGCAGACAATGCTACACTTTTTGACATAAAACCAAAATATAATTGAAAGTATAAAGTATTACCATTAGGCAGAAGGTTTCCTTCATAAAACTGCTCCCCAGATTCTGGACAAATTTCTTGCTTCGACCCATCAATGGAGGTAAATGAGATAAAAGATTCTGTTGGATGCAGAAGGGTGAACATAGGGTGCACTCTCAGGCAAACCAGCCTGCAGCGGAAAGTAAAAGTTGCAGAGTTTGAGTAGATAAACAAGAAAACCATAACACGCACACAAGTAGCAACGAGCTTTTCATCTTGCGAAAAGGAGTCAAGGAGGCAATCTCTTTAATTTTTTTAAAGAGAAAAATCGAATACTTGAATTTCCAGAAGCAATAATACTACACATATTAAAATGTTAATATAGAAGCCTTTTAGCCTCCATTCGTGTAAAATAATATTTCAGTTTATCTACTAATTTTATGTGGTAAATAAGGGAGTGTCACTCTTACTCAACAAATCGGATGAAGGCTTGAGAGTATGACTACAATTGTACATAGCAAAGATGTACACATTTAAAGTGTTTCATTTTTTGGGAATGAAGTTACATGACATAGCTGCTGTTATTATTTTAAGAATAGTTGACTCAGGAGTTGCCCACCGAATCTGCTGATCCAGATTGTGGGGGTGGATGATTGATTGACATAATGAAAAAAGACGTTTCCCTCATATTCTTTCTTTTCATCTTCTTCCTAGTTATTTCTTACTTCATTCCCTCTATTTACTGTTATTTTTTCTATTGTCTCCTTTCGCTTTCCATTTTGAGTACTGACCTACATCACTTAAGACTTAGACCATTATCTAAGTGATACAGAATTAGTACTTCTCAAATGATAAACCACAGACAGGCCCAAATGATACAGAATTAGCACTGTTAGAAGTAGTAGTGTCGAAAAGAAACAAAAGATAACACAGAATGAAACACACCTTGAAAAGCCACCAGAACCAGCACCAACTTTGCGGGCTAGAATTTTAGAATCGATCTTAAAGATCTTTGGATTGTCTTTGGGAATAGTTAACTTCCTCTGCAGAATCAACCCACCACCAATATCACCTTCTAACATGAGAGATTCCTCTTCTCCTCCATGCTGAAGACTCCTCCTACAACAGAAGAAAAGGTGTAGAAGCATAACACAAACAGAAAAAGGAACATTGGGCACGACAAGCAGCCACAACAAATTTATTATCAGGTGGATGATATTTTAGCGTAGCAAAGAAAGATAGAGCATGATTTTCTAACACTCCATCTTAAATAAAACAAACACATCCTGCTGCTATTTGTCAACAATTCAATCAAATGCTTGGCTCTTTGACCTTACAGGTCCCATTTCAGCAAGCATTACATCATTACGAGTCTTGATTATTTAAATTATGCTTCTTTGAAAAAAGAAATGAAGTTTTAAACGTATTAATCGGAAACTCACTCTACGACACTGTATTCTTCAGTACATCCAGCAGACCGGTATTCAGTACCACAATACTCTTCGTACCCATTAACTTCAACCCTGCTATGAAGCCACTGTGTTCCTGTCAACATAATAACTTTGGAGTCAAAGGATAAGCAGTTAACATAATGTTTCACACATTAGAAATACAAATGAATAATTAACTGATTTGGTCAGGTTCCACTGAATTGTAAAATTTCTATCTGCCTGTGGGCACGCATATGCATGCACATGTTTGACTTGTAAAAACACTCTTCTTTGTGCGTGACTGAAAACACTCTTTCATGCAATGTATCACTTTCACACAAGAATGTGTATAGTCAAGAAGATAATACTAGAAATGAAAGTACCTTCTAACATTCCTCAAATAAGAAATCTCATGTAGCCTGGGGCACAAGGCCGATACGGACATTCAAGCAGCAAAAAGCTAACAAATTTTCAAAATATGTTTATGGTGGAACAAATTCAAGTATTCTTTTCCATCTTTGTTTTTGAATTATTCCAAAATTAGTGAAAGGTCTCTTTAAAGTACTTGTAAAGAAAACGTGTCTAGAGATCCGTCATTTTTTTCTCCTTTGATAATCTAACATCAGCGTCTTCATACGTGTAAAGAATAGAGTAAAAAATGGCAACTTAGGACTTCAAGGAGGTAAGATGACCGTTAGACTCAAAGTTGCACCAAGGAAAAACATAAAAAATGTCCAATTTGTCTTGGGGTTTAAGAAAGTGACCAATGAAATATCTCACATATGTTCGAGATACAACAGCCAGAATAAACTCAACGGGTACAACTTTAACCAAAAGAGAGAGGAAGGAAGACCATCGATGTCATCCCACTCAAAGGAAAACAATGATAATGAATTACCTGAAGGAAGGTGTGCCATGGAAATAACTCTACCCCCAATCCAAGGCACAACTTTAAGAGCCCAATCACCGCTTTTCAGTTCAATAGGGGTCTGTGAAAGTTCTACTCCCTTGTGTTCGGAAGCCTTTTCTGCATCTGAAATTAGCTTAGCACTTTCTGCAAATAAAAACCCTCATTAGAACCAACATGAACACTAGTAAAGATTTTAAAGTTTAGTCGATCAAATTCCTAGCACTTTCAAGTCCTCAACACAATTTATAAAAAGGGAAATTATCATTCGTATACCCTTAGTTTACTCTGTTATCAAAAATACTACAACACTTTGAGGGTGTATCAATCATCCACCCTAAGTTGACAAAATGTATCAGCCGACCACCAAACCGTTAGTTTCCGTTTAAATATGATGACGTTAGAAGGGTAATATGGTCTTTTCATAGATACAAGTGATAATTTAAGGGTACACAAGTGATAATAAGTGAATTTAAGGGTATACAAGTGATAATTTTTAAGGGTAAAATCGTCAATTCACTGTAATTCCGTTAACTTTCAAACGGCGACTAACGGTTTGGTGGTCGACTGATACATTTTGTCAACTTAGGGTGGACAATTGATACACCCTCAAAGTGCTATAGTATTTTTGATAACAGAGCAAATATAAAGTATACAAATGATAATTTCCCTTATAAAAATTAACAAATTATAGAAGATTTCTTCAAACTATTTTCTTTTCTTCTGACAATCGCACATCAGGAACAAGATAATGAATTCTGCAATTAAAAGCATATTTACTGGGGCAATATTGCCATGAACATTAAAAAATTATATTTTGAGAGAATTTCAGAAATAAATGGTGTTGAGGCCTAGTAATTAAGTTCTGCAAGTACTATCCAATTTATAAGAATTGCTCTACAAGCAGAAATTGAAAAAATCTGAAATGTAAGAATTCCTGTAGTTTTAACCTCTCAACTCAAACCATCCGTCAGGGAACTATCTATAAGAAATCCCCAAGAAAAGCTTAGAAACCATGACTCAGAACCCAACTTTTAGTTTTACACATATGAAGCCATAAAATTGTGTGAATAATAATGCAATTTCCAGAAAGACACCTAATCAAATTATACGATTGAAGATATTTGACTGAACAAAGTACTGCAATAAGAACATCAGAATGTTCACGAACATGACAGTTGAATTTGCAGCGTAAATCTACTTAATTGAAGAGGATGGAAAAGTACACTAAAATCTCTCAAAGTTTTGGGAAAATTGAAAAAGAAATCAACAATTAGTAATTTGTGGATAATTCCAATGAATGAGTGAGCGTCAGACGGCTTGAGGAAGCAGCATTACCCATACGAATCTTGTACTTTTCCTTACTTGCCGATACCAAATTAGACACTTCAGCTTCTGACGGCATTGCAATTTGCAAATCCTCTCCATCCATTCCCCATGAATCAATCTGTTTTCGCAAGAGTTCAGTTACTAAAAATCTTTTAAATGGATGCTCTAGAAGGTAAATAACAAAAGCATAATGTAGGATTTTAATGAATGTTTCTCAGGGAAAGAAGACAAACCGCTGCACCTCCACCAAGTAATATTTTTACAAAAAGACGACGTTTTGGCCTTTTCCATAATCCTTCAGATTTGGAAACTCTAATAGTAACCTCTGACATCTGAAGCTCAGCTTCATAGTGTGTCAGCAGATATTGACCTTCAGTGAATCCATATCCATCACCATCATCTTCAAATAGAACACCTTTTGCTTTGCCTGTAAGAGAAAATAAGCAAGTTATACAGAAGCTAAAGGAAAGCAGGATCAATAGCATTGCAATAAAGTTGGAAAGGCTATCAAACTTTTAGTCATTTCACAAACTCGCATGAAAGCATATTGATGTAGGACAGATCTCTAAAAAGAAGAAAACAAAGTAGAGTAATATCGTCTTGAGCATGATCAAGTTGAGAAAATTTTGTCATATTTTTACTTTATGATCAGAATTTTGTAGACATGGATCAAAATGCAAGTCACTGAACTATTTCAACAAAATCAACCGCGGCAAAATATTTGAAAACAAGTGCACCTGACCAAAAAAGGCCTACCCAAAAGACTGGAAAAAGAAACTGGATCTGGCAAAAGCAAGGAACCAATTCTAGGTCGGCAACATACACCATGTGTATAACCAAGGAAGTGTGATGGTGTGGGCTGAAGATGACTGATGAATGAAAGAACAGTTTGATTGCCAGAAAAATCACTGGTGCTGTTGGTGATGACATGCAGGTGGTTGATTGCCAGCAAGATCAATGTTTCGGGTGTTAGCTCTGTGGTTATTCTACATTAACATTTAGCCATGGGGACAAACAGTTTAAAGAAATTACTAACTTAAAAGCATCAAAACTACTATTTCCTCCCCAGTCAAAACCTTCAATTTATAGTAATAAAAATTGTAGGCAGCTTAAACCATCATGTAGGATTGCAATCTTGTAGGCAAAAAATCAAACCAGAAAAATCAGCAGGAAAATAGAATGCTTTAGAATATGAACTACATCGGATGATAAACATTTTATGAAATTATTAGCTTCAAATTTAAATTTGTTCTACAAAAATTTAATGTATCAAAACTACCATTCTCATCTAAAGCCACCAGAAGTGTTAAGTCGTCAGATGGCTTAGATTCACCAATATGCTGATGCGGAGGACCTAAAGGTAAAATTGATCCACCTCGCAAATATAAAGAGGGTAAATCCTGGTATATTACAAAAAGAGCAAAATGGGAAAAACATCAAAATTTATTTTAAAAAGGGGAAAACAGACATGACTTTAATGGATACAGATAAACGTCCAAGAACAGATACCGGATGTGAATCTTCAAAATCAAAACTTTGCCAAATTCCCTTGGGTAGTGCATGCTGCAACTCATCCGACCTCTGATCAGGTAATGTGCTAATTAAGAAGAAATATGGATGTTAGTATATGCATGACGAGAAGCAAAATACAAGGTCCTACAACTTAACCCCACTCTTAACAATCCATGAGAAGAATGACATCAAGAGAATCCAACAGTTCAAAGAAATTTAAAAGGGTTCAACACACAAAAACAAAATCAGGAATGTAAACAATAATGTGACATTTTCCTATTTATTTTTTTCTTATTTGATTTTCTTACTTTCCCCACTACACAAAAGAAAATATCTTGGCGATACAATATCTTTTTCTTTAATAACAAACAAGAAAGATATATTCAATAAATCAAAAAAGAAGTGGCTTTAGAACAAGGACATCAAATCAAGAACAGAAATGACTACACGAAAGTAAACAATATTTCATTTTGATGATTATGAGTAAGATAAGTATATAACTCTCTCAGGGAAGGATAATTCTCAGAAAAGGGAAGAAGCTGTTGAACATTGTTGCATAAAGAATCTGTCACTAAAATCGTGCAATTGGCATTCTGTTGCTTTGGATAGTTAACTTGATACGACAAGTGAGACATGAGAGACCATGCCATATCTTCAAAAGCATCCCCCCACAATTATATTGAGAGATTGAATTCTTTTGTATGGAAAGGTGTTAATATTTCAGCAATTTTTAAAAAACTAAATATCGTTGTGCACCAAACAAAGGGCACAATTATTAAATTCGAACATTTAGTTTAATTGGTAAAATCACTCAGGGTGGGACAGCAGGTCTAAGTTCAACTTATATTCACACTAGGGTTGGCCAGTGGTTGGTTTACATTCATGTAATATTTAGAATGAAGACAACCATGCTATCAGCAGGAAAATCAAATCACATGTGATTCAATAATCATGGTCGGGTAGATGAGAAGGAGATTAAGGCATAAAACCAAGATGAAAATGGGAAACTAAGGCATATACACTATTCTACAGTCATCAAGTATGTCATGTCTAAGGAAGAGAATAAGAACCTTGCACAAACTAAAACCGGACCCAATAGAAATGAATTTTCAAGTTTCCTCAAGGTGACATCTTCAGGATCTGCACAAGCAATTTACATTTGTTTTAAAGCCTGTATAAAAAGGTTAACGTTTCATAACACTCCACAAGGAACAACACCAATACACTCACACAAGGACATACCAGCGAAAAAGGTAGGACTTGCCACAAGAGTGCCAGTTGTATGAGCCATATAAAATAGAGTGTATATATGAGGTAGAAAGCGATAGCGCCTCTTCAAGGCCAGCCGACAAACTTCTTCACACTAAGAAATAGAACTCTCATTACTTTTAGATACTCAAGTTGACATTAAATAAACCCAAAGGAAACACAACCAATTGTCACCAGAAACAAAAATTAAAGTAAATGTTAGAGTAGGAAGTAAATCTCACTTGTGTAATCTAAAAAAATTGATAGAAATTAAATGCAATTATTGGCTTTTAGCCATCAGTTTAAGTTTGACCAGGTAATCTATTGTTCGAATCCTCTCATTGCTATTAAAAAAAGCTTTTTGCAGTTATTAAGGTTCATGGTGTTTTTCTTTTGGTTGACATGCAAAAGCACATCAACAAAATGTGTATTTTGTTCTTTGTTGTGTTTAGTTCACAAGCCTTGCATTATAGGAGGTGTGTAAGAAGTTAAATTCTATTGTTGGGTCCTTCAACTATCAGCTTTACCATAGATCTCCTCAGATCTAACTCAATGGACACAACATATAGTTCGATCAAACAACCTCTTGGTTGTACCTTGACTTCATTCTTTATGAGGACACGAAGTAGATGTAACTAACTTAAAGTTTATGCAAGGTACTACACTGGGGTTCTCACCACAATTAGCGAGAACTAATCAATGTTTAGTTTATGTACTTTGATCAAGCATGCATATTCACAGGAAACCCCCTTTAGTAAGATCAACTAAGTTCTAAATAAATTAAGGTAGTACTTAATAAGCAAAGAAACCAGATTAAATCGGTTTTCATTTAGTTAGTCAGCATCATCCTGCCTAAATATTTTTGCTGCCCATCTGCAGTCTACCCCATTGCCCAGAAATAGAACATTTCATAAAATCAGACATTTCAAGATTTTTTTTCATACATACCACAAGCTCTCATATGATTTGCAACTTTTTATTGTGCTTAAAGAGGGGCAATTGATTTGTTTTCCAAATATAAAAGTAATGTTTCTTAAGTGTTCTTTCAGTCATAATTAGCCTTTTAACATATAATTGGGCCTTTTCAGTCATCAATAATAGGAAATCAATTTCATTCCCCGTAACCTGTAGTACTTACAAGAATCCACTCATTCAAGTTTGAAACAGAAAAAGGTTATAATAACAACGCTAGAGCAGAACAAAACCTCTTCCCCAAAAGACCAAGGCTCATGGTCAATAGTGTTGGTTTCAGAGTGCCCGCGGCAAAAAGGAAACATGGCACCTATACCCATCCACCGTCCAAAAAGTCTAGGTGTTGCATTTCCAGCAAATCCACCAATATCAGGTCCTGAAAGTGGCTGACCACTAAGTCCCTAATACAAATTAAATCATGCATGAGAATGTAGAATATGTCAGAAACAAATAACCCAAAAAAAAGAAAAAAAAAGTTTGCCTCCAAGTAATTCAGTTCAAAAATTGGGAACCAAGACAAACAGTTCTCAAAGCCAGCTGTGTGTTAAGATAATGTCGGATGTCAGAATTGTATCCAAATACAAACTTAAGCAAATATCTTTAGGACACATCATTTCAAAAGTTTAACAAAGGATTGCATTAGTATGTTTTCTGGATGACAGACTCATGGCCTAAGATTAATAAACAAAAAGTCATAGAGAAGCAAGATAATGCCAAAAGACTATAGCAAGGCACAAATAATTACTGTAAGCCTGCATCGATATGATACCAAAATTCATGAAAGCGACGTATCAGGAAGTGTTGTGCAGATCCAGCAAAGTTTTTTTTTTTTTTTGGGTGGGTGGTTGGGGGAAGGAATAGGAGACACAGCTTGATTACTTGAAGCAGGATTGAAAGAGAGAAGATACGACCTCATGGTTTACCCCAGGAACCCTATTGATTGAAGATGATGAAAGATCGCTCATCATCCAAATTAAACCATCACAAAGCTCTAGAATTCTAGGTGGCATGTAAATTTCATGCCCTTGCTGAAGGAAGAAGATGATTAACAGGGACTGCAGAATTGGTATGATGTGGCAGTCAAGGGTGTTTGGTTACAAAGAACTAGTATAATTTGATAGGTGAAAATAAAAAGTCTAAAGGAGGATGGAAGGCAAAAAGGTTGAATACCTTTAATAGGAAGAATGAGAAAATTATTTTCTTTTAGGGAACCAAGAACCTTATACTAAAAGAAGGGATATACAAAGAATTGAGCGAGTTCACAAAAAAAGAACTCCTAAAAGATCACAAAAATGTTGTATCCAATTCTAAACTGATAAGCTTTCCGATAAAAGCATAGGATCTTTAGGACTAAATTGTCTCAAAACAAAAAAAGCAAACCCGAAATTCACAAAATAAATTCAGGACCCCTTCCCAAGTTAAATCTATGATGAATTCAAAGATTACGACAAAACAACTTTGATCTAACATGCTGCCTAATGGTTGGTTCTACCGTTTTCAGGTTTTAGACAAAGCAAAAGATAACTATTTATACTCTTGAAAGAGACCACAAACCAAACTTCTTATCCGCATGCATCATTCATACAGCACTTAAGTCTTCCTTACAAAGAAAGTGTAAAGATTGCTCAGAGAGACAAAAGCATCACCTATAGCGGGGGGAAAGGCATAAATTTAGGGCATAAAGCGTTTAGCTCATTAGTACCTTGTGAAAACAGAAAAAATGAACTGAACACTTACCAATTGAAGTACCATGGATATACTCATATGAAGGTGCTCCCAATTTGAAACGTTATCTCCTGTCCATGTGGCAGCATATCTTTGACTACCAATAAATCCAGCTCTGGTGAGAACAAAAGGACGCTTATCTTTATCAGCTAACTTCATGCCTTCATATGTCGATCTTGCCATTAGCATGCCATAAACCTAAGTTTGGCAACCCATGTTAATAACCGCCATCATGGGAATAACCATTCACACATGGGTTGGCACTACGTTGCGGGCAAAATAGCATAACCAAAGAGATCTATGCACGTACAAACTAATAGCAAAAGAGATTACATGTAAGAAGAAAGCCACCGGATTAGGGTTGAAAAATTATACATTGTGATAGTACAAGTGATCTTGACAACCTCCAATTTCATCATCCCCTCTGTGGATGTTGCTCTCAGGCATTGTCTTTGTTACAGACTGAAAGAAAGAAAGTTTTAAGACCACATACAAATAAAAGAGAATGTGCGCGCATAAGAATAAATTTAAGAATAACCTGGAAGACAGCTGGCTCGTTCATATCATTCCATATACCATCAACTCCATTATAAATGAAATCCTTAACTAAAGAGGCCCACCAGGAACGAACTTTTGATTGAGTATAATCAGGGAAAACACAAGGCCCAGGCCACACCTCCCCTGAAATAAGGACATTGGTGACTTTAACACCTCAAAAAATTAATTTAAAGAATCAGCTTCATCAAATAAGAGAAGTACCAATAAAAGGCGTCCCATCTGCTTTCTGAATCCACATATCAATTTTAGAGCCGCTATCATACACAAAATACCCATCTTCATGTTTAATTCCTGGATCAAGCATCCAGATTGCTTTGAAACCATTAAAGTGGAGATCCGTGGCCAAAGATTTTGGATCTGGGAAACGCTCCTAAAAGAAATCATTATAATTCAATCCACATGTCAATGATTATAGTGTTCTCACATAATGGGTAATATACAGCTATGTAATAGCAACGCCTTGCCAGGAGATCGTGTCCTTATAACAAAAATACATAGTGTGGATATTGTTAAGTTCAAAAAGGTTGTCCATAACGAAGTTTTTGTCCTAGCAGATCCTAGGCTAGCAAATCAACAAAGGGACCATTTTTTTTTTCTTTCTTTATACGCTAACCTTCATGAGAGGAATTAGTTTCAGATATTGTTAATATTACTGCATGTCAAGCGTATTGAAATGAAACTGAAGTTCTAGCAACTACTCTACTTAATCAATTTTTGGAAGTCTAAACGAACTGAAGAAACTCCTCCTCTGGGTTGATATTTGCTTTTTATTGCTTTAATGAATGTTGATTTAATTTTAACTCATAAGTAAATTAATGGTGCAATAGACGTATCATCCAGAAATATCATTAAGAAAGAACATGCCTTGTCAAAAGTGAAACAACGAAATCCATCCATGTAGTCGATATCCATCCATATAACATCACAGGGTATACCTTTCTCACGAAATGTCCTGCAAATCTGAATATATGATGGGTTAATAATCAGAAAAGCACAAAATAAAATGTATAATGGAGGATATAGAAAGCACGATGGTGATCATAACTTTAGGAATAACAATTTTTAACAATTTTTCAGAATTTTGTTGTTCTTCCAAAAATGAAGCAAATCAGGAAGAAAAATTCATTGGGAAAAAGAGAAAGAACCAACCTCACGAACTCTCTTATCAGAATAATAGCTCCAACGACATTGGTGGTAACCTAAGGACCATTTTGGTGGCATAAACACAGTCCCTAGTAAGAAAAATCAGCAATTACAATGTATGAGCCCCAGCCATATGTTATTGTTCTTGTGGACAGCTTTTTCACTTTTGTAAACCCATAAATGTAAATACAATTAGAAATTTCTTTTCTTTAAAGAAGAATAAATTTTTTAAAAAAATTTGTGAAGATGATACATTAAAAATAAAAAGACCCAAGAAGCTCTTGAAACACTAGTATAACTGCTACAATGCAGCTCCTGTGACGAAATGAAGATGGACAAGTATGCAAAATTCCAGAACTATTCATTATTGCCATCATTGCTCTGTTTAACTGGAGGCCTCTTATCTATTTCATCAATGACAATTCACAGACTCAAACTATGAAAAAAGCTCATAACAGATCATTATAGGTCATGAACTTATATTAATGGAAGCTTGATTATGTTATAATTCAGGGGCTCAAACGATAAAACAAGCTCATAACAGATCATTATAGGTCATGAAAGTTGGTTCTGTTTCTCAAATAGATTTTATGTTTCCAAAAACAAAAAGTATCATTTTACTAGGAGTGGTGTTTTCTAGAAACCAATTTGTATAACAAAAAATGAATATTCAAAATTATAGCTACAATTTTGGAATTATGAAAATGAATTAACTCCAAAAGATAAATAATAACATTAACAATAATATAAAAATCTCATTTTCAAGAATACCAACTACGTTCTCCAATTTTATTTTTTGAAAAAAATTATAGCAGTCACAACCTAAAGCATTCTTTGATCAAGTAAACATCATTTGAAGAACATCAACTGTCATTTTCATAAGTAGGTTTGAGAACTGTTTTTTAAAATGATACGAAACGCACTTTTAGTCACTTCGTCCATTAAGCTTGATTAAAGAAGGATTGCTTTTATTTTATTAGGATTACTCTTATTATTGTATTAGCAGAGAAGCTTTTAGAGCAAAGTATATATATATATATGTATATATATACCTCAACAAAACACAGAATTCAACTCATGCATCACTCAAGGAAGAGTTAAAAGAAAAATAGATACCTTTAGACCACAAAAAACAAAGGAACATATTATATGTATTATGTTTCCTGATTCAACATGAAAATCATGAAAGAGCAAACTGTGACAGAGGAAGTTATCTTGACATCATAAAAACTTGACAAGGACATGGAGCACTTGAAGAAGAGAAAGCTTGATCTAGGAGATTACCAACTGCATGAGAAAGAGAAACCAGAACAGCAGTAGGAGAAGTAAAAGGACCAAATGTAATAACAGGATATGAGGATGGAGCAATGAACTGTATTGTTGATTCTTTCCTCAGATCAATCTGCAGGAGAATAAATACAGAGGACTGTTAGGATAGATCAACGTGGATTACCACAAAAGTTCATAATAGATTAACTTTTTACTCAATAATACCATTCAACAACCCCACCCCAACCCCACTCCCCCTCTCATTTTGGCTCCTACTTAATTAAAGGGTACATACAATGAAGCTCCTGGAGTTTTAGTCTGAAATCAAGCTGCTCCACACTCTTTTCATGTTTCTCATTTAACTCCCCATTACAATCCATCAATTTCCTCAACTGACAAACAATAGAATGCTGAAAAAACCAATTAATCAATCTAAGAAATTAAATACAGCAGAAAGAACAAAAGTAAGCTTTGGAAATTAGGAGCAAATATGAGAGTCACTATAGGCTAGTTTTGAGAGAAATCTGAAGTATATTCGCTTTAGTCCAACCATGGCCACGTGTGAAGACTGAGAAAAAGACCTTAAAGCTGCTTTATTTTAGGCCAAGAGTCAAAGAGTTGAATGATATTTACCCTTTAATTAATGAGATTCCAAACACAAAACAAGCACCCAATGGACCAAAAATCAACTCAAAAGCAAGACAACATGACTTTCAATGCCATGTTAAAACTAAACAACATTACAATTCAAACTTTTAACCTCACAAGAAAAAAAACCCCAGCAGTAATACTTAAACAAGTTTAAGTTCAGAAGAAAGCCACACCTCACAACGACGTGTTGTGTCAGCAAGAACCCCCAATGCCTCTCCAGTCGGAAGAACAGCAAGCACCCAAGGATGCGACTGATACAAAGAAGTTGTTCCAGTACCATAGCCCCATGCGTCCGTGTTCCATGTAAAAATCTACAGGCAAAAAGATCACCACATTGTCGTTGAACAAGTAAATAAGAGCTCACTGCACATCATATTTAAAAAATAAAAATAGAAAGGAACTCACTCTCTTTCCCGTCCGCTCTAGCTGACCACTAACTTCCCCAGTTCCGTACAACGAGGTACCAGCAGGAAACTAAAATCAGAACCAAAAGCCATCAAATTAATCTAGCTTAAAAAAAAAAAAAGGCATGCATTACTAAGGAAATTAAGAAAGTGCAATGTATTCAGAGAGTGAACCTCAAGTTTGACTATCTGTTGACCGTGGACACATTGATAAGTGGGAGTATATAAAGGGCGCGTGCGAGTCGAGATTGGCGTGTCCCTATCCTTTCCATTCACAAACGAGAGACTCGGATACGCTGCTTGACGATCACTCGCCGAACAATCGAACCGGAAAACTCCTTCCTCTAAAACCGGTTCAAAAATCATGTCACCTGAAACCAAGTCCGACGAAGCGATCGCCTCCGCCGCCATTCCGATTCTAGATGCCGATCTCTTTCTGCGAATGAAAAGTTTTTAAATAATATTCGAAAATGCAAATCAATCAAACGAATGAACGAATGAAGAAGCAAACTTATTAACTAATTAGCAACCTGATGGAGCTAAAGAGATGAGATGTTGCTTTTGTGCCTGTAGTGGTTAAAGCCAAGAGGCTTCGACGATCAAACTTGTTCAATTTGGAATTGGAAGAAGAAGATGAAGAAGCAGCAAACTTATGCTTCACTGTCGTTGTTGTAATTCCAAGAGGCGGGCCAGTGACTCTAGCACAACTGCAGCAAATTAGTGATTCTGTCATTTTGATTTATTGGTCTTTTTAAACTTTATTTAATTTAATTAATTAATTAGCTGAATTTAATAAACGGGATAAAAGTGGAATTTAATTAGAGTTGGCAGTATTACCGAACAAGTGGCAGGGGCATTGCATGTACGTACAGCGAAGCGACGGAGTTATAAACGGGATAAAAGTGGAATTTAATAGTCCTAGAAAATATCATTCGATTCACCGAACAAGTGGCTCGGGCATTGCATGTACGTACAGCGAAGCGACGGAGTCCAAAATCCAAATGATGACGAACAAGAAAAGTGGTGTGTCAGTTTACTGATGCTGGAGAATTTCAACTTTCAATCAACAGAAAACGCACGGGATTGAGTTTAGATGATTTGGTTGGCGACGAATCATCTGACGTGTTTGAAACTTTTGTCACGCGTGAAAGTTCATACAGCAACCATTTTACTGCATTTTCAAAACAGCACCGATATTCTTACAAAAATTAGTACAACAGTTAGCACAAAACGGGGTGTTTTGTGCTAACTTTAAAAAGGACACTGTAGCACAAAACGCGCACGACTGGAGTTCCCCTTTCCTTCCAACTCCGTTCACCTTCCAACTCCCTCCCTTTCCTCCAGATCCAAGCTCCCTTTCCTTCCAACTCCTTTCACCTTCCAACTCCCTCCCTTTCCTCCAGATCGAAGCTCCCTTTCGTTCCAACTCCTTTCACCTTCCAACTCCCTCCCTTTCCTCCAGATCGAAGCTCTCTTTCTTTCCAACTCCTTTTACCTTCCAAATCCCTCCCTTTCCTCCAGATCGAAGCTCGCCTTTGCACACACACCCATTGAAGCAAACAAGATCCACGGAGCTTACCGGTTTCCACAGAGCAAACAAGAAAACAAGATCCACAGAACAACCAAGAAAACCCACCCACGCCCAAAACCCACACAACACTCACGCCAAAACGCAGTCGCTTTTCATGCATCCTACTCTGTGCTCTTACCGTGGGTGTCTCTATATGTGGCTGTCGTATCCCGTTGATTGCATCTCCAACGGTGCCATATTCTCTTGGTTTCACTCTCGGCTGGGTGCCATATTCGATTCGCGTAGGTAATTAGCTTGATTAATGCCAAATTTTAATTGTGCCTATTGCAAATTTACGAAGATTCAACTAACATTGCTAAATTTTGTTGTGATGTCTGTGTAATATTTGATAGTGATTATAGCATTATAATTGGTTGTATAATATTTTCTTTGGAAATTTTGTTTATGTCTTTGTTAGAGACAATTTCTTTGAGCTTCTTGAAATGGCAACAATACTTCACTTAGAAAAAGTCTACGATATTCTAGGCTTACGGTGTGAGAACTCGGGACTAATTGGTTGTATAATATTTCTTGAAAATTTTATTTATGTCTTGTTTAGAGACAAATTTGATCGGGTTACTCAAATGGGATGGATTGTCTTACCTTGATTGTTTTGAATATTAGACCGGTTTACTTGATTGACTATAAGTTGTATATCTAAGTTATTGATGAAGCATTTGATTTGTATTGGCATTTAAGAATCATCATTATGTACTGTAATTCCTTACCTTGACCATCACAATAGTTCTTTTATTTATATTTGTACAGAATTTGTTCAATTGTTATGTCTTCTACAGTGATAATCAAACACAATTTGAAAGCTTGTGAAAAATGCTTCAATGGTAAGGTCTTACGAACTTCACATACAAGAAAATCCAAATCGTAAGTTTTGGAAGTGCAAAGGATGTGGAGCTTTTGAATGGGTTGATGATCGAAAGAGTAGTGAATGTAATCACTTTCGAGGGATGGAAGATCGAAACATGAATGAGAATAAAATTGATATCTTATTAGGAGAAGTTCGCAAGTTGGGGCATCAGATGGAATGTTTGTCTCTTAAATTCCAATTATTTGAGAAAGAACTTCTACAAAGACGAGAACGTGAAGCTCAAAGGCAATTGATGGAGGCCGAACGAAGTCTTATTGTAAAATGTATCCCACAAATAATTATAACTATTTTAATATGTATTACATTTAAGTTGTATATGTAATTGGTGTATCATTATCCTTTTTTTTTTGGGTGAAATGTATAATGACAGTAATATTAATGTAACATCTTCTTTTATTAAAAGTCATTCGGAAATCCGGTTACTAAAACCGGTAAGCCGTTTTATTCCTTGAAATAATCTTGTTAACATGTAAATGTTTATTTTACTTGATTTTGATGATAACAACATTTTGATAAATATGTTGGAGTTTTCATAATATCAAATAATTTTTTTTGAAGCAAGAAACTGGAAAATCTCTGCAAAAATAAATACTGATTCAACTAAATAAATTTGTAGAAATAGTGAAACCAGGTCGAATCCCAAGAGAACTATGTATTTAATTTCTCAAAGTTTAAAACTCAAAATTCCCCAAAAATCTGGATTTTCAAGATTTACGCGTAAGCGGTTAACGTTCGTAAGCAACAATAGTTTATCTTTTGAAGTTTTCTGGGCGTTTAACCGGCTAACCGGATAAGGAAATCCGGCAAACCGTTTGTTGGCAGTAGCGATCTAGGAGCTGAACCGGATAACCGGCTGAGGAATCCGGAAGTCCGGTTGTGGCTGATGATGATTCTGGACGCGATCCGGCTAACCGGATAGAGGATCCGGAAGACCGGTTTCGTGTTCTCTCTTCTCTGGATCTATTCGGTCGACCGGAAGATGGAAATCCGGAAGACCGGTTGCGGGAACTCTGGATTCTGGAACGTATTCGGCTAACCGGTTACTGAGATCCGGAAGCCCGAATGCGAGTTGTAGCTTTTCTGGAACTATTTCGGACAGCCGGTTAAGGGGAAACGGAAGTCCGAATGTTGGTTGGCTTGGTTCTGGAAGTTTTCGGTTAACCGGTTAGAAGAACCGGAAAACCGTTTTTTAGAAGTCACGATTCTGGAAGCTAATCGGCAATCCGGTTAGAGTAACCGGCAAACCGAATTTTTGGTCCTTTTTCTCTATCAATATCCACAAAGAGCATCACCAGCCTAAAAAAATATAATCTTGATGTTTGACATGTATCTTTAGTTTAAAGTTACTTAAATTTACTTGAAACAAGCCTCTCAGCAACACAATATCAATTACCACCATGATCAACACATGTACCGAAAAGCGTTCACGATTCATAAAACCAGTATTTGGTCATTTAAGTATGGCAGACTTAAATACGACTCAAATACATCCTTCACATACAATCCAAACGGATTAATAATACAAATACAATGCTACTCTACAAAATCCCTGTGAAACTCCCTATTAACTTCATACTCATTATCTTGCTGCAAAAGTAGCTGCTGAAAATGTCCATGCGGCTGGAGTTGTGCTTGCTGAAAATGCCCATGCAGCTGGAGTTGTGCCTGCTGAAAATGCCCATCTTTGTTGGAGTTGTATTCTTGAAAATGGCCATCTGGTTGGAGTCGCTATTATAAAAAATTAAGCCTTAGCCGTTACAATAAAAGAAAATAAAGTCGATAAGATGAGCAAATAATCAAATAGATAAAATGACTAAATACAAAATTTTTAACGACATACCGTGCAAGAATTTTGTGTAGATGTTGGATTAACATTATCCATGATTGTATCTTTGCAAGTTCATAACATCTAAAGAAAACATATATTAATGGAACTCTAACGAATTATATGCAAGTTCATAACATCCTAAAGATTATTTAACTTTAATTAATTTTAAACTAACCTTTCTATCCGAATGTCTTGATTTCTTTTAGATTTTGAAAATTTGTTGGACTTTTTCCTTTGACAAAGGCGGACGACCTTCTGGCGCATAACTCTTTGGATCACGGATTGTTTCAATATCATTTATTGAAATTCCATAACTATGACTACAACTTCCTTGCCCACAACAACGGTTGGTTCGTTGCCTCCACATTGAATTGTCTTGGTACATCTTTCCGTACTATGTCAATCCAATTCAAAACCAAATTACAACTTTCAACATTTGCATGACCATGTTTGCAACCTCATAAAACTAACACACATTTTCTCATATCGCTTTTGCTCATCGTACCTATGCAGACTCATGACTCGTTTAACCCTACTATGGCACCTCCACATATCTTTTCTCCATCTTCGTATAATGTACTTTTCTGGGAGTACTTCCATGTCATCGCGTATCATGATGGTCATGGCATGCCTGCAAAGAATTCCTCTGAACTCGAACCTTGAGCAACTACAACGGATTTCACCATTTTTTTTATCACAATATACTTCAAAAAAAGTTCTTTTTTTGCCCTCCCCAACTTTGACATCCTCTCTAACTATATATTCACAACCCATGGAATTAACAAATTCGCAATATATCTTGTTCACCAACTCTTGTTGAAATTCTTGAAATTTTGAAATGGTGTACACATCTCGAATCTGCCTCTCCATCTCATAAGATGTTACACATGGCAATTGTTGGGAAAGACATCGGGCATCTTCTTCCATTTCTTTCTGAACTTTATTCTTTAATGCATTGCTGTATTGCTCCACAAACTGCTTTAAAGTGGTTTTTGAGTTAACATAACCATCAAAAAATGCATTCATACTCTCACATGAGTAGTTGACATTCACCTTAAAATTCTTTAGATAACAAGGCACCCAACGATATCTTTCATTGTATAAACCCAGCAACCATTCATTTTCCCCCAAACCATATTCTACAGTCATGTGGTGCCATGTTTCCTCAAATTTCGCAGGACTCTGTGAGTCATAAACAGCACAATGCAACATATTACTAATATCACGATATTCTTTGTAACCCCAGGTTTTTACGGAATTTTTTGAGAATATGCCATAAACACCACCGATGTCGGTATTGGGAAAATAGGTTTCAATTGCAACTTTCATTGCTTTGTCTTGATGCGTAATGATTCCAATCGGACGAAATTAGACATCAGATAGCCACGTCAAAATAACCATGTGAATGTCTCAATATCTTCGTGTGAAATCAATCCACGAACAAAATAGAATGGCCGTGATGATTCACTCCACGAATGGGCGAATGGCATATCATACTTATTTGTTAGATGGGTGGTGTCAAATGTAACAACATCTCCAAACTCTTTATAAACTTCCTATTCCTTGGTTCGGCCCAAAAAACATTTTTCAGTCGTCCCTCATCATCCACTTGCATACTAAAAAAAAATCTATTATCCTTAGCTTGCACTTTCATAAAATAGTTTTGAAGTGCAGCAGCATCCCCATCTCCAAGCCGTAATCTTCTTTCTTTACGAATATGATTTGCAATCTCTTTCTATAAATGACACGTTTTCATGGCCACCATTGATAACAAGTGATGATAATTTTTGACAATTTGATTCCCGCTCGATCATTTATGTCAAGTTTCTTTTTTGCATATGTACTGAGGCTACGATTGCACCGAAAAAATCTAGATTTGGTTGGAGTCAACAATACATGGTTGTGTTCAAGATCTAAGCTTCGTATCCTCCACTTTCCATCTTCACCTAAACTAGCTCCCAATCTAGCGTTGCGACTGTTTTCCATTAAGTTGCGGCCTTAAAATATTAGCAGTTTACTTGCATTTCACCACCGCCCACAAGCAAAAGTCACGTTCCTCGATATCCCATCACTATCCTTTCTACTACTTCTCATAAAGCGGAAACCCTTTTTTTACCATACTCTTTGTAGTAAAAAACATTTCGATATCACTATCAAATGACATGCCAATCATTGGCTCACCATCCTCCTCAATTTCATCCAATTCTTGATTTGATTGGCCTTTTCCATTTTCTTTATTTCTATCCACAATCAATAACTCGTATTAACAAAATGGAAAGAACAAAATTAAAATAATTCATATTAACAACATTACCAAAACACAGCGCAATCTCATAAAATTAATTCATATCCTACACAAGGTTCCCTTGTTTAAGCTACCAAAAATGCAAGTCGTGTAGATGCATGTACATAATTAAATGACCAAACCCCCCTTAACATTGTCATACGAATTTATTTCAGCACAAATTTCAAACATTGGCATTCCATGAATATTGTTCACGGTATTTCAGCACAAATTTCAGACATTGGCACAAATACAACCAATTAGAATGCTATAACTGTCATCAAATATTACAACGAAATTTCCAGCAGATACTGCCATCGGCACAATTAAAATTTGCCATTAATCAAGCTAATTACCTACGCGAATCGAATATGGCGGCCGGTAGAGTGAAGCAGAAAGGGTAGGGAAGATGCAAACCAAGAGAATATGGCACCGTTGGAGATGCAATCAACGAAATTTCTTGTTTGCTCTGTGGAAACCGGTAAGCTCCGTGGATCTTGTTTGCTTCCAGTCGTGGGTGTGTGTGAGCAAGGTGAGCTTCGATCTGGAGGAAATGGAGGGATTTGGAAGGTGAAAGGAGTTGGAAGGAAAGAGAGCTTGGATCTGGAGGAAAGGGAGGGAGTTGGAAGGTGAGAGGCTTTTGGAAGGAAAGAGAGGTTGGATCTGGAGGAAAGGGAGGGAGTTGGAAGGTGAAAGCAGTTGGAAGGAAAGGGAGCTTCGATCTGGAGGAAAGGGAGGGAGTTGGAAGGTGAACGGAGTTGGAAGAAGAACTCAGTACTCTTCTGTTTGCTTTAGTTGGCCTAGTTAGCAAACCCCCCCGTTGTGCTTACTCTACATTGTAGCTCATTTTCCTTTTCAAAATGTTTGTGTCGTTTATTTTTTGGACACGTACTAGTGAATTTTTTTAACTAAATTGAAAATAGGTGCGACTTTTATATATATATAAAATTTAACTAAATTATGTAAATTGAGAAAAAGAATGGAAAAAGGAAGCATGGGAAAAAAACTTCTTAAACCGACGGCGCGTCTGTAGAGATTATTCCCCACAGAACCACCCAGCGGCGCACCATCGTGTAATTAAATTTTCCCAACAACGTGCGGGGGGAAGCAGACTAAATATCACTCACCAGCTTTTTATGGAGTATGAAGAGAAGGGCTTTGAAATTTGAATTAATTGTGTGTGGTTGAAGACTGGAGGCGGAAGATGTTTGAAGGTTGAAGAAAAGCACACCAACGGCTCGTGAAAATAAATGGGCAATTATATTTATTCTCAGATATGCTCTCTTCTCGGCCTTGCTCTTCTTCAAAGGTACTACTCAAATTCAAGAACCTTCTAACTGTTTTGCGTTCCATTAACAAGTGTTACTGCTCAGAATCAAAAACCCATTTCTCAGATTTACAATCCAACCAAGCTAATGCCATTTTAGCCAACCTCATCAAAACCAATAACCCCAATCCTGCCATTCAGTTTTTCAAATGGACTCACAACTGTGTCGGCTCACCCAATATTGGACAGCTAATTCACCTATTGCTGCAGGCCGATATGAAGGATGTGGCTTCGCATGTTTTCGACAAAATGGTTATTGAATTTGGGGAAAACTACAACTTTTTTCGCCTGTTTTGTGACAGTTTGGTAGATTTTGGTAGTGATTATAGTTTCTTGATTGAAAATTATGTTAGAATTGGAAAGGTTGATGAGTCTGTTGAGATTTTTGCTTATATGTCTGACATGGGTATTTATTTGTCGCCGGATTTGGTGCATAGACTGATGAGCTGTTTAGTTTATTCGAATCGGGTTGGTCTACTTGCTGATCAGTATTATAAGCTGTGTAGAGCAATGAGAGGGAAGGGGTTTTGCGTGTATGAGTTTTTAATGAATGGTTTATTGAGGAAGGGTGAGATTGAAAATGCTTTTCATATGCATCGACAGGTGATTCAGAGGGGTTTTGTGCCTAATATTGTCACTTGTAATAAAATTTTGAAATGCCTTTGCATAAAAGGTCAGATTGGAAATGCTTCTAGTTTGTTTGATTTGTTGCTGCTGGTTGGTCCGAAACCGAATGTGGTGACATTTAGCACATTGATTAATGCATTTTGCAAGGAGGTGAAATTGGAAAAAGCATTTCAGCTTTATAATCCAATGATGGAGATGGATTTGGTGCCTGATCTAATTATCTATAGTATTCTTATTGATGGCCTTTTCAAGGCAGGTAGACTGAAGGAAGGCAATGAACTGCTGTTGACGGCACTGGACAGAGGTTTAAAGTTGGATGTTGTTGTTTTCAGTTCAGTTATGGATGCATATGTGGGAATTGGGGATGTTGGGAGGGCTGTGCAGACATATGATAGAATGTTGAATGAAGGGATTTTGCCAAATGTGGTTAGTTATAGTATACTTATAAAGGGATTGTGTCAGCAGGGTAGGCTTGTCGAGGCTTGTGGGATATTTGGTCAGGTTCTGATTCGAGGGCTGGAGCCATCTCTCCTAACTTACAGCAGTCTGATTGATGGCTTTTGCAAATCAGGAAAATTGAGAGATGGCTTCTCTTTGTATGATAATATGATAAAGAGGGGCCTTAAACCTGATGCAGTTGTTTGCGGCTTGTTAATAAATGGTCTTTGCAAACAAGGGTTGATGGGTGATGCCCTTAGATTTTTCTTTCAGGCTGTAAGGATGGCTTTGATTCCCAATTTATTTATTTTCAACACCTTGATGGATGGTTGCTGTAGATTAAAGCGTGCAACGGATTCTGTGAAGTTGTTCATGTTAATGGGTATGTACAACATAAAACCAGATGTAATTACCCACACTGTGCTTATTAGAGGGACTGCTGGTCAAGGGAGCTTGAGTTCGGCAATGTTGTTATTTTTCCAAATGCTGAAGAGGGGTTTGACACCAGATGTTATTACATATTCTGCTATCATTCATGGGCTCTTCAAGCGAAAAAATGTCCGCGCTGGGTTGCAAATGTTTAAACTCATGGAAAGAGATGGAGTAGTTCCTGATATTGCTATATATAATGTTCTTCTTAATATGCTTATAAAAGAATGCCATTTAGATGCAGCCTTGAAACTCTTCGGTCAACTAACTGATAGAGGTTTAGAACCTGATATTATAACATACAATACAATAATTTGTGGCTACTGCTCATTGAATAGGTTAGATGAGGCTGTTCAGCTATTCCAAAAGCTGAAATGTGTACAGTTGAAACCCAATTCCATTACTTTTACCATATTGATTGATGCTTTTTGCAAAGAAGGCAGAATGGATGATGCCATTATGATGTTCTCCAAAATATTGGAAAAGGGTCCCAAGCCCAATGTGGTCACTTATAGCTGTTTAATTGACGGCTATTTCAAATCTCAAAATATGAAAAGTGCCTTTGAGGTTTATGAAGAGATGCGTGAAAACAATATCTCTCCAAATATTGTAAGTTACAGCATCCTCATTGATGGTCTTTGCAAAAGAGGACTTATGGAGGAAGCATCGTATGCTTTTCATTGTGCTCTAGACAATCATTTATTGCCCGATGTGGTCACTTATGCAATCCTGATTCGTGGTTACTGCAAGGCCGGAAAACCAACTGAAGCTATGCAGTTGTATGACAGTATGATGAGAAATGGAATCATGCCAGACAGTCTACTGCTAAGCACACTTGCTGACTATAATCTTCAAAGTAGTGGGTCATAAGAGATGTGTACTTAACCAAAGCTTGCTACAGGGTTATTTCTTGTTTGTGGTTCACCAATTGGTGGGAAAATAGTGAATGACTTTGTACCCTGCACCTTTGAAAAGGTAACTATTACGATGAGCATCACATGTGTTCTGCATTTTTCTTGTACTTCTTACTGTAGATATTTTTTCAATTTCAATATTCTTTCCTTTGAAAGGAATGTATGTAGAATATCCCTTGATTCAATGCAGAAAATTCAAAGTAATCCTGTACAGAATGTATAACTTTGTAAAAGAACTTACAGAATTGGGTTCATAGGGCATGTTTCAACATATTTATAAAAAAAGTGTTGCTATATGCTAATGTACAATTTTGTATGTTTCTGTCGAGCTTTCTTTGTAATGTGGGCACTTTCATGACTTGCCCTCTGGAACTTCCATCTTTTAGTCCAGGATTTTAACTTGCTGAGATTTTTAAGTACTATTATTTTACAATATAGACATGTTTCTGTTTAATGCTTCTTTTTTTGGGGTAGAAAGTTACATGTAGGACCCCCTTTTCTTTAGGAATATTAACATTCAGGTCCCTAAGCTTTGGTGAAATATTGAGGATACTGTTCACCTTTTCTTATGTCGGTCCCTACCGTGATGCTTTCTTTGCTTTCTTTTCTTAAGAATTCCTAAGTTTTCCTGTTCTTCTCATTAGTCTTCGAGTTTGGCTTTGATGTCAGCATTTCTGGTAAAAGTTTTCCCGGTATATTGATTTTTGTTTTCATCTTGTATTGTTGTTGAGGATATCGCATGATGAATGCGGTCGTTACTTTTGGAAGTAATTTTTCTTGGAAAATGCTTCTGTAAAACTCTTACAAGTATTAAAAATGGTTCCAAATACTTTTACAGGCCATTCCAAAAAACTTATTCTCTGATATTTTTCTTTATTATTTACAATTATAACTTAAAAAGAACAATTGAACAAACTAGTTCCTATTATATTGAAAAGTAGTAAAATTAAAGGATAAATTATTGATTCGTTTGATGTTATTCATTCAAAATACTTTGCGGAAATTGATTTAACAATTTGTTAATGGGTATTTGAGTTGATTTTGGGTGAAAATGATTTGTCTAAAGATAAATGGGAAAATTATAATTTTTAGGAGAATGAACTTGTTTGATACAAAAACTAAAATAGATGTCCTTCCATGAGAGTGTCCTGAAAATCTCTATGGATCCAGATGTTATTATCCCATTGTGTTTATGTCCTGTTGTTTTTCTTTTTCTTTTTTCTTTTTTTTTTTGATCTAGGCCATGTCCAGACCATCATTGGGCCCGTATATTCGGATCGAAGGAATGATCCTTCCTCACGGCAGACTTCTGAAAAGAACCTCAATCGAAACACTTGATTCACAAGATAACCGAGAACTCGTGGGTTTCTTTTTTCTTTTTTTAATATCACGTTATAAATCTTTTTGATGGGTGCATAAGAAGTTTGTCGGGTCTTATCTCGCTGTTATCTATTTTCTTTGTTGCTCTATTTTCTTCCACTACCATGGTCTGTGATTTATTTTTCTTTCTCTTATAGCCACAAGGCCCATGGTGGCTATACATGATGCAGCGCAGCTCGCGCGTCATCAAGTGTTTTCGTGATTCTTTGTTCTAGTTGTGAGTCCAACAGCAATCTCTTTGCGATGGACGTGAATGTTTCTTGTGTGTTATGGAAATAGAGGGAAGACAAAAAAATGAATTCGGGAATACAATATGGAAAAGAAAAACGATAAAATTAATTTATCAGGATCTTTCTAACAATTTTCTCACATACATGGATGATCATCCTCGGAAGAATGTTTTGTTTCTTTATCTTCAAAACAACACAATCCAAGGATTATTTCCTGTTCCACCACCTTCAAATGACATTTTCTTCCTCAATTATATTGAGTGAAGATAGTCTTCTCATAAAATTGGTGGAGTGGTACGTCCTCGAATATTAATGAGGTCAATACACTGGTTATTAGTATTAATGTTGTAATTATTACGATTATAACTAGTTATAGTCATGTAATACGATATCACCTTAACTGTTGCAAAAGAAAACATAAAAATTGGGCAAGAAAGAAAGTATTCGAATTAGCTAAAAAAGTGTAGGCATACAATACACTGGTTATTATATTTTTACCCCACACAGTATCCCATATTTATTACGTCACATTAATCGTTTCATGGCCGAACTACGATATCACCTTAACTGTTGCACAGCCCAAAACCATGGGCAGATACCAAGTGAAAAAACTAATAATAAGGACCATTCTTAGTATATAATGATGTTATTAGGTGTTGACCTAGGATAATAAGTAGAACAATAGGGATAATAAGTGTGAAGTCATTTCCAAAGATGACGCGGACCTGTAATCTTTCTTAATTCTTTTCAGTCATGTACTGTAATTTTAAATTTTTTATTTTTAACTAATCTTAGAGTTTTCAATATTTAAATTTTAATTTGGATCCAAACTAATACAATATTTATTAATAGGATATTAAAGTAAATTAATAATTAATTTTATATTCATCATTTAATATATGAGTGTTATTATATTGGGATGATAAAATAAAATAATAATTAATTTTACATTTATCATCAGTGATATATAACATTTTGATTCAGGTTAGAACTCTAATATTGAATCCCAAGCATTATTCAATTTCTTTTGTGCTCATCAATACGCCCGCCAAAATTGTTGAAGAAACATAATCTAATATAAGCTACCTCAAGCATTATTCAAATTCTTTGGAGCTCATCAACATGGCCCCTAAAGTGTTGAAGAAACATAATCTGGCACAATCTTCCATCAATGAAATTGAATCTTAGACAGAGATAGAGGATAGTTTTAAGTTTTAATTCTTGCAACAGAGTTTTCATAGAATAATAAAATTAACCCTAGTCCTACTCTATTGCTTTTCACATGGTGGGTTTAAGTTTTGACAAGCTTTCTTGAAGAAATTTTCAGTGCAATAGAGAAAAAGAGTCTCAGTCGCAAAACCAAACTTTCATTGGGAAAAATTTTAAAAAGGGATATTATCATTTTACTATCAAAGTTATTACAGAATATATCGATTGTGATTTGTCGAAAAGTGTATTTCTACTAAAAACATTTGCGTTTATCAATTTACTACATTCAGCATTAGACGTTAAAAATTCTTGATGTCATAATCAAAGACGTTTCATGAAAGTAAAATTGTATGTTAATTTGATAGATAAATTATCATTTCACTACTAAGGTTTTAGGGGAATTATCATTTTACTATTAAGGTTTTAGGTCGATTATCATTTTACTACCAAACTCTTGGGGATAAAATCGACTTTTAATTCAATTTCCGTTAAACATTAATATTTTCTTAACAGAATGGTAGTAAATTGATAACGGCACAAATGTTTGGTAATAAAATACACTTTTTAATAAATCATAGTATTGATATGATATATCATAATAACTTAGTAGTAAAATGATAATATCCCTTTTAAAAAACAATGATTCAGTTACAGGAAAGTAAAAATATTTCGGCTACAATTATCATCATCATGCATGCTTCAACAGCCTCACATCGTCATTGTTTTCGTCCAACAAACAAATGTTATTATAATACTAAAATCACATCACCATCATACTGCTATGTTTAAAGCAAACGCATTAGAGTGGTAAATCACTCTTATAGAAAATGGAGATTCTCACTCTTATTTACAGTAGATTTGTTAATTAAATTCAATAGATCCCAAACTGCTATAAATTGTGCAAACGTACTTCGGCAGACTTCGATTGTAACATCGACAGAATATAAAATAACAATAAAAAGTCTGTTTAAAACAAAAGGTAGCAGAAAAAGCATACCCATTAGACTAATGATAAAACTATGCAAATGATCATGGAAACTAGTAGAGTTGTGGCTGTCACGCTTTAGATAAACTCATTTTCATTATTGCTTCCTTGTGTTATCCCCACCTAAGGCCGATAACATAAACCAGTTAACTAAGTTAAAATTTTAAAGTAATTTGACTTTTCCATAAATGATTAAAGTTCATTACTAACTTTAAACAATAATAGCCATTTGGGCTTGTAGCCAATGATGAATCATTATCCTTAAAGTCAAGTATGACTATGAAGGTAATGGTTCGAACCCTCATAGACTCAATCTCCCTCAATTAAATATAATTGTGTGAAGTCTTGAACTTTATTCTCACTTCACGAATGCGAGTGGGTGGAGCATCACTCCTCTGTGAGGGGTATTGACGTGTGTCTTGTAGAATAAAAATATAATAATGTAAGTCTCAGGTATATATCTGATTGTAAATATCAATAATAATGATAAATGCTTTAAATGATAACCATCAATAATATTTAATTTAGATTTTAATTTAACAGTTAACTAAATAAAATTACTTCAAGCTAGTCAATCAGACTCATAAGGACAGACAACACATTACTGTTCTTTTAACGTTAAGCTCACATTTTAATTTTTTTTTGCCCCTCAAAAAGGCTTAAGTGGGAGGGTACAACATCACTCAACCATCTATATGAGATGGAAAGTAGCTTATATGTGCATACAGATGAAGTGAAATTAGAAGCAGCAAATCAAAGGTAAGAGATAATTCTAATTAGTGCAACTATATCTTTTAACTCTGATCATTTGAGTACAAATTCTACAAAAATGTTTATTTAAATTCTAACTATTTCATTAGTTATTGAGGATAAAATTTGTATAAAAAAATTCAATAATTTTTTACTAAATTTTGAAATGTACACGTCCATTTTGAAAATTATCGATGATAATAGGAAAAGAAACTGAAGATCACAACCTTATTAATGAATAATGAATGTTGGTGGAATTCTGTCATCTTGAAGCCATAAATGGACGCCATCGTAGTCGAACTACTACTCCTAAATGTGAAAAGTACGCCAACGGACCAACAAATTTTGTCTGAATTAATCTGCTGACAAATGGTCTTTTGGACCTAAACCGCAGAACAGTCCAAGGTAGGTCAGGGCCACCCTAGTTTGTAACCAATTAACTTGCTACACATATATATTGATATAATTTGTGGATAGCAATAAATACGAAAAATTGGACTTCCATTTTATTTCTTTAAAAAAAATTGCACTTCCATTTTGTTCACTTTGCTTCCAATATTTAAAAAGAAAAAAGAAAAAAATTGCACTTCCATTTTCTTATAATATCAATTATTTATAAGTCTTTTGGACTAATGTAGCCCTAAAATTTAAAAAAAATTCCCACTTATTCTTTTATTTAATAACACCTTCTATCGCCCCCAACTACGCCATGTTGAGTTCCTTCACTTCTAGCATTTCTTGAATTTTCGAAGAATTTCTTCACTTTCGATGTTGATTTCGCACGAATTACAACCTTGATTTTCAACGATCTATCACATGAATAAATAATCGATTATAGTTATTTCTTATTTGTATTGTTACAATCTATAGATATATTATAATTTGAAATCTATTGAAAATTAGGATATATAGTTTTTATACAGCTTTAATTTTTCTATTTTTTTTTTAAATCATTATTAGAATTCTTCATTCGTCTTATTAAGACATAATCTTTTAGCTTAAATTATTAAATTATATTAATATTGTGTTTTAGATTAGAAAAGTTTAGTACATGCTATAATAAATAACATATAACATTTTCATCCAAAAAAAAAGGTAACAAGTTCCTATACTAAAGAATTTAGTATTTGCACAATTACAACCAATAATAAGAAGATGTACAGTAGCTTATGGTGGTCCTGATAGCACTAGATTTGCTTACACAAGGGTGGTGGAGCTGACGGCTGACAGCGCACACTAGCCAGATAGCCCAAAAAATACGGCCCGTTTGTCAGATTTTCATTTCGATAGCTACTTCGTCACATGGCGCGTGCCCTTTACCTGCCTCTATTCTCTCTCTCTCTCTTTTCATTAAGGTCACTTTCCAGTTTCTTCTCAAATAAAAAAAAAAAAAAAAGGTCACTTTCCAGTTCCATGTCAATAATAATAATAAAATATTCTTTTTCTTGGTTGCGGTCTCCCTTACCATCATGTCACCACTGTATAATTGATGACTTTTAATCTATGCATATTAAAGATTTTTTCTTTTCTATTTCATTTTCTTTTTAAAAATAATTATAGTTGACCCTATGCACCAATGGCTTCTTGGAGACGCTGTGAAATTTGGTTATGACAATTAAGATGATTGATTCCAACAAAGTTTTGTCCCACTTAAAATAGAGAAAACGGTCCTTCTAGTATTAATAAGATGAAAAAAAAATAGCAATTGACTTCAACAAGTTTGTGTGTTCACCGATCATTTATATTTATATATAATTTCATATTATTTACAAGAGAAAGAGTAAAGTTGTTGAAGGATCCATCAAAGTAATCTTACATTTTATAGGCATAAGATTGAGTATTCTTAAAAAAAAAAATAGTTAATTTAATAGTTTCATCATGATACAACATAATAATAAATAGTCTTAATTCTCAATCGAACTGATACAGTTATGATAATTTTTAAATTAGTGATGGTTCTAATCCCAATTTGTCATTTGCGGTGTTGCTTAGCCGAAGTGGGAGTTAGGTGAGCGAGTGAAATTCTGTTTGATTCAGGTAGATTGAGCGAGTATTGTGTGTCTAAAGACTTTTAGTAATGGTAGTAAATTCGTTTCGCGCCTTGTTAGAAGCCATACCATATCTTATTAACAATCTTTTCCAAAAATTAATAAAAAAGAGAAAAACATTAATAGACATTTAATATTATTAAAATATAAAATTACACATGTCCTTAAGAAGATGGTCCAATTAATTTGGCCTCACATGATCGATATTAATTTGAATGTGATATCACTATAAAATACATGATGTCAATGTAGTATTGCCAGATATTAGAAGGTAGTTTGATGACATTGCAACATGCATCGTTCATGAATTTAGAAAAGTATGGTCTTAAATTGACTAAAGGTTATGAATCATGATAACTCGTGCCGTTCATATGGAGATGTCAAAAACTCATGTTCAAATTGTTGCTTGGTAAACAAATAACAGAACCCAAATCTTGAAATTTGAGCGCAGATGAGTATTTTGTAATGATATTCATTCAACAAAAAGAAACCTAATGATTAGGACGTGTCGTCGACGCGCTATTTTGCAGCTGCAGCAGGCAGCCAAGCAAACGAAACTTGTACATCATCAACACAAGTTAAGTTAGGTGCACATAGCTCGAGTTAAAGACTTAAAACAAAGTTAATAAACTGAAGAAGAAGTTAAGCAGTTAACTAAACATGAACTAACCATGGTTAGGGATATTGGAATGTACTGTTGTTCGTGTTACTTGTGTCATCACTCAACGCACAGCACTCAAGTACCCTTAAACTCACTACATTCGCAGTCACCTGTACTAGAGAGAATCAAATGCTTTATATAAAGCAAGACATGATCTCATTCACATTTGTTTTATGAAAAAAATAAAATGAAAAATCTCGCAAAATAATCATATTACTAATTTGTCCAAACTGAAAAAGCAAAGCAAAAGGTTTTGTTACACTGAGATAGAGAAAAAGGAGGAGAATCTTTCATCTCTGGCTTGTGTTCAGCCTTCAAAGTAAGTTCTTTTCCTTCTTTATTCTTCTTCTTATTCACTGCTAATGCTATGATATTTTACCTTCTGTTTTCTTTTTTCTTTTTTTTTCCTGTTTAAATGCTGCATGCTGCTTTTGTTCTTGCATGCTCAGCTGATTTGCTGGCTGTAAATCATTTTCTTGCTAAAGATTCTACTTTTTGATTACTAAATTTGATTTGCTTTGCTTCGCTATTTTTGATCAAGCATGCTGTGTACGACTAGGCCATCTTAACTAGTTGCAGTTTTGGATTTTATTTAATCAGATTTTGCTTCTGGGTACTTCCAAATAATCTGCTAAAGTCTGCATCACTCGCAGTTTTCTAGTGACTCCATTCTGGGATATGGAGAGAAGGTTATAAGGAGTGAGCTGTTCTTATACTTTTTTGTTTACTGGGCAACAGCTGATTTTTGTGAGGAATTTTCTTTTACCAACTTGGACTTCCAAAATCATGTCCTGCAAGTAGAATCTTTTAGGCTTGGCTTAGTACACACAGTTTTCTCTTGGTTATATGATATACTTAACAGTTGGGATTCAGTTCTAATTGTGTTTTATCATGGGGCATTTTGTAGATTATGTTGATCTGATAAAAAGGGAATCAACTTTGTCCTCTTGCTAGTCTCAGTAGATCAAAAGTTCCTTGTTTGACCTCAAGATGAATTCGAGGTCTTATTCTAACCTCTTAGATCTTGCTTCTGGAGATTTCTCAAATTTTAGTCGCGAGAAGAAGAGGCTTCCTCGAGTAGCCACTGTTGCTGGGGTGTTGTCTGAGATCGATGATGAGAACAGCACTAGTGTTGGCTCTGATGCTCCCTCATCTGTTTCTCAGGACCGGATGATAATTGTTGGGAACCAGCTTCCACTTCGGGGGCATCGAAGTTCAGATGGCAGCGGAGGATGGACATTTAGCTGGGATGAGGATTCTCTGCTTTTACAGCTGAAAGATGGCCTTGGTGAAGATGTAGAAGTAATCTATGTTGGTTGTATAAAAGAACAGATTGACTTAAGTGAGCAAGATGAAGTGTCTCAAACTTTGCTTGAAACTTTCAAATGTGTCCCAGCATTTATCCCTCCGGAGCTTTTTAGCAAATTCTACCATGGGTTCTGCAAACAGCACCTGTGGCCCTTATTTCACTACATGCTTCCTCTATCACCGGATCTTGGTGGCCGGTTTGACCGGTCCCTCTGGCAAGCTTATGTTTCTGTGAACAAGATTTTTGCAGACAAGGTGATGGAAGTTATTAGCCCCGATGATGATTTTGTGTGGGTTCATGACTACCATTTGATGGTTTTGCCAACATTTTTGAGAAAGAGATTTAATAGGGTGAAACTTGGATTTTTCCTTCACAGTCCATTCCCATCATCCGAAATTTATCGGACCCTTCCTATAAGGGATGAGCTTCTAAGGGCTCTTCTGAATGCAGACCTTATCGGATTTCATACTTTTGATTATGCCAGGCATTTCCTCTCATGCTGTAGTAGAATGCTTGGTGTCTCTTATCAGTCCAAGCGAGGCTACATAGGGCTCGAGTATTTTGGTCGGACTGTAAGCATTAAGATTTTACCAGTTGGAATTCACATAGGCCAGCTCCAATCCGTTCTGAATCTTCCTGAGACTGAAGCTAAAGTTGCAGAGCTGCAGGATCAGTTCAAGGGTCAGATTGTCTTGCTTGGGGTTGATGACATGGATATCTTCAAAGGAATCAGCTTGAAACTATTGGCTATGGAACAACTACTCTCACAAAACCCTTCAAAGAGGGGTAAAATTGTTCTGGTTCAAATAGCAAATCCTGCTAGAGGCAGAGGGAGGGATGTACAAGAGGTCCAATCTGAAACTCATGCCACAGTGAGAAGGATTAACGAAACATTTGGAAGACCAGGATATCAGCCGGTGGTTTTGATTGATACCCCACTTCAGTTTTATGAACGAATTGCTTATTATGTTATTGCAGAATGTTGTCTTGTTACAGCAGTACGGGATGGGATGAATCTTATACCCTATGAATACATAATATGCCGACAAGGAAACGAGAAACTTGATACAACCTTAGGGCTGGACCCATCAACTGCAAAGAGCAGCATGCTGGTGGTTTCTGAATTTATTGGATGCTCCCCATCATTAAGTGGGGCCATTCGAGTAAACCCGTGGAACATTGATGCAGTGGCTGAAGCTATGGATTCTGCCCTAAGAGTTTCTGATGCTGAGAAACAAATGCGACACGAAAAGCACTATAGGTATGTGAGTACACATGACGTTGCATACTGGGCTCGTAGCTTTTTGCAGGATCTTGAAAGGGCTTGCAGGGACCATGTGAGGAGAAGATGCTGGGGAATTGGTTTTGGTTTAGGATTTCGGGTAGTTGCTTTGGATCCAAATTTCCGGAAGCTTTCAATTGACCATATTGTTTCAGCATACAAGAGGACCAAAAACCGGGCAATTCTTTTGGATTATGATGGGACTATGATGGTACCAGGTTCAATTAGTACAAGTCCTAATGCAGAGGCTGTGGCCATTTTGGACAACTTGTGCAGAGACCCCAAGAATGTTGTTTTCCTAGTTAGTGGGAAAGACAGAGATACTCTAGCTGAATGGTTTTCCTCTTGTGAAGGGCTTGGGATTGCCGCTGAGCATGGTTATTTTGTGAGGTATGAAGCTTTCTTTTCTAGCTCTACTTGTCTGTCTCTGTTTTTTTTTTAATTTCTTTTTTCACTCTCGAAATGTAGATTCCTATTTGGTAAACAAATTATTGGCCATGGATAAATGTGCAGGAATTCTTAAGAAAAGAATCTTTTCCAACAGTATAAGCTAAGAGAGATTTTCTGTTTAAGATGTATACCAGTTCCCCAGTTGCAAATTATTTGTAGCACATATATATAGGATCAGAAATTTCTTTAAATGGCCAAGGTGTGGGCTATTTTTCTATGACTTGTGTTGCATGAGAAAAAGAAAACAGAAATGAGAGAAGAAATAAGTCTAGAAAATGAAAGAGCTACTGAAGACCTACTTAAACAAAGATCTCAAGCCCGTTTCAATTGAATCACTGATAAACTTTTTAATCTCAAAATGGTTATCATCAACGTTGGGGAGCCCGGATTAGGACTTGGTTTGGACCTTAAAGTTTATTAGAAAAAAAAAAGTTCTATATATAAAAATTACATAACACTGTATGGGTTCTTTCTATGTGTTTTGTGTGAACTTTTATTCTATTTTCCTCTTTAAGCTAACTTGAAGACTGAGTATTTTTTATTGAGAGCTGAAAGTTTTGCAACATAAATTACCATCTGTGACTATCTGCCGGTTATATCTCTACTCTAGCAAATTTGTGAAGGAAAAGAGGATTATCGTCACTGTGCCATCTCACTTGACTGTTTCTCCTGTTCAGGCCAAATTATGGTGTGGACTGGGACACTTGTGTGTCTGTGCCCGATTTTAGTTGGAAGCAGATTGCTGAGCCAGTAATGAAGTTGTACACTGAAACAACAGATGGTTCTACAATTGAGACCAAAGAGAGTGCACTTGTTTGGAATTTCCAGTATGCAGATCCAGATTTTGGCTCATGTCAGGCTAAGGAGCTTCTGGATCACCTGGAAAGTGTTCTTGCCAATGAGCCAGTTTCTGTGAAGAGTGGCCCAAACATTGTAGAAGTCAAACCCCAGGTCAGTGGTTCTCTTCTTCAAGTATCACTATATATTAAGCCATGATATCATATATAAAGATAATGGGTTGTTTATATCAGTAACATGCTTTTCGTTGGCTTCATTCTTTTATTCATGATAAATCTAATTTAACAATTAGTGTAACCCTTGTGTCCACTGTTATAGGTCAGAGATTCAGTTAGATAATCACATATTTCGCATTACTATGTCTAGTTGAACAATTATAAAATTGCATGTTTCGATTATACCAAGCTCGCATTGAGTTTCAGTGATGAAGATAATCAACATTTATTTTATGATTACCCTTTACATTGGTTCAATTCTTCTACAGGCTTTAGTATGTTACATTACATTGTTTCTGGTAACCTTGGATACTAAGGAGAATATTGAGTGTTAAATGTCGGTCACATGTAAAAAAGCTGCTTTTCCCATTGCCCGATATACACTTAAATGTCTCTGTCTCTGTTTCTCTCTCTCTCTCTCAAAAGATTGTGCAATTATATTCCAGAAAAGCAAGAAAACAAATCTTTCCCATTTTTAAGCTGCCTAATTTGGTGGCTGATGATTGATGCTGTAGGCCTTTGCACAGGCTCATGTGAAAATTTAAAGTTGCTAATTAATACAATTAGCATATGAAATCTTATGTTTTGAAGGACTACATAGGATTAATTTAGTTGCATTATACATCAACATGTGACATCCAGTATTTCTAAAATTTAAAATGAAAATGCCCTGGCAAAGTGAGGGCATGAAGTTGGAAGCTTAGGTAGTTTTACAGAGAAACTATGGTCAGCCTTAGCAAATATGTAGTTTCACAAGTATATCAGGATTATGACCAAGTGATGGCAAACCTTAACTCACCATTGAAAAAATATCATTCTTAGCCTGGACATGTTTCAGGTATTTGATTTCATGTTCCGGATTCTTTATATCTGAGGATTTCTGTAGCTGCAATGCTTCATATATCAGTAATGCTTTTAAGATGTGGAGATTTTATGTGAGTCTGATTCATTATAATGGCCAGATTTTAGACTTCATTATGGGGACCATAGAATTTTAAGAATCTTTCTTAAGCTGGAAAAGTTGATAAATTGATAATTTAGTGTTATTGGGCAGAATATGATAATCTGTTCTTAGAGGGTATGGTTAGTGACTTTATGCGTATGTCTTAATAACCTACTTGTGTCCTCAAACAACTGAATAGGGTGTCAACAAAGGTCTTGTAGCACAACATCTACTTGAGACAATGCATCAAAAGGGAATGCTTCCAGATTTTGTTCTCTGTATTGGGGATGATCGGTGGGATGAAGACATGTTTGAAGTGATAAAGAGTGCTGCGGCTGGTCCCTCGCTCTCACCAGTTGCAGAAGTATTTGCTTGCACTGTTGGCCAGAAACCCAGCAAGGCCAAGTATTACTTGGATGACACCACTGAGATTCTAAGAATGTTACTAGGTCTTGCCGAAGCTTCGGCTCAGGATGCTTGTAAAGCTTCCCAAGGCTCTCAACGAGTGGTTATTAACAAAGAGTAATCCAGACCCATGCTGCCCTCTTTATGAGGTCTTTCCCAAGTGTCTGTCAAGTCAACAAGCTCCATGCGGAGAGATCACTCGCATTCTGCTTCATTAGGCCTTTCAGGTCAGCTGTCGAAGGTGATCTTTTCGTGGTTTAGATATAAGTTAAGGTACTCATCCAGTTGTTGCATAGATTGTGTAGTCCCATTCCCAAGGATGAACTGATGCTCCCACGCTTGTTGTCCATGCCTTCTTATTGCTTTGCTAGTTATTATGATGATGACTTTTATTTGTGTCTGTAACTCTCTATGTTGCATATCAAAAAGTTATTTACCATTTCAAAGAAGTATGCTGTAGGTTCTAGTATACTCTGGGCTCATGGACGATGCTTCATAAATATATCAATGTGCTAGCGCCCCCTACTTAATTATGATGCTGTGTGCATTAGTAAAATAGCTCCTTTTTATATTAAATAAAATATTAGAAATTAAAAAACCTACAAAAATAATGGTTTCTAAAAATTAAAATAAAAATAAAAACAAATTTAAAAGGGATTAGAACCGGGACCCAAAATCTGAGATTGAGGTTATAAAATATTCATGCGTCTTTTGTGTATGTAACCGTACTCTTGATTTGTTCGATTGAGAAAAGAAAAATGCCATTTCACTCAGAATTTGTGGTTTTTTTTTCTTTTCGGTGTGCGCGCGCGCGCGTGCCTGGCTAATGGCTCATCTCCTAATTTTAATTTGATTTTAACGGAATTTTAGACCAAATATTAATATTTGCTAATACTGTTGTGAAAATGATAAGAAATCATCATCAGTCGCCGCATTTATAACAGCTATAGGGCAACATCATCAACACTACCAGGTGGAGCCAAACGCAGGGGCACGGCTATGATACAGGGACTTTGAGTCCCTGTATCTTTTTGAACTAGCAGCAATCGGTTGAAAAACCGGTTGCTGCCATTAATATATATATATATTTAATTTAAATAAATTTAAATAAAATAATTAATTAAATAAATAATATTTTAAAAATAACAATAATAATAAGTAAAAAAATATAATTAAAATAAAAATAAAAAAATAATTTTTTATTATAAATATTTTGAAAAAAAAAATAAAATGAATGTTAACAAAAAGACAAAAGTTTAATTCATTTTTTATGAAATTTGTCTCATATTTTAAATTTTAAGTTTCATATTTAATGTTTAATGTTTCATATAATTAATTTAAAATTTTTTTTTTTTGTCCGATGTTTACGCTCACGTTTCGTATTGTAAGTTCAAAATTCGTTTTACGCTTAATATTCACTTATGAGTATCGTATTTTATATTCGTTGTTGCGTATTTTATAAAAAATAACTTTCTTCATTTACATTGCTGGTTTCTTTGTAGTTGCTGAGCAAGTGACAAAACATGTTCAATTTTATACAACAATTATAAGTATTGACCACGAGGCAGGATACTGGAAATTTGTTGTGTTATTACCCGTCAATTGTAAAATGATTGCAATTGATATGGTGATCACAATTGATGACTTTTGAATGAAACCATATGTTTTAATTCTTTATTTATCCTGTTATATATTTTAATAAAGCTTAGTTTATTTCATTTGCATGGATGTTTATTTCACAAGATACTTATTTGAAAAATGTCAAAAAAAATAAATGTTATATTGCTAAAAAATAAATACATTGTTAATAAGCTGTGTTGAGTTTTTACTTTATAACTGCTTACCTTTCTTCCTCTTTTTATTTGCTATAAATTAATGCAATATATCAATCCACTTTTTTCCTGAGGTGATACTTGTAATAAGGTTGGATGATACACTAGAAAATAATGTACTAGATTTTGGTGGATTTTTAGGATGATATGTAGAAAATATTATGTTTGACATAGGAATAGTTAATTTGATTATTTTCATTAAATTGTGTTTCCTATAATTACTTAAAATAAAATAAAAATAAATTGATTAAATTGATTTAGCGGGATGGGGAAATTTGGCTATAAATTTGTATGGGAATTAATAGAATAAAAAATGGTTTCAAAGTTATTTATAGTAGAGATTTTGGCTATAAAAAGCGTCGGCAAAATATAAGAGCTTTCTTGAATTTATTTGCGAGGCCACTTATTGCAATTATTAGTATTTGACTCATTTTTTGCCTTTTCTTTTATCAAACTTAATAGTTAAGTCATATATTATATTAAAAAAAAAATAGTTAAGTCATATATTGCTTTCGCACACTCATTTCTTTACTTTAATAATTCACAAATTTCACTCAAATGTGAAAATTTTCAATTTTCACTACAACTTAGCTGAAAGCCATTATTATGTTTAGTACTTTTTCAAGCCTTAATCAATAAATTGAAGGCATACATTGCTTAACTAGAATTTCAATAATAATTAAAACAAATTGAAACAATCAAGATTATTGATATAATAATTAACAATCGCAAACCGAATATTTATATATTAATCATACTTTTCTTTAATAAAAAGCGAGTGCTATATTTTAGAGATAAAAATTAAAGATAACACACTAAGAGGTTTTGATAGTACTCCAACCAAACGAAAGATCTAGAATACTAAAAAGTAAATTCAGCCTAGAATTGCAATATTTTGTTGGTTACCTTTATTCATAATACAAATATAAAACGGTTAGCCGTTATCTTAGTTGTCGGTGAACCGACATCATTGGCTTCGCAACTCCTACAAATAATCAATCGTGATTAAAACTTTATTTAATTGCCATATATGGATCAAACATGCAACAATGAAACATAAAATATGATACCCCTGTAACAGTGAATATTAAACGTAAAATATGAAACTTTGAACTTACAACCTAATCAACTCAATCAGACGATATAAGGTTTAAAAAATTTTAAAATCATCGCTGTCGGATCATGGTTTCTGTAAATCGATCATACATTTAATTATTCCAGAGGCACTCACTAATTCTGTTTCAATGTCAATAGTAGATTTATCTATGATATCGTTGGCGGTTGGTGTCAGAAAATTGTCTGCGATTACCCAGCAATACGGCCGTTGTGATTTGTGGTTGATAATCAGAGATAATGATTACAGCGATGTCCATTGTGGTTATCGAATATGGTGTGGTTACTCTGGTACACTACGGTGAACAACAAATTGAACATGAAACAATTTAACATGAGCATGAAAACAACTACTTGGAAATAAAATATGGGTATCTCCAGAAAGTTTTACACGGTAAGGAACTTACACGTCCAAACACGAAGCCATTAGTAGACAGCAAACATGAAATACCAACGTGAAATGAATCGAGGCGAAAAAAGAAAAATTTTTGGGGTATTCTGGAAAATAACAACATGACGTTGAGCGATTATTGTAAACGATACGTCTTAAACAACGATTAATATAAATGCGAACACAAATATGAAGCATTAAAGTAACATGTGAAGTGAATAATAAACGATAAGAACATGACAACTTTCAACAGCTTAAATCAAAAACATGAGCGTAAATGAAGCTGGCTGAAAAATTTTGGGGTGGAAGAATATGACGTGATCATAAACAACGTTAAACATGAAACAACGATTTATAAACAGGCAATAATCGTAAACAAAAGCATATAGAGCACCGTAACAGTGAATATCGAAGTATATGGCTTTAGCGATAAACTCAAACGGCGAACATAAAGCACGAAGCGGGGCAAAAGAAAAATTTTGGGGGTCTGGAAAATCGGAAGCGCGGCGTGGCGAAACATTGGGCGTTAGGCAATTTAAACAGATCATAAAAATACGCACAACGTAATGAACATAACACATGATACATCCGCAGAATAAATAATCTTAGCGTAAAATACGTAAACTGAACTTACAATACTTTGGACACACACGCAGTGAGGCAATACTTAAACCAAAACATAGGCAGGGCGAGGGGCAAAAAAATTGTACGGTTTATTAAATATTAATGGTCGTTTAAACGTATAATAATGTTATACGCCGAAACTGGTTAAAATGATAAAATATGGGGACAAATTTCATAAAAAAATAAATTAAATTTTTTTTTTGTTAACACTCATTTTATTTTTTTTTCTATTTTTACTTTAATTATCTATTTTTATTTATTATATTGTAATTTTTTAAATATTATTTATTTAATTAATTATTTAATTTAAATTTATTAAAATTAAATATATATATTAATTGCAGCAACCGGTTGGAAAACCGGTTGCTGCAAGTTATGAAAGTTGTTTGGCTGCCAGATGGCAGCCAAACAACAAGGGGGTCAACAAATTAACCCCCTCTATGATACAAAGTCCCTGTATCATAGCCGTGTCCCAAACGCAGATCAACATCATCAACAATAACAGGTGGAAGCCAATGGCCGATAAGATGCCGAAGAGAGCTTAACGGCTTGGTGAAGTTTCCAAAAGGACGAAGAATTCTCTCCGTTGGTTCCCCGGAGGGGATTTCAAAACCAGGTCTCAAATCAACACCTGTCGATTAAGAAATTAAAAACAAAGATAAGCAGATGAAAGAAATGGGAAAGAAACGGGAGTTAGAAGCACGTGGACGAATAGGACAATGAGCTATTAAAGTAAAAGTAACAGTGATTTTAAAAAAAATCATTTGGTACCAAATCATTGCGATGAGTGTCGCTTCCAGGATAATAGCCTTAATTAGGCTTGGTAAAAAGGCCTGGTCGAGCTATAGCTGCTAGCCCTTCCCGTGAGGGGCTTGAACAAGGGTTAGAGAAAATAAAAAAAAAAAAAAGGAAAAAAGATTCGGGTGAGGTAAGAATCTCTATTTTTTAAAATATAAATTCATAAATTAAAATTTAAAAATAAAATTTCTAATTCATAAATCAGTGATGACTTTAAAAACTTAAAATTATAACAATAAATTCTCTCTTAAACCTTAATTAATTAAGATAATACTTGAATTGGAGAATACAATATTAAAAAATTAAATCTATAAACTTCTATTTGGTTCGTATTCTTTATTTAATATTTTATCTTGACACAGTATTTTTTAATTCATTATTAATTATAGTAGTTTATTAATTATTAACTCATTGTAAGTTTATAATAATTTAAAAAATTTTAAAAATATGTGGAAACCCATACCCGACCCGTACATTTTTCCTAATATGAGCTTAGACCTGGGCAAAAAAAAAAAAAAAAAAAAAAACTCAGCCTGACCCATCAATTTACCATCCCTAGTCCTAATCTTCTCTCATTCCTTAATATTTAATTATTTTACTTAAAGAAATGAAAAGAAGAGAGAACAGGAGAGGGGAAGAAATAAGGTAAGAATATATTATTTTAGGTCAAATTAAAAAATAAATTGAGATTGATCATTTTTTTCCCTCTTTTTTTGTTTTCCTCTCTCTTCTTTCCATTCCTCTTTTCTCCTATCATTTCTTTTAACCCAAAATGCATTAAAAGAATACCCTGAAAACACCGCCTTATAAATGGCTAATTGTATAAATTTGCTCAAACCAAACCATGTAAATAAAGTTGAAAAAGTATGTTGGCCCTTCGATCCCTACCGTATATTATGTTTCTACGATACTTAGGAATAATGAGTGGAAGTCTCGATCTCCTAAGGGGTGACCCACCGGTATGGCTACTGTTTCAATAAAAGAACCAGCATAAAACTACTGGAGAGTAGCAACTTGATATTGTTTTAGATATAAAACGGTGAAAAGCAACCCTGACTTCCGTTTCAGTTAGATTATTCCCTTGACGGGATGAGCTAATATTCTGACTAATATTCTGAAAAAACTGTGTTATAGAAGTTACATGATAGGATAATCAACAGAGTTAAAGGAGACACAGATTTTGGGCTTGAAAGTAGAGAGACATTGTTTTTCATCTGATAATTGACTCATAAAAGGAGACCAAGATACATTGAAGTCTAAGAGAAATCCTACAATACATAGAGGTAATACAACTAAATAATGCATGAATGATATTTGTAATTGAATTTAATGTAAACATCACTTGCATGGTTATCTTTTAAAATAAATAAACACATGTTATTATATCATTTGCTTGTTATATTACTGATATGACACCTCTAATATATTGTAAATTTTCTCAACATCTAAATAAACGCATGTCATTCACGTATCAATTGGTTGTATTACCTCTAATATATTACAGAATTTCTCAAACAAGAGATGGTCTTGATGTGACGCAATTTATAGAACGTATATTTTATTAATTTTTTTAATATTCTTAAATGTAAACATAAATAATTCTCATTAATAAACTATTTATGTTAATTTACTTAAGTTGACAATTGTTTTTCGGATAAATTTAAGGTCATTTAATGAATAAAAATATAATTTAAAATAATGTAGTATACAACACATATATAAAAGTTATTTTTAAATTTTTTAAAAAAATTATATTGATATAATTAATTTGTCAGAAATATTTTAATTTCTATTAATAAAAGCTGTTTCACAGCATTAAAATATAATTTTGTTTAAAATTCAAAATAATTTAAAAATATAAGTGAAAAACAACCCCAACTTCTATTTCAGGCAAACTATGCACGCGTTTAGGGCAGCTATGCTGCTACAGTACAGCTCCTCCCCACCGTTTATTCTAGGGGAATATTTCCCAGAATATAGGGTGGCGATTGGCTCTGTTTGGGGCAGCCAATCTCCTTAATGGAATCAACTAATATTCTCCGCGCTCAGTGGTCATGAATCATGAGCATGCGTTACCTACCCCTCTTACTATTTCTTCGGATTGTTTCGGTGGATTCGACTATTGCTATAGGTGCAGAGTCTAAATTGACCATGCATCCCAAACTAGAGGCACCAATATTTTAAAGTGATGAGACTATGAGCTGCTCCAACAGCGTAGATGAGTAGTTTTAATCAGTTTTATTTAGTTGGTGATCCGAGCTCAAATCTTAAGAGTTTTAAGGATTAAAAAATATATTTAGTTTTTGCTCATATCTTAGTTTAAATTAAAAAAAAAAAAAGTGTGAGACGGTAAGTGGCATACATATAAATGAAATAGAAGAGTCTTACAAGATGGTTATGAAATAATGAATAATGAGTTTACAAAATGGTATCGCTAGAGTTATATATGCATGGCCTGTGACCATTTGTCGCACTCAAATTAAATCTAGGTCTGAGAATCGTTTCCTTCTGTTATCACATGGAAGATAAGTGTTTCATGATCCCTATTTTACTTCAATTTCGAAGCTTTTACAATGTGTACGACCTTAGTACAGATCACGTATACATCACTCTTTACTCTTTAGCCTACTGCATTAGTTCCATAAATTGTCCCACGTGTTGTAATTGAAGTATACGATTAGCATATCTAAATTGTTCAAACATGAATAATAGTATCCTATAATTTTGTCTGTGTTATACATTAACATGTGTTAAGAAATTGAGATTCTTTCTAAGATCACTTTAAGAAATTTATCAAGCAAGTAAATAAATAAATAAAAATTAAATGGAGAATACATAAATTGCATAACATAAAATTTACGTGTAAACCTTTAAATCTGAAAAAAATCACGATCATAGTTAAAAGACAACTAAAGAAAAAATATTCGCTATATAAAAAATTATTACAACCACATCCTTAATTAGAAATAATTTTCTCTCACAAAATTCTGAGTACATGATCCCAAAAAAAAAATTATTTAATAAAGTAAACTCATAATACCCATATTCGAGAGTCAAGTTCTGTTACAATATATCTAGATATTTAAAAATATTTTTTTCCATTTTAAAGTCTAAATGCTTCTCTTACATTCACCAATTGAACGCTGAGATGCCAAGCTCTCAAACGGAAGCTTCCTTTTTCAGGAAAAATTTTGCCAAAAAAATTCCAATATTATGGGCTTAAAAAATCAAATAATGCGGCTTCTTTGTTTGCGGTACCGATTATTTTTGACAGCCAAAAGTCTTCACTTCCTTTTGCAGCCGAAATTCTTGATTTTGTTTTTTTTTTTTCTTTTAAATCACACTTTCAACGACACGCTTTCTTGTAGATTTGTTGGAAAGGAAAACTGGCTTGCACATCTTGTGACTTTTGAGCTTCACCTGCACCATGCATTTTAGCTAAAATGTACAGTGGACAATGATATTATGGCTTATTCTAACGAAAGATTTTTTTGTTAAAAAAAAAAAAATTAAAGCCTTTGTAGTATCTTTGTTCGTTAAAGTTTGATTCATGATTATTCTGTGTTAACGTTACGTTGAAGTTTATCCTGATTTTGTATAGACCCAACTGCATGTACTCTTGTCCCTCACGCCCAATCAGTTTATGGCCCTTGCTTGAGACTTCATCTCATGCATGTGGTATTCAAATTCAGCCACTGTACATAATGTAATTATTCCGAACAGTTTATTATGTTATTTATTGTTGATCAAATTACATTATTAGTTTGCCAAACGCAGATATCTATAAATTCAAAATTAATGTTAATGCACTAATGTATTATATATGCGATATATTATAAGAGTCACATTCTCTCACAAAGTTGATATCTATATGTGCTCGTTCTTCTATTGAAGTATATATAAGCCCTAACGGTGGATCGTTCATAGGTATCAATAGAAAGATGATGCACGAGCAGGAATCAAATGGCCAACAGATCTTTTATTCAACTTTTATCTATCGTGTCCGGTTTGAGCAAACTAATAATTCAATTCGCGAAGCCCGCTTCTAGAGCGACGTTTATAATTAATGAGACAAAATTTAACTCGGTTCCGCACTTGACCTAGTTTATTTCCCGAAAAGAAATAAAAAGCTTTCACTATTAAAATCGAAGAAAGAAGATTAAATAATAAGGAAGACTCTCTTCTGTGCGTGTCCGTACGATTGTGAAATCTGTTAGTCATGCTGGGTCCCACTACTTTTTAAATAATTTCTAAATTTTGCATAAAGAAGATCGAACGAAGATCTTAACTTTTCAATATTTCTTATTTTATTAACTATGCAAACAACTCCTCATCAACTCTCTTTAGAAGTTAGAAGGTTTCTAAAAGGGACACTTAACGTATTATTAATTATCCATTTGGGAAGATAAATTAAATTTCTTTTTTTCCTGTAACAATCGTATCTAATTAGCAATTACAATCAACTGATCGTTAATATAGATTGAATTTCAACTTTTAAGTATCAAATTAGTTAAAATTTTTTCAATGATATATTTTATCAGTATGAACTTCTACAAATACATATGGAAAACACTTCAACAATACATTAAACGAAGATAGAGTACGTCCAAAATAAGATTTTATCTTTCTTTTTGTCAATTAATTAAGATTTTATTTTTATTTTTAATTAACTCTCATAAATTAATTATTTTCAAATCATCTCCTTATTTTTAAAAACTTTAATTTACTCTTATCTTTGTTTTGAAGATAAAAATTTTTTATCAACCCATCCTTATTTTTCCCTTATCTTTTAAATAAAAATTGGAATAACCTGACATTTTTAAAAATAAAAAGAGTAATTTTTACATAATCCATTTACAAAAAAAAAAAATTCCAAAATTTACCCTTTGATTTTAGCTGTGAACTTGACATACAAAACCTAAGAAAGAAAGAAAGAAGTAACTACTGATTTCTACCAATACCGCATCTTATCCAAGAATTAGCAGCAATATCATCACCTAATGTTACTTCAAAAAATATGATCCTATTTTCCAAGCACGGTCTTAGAAGAGTAATTGGAATATGGTGCCATCTTTAATATTATTAATACCATCTTTCCTTTGATATCAAAACTTCAATCGAGATTTGAAGCATTGCCGAGACAGCTACCGAGCCAGTATCCACGTTGATGCTCATATAGTAATGAATGTCACATTCACACCGGGCAGTGTCCATGAGCGGTGTACAGGAACAAGATTCACTCCCCATAACTTTGAGCTAGCAGTGGAACTTTTACATCGCTTCGCTGTCAGTGAAACAAGGACACGAAGCGAGCCCGTACAATTAACAAGCAATATCCAAGCAACTTGCTCAAACAATCAACAGGAATATATAGCTCAATAAATATGAACAACATTCAATCAATAAGACACAGTGAAAAATACTGACAACAACTAGTCAATTTGGCTTGGAGCTTCAAATTTCAAGCAGAATGGACTAATCTTATCAAATGTGACAAATGGATCTAAAAGGTTTAATTTCCTCCGCGAAAAATTAGTGCCGCAAATCAATTCAATAATCCACTCAATTCTTTGCACTAATTGGAAATCTGGAACCTTTCAATTCAACCCCCAAATTTTACACTTGTGCCCATGGGTAAAAACATTGTGAAATAAACATACTCTCGATCGCATTTAAGAAATGAGCACAATGATGAGTCCGGCATGTTTAGCCACCCATTTTCGTAGACCAATTTAAGACATAGATATTATAAGTTGAATGGTACAAGAAAAGAACGGCAATTGAAACAAAGCATCATAAAAATTTAAAATTTGCTAATTTAATTGGTCCTGAAACTTCTCCTGTCTGTCTTCCACTTCTTCTTTTGAAAAATGGGGCGGTGCACCAACGACCCACGCAACCCGCCATTTTTTGTGGTGCCGCATTTGCTGAAAAAAAAATTGTTTTAATTGAGAAAGTATAGGAAATGAAGCCTATAAGTAAAAGGCTTCATTTACCCTCTGTGTATCCCATTCTCCTTTTCTTTTAATTTGATTTTCAGAAATGAAAAAACCGAAAGAGAGAGTTGAGTGATTACTGATTTGAGAGTTTAGGTGTTGGAGGGTTTTGGATAATGACACAAAATATTATAATATTTATAATTTCTTTTTATTAATAAAATATTTTTTTTCTGTCGTACGCCTATGGAAGTAGGTTAAAAGTCGAAACATGTCATTTCTATTATTCCTTTGTGATTCTTGTGTCTTAATATTTTTTAATTTCACTTTAGTTATATGTTTGCCTAACCCATCAATGTCCTAATAATGGTATCAGAGTCATTGGTTGTATTTTTTGAAATTAGGGTATTATTCACAAAACACGGTTCTTCTTCCTTCGTGGTCCATACACGCCTAAGTCCTCTATTTTTAGAATCGGTTCATTTCTTTGTGCTATCACTTCCTGTTAGAATACACACTGTTACGAATATGTTTTTTGAGCTAAAAGAAGTTACTAAATGATTTATTATGTAGAAGTGTTAGATTTAGATAAGCATAGCACCACATCTAATATCTGTTGCTTAATCAAGGAGTAATAAGCAAGAACAGTATCAGAAACAGAAATGCCGAAGCATAAAAGATTAAAAGGTAATAGGCTATACCATTAAAGTAATAGATTAATACTCTCTCAAGAAAACTATAAATAACAACACAAAAGCAAAAGAATTCTTAAACAGCAATATAAATATTATACCAGGTAGACAAATAGCATTGAATTAGAAAAACCATTTGGCAACTGTAAAATAAACTCACAAACAGAAACTACTCAGTTACTTGCCCTACAAGCAGCTGCAGTCAAAGCAAAAATATTCAATAATTACAGTAGCCACAACTTTAAAATCCAGTAAACATCAGCAAGGAGGAAAAGGAAAACAACTCAACTACATCATCTTTCATACTCATAAAACAGTTTGAAATTTACAAAATTCCTTAAAATTAGCTTATGGATATGAGAAAAGAAAAAGACTAATGACTCCTGTTTTAGGACCATTCACTGCACCTCTTCATTGCCAAATCATACCTGCAGGCATTCCATTGATCTGACGATGCTCTCCTAGATTACTTGGCACAAAGCTATTTCTGAAAATATCTTTAAACTTTCACAAAGGTCAAATTCAAATATGATACAAAGGATAAGTAATTATCAGAATAAGTAGACTCAAAAAAGCATAACCTTTACTTAAACTATACTTATGCTATACAGTATATACACATTATTCCTCTTTCTAATGCCCATACCCTGCCTTCGGCATCATGTGAGATATTCAGCTAAAATTGTGGTCTATTATCCCGTTTCATTTTCTCTGTACTTGTGTGCCATTAGTGACTTAACTTGCATCCAAAACGATTGAATATAGTCCTACTTGGATGTCTACTCTCCTGAACGGAATAATAATAAATGGGTGTTTAAGAGTGAATGTTGTTTTCAAAACCTCAATTACAACTGTTATGATAAAAAGTTAAAAATAAATCTAAGAAAATTCTAAGCATAAATACCTGCATAATATAACTTGCCTTATTAGCTATATACATAGATTATTTAAAAATAATCCTAAGGTCACAGTTTGTATCCCCACTTATATGGTAGACAACATCATCCAAATGCCATTATTACTAAGTACTGTTAGAGAAAGAGGTTTTTAAGGGAAAGCAGGACAGACGTCCCCGCCGAGCTTTCCCCAAAAAAAAGAAAAAAAAAACCTTGATCCTGATGAACCTAATTAAGCTTCTTTCCCCAAGACTCATGATCACTGCCCTCATTAAGTCAAAGCCTTTTGCCCTCCGTTCCTCTAAAAATTAAAGAATTCTGTGGTTTCCAGTAATATAAAAGGCCAAAACTCACCATCCCTAGAAGCTAGAACTAATATATTTTGTTGAAAATTGTGCATCTATTGGTGTTAAAAATTATCCCTCTAAATGAAAATTTTGGCTCCGTCAGAGTACTTTCCTGGTAAATGATAAGGTTAATAGCCAGAAGATGATGTCATCCGCCACATTCCAAACACTCTACCTCAACTTTGTAAGTGTAGTAATCCCGATAATAGTTAAGATGATTCTCCACGCACTCTAATGGATTCAATTACAAAAACTAAAAAAACAGTTACTCAAGTTTAGTCACTGTAGTAATTTAAAGCAGTGGTAAAAATTACAATACACGCCAGAAAAAGGCTCAACTATTTACTAAATACAACAAAAGGCCATGTGTCACATGCAGGATAACGAATTTAAGAAATATCCACGAAAGTTAACCCAAAAATAAGAAAAAAAGCAGCATAATGCCCATTAAAATTCACAAAGATAATATTTTTCATGAAAATGAAGGGAAAAAAATCAACTTTCATGCACTGACCTTAAGAGAAAACAATATCTTGTTTTATGGCGGAGATCGGGTACCAGTGACCGGTGATCGAATGTGGGAAGATCGGAGAACTGGGAGACGAGAGATTTGAGTGGAGTGAGGATTGAAAGGCGAGGCTTTAAGGCTTACGATCGATTGATGGAGAGAGGATTTACCAATATTTTATTGATTTAGTTGACAACTTGGGCCCCATGATTTTATTAAAATCACAAGTGATGTTATATGTTTTATATTTCTGTTATATAGGTCCCTGCTGGAGCAACCATGCCTCGTCTTATCATAACCTATCAAAATTTAAACAAACACAGATACAACTAACTTATTAATCATATCAAGCTATGAAAACATGAATATAAGATATCCTACTAGTATGTTTGTGTTATTATGCTGGTACTTATTTATTTAGAGTGATGATATAATTATTTATATAAATTTATTTTGTACAAATTGAATTAAAATTTTAATATTTGAATAAAAATAAATCATGTGGAATAAAAAATATTTAATCTAACTAATTAAATCATGTCATATTAGTCTGTACAAAAAAAATTTATATAAAAATTTATAGTTACATTATTACTCATTTATTTAATCATATCACCTTTATTACTTGTGCTACAATGTTAAACTACTAAATTATTAGTAGTATAAGCCGACTTTTTCCTTTTTAATAACACAAGATATCCTAAAACTTTTATGGCTCATCAAATACCAATGATTTTTAGAATTTATAATTTATAAATTAATTTATCGATATTAAACATATCCTTTATATTTAAATATTTGAGATTTTATTTTCATGGCTGGGAAGCAATCAATTAAGCAATCTTTTGAGGATAAAAGATTTCTCTTTTCAGTAAAATACTACCAAATAAAAAAATAAAAGTTTAGATATACTAAAGGATAAACATATTACATTATAGTGCCTTTTTTTCCCCCTTATCTTCTAGTTTAGTCTATGTTTTACTAAAAGGAAGGATCAAGATGAAAATTATTCATTTTTTGAATAAAAATTTAAATTAATTAATGAATTCTTTGAAGAAAAAATCAATGAGGACCCGTTTGAAATAGCTGAAATCATCTCTGTTTTGTTTAATGTTAATGGAAGGTAACGACTCTAACGGGTCAATTCTGTTTTGACTTTGGCAAAGGTTATATAAAGCGGGTTCAGCTACTGGACCATAAGCTCCGAGCAAAATTGGGAGTGCAAAAAAATCCTATTTCGGCCTGCATCCGTAAAAATCTGAAAGATTCGGTTTCACATATTAAAAATTATGGATCCGAAATTCAAATTCTAAGATCGTGTAGATTTAGATTCAGATTTGTCTAAGTGTACGAAAAATTAGATATCTAAATTTTTACTTTTTAATTAAATTATTTATTTAATTAAATTTTAATTAAAAAATATCTAAGTTAAATTATTTATTTAATATGTATAAGCATAATTAATCCTATAATCTTCCTTGAATATCAAAAATATGTTAAGAAACTAAAATATAATAATAATTTGTGGATTTATAGTATTATTATATGTTATTTATGTTGAATTAATGTTGAATTGTTGATTGTTGAATTATAATTGAATTTTATTTGATATTATGAGATAAATTATTGAAATTTAAAATTATATTTAAATTTATTATTATAAAAATTTAGATATTTGAGAAATTTACCTGGAATTCATACAGATATTGCCCGCATCTAATTCCGAATAATTTTTTGACCGATCCAAATATAAAACTTTAATGCGGATCAAAATCTATATGCACCTACGTCCATATCGAGATCCGAATTTTGCCAGAACAAAACTATTGGGTTGATAAATAAAAAGGCCACGAATCTATCGGCCTGATAAATGATTAAGACCGCGAAATATCGGGTTGATAAATGATAAGAGCGCGAAACTGTTGGGTTGATGGGGCGCGAAAATTTTGGGTTGATTCGGCTTCGGCGGGAGAGCCAAAGAAATGGGCCAGAATTTTGGGCATGATAAAGCCTACATGCAATGCATATGGACCAAAACATTAAACAGAGCTTTAAAAAAAATATATATAGCTAGACTGGTAAATTGGCAGTTCAATTCCATCTTCGCTCGTTCGATTGATGTTCGAATTCCAAACAGCTACATGAAATACATATCCTAAGGCCATGTTTGCTTGGGGATAGAGAAGTGGGGAGAGAAAAAAAAATTTAATTTCTTCTCTGCTTTTCTTTGTTTGGTTGGACCAAGTTTAATGTAATTGAATTTCTATTGAAATTTAATTTCCATCAATTTGAAGAATTTGTATTCCTTATCAATGACTAAGGATTTCAAATTCCTTATCTATTTAAACACAGAAATTATAATATTATCCTCTAAACAAAATCAATTTTAAATAAATTAAAGTACAAATAATTCATATTTATTTTCTTAAATTAATGATGAATTTATTTGAAAAAAGAAAAAATAGTAAGGTGACTGAAATACTAACTAGGCAACCCAAGAGGGGGGTGAATTGAGTTTTTAAAAAATAAGAAACTAAAATTCAATGAAATAATAACTAAGCAATCAAATTCGAAATAAACAAATTAATGTACAATGAAAAGTAATGAGATAGGGTAAGAGAGATCAAACACAATGATTTTTACGTGGTTCGGCTATCTCCGCCTACGTCCACGCCTCCAAGCACACCGGGCTTGAGGATTCCACTAAGCAAGCCTTCAAGGCTTCAAAAGCTTACAATTGACTTCCAAGGTGTCAATAAACCTTTACAAGAAGAGATTATCCCCAATCTCTTGACCCAAGTTTATTCCAACACTTTCAAACACTCAAAACAAAAGATTGTAAATTATTTTTCTCACACACAATATTTAATATTACAAATTAATACCCAATGTGTGAATAAGATGAAGAAAGAAAGTGTTTAAAGCTCAATGAAGATTGTATTATTTATAGTTGGAGCTGAAAACTAGCCGTTATTGCCTTTTTCACCAGAAAACGGATTGCCATTAACCGTTAACGGTTAACCGTTTATACTGGTCAAAGTTACCGTTGGGCTTAATTTCAAATAAACGGTTTGTTAGCCTAAAGGGCTACACATTATGTAATTTTGATGATAACAAACATATGTATTAAAGTGTCTTATTTTGTATTTCACAAGTTCACTAGTTTTGAAGGATAATGAATCAAGTGACCAGCCAGACATGAAATCAAGAATGAAGTTTAAAGTTCAATGGACAAATTATTGCGACAATTTCTTGTAAAGCCGGTATGATTTAATTGATGCATGATTTAGTATTTGAGAAGCTCAAGTTTTGTTTAATAAATTATTACTTTTTATAAACCAAAATATTTTATTTTTAAGATAAAAGTATTTTGTGGATTTGAGCAATTTGGATTAAAATGAAAATGTTTTACAATCTTTGTTTTTAATAAATATTATTTTGAATTTAATTTTAAACCTATTTGCAAAGATTTGAAACGTTTTGGGTCATATTGTAACTTATAAAAGATTGAGGGCCTAAGTGAAAGGTTTTGAGAACTTTAAGATTTATGTTGATTATGTTAAAACCTAAAAAGGGCTTCTTTTAAAAGTATTATTATATGTTGGGCCATAGCATAATTTCAAAACATTTTGGGAATGATAAATATTATTTTGAATTCGGATTTGGGTTTATTTGCAAAGTTTTGAAACATTTTGGGCCACACTACAATTTATGAAAGTTGGAGGACCCGAATGTAATTCAAACATTTGATATCCAGAATTGGACCTATTTGAAAAGCTTTGTAACTTTCTGGGCCATAGTATAATTACAGAAAGTATTGGGGCAAAACTGTAATTTCGAGAACAGTGTTACTGTAGCAAAATTCAAAAATAACGGTAACATCACTGTTCATTCCGGCTAGCCGGTTAAATCAATGACTAGCAACCTGGAGTGACAATAACTTTAGTTTTTCGGGTTTAACTATAAAAACTCAATTCCAACTTTATTTTAAGTACTCTAGAAAGCCAAAACAAGTTGATAAAACATATATTGAGCTTCCATTTTGTAAATCATCATTGATTGAATCATCATTGAGCTATAATTTGTTTATCCACTCTTAAAGAGAGTTTCATTGTTGTAATTTTTGTTTCTCATCAATTTGTGAGTGTTCAAGTGGGGAAACACTTGGGGTGAAGAGATTGGGGATATAATCTCTTGTTGTAAAGGTTCATTGACACCTTGGAAGTCAATTGTAAACATTTGAAGCCTTGGGAGGCTTGGATAGTGAAATCCCTGCCCCGGTGTGCTTGGAGGCGTGGGCGTGACGGGATAGCCGAACCACGTAAAAATTGTCGTGTTTGTTTTCTCTTCCCTTACTCCTTTATTATTATGCTTGCTTGAATTTATTGCTTTTGATTTGATTAAGGCATTAGATTAAATTGGTGGGCGATTTGCTTAGCTTATTTTTTAAAACACCAATTCACCCCCCCCTCTTGGGTTGCACAACTTGTATTTCAATTGGTATCAGAGCAAGGTGCTCTTGTGTAGACTTAACCGTCTAGAGTTAAAGATCAATTGCAACCCAAATTAGCTCAACCTTCATGGAAGGCCAATCCACCACTAGACCTCCATTTTTTTATGGTAATGACTATCCTTATTGGAAAACTAGGATGAGAGTATTTTTACAAGCTTTAGATTATGAAATATGGAAAATAGTTTGTGATGGTTCATTCATTCCTAGGAATAATGCTTTAAGTGAGTCGGATAGAAAAATGATGTCTTTAAATTCCAAAGCTATGAATGCTTTATTTTGTGCATTAGATAAAAAGGAATTTCATAAAGTTTCAAATTGTTCTAATGCTTATGAAATTTGGAGAAAATTTGAACTTTTGTATGAGGAGACTAGAAATGATGAGGAATCTCATGAAGTGTCAAATGTGGCACTTATGGCAATTGGAGATGAATCGGATGATGAGCTTGATGAGGTAAGTGATCCTACCTATGATGAATTGCATGATGCTTTTAAAGAATTGCATGATGAGTTAATGAAAATTGGTAAAAAGAATGCATGTCTTAAAAGAAAAATTATTGAGCTCACAAATAAAAATGAATCTTTAAGTGCAAAGATTACATGCTTAGAATTAGAGAATAAAGCTTTGCATGATAGATTGCACTATCAAATGAGAAATCTAGCACTTCATACAAGCATCTAGAATCACATGTAGATGACTTGAAAAATGAAAATGATGCTTTTCAAAAATGCAATGTTTCATTAAATGAAAAGATCAAAGAATTGGAATTAGATAATGAAATGCTACATGATAGGATTGCATCATTTACTTGTAAACAAAGTACTTCATACGAGCATGAGAAATCACGTGTTGATGAATTAATGAAAGAAAATGAAATGCTTAAAAAGAAGAGCAGTGATCTAAATGAAATTGTGCTAAAATTTACAAATGGGCAAAAGATGTTGGATAACTTGCTTAATACACAAAAATGTGTGTTCGACAAAGGAGGACTTGGATATAAGCCTAACTTGAAACAAAAATATTATAAGAATTATTTTGTTAAGGCTACCTCCACAAATGATCATAAAATTGTTTGTCATTATTGCAATCAAAATGGTCATATGAGTTTTAGATGTCCTATTAAGAGAAATATATATTATGGTATGAAATGTATTTGGGTTCCAAAAGGAACTATTGCTAACATTCAAGGACCCAAGAATATTTGGGTACCAAAGCACACAACTTGAATTTGTTTTTGTAGGTACCACGATCAAGGAATGGTGGAGAGTTCCTTGATGAAAACTTGTGGGGATAATCACTTGATCATGGTCTAAGCAAAAATAATGAGGCAAGATGATTTAATTGTTTTGGTAACAATTCTTGCAATATTTATTATATTGAGTGGATCATGAAAAATGGATAGTAGCTTGAATTTGTGATAGTATACTTGTATGTTTATATGATTGATTTATCATTGAGTATAACATCAAGTGCTTTATTATGATGTATGGTTTTATTTATTTGATTATTTATTTGATGATTTCTTGTCAACTCACCATAATGGATTTGTTTGATTTTAATGATTATGTAATGCTTAAGCATAATAAATAAGTGATATGCTTGAATCATTAATCGTTGAATGCTTAAATGTTTCATGATTGTGTAAAGCATATGCATGATGGATGAGTTATATGGTTGAATTAATTATCTTTTGAATGTTTATAATCATGATTCATGCATTAAAATGGCTCTTGAGATGTTTCGGAATCAAGAAATGATGACGGGATTGATCGAAAATGGCGAAAAGCGATCTCGGCGGGACAGCAACTGGTTAGTCGATCCAAGCTAACCGCTTGGATGCTGCCCTTGGACCCGAGAGCAAGCGGCTAGCCGCTTGGTCACGGGTTTGTCCCCTTTTTCCTCCCCATTTTTGCTTTCTTCCTCACTTGTTCATTCTCTCACCAAACCGTGAACTCCTCCTCAATTTCCATTCAATTTTTCTTCATTTCTCAACCATTTTCATGTCAAAATCAATGATTCAAATCAATACCCATGCATTCTACTCTTATTAAACACCTCTCAATCATCATTTCTTCACTTGTTCTTCATCATCTCATCATCATCATCCACGCGTGAACAGTAACCCACAATTTCTCTCTCAAATTTCTTCATCTTTCACTCATTTTCTTGTTAAAATCTATCATCCAACTCATTACCCATCCATTACTCTTTCATATTTCATCCTCCAAACATCATTTCATCACCTTTTCACAAAAATCCCAAATCTCAAAAACCTAGCTTTGGGCGTTTCTCTCTCTACGTTTTTAACATTTCTTTAGCTCATCTTTGATCCAATCCACATCATTTATTAGCTTCATTCATATCTAGGTTCGATTTTCTTGGCTCAAACATATTCATTTCACTCAAATTTTTAAAAATCCGAAATTAGTATTCAAGCTTGTTATTGTTTCAACAATGGTGGGTGGAGACAAGTCCAAGGAGAATCAAGTAGCCAAGAGTCGCAGGGGAGATTATGGTGAGAATTCGAAATTCATATTAAATTTGATGTTGCGAATTTTTTTTAAATTTAGCATGAACTTAGGGTGATGGAATTTATTAATATATCTAATCATGTTATTAATACTATTAAATTAATTTCTAGATGATTTTGGTGATTGATGATTATATGAGTGTGGCTTGATGAATTGATGGAGTTGTTGGTTTGTTATAATTGTTTAAGTTTATATGGAAGTGTTTTTAATGATATTGTGTATTTAAGGATTTGCTCATTTTTAAGGGGAGACTCTGCCGAAATTTTTACTCGCACAAATTGGGTAATATCTTCATCGAATTATTTTTGATGATCTTATTTTGATTGCATCGATTATTTATTTTATGATGAAGGGGGAAATAAATGTGATATTTTTTTTAAAATCATTTTGGTTAAAATTTTAAATTGGCCATATATTTAGGGGGAGCATACAATATGATTTTGATAATATGCTTTTGAATTTCTTTGTTGTCCAAATGGGAGACTAAGTATCATATCATTTTGATGTTTCATAAATGGAGAATATCATGCACTTTGAGCATTTTTAGTTGATATATGATTATGGTGATAATTTTAAGAGTTGATTGTGATTTAATTCCATGATTTTTATATGATGATTTTATGATATGAGGAGTTAATTTGTAATTGATGGAATGGTGGTTCATGATCATGTTATGGTTAATTGAATGTTTGGTTATTATATGTTTCTTGTTTAACCATTGACATGTTATTGGTATGAGCATTAAATTTATAGTAATTTTGATGATGAAGGGGGAGAGATCATGTATTTTGAATTCCCGGATAAAGATGACATGTTTTTTGGACTTCAAATATTCTTAGTAATTTTGATGATGAATGGGGAGAAGTCATGTGTTTTGAATTCCCTAAAATATTCATGCATGTTTTTGAAATATTAAGGGGGAGCTTACATGTTTTAAATTTGATTTATTTGTTGAATCATGTATGTCATGTATTAAGGGGGAGTATAAATGTCAAAATACATGAGATGTTTGTCATCATCAAAAAGGGGGAGATTGTTAGCCTAAAGGGCTACACATTATGTAATTTTGATGATAACAAACATATGTATTAAAGTGTCTTATTTTGTATTTCACAAGTTCACTAGTTTTGAAGGATAATGAATCAAGTGAAATCAAGCTCAAGACACTCAACGGACAACGGCGAAATCAAGAATGAAGTTTAAAGTTCAATGGACAAATTATTGCGACAATTTCTTGTAAAGCCGGTATGATTTAATTGATGCATGATTTAGTATTTGAGAAGCTCAAGTTTTGTTTAATAAATTATTACTTTTTATAAACCAAAATATTTTATTTTTAAGATAAAAGTATTTTGTGGATTTGAGCAATTTGGATTAAAATGAAAATGTTTTACAATCTTTGTTTTTAATAAATATTATTTTGAATTTAATTTTAAACCTATTTGCAAAGATTTGAAACGTTTTGGGTCATATTGTAACTTATAAAAGATTGAGGGCCTAAGTGAAAGGTTTTGAGAACTTTAAGATTTATGTTGATTATGTTAAAACCTAAAAAGGGCTTCTTTTAAAAGTATTATTATATGTTGGGCCATAGCATAATTTCAAAACATTTTGGGAATGATAAATATTATTTTGAATTCGGATTTGGGTTTATTTGCAAAGTTTTGAAACATTTTGGGCCACACTACAATTTATGAAAGTTGGAGGACCCGAATGTAATTCAAACATTTGATATCCAGAATTGGACCTATTTGAAAAGCTTTGTAACTTTCTGGGCCATAGTATAATTACAGAAAGTATTGGGGCAAAACTGTAATTTCGAGAACAGTGTTACTGTAGCAAAATTCAAAAATAACGGTAACATCATCATTCATTCGGTTAAATCAGCTAGCACTGGAATTTGACAATAACGGCTAGTTTTTTTGGTTTAACTATAAAAACTCAATTCCAACTTTATTTTAAGAGCTACAGAAAAGCAAAACATATATTGAGCTTCCATTTTAAATCATCATTGATTGAATCATCATTGAGCTATAATTTGTTTATCCACTCTTAAAGAGAGTTTCATTGTTGTAATTTTTGTTTCTCATCAATTTGTGAGTGTTCAAGTGGGGAAACACTTGGGGTGAAGAGATTGGGGATATAATCTCTTGTTGTAAAGGTTCATTGACACCTTGGAAGTCAATTGTAAACATTTGAAGCCTTGGGAGGCTTGGATAGTGAAATCCTCAAGCCCGGTGTGCTTGGAGGCGTGGACGTAGGCGGGGATAGCCGAACCACGTAAAAATTGTCGTGTTTGTTTTCTCTTCCCTTACTCCTTTATTATTATGCTTGCTTGAATTTATTGCTTTTGATTTGATTAAGGCATTAGATTAAATTGGTGGGCGATTTGCTTAGCTTATTTTTTAAAACACCAATTCACCCCCCCCTCTTGGGTTGCACAACTTGTATTTCACGGTTGACCGTTTTTCACTACCCTTTTGCGGTTAAAATCCAGAGACTTGCACAACAAAAATCTTCTATTCGTTCTTGCTAAACGGTTAAGTATTAGCAAACAATATCATACTGGAAATTATCGGTTAGCCGTTTATCGTTAACGGTTCGCCGGTAAATTCTAGAAACATGCACAACACAATTCAACTAACCGTTCTCACTAAACGGTTAAAGATTAACAAAGTATGCCTCTCTGGAAATTATCGGTTAGCCGTTATGAGTTAACGGTTCACCGGTTATTTCCAGTAACCTTTAAAACAACAAGCTTAACCGGTTTGCTTTAAACGGTAAGAGATTAGCACAAAAAGTCTTCTCTAAATATTATCGGTTAACCTTTAAACTTAACGGTTCGCCGTTTACTTACAGTAACTTATAACACAAAATGCTTAACGGTTAAGGCTTAAGAAATAACCCTTTTATGAGCAGAAAGATCAGGCTTTACCATAAACGGTTAGCCATTTAAATCCAGTGGCTGATTTTTAGCAAGTTATAAAACAATCGGTTGAAGCCTTAGACAATAACTCTTCTCTGCATTTTATCGGTTAATCGTTAAAATTAACGGTTCACCTATTATTCCCAGAAATGCACATTTTTGCAGAGATGTTCGAGTTTATCAAAAACTTGTAAACACTTATAGAAAAATTCTGGCTTTTAAGAAAATATTTGTTATTATGAAAACTCTAACATATTTATCAAAAGGTTTGTTATCATCAAAATCAATAAAAAGAACATTTACATGTTAACAGTGACTCCCCGGAAAGTCATCGGAGACTTACCAGAGTTTTGTCAGAGACGTGCTTTATCATCAAGATCGGTACCAATGGAATCCTCATAAACCGATCTACAACTCTATAGAGTCAGGAATGTTGATATACATTATTATTGACCTCAAGTTTTGTTTAAATGGTTGGGAAAATTTAAACTCTCATATTTCTAACTATATAGTGTATTTTCTACAAAATAAACATTTCCAATGTGTAAATTGTCCATTTCTGAGTATTTAACATCATGAAAAATTACGGTCAACAATGGTCAACGTCGCGGTCAATGGCCGTCAACGGCGGTCAATGTGGCAGCTGTCCATGGCCAAATGTTGTAATTTAAAACAAATAAATTTTTTATTTAATTAGGTAATTTCTAGATTAAATTAATTCATAGTGTTATTATTTTTTAATTTATTAACAATATTAACATTAAAGATAGGGGTATATTTGTCCAAATAAAAAATATACAACTTCTTTTCTTTTCAAATTTAATGTGAAACCAAACAATAACAATTAATTTTTACACTCTTTTCCTCTCATCACCTCTTCATTTCTCTCCTTTTTTCTCCTCTCCTCCCATTTCTTAAAACCAAACACCACCTAAGAGCATTGACGAGGAATTTATCGTACATTTTTATTTTAAAGAATACGATCAAGATTTTCAAATAATTTTATTTAATTAACTATTTGAGTACCTCCACTATTAATTAATTAGTCAATTACCCAATATAGTTCTCATGTTTTCTATTCTATTTTGGGCAGTGGCGGACCTACACGTGGGCTAGACCGGGCTACATAATTTAGTAAAATAATACAGTTCTTATTTTATTTTCATACATGCCCCTATCTCAATTACCTTATATTTTCATCAATTCAGGACAACAATAGAGTTTTTATTTTATATTCAAATATGTTTCTAATTCAACTGCCCTTATATTTTTATCAATTTAGTATAACAATAGAGTTGTTATTTTATATTCAAACATGTCCCTAACTCAATTACTCTTATGTTTTCATCAATTTTGTATAACAATAGAAAATTTATTTTATTTACAAATATGTCCCTAATTCAATTATATTATTTTCAATTGAAATTAGTGACTTAATTTATAAAATGATTAAATTATATATTTATTGAATAGATTGAAAACATTAGGGGGCTAAAATTTTATTACTACTTTAATTTATTTTAAAAAAATTCTAATTGAAAAAAATATATCAATGTAATATAACATCATTACTAGTATTAAAAGTACTTATAGAAACAATATAGAGTAACAATTATCAATATTTTCATAAAATTTTTATGTGAACTTTCAGATTTTATTTATTAGTTATATTAACTAAGAGGAAAAGTTAAAAAATAAAAATTGAGTATTTCAACATCTAGTTCTTTAAAGAGAGCTAGAGTGCCTGACAAAGAAAAAACTATACCCAAATACTTTTTTGCTAGACTGAGTTTAGTTTATTATTGAAACTTTTGACTAATAATACTTTTATAATTTGAAAGGATGAATAAATTTTAATTGATCAATTTATTAAATTTGGTAATTTAGTACTTCACTTCAAACATAAAAGTTTTACTTATAATTTAATTGATTGTAATTACATGTATTGATCTATTTCAATTTGAATTCTTGATTGATTTTTTAATCCTTATATAATTACATGTTATTATAGGTTGTAATGTCAGATTCTATTATTTGAAAAATAGTATTTTCATATTTGAGTTGCCTTTTGTTTTCTACTCCTTTTTATAATAGTTTTTGTTTATAGTACATATTTAAAAGGATAAGGTTCTTAGTGTTCCTCCTTATTTAGTATACTTCTTTCTATTTATAAACTTTTATGCTCGCTTCAAAATATAAATTTTTAAAATTTAGCCCTGAGTAATACTAAATCTTGGATCCGCCCCTGGTTTTGGGAATTAGTATTTTCTACCCTGGCCTTCGAAGTACCATTTATGCTTTTAAGAATTTTGAGAGACAAATATAATGAAAGTATTTAAGTAGTTTCAATGTTTTGGGATAATGAAAGGATTGCTATTGAAGGAAAGAGTTGGGGAACGGAGAGAAAATGTGCTTTAAGAAAGATATTAATGGAAAAAAGAATAAATTTAGGTTATGTTTAGGAGGTAGGATTAAGTATAGGATTGGATTAATTTTGGGACTAATTATTTATTTTATGTTTGGTAAGCTCCACGTTGGATTAGATCATGGGACTAAATTTGAATTTAGTCCTAAGATCATGGGATTAACAATCTCAATTAAAACATGGGTTTAATTAGGATTAACTTAAAAATAATTATCTATTTAATTAATTATTACTTGAATACTTAATGGATATTTAATTTAATAATCACCATATTAAATTTAGTCATGAAAAATTGATAATTAATAATACTAGTAATTAGTTGCTTTTATATAATTTGCTACCTTTTTCATAAAATAAAGGGTAATTTATCGTCAACCCCCAATTGTTTCGACATTTAGCACCGGGCACCCACATCTTTCGACCACGTGCACCGCGCCCCCATTTCTGTCAAAAATTCCGTTAATTCTAACTATTCAGGCTGTTATTAACCTAAGAGACCATACTACCCTTGTTTCGAATTGAAATGATATATAAGTACTGATTACTGAATATCCCTTACAACTTAAAAATTTACATCAAGAAATAAAGATTTATTATAACAATATTTCTTTTTATATTTTTTACAATTAAATTGAAACGATTTTTTTAAATTTCATTATCATAACAAAATTGTAAAACCGAGAAACTTTGAAATGAGAGACAAAGCATGATTCCAAAAGGAAAGAAGAAAATCAAACACAGAATCACCATTAGATTACAGAAAAATTTCCAATAATAAAGAAACCTAATCTAGTTATACCAAACACTTGCTGTAAATTTCACTGTAAAATTCTATTACAAAAGACCCAAACCAAGAAAATTTAACAAAAAGGAATACAAAAATAAAAAATCCTAAAACTAAAGATTTCAAACCCTAAATCAAATTATAGAGGAGGTGAAGACGGCGACGGCTTCAAGTGGTGGCATCGGCGATTTCATGCAGCAATGGAGGCGATAGTTTGTAGCAGTGGTAGATCACGCAGCGCGCACCATTTTGTTGTTGTCGATTCAAGTCGGTGGCTGATCACTCTGACAGGCAGCAGTAGTAAAAGACAAGAAGAAGAAAAAGGAGAAGGAGAAGAAGGCAAAGAAAAAGAAAAAGGAAGAAGAAAAAGAACGAAGGAATAAAGACGAGAAGAAGAAGAGGAAGGGAAGGAAAAAAGAAAACAGATACAGAGCATAGAAAATAAAAAGGAACAAAGGATAAAAGAGCTCGTTCTTAAATTTTTTTTAATATATTATTTTTATCTACTACGAAAATTATCATTTTACCCTTTTTTTTCTGTTAAGTTAACGGTAGATTGACGGAAATGGGGGCGTGATGCACATGGTTGAAAGATGTGGGTGCGCGGTGCTAAATGTCAAAACAATTGGGGGTTGACGATAAATTATCCTAAAATAAAACATATTTAAAATATTAAATCAAATGTTTAAATAATTTTTAATTTAATTTAACGTAATCTAATTTATATTTGTTTATTATAATTATGATTACCCAATAATTAATTTTTTGCTTATTTAATCTTAAATAATTGTCCTTTAAATTAATATTAATAATCATTTTATTATTAAATATTCATGAATAATTCATATTTATATTTAAATGTGAAATTAAATACTATTTAATTTCATTAAAAAATTACTTAATATAGTCTAATCCAATATTATACTAAATATAAGACAATATTATATAATCTAATCTAATTCAATTAAATCTAATTCAGATCAATCTTAATAATTAATCTAATACAATCTTGCGTGCCAAACAAGATTTTAAAGATTAATAAATAGGTCAAAATAGAAAAAGAAAACTTAACTTTATAATTTTATAAATTAATATCATGTGTCCTTTGATTGTTGGGAGATCAATACCATATTCAAAACATAGATGGCCCACTAAAAGAGCTTTTAGAATTTATTCCAATATTGGAAATTACTTTTCAAAGTCAAGGTCATTTTTTATTTTTATAATTTGTAGAAGATATCACAGCGTAAGTGATGAGTTGCTCAACAGTGTACTGACGACACACCAAAAGAAGAAAAGGAAAAGAAAAATTCAACAACTCCCATATTTTAAAATTTAAATAACAACGCTGATATCTAGTCTGAAATCTAAGGGAACTATCGACGTTGATAAAATTGATTTTTTTTTTCTTTTAAAATCACACAAAAATCGAGAGATGGCCATCCTCCACTAACTCTTATCCGGGCAATGAGCTATGGTTAAAAAAAAAAGAATCGTTAAATTCAATTTAAAATTTTTTTGGATCAAACACGATCTGTCTTTAAATAATATGTTCAAGAATGAATTGACAAGTGGTAAGATTTGGTACCGGCATTTTTTTTCAAATCAAATCCGCACCATAAAAAAAAAAAAAAGAAAATACCAAAACTTGTCATGCTCATTGTGGGTTTATAGCTTTTTTCACGGATCGGATTTTGTGGATCATCAATTCATATCTGATCCACGATCTTACAAATTATAAATTTTTAATCCAATATAATCTACGGATTAACCAAATTCAATCTAAATTTAATCTATACATATGCGGATCGAATGTGAATTTGACCAAATCCATATCTAATCCGTCATTTTGTGGATTGGTTTGCAGGCTAAAAATTTTTAATCATATTCTATCCACGAACTAATTAAATAAAAAAATTAATATAAAAATAATTTTATTACCGATCAAATTCAAAATTAAATAAAATTTAAATAAATTAATTGTTTAAATAGAGTTAGAAGATACATTTAAAGTTTCAAAATATAATACACCAAAAAGACAAAATCACATTTGTTTAGATCAGTACATGAAAATTAATTGCTTAGGAAGATATAATTTTTTATTTAATAATTTTTATTTTATATTATTATCGGATAAGATATAATATGGCGTTAATGTAACAATATTTGAAATTATTTATTTATTAGTAAGTATAATGTCATATTTATAAGTTTAATTTTTTTATTAAATAAATATTTTTTTTGTGGATTTGCGGATTTCTGCGGATTTACAGAAGCAAGACTGCAGATTTTTAAATTTTCAATTCAATCTAATCCACCAATCCACGGATCAGATTTATACGGATCATACGTATTGAGCAGATCAAATTAGAAGCTGAACTCCCCTAAAACCTAGTATAACTTATATGGTATTCAGTGGACTATTAGAATTCAAATACAAATGCAAATGCTAAAATAGTACATTCAATCAAACCTAAAAACATAAATTAGACAAAGAAAATTATCTGAGCATCAGTGTCTACTATACGATGAGCATCTATATACACGGTAGAATTTTAAAACTCTTTATGACTAGTGTTTAAACTATAGATTAATTAGACCGACCCCATGTGATACTGTCTGTTGCCTACTAAATCATTACTCATTATATAATATGTAAAAGTCGTAAATTTATGAATTAGATCTATCTATGGTATATGAAATCTAAACAAATCTGCATTATCCATTTCAAAAACTATTGTCAAATGCCTTCTTAATTCATTGCATGAAAGAAAACTTACTAATGCAAAATTGAGGTCAGCATAGAATCTGCCTAATACAAGTACGAATACTCTAAATTAAATGAACTGGAGAAAAAAATGTATGTATCTCAAGATGACTGGACAACTGTAAGTGCAAGACAAGCTCATGAGTCGTGAGGTTTCATGCCTAACTCTAACATAAGTAAATGAACAAAATCAGAATAATTTTTGTCCGTTTGAATGCTTTGTAATAAACTATGGCACAACACTCAAATAAGAATACAAGTTAGGCTGATGAAGAAATTAAATAAGAACACGAGGCTAATTCTTTTAGTCGTTTTGATCCTTTAAGATTTAAAATTAAATATTAAAATTTTTAAAAAAAAAATTGCAGGTTCAGGTATGCCATTGCTATTAACAATTACCAAACCCACACTAAAAGTTTTTGGTTTGTATTAACAAACGTATATCAGACCTCCTAATAACCCTTGCAATGATAAAGAATGCTCCCGCGAATTTATAGTAAATATTCCTTCATCGAAGCAATTAGCATCAATTTTTTAAATTCCATAACTTTATGTTTATTTTTTTAAGGCCAAGGATGGAAAAGTCTAAATTAATTTTTTAATTCTATTTCTCTTTTAGGATTCGAAAATGGAGCTAGCTAAAGATGCTTAAATACTAATCAGACACTCAGCTAAAACCCTGGAACTACAAGTTCGTAGTTTTGTCTTGAACGAGCACAATGGAATAATGAAATATGAAAACTTCTTATACGATGGGAACGATTTCTAGACTAGTTCAAATTATAAATAGCATTGATGGCGCACTTAATTCGAAAATTTCCAAACAAAACAGTCGAGATTAATTTGTCAAAGTCTAGGAAGTTTTATAACTTTTCACGGTCAAGTTTTAATAGTTAATTCAAGTTACTTTACAAAACAATTTCGTTTTGTACATTAAATTATTTTTAACAATGAATAAGTTCTTTATCATGAAACGATATTGGCCGTATTGACTAAGTAAACAATGTATGACTACATGATTAATTGTGTTTATTTTTTATTATGACCCATACTATTTCAAGAGATTTGAGATTTCATTGGTTAAATTTAATAATTCATAATGCTTTTCTTTTTTTTAACAATGAATAAGTTCTTTATCATGGAAAGATTTTTGCCGTATTAAGTAAGGAAACAATGTATGACACGTAATGAATTGTGACTATTTTTTTCCTTTTTATTACGACTCGTACCATTTAAGAGATTTTATTAGTTAAACGGAGCAAATGCTTGTGCCTAAATGTGTATTTGACTTTTATGTGTATCCATTAAATATAAGTGACATCTAATATTTTGGTAATAGTAGCATAATCCTTTCATCCCCGAATGGCTCTTCTTCTTCTCCATTTATTTACAATCACCACATGGCTTTCTATTTTACTAGTTCCATTACTGGCAAGCGCGTTATCCTTCAACTATTCGAGTTTCAGTCCTCTATCTGACGATAACATAACTTATCAGAGAGTTTACCCCGACAGCAACCGTGTGATTCAACTGCCGCCGAATCCTGCAACGGCTGGCCGTGCCACATACAACAAACCAATGCATCTTTGGGACAAGACCACGCGGAATCTCGCAGATTTCACCACTCAATTCTCCTTTGTCATTGATTCTCAAAAAAGAACCATTTGTGCAGATGGGCTTGCCTTCTTTCTTGCTCCGCAAGGTGCCCCGGCAATTGCAAACGACGACAAAGGTGGAGGCTCGCTCGGTCTTACCAAAGATGTCGAGCCATTGAATTCGTCAGTTCCATTTTTTGCAATGGAATTTGATATCTTTAACAACACTTGGGATCCTCCTCCTACACATGTTGGTATTAATATCAATACGCTGGAATCTGTTAATACTGCAACATGGTGGAGTGATGTTGGAGGTGCGAGAAGAAACGAGGCATGGATCTATTATAATTCAAGTACACATAATTTGAGTGTTGCTTTCACTGGGTTTAGAGAAAATACAACAGTGATTCAATACCTCGATTATCAAATTGATTTAAGGCTTCATTAACCAGAGTACGTTACTTTGGGTTTCTCCATGGCGACTGGAAGTGCATATGCAGTCTTTAGCATTTACTCGTGGGAGTTTAGTTCGAGTTTAGACGTGGATGATAATTTTAGTACTAATCCAGCCTTGCCACCAAGAAGAAGAGGGAAACACAGAACAATACTGGTTGTTGGATTGAGTCTCGGTGGGGGTGTTTTGATTGGTGTACTGGCTTTGATCATTTCGGTTACTGGCATTGGGAGGAAGAGATATGATGAGGATATTAATGAAGGCAATGATCAAGGATTCAATGAGTATGTTGATGATGAATTTGAACTATCAGGACCGAGAAAGTATTCGTACGAGGAATTGGCTCAGGCAACAAATAATTTCAGTGATGAACAGAAACTAGGACATGGAGGTTTCGGTGGTGTCTATAAAGGAATTTCAGGGGAAACAAACGCTTATGTTGCAGTGAAAAGAGTGTCAAAAGGTTCGAAACAGGAGATAAAGGAGTACGCTTCTGAAGTGAAAATCATTAGTAGATTGAGGCATAGGAATTTAGTGCAACTTTTGGGTTGGTGCCATGAGAAAAATGAGCTGTTGCTTGTTTATGAATTCATGCCTAATGGCAGCTTGGATTCACATCTTTTCAAAGAAAATAGGTTATTAACATGGGAGTTGAGGAATAAAATTGCTCAAGACTTGGCTGCAGGATTACTTTACTTGCAAGAAGAATGGGATCAATGTGTACTACATAGAGATATAAAATCAAGCAACATCATGTTAGATTCAAATTTCAAAGCCAAGATTGGAGATTTTGGCTTGGCAAGGCTTGTAGAACATAGCAAAGGGTCTGAAACAACCGTTTTGGCTGGAACATTGGGCTACATGGCGCCTGAATGTGCCATATCAGGGAAAGCCAGCAAAGAATCTGATGTCCACAGCTTTGGCATTGTTGTTTTGGAAATCGCTTGCGGGAGAAAATCCATCGACCAAACAATGGCCAAACAAGGAAATGTGTCTTTGCTGCACTGGGTTTGGGAGCTCTACGGTGATGGAAAGCTCCTCCAAGGGGCTGATCCGAGACTATGCGGAGAGTTTGATGAGCAAGAGGTCGAGCGTTTGATGATTGTTGGGCTGTGGTGTGCTCATCCAGATGAAAGACTCAGGGCTTCCATGAGGGAGGCAATTCGTGTGCTCAACCTTGAAGCTCCGTTGCCTCTTCTCCCTCCGAAGATGCCAGTGCCAACGTATCTTTATCCGCCTGTGGGTATGCTGATTATTGATGATATTATTGTTGATATTGACTCAAGGGAGAGGACAATGTGAAAAGTGAAGTCACTTTTATGTTGACGAAAAACTTGGCAAGCAAAATTTGGTATGCATGAATTGATTAAGCTAATTAAAACGGTAAGTCCGAGAATCATTTTGTGTTTGAGATTAAGGTGTTGTATCTTTTAAGTTATAGCCGTTGTGGAAAAAAAAATGTATAAATATAAAATAAAAATTAATAATATGTAGTAAATATAAATTTTAAATAATAATTTTGACAAAATTATTAAAGATATAATAAAATTTCTATCATATAAGTGAAAAATTATATCAACATATCTTTCAAGTTACAGCAGCTAGTGTTTACTAAATACTTTAGTACTGTATCTTTTAAGTTATAGTTGTTCAATTTCAATCCTAAATGCACCCTTAGGAGGTGTTTGGTTGGAAGGAGAGGAATGGAGAAAGGGAAGTAATTTAAATTCCTTATTTATTTCCTTTGTTTGATTTACCATAATTTCTATGAATTTAATTTCCATTAGAATTTAATATACATTATAATGTGGAATTTAGATTCCACCCTAAAGAGTGATGAATTTGAATTCCCCTTCTATTAGAAACCAAAACATCCAAAATTACCCTTTCAATTTTTATTAACTTGTTTAATATTATCAAATAATTTTTATTTACAATTTTATTTTATCAATTTAATATTGTAGATAATTAATGTTATATTAGTAAAATAATTACTTTATAAATAATTTAATAAAATTACTTTATTTATTTAATTTATACACACGCCTGCCGCAAATCAAGGTGGAACGTCACCGCCGATAAACGTGATTATGCCATCACCTAAATGAAAAAATGAATCTATCTTCCTCAAATCCGATAAAAAGAATTTGGAAAACTTTCTAACTATCTCAGATCCGGACAAACATCAAGTCTTTTGGCCAAATAAGTTGTTTCAATCCATAGATCGTCCAGTTCTGATTATTTTCATATAATTTTCGAGTTAAAATGACATGGTGTTGTGGTGGCCGGCGGCGGCAACACAATTTTTTTTGTTGTTCAAATAAAATTTTAAAATTATAATATATTAATTAAGAAATTATTTGTATTATGTCATAATTTATTTAGAAATAAATTAAATTAAACTAATTTTAAAATTAAATTAAATTAATGAACTTTTTAAATAGAATTTAATTATAAATATAATTATATTATCTAAAAAAACTTTTTATTAGTTATTTATATAATATATTAAATATAAATTTATTGTTTAATTTTTGAATTATATTTATGATAAATATTAAAAGTTTAATACTAAAGGGTAAAAGTGTCCAAATAAAAATTAAAACATTTCCTTTCTTTATATAATTTTAGAACAAATCAAACATTAGAAAAGAATTTCAATATACTCTCCTCTCCTTTCTTCCACTTTCCTCTCCTCTCCTCTCCATCCCTTTCTTAAAACCAAACACTTCCTTAATTTATTGCATTCATGTTGTTGTGGTTTTTTTTTTTTTTGTACTTTTTTGCATTCTTGTAGCACTATGCATTTTTTTTTTATAAAACAATGCTCAATTGTCATTTACTTTTAATTCATTAGTTTTCTCGTACCGTTAAGGTTTAAAGGAGGGGAAAAAAAAAGCTGCTGTAAGAATGAAAATTGGTGTTGTGATGTGAATGTGTATGTAATATACGAGCCTGGATGCCTTAATATTAGCATTCTCATTTTCTCCATTTGCTTCACAATAAAAGCTTTCCAAGTTAGGTTTCTGGATATATTATTTCTTTTTTGTCTTTTGTCAAGAGTTTATTATATATACTTTCCAACCTTTCAAATTAAAGTTCATAGTCGCTTAACATTATTTTCTTTCCCTCACGTACATGTAACATTTCTCCAAATGAAATTATATATTTGTGGTATATATTTTCCTAAAACATACACTATGTTCGGCTACGACTATTGTTCGGGTTGGAATTTTCTAATAGCATCTAAAGAATAAAGCGCATTGTTCGGGTTGGATTTTCCTGGTAATGTTTATAAATAAGCTGACCCCAATCTACTCAGAGCTCATTATTGTCGAGCTGACCCTTAAGTACGACCTGGAGCCTATGTTGGCGACCTGATTTACAAGTACCACCTAAGATTTATGTGAATAACCTGGTTTAAGAATACAACCTCAAACCTACATGAACGACCGGGAATTTCATCAGTCCGACCTGGAAGTAAAGAAGTTCGATCTCAAAACTTATTTGTCTGACCCGGGAATTAGTTTGACATGGAAAACTATTAGTGAAGGTAACGTGGCCTAATTTCTAGGAAGGTTGTGTTCCATGATTTATTTAAACTACCTCCTATTGATAACTGCGTGCAACTGCTAGAGAAAGTGGGCGGAAGTTAAGGTGGTAACCGCCCACATCTAAGAGTCTACTTAAGCTGAGGGGGACAACAGAGAACGGGGTTAGCAAAAATCAACCAAAAACTTCTATTGAATATTCTCTACATGATTTTTAGTCCCTCAACCGGAAAAACTCATTGATTTGAACTTTTCATAGTTCTCATTTCTCATCATTTTTCTTCCTCATACACACTATTTCTGACTTAAGCATCGGAGGGTCTACGCCAGAACCCCACCGGCGTATACTAACCGTATTTTCTGGTTGGCAGGTATATAAAGTTACGATCGGACTGACGTTTGAGCTTGGATTCGTGCTGTTATTCCCCAGAGAAAATAAATTCAGCTGTTGAGGTTGTTTTTCGGCATCAACAACTATGATATTCAAACCACAGTTTTTCTAAGCTCAGTTTTCCAAAAATATTTTATAAAGGATTAACATCCTTTTTTGATAATTTATGCGTTGATTGATAGTTAATAAATTTAAAATATGAAGAAGTTAAATCATATCAATATACTATTATTACATAACACATGATATAAGATCGTTGAAAATTTAGGGGTGATCAGATGAAGATGAACAGAGGATGCTAAATGTATTTATAAAATGCCTAAGTGCTTATGTTTATAATGGAGGCACAAATCCTGCTCATTTTCCAAGGGCAGATCCGTCCCTCCCCTGGTAGCCAATCCCATAAGAATTTATTTTCCCCTTAAGTTCGTACTTATTTAAAATAAATTATGACAATATTACATTACAATTTTATAAAAGCTAAAATAATGTCTATTGTAGTTGTTGCATTTGGTAAAATATTTCAAGTCTTTTGAACAAGTTAATTTCGACAATATTGATTAATGGGCTCCTTGAATCGATTCTATAGTATCCTTTGACACTCATTCTTTAATCAAAATTTATTTGATTTATCTGTCTACAAGCAAATTGTAATCAATTGATAGATTAATAAGTACAGTTTATTTTTAACATCACCTTATTCATTTTTTAATTTTTTTTTCCACATATCAGATATAGATAAATGTAAAGAAAATTCTACGGTATCAGCAAATATGTGCCGAGTTAAGTATATGGCTCGTGAGTAAACGCCAGTCTCTAGTATTGGGTTGGATTGTATATATGATTTTTAACTTTAATTTACTGAAAAACAAATTAAATATAGTACAAACTATTTGATATTAATTCAAATTTTATTGTTAAAGAATATTAAAAACATTCTCGTAAAAATAATTTTATATTTTCATGTAATTTTATTAAAAAAGTTTACATTTGTAAATTTATAATTATATTATTATTCAATCAATAAGCAGTTGAATTATATAATATTCAAAATATTTTAGGCTAAAAATTTATCCAAGGATTAAAAAGAAAGTAAAATGATCAATTTCTCTTCCCAAAAAATAATTAGTTCTTTTGGCTATGCTTGGGAGAGGGATAAATTGTGGGATTAGATTAAATTAGATTAAAAAATTAATCTTATCGAATATCATGTTTGGTTGTTAGGACTAGTAGATTAGCCGAAGTTTCAGTCCAAAATTACAGCTATATATCCAATATCATGTTGGTTGTATTAAGGTTGGCAAAAAAACTTGTTGCACCTGGTTAAGGGCCTAGGACAAAAGTCCGAGTCAATTTATAAATAAAAAATAAATTAAATTAAAATGAAAAAATTTAAAATATTATATTAATATATTTTTTAAATTAATATTTATGATTTATTATGTTCTGTTACTATTATTTTATATATTAGAATATTATTATATTATGTATTAAATAAATATTTATTTCAAAATTAATGAAAAACTTAGGCCTAACCCAAGCTTGGCCCAGCCCATTTAGGCTCGACCCAAGTCTGGTTTGTTTAAGTTTGGATGGGATTTTAAAGGGCCTTGACCTAGGTTTGAAAAACCCCGGCTTAGGCCCTTAATTTACCAACTCTAGATTGAATTTGATTTTAAACTAAAAAAATTAATCCTATCTAATGTCATGTTTGGCTATTAGGACTGGCAGATTAACCCAAATTTTAGTCCAAAATTAATTTACATTATCAATTCTTATTTTCATTTGGGTTTAGGTATGATAAGAGTAGTACAAAAATTGTTGTTCTATTTATCACTCTTTTCTTTGTTCTATTCGTCGCTCTTTTCTTTCTCAATTAAACTGATATTTAGTATATAATAATTATAAAAACTTAACTTCGTAATTATTTATATAATATAATTTTATATTATATTAAACATCAAAATTTTAAATCAATTAATTTACTTGAACCAGTATCAACATGAGATTAAATATCAAAATTTTATTCAATAATTTACTTAAACCTACATTGAATATTAAACATAAAAAAATTCAATTATTTACTTGCAATAATATTGAATATTAAATATTAAATTAAAAAATCACTAATATATTTTTTAAATGGTTATTTTACTTCATAAACTTAAATTTAACAAGCCCTTATTTTTTAAAACAATGTCAACTATATTGAGTTTTAGACAGAAAATTTAAGTACTCTACTACAATTATGTAATATAGTGAAACGATACTTTACCAATAAAAATTATGAAATACATACTTACTGCTGAAGCTTAAAACAATAATCTCAAACAATATAATTTACCATACACTGAGATGTCTTTTCGTCCATGTCTTTTCATCCAACTGATTATTTCATTTACACAGTTTATACTTATTTTATATGCCAAAACGATCTCAATTGGGTACCAGTACCATAATCATTTTGTGGCCAAAATAAAAAAAAGTGAAAAAAAAGAAAAAGAATAAAAAGGCCCTGTGCTTTGGTTCATTTGGGTTCTTTCAAACTCAACCTCTTGATAATTTTACTGAACACTGCTCTCTTTTTTCTAGTAGATACTCGAATTCCGTTTAGCTCCATTGAAACTTCTTCCATTGTAGGTCTTTTCTTACCATTCGAGTCTAAGCATCTTTCTGCAAGGTTAGCAAATGCCATGATCTGATTTTTCATTCCCAGCTTCATCAGTTGATCATCAAGAATATCATACAGACGATTCTTTCTCATAGAATAGACAAAATATGCAGCCAAACTTACATTTTCTTGTGAAGAATTACCTGTCGAAAATATTGGCTTCTTCCCTGTTAAAAGTTCAACCAGAACTACTCCAAAACTATAGACATCACTCTTATCCGTCAATTGGATTGATTGATGGTACTCTGGGTCCAAGTACCCAAAGGTCCCTTGTATTTTTGTTGTCACATGAGTTTGATCCACAGCAATACATTTTGAAGTCCCAAAGTCTGCAACTTTTGCTCTGTATCTTTCGTCTACGAGTATATTCGTTGACTTAATGTCTCGATGATAAATCGGAGAGGACGCGGCCGAGTGCAAATAAGCAAGTGCTCCCGCAACGTCTGTGGCAATCCGCAAACGCATTTCCCACGTTAGCGGAAACTCTTCATTTTGATGACGATCATGAAGATGCTGGTAAAGGGTTCCATTGGGGATAAATTCATAAACTAGCAAAGGATCGTCGGTCTCCAAACAACATCCTAAGAGCTTAACCACATTCCTGTGATTAATTTGCGAAAGAATGACAATCTCGTTAATGAATTCTTCGAGCTTTAATAATTCTTCATCATCTACAGCTAATTTGGATTTCTTTACTGCAATGATTCTTCCATCTTCAAGCATTCCCTTGTAAACAGTACCTTGGCCTCCCTGACCAAGTATTCTGTTCACATTAAAATGGTTCGTTGCCTTATCTAACTCCTTTAAACTGAACAATTTCCATCTGTCAATAACGCTGCCATCATATGAATTTAACATTTGTTGTAAAAGTAAACCCCCGTTTTGTTTGAAGAACTTCTCTTTGAGTTTGATATCCATTCTTTTCTTTCTTATGATCCGAAACAAAATTCTGCCGATAACTTGAAAGAGAAATACAAGCGATGTGCTAATTGTAGCTACGAAGACAGAAGGGATATATTATATAACGATTGCATATCATCATGTAGTTTTGGTACGGGATCAAAAAGTTAAAATTTGAATTCGAACTTTGTAAATGTAATACCATTGAATTCAAAGTCTGTATCTAGAGTGAGGTGGCAAAGAATACTGTATTATCTCGTAAGGTCATGTTATAATTAGTTATTGAGCATATCACTTTTCATCAAAGTGGTGAACTTTGTAAGTATTTTCTCAACTGCTCCTTCATCAAACTTTGGATCCTAAATGATGTATTAGCAATCATTACTTGCCAAGTGTAGAGTGTTGGTTGACTTAAATTATCTATCATTAAGTGAATATTTATACACTAATAAATGAATGACATACCAATGCCACATCACTTGTGATATATATTATATATCCCAACTATGTGAGTATGGCATTACTTGACATACATATTGGCATCATGACCTATATCTAGGTGTAAATTTTTATAGTGAATACTTAAAATAACCGTAAATTGTACGGTATATTACAGCATTAATTGCAAGATAGTGTAATTTTACTCAACACATAACGCGGTATGTTTACTGTTATTTATCGATCATTGTGTCGAATTCAGTTTAAATACAATGTCATTCCTAAATTATATGAGGACGTAAGTTATTTTATTTTCACCTCAACATGCACGAGAGACAGGCCCAAGCTTTTATTATTCCTTTGCCACGCTGAAAGTATCTGCTATTTATCAGATTCAATCCCTCCCCATCTTGAGGATTCTCTTTGGAAAACGTGATTCTATCGAGAGACGCAGGCAGCTGGCACCAGCCATCGTTAATAACGAAATTACTAGGATTATAGGCCATAAAGGCAAGGCTGTTGCTTGCGATTCGGCAGAACTTTCTGGTTTGAGAGAAGACGAAATTTGGTTTCTGAAAGCCAACATATCTGTTAACAATAACTTCATCTTCATGTTGAAAATCTCCAAGAGATGTTTGTAGGATGTCCAAGCCAACCACCATTTCAAACCGATCTTCATCGTAAAAGCAATCTGCTCTGTTACTGAAAGGCAGCAAAATAGTGCATTTCTGTAAGTGGATGAAGAATTAGACGCTGTTAATGAAGCTCGTGGTTCTGCTAGAACGTAATTAGGTGGAGATGATAACAAGAACATAATATGAAACAACAGCAATTGGAGAATCATTCTTTACTCTCTCCGTAGACTCAGAAGTCCAGAGCAATTTGTTTTGAATTTGTAACGAAATATGAAGAATTAATATTTCTTCGAAACCCTTCTTACACCGTGCATAATCAAATACAGATTTTTTTTTTGGGAAAAAAACAAAGTTGCCTATTATTTATGAATTAGATCATTTTCAAGTACAGCTAGTTGCAATTAAAAAAAAAAAGTTGTTGTCTCACACGTTGGGATCATCTACAAAGGATATATAGAAACATGAATAAGAAGAGGAAAAAAAAAAAAATGCACTGGTCTATTGCTCTAATACAAACATTATCTATTAATGGTTTGAACGTATGGCGACATTAATTAAGGCATAGTGATAGAAAGGGAAAAGGATCATCTCCTGATCTGATCTTATCTGAGCTTTTTAAGATCTTCTGCCATGTGTATTTTAGTGGTAGTGTATGGGTAAGATTCAACTTCTTTTATTTTTTTATTTATTAACTACCAATCAACAAATGAGATATTTGCTCAGGACATGATCAGATCAGGAGAGGATCCTGATCCGATAGAAAGAGCAAGGCCAGCCATCTATCCAAAAAATTATCTTAAATTAAATATGAAGAAAGAAAGAGACGTTTTGGAACAAAATCCAAACTAAAGCAAAAGGGATTTGGATCTCATGGTTATCTAAACTTTTATTAATTTTTTTGGAACCTCAAGACACATATCATAATCGATTTTAAGGATAACAATTTAGTATTGAGATGAGTTTTTACTTAGCATTGCTTCAATGATATTAAGTTTGATTAAAGAAATAAAAATTTAAAACAATTCTAATCATTCATTCAATGTTTAGTAAAATTCAACAATCATAATCCCAATTTAATGACTAAAATTTGATTTTCTATTCTCTCTACGAATATTTCTGTAACAGAACACCCATATGAATTTCAATGTCATAGATTTGACAACTAACTACATATGCATTGATTCAACAATAATAAAGGATAAAATATTAAAATGGCAACAACATTAAAAAACTAATTGACAATTTAACTCTTCCTACCACTGCGGGTATGAAGACATGTTTTCAATATAAGGACGAAAAGTGGGCAATTGCCCGTTTCATTTTTTTTTTTTTTGGGTGGGGTGATTTGGTTCCCCATTTTCTTACCATGTAATAAATTACATGTTTTATAATATTGCGATGTCCCTATCTATTATGTCAACTTCAATTACCTTATACATTAAAACATTGAAACGGGTTAGGCAGGCAATCTTTTTTTTCCCATTTTTGCGCTTATTTTTTTCTCACTGTCCTGCATTACATGAGGTGCCCATGGATGTCCAGAATAGTTTTATAAAATATTATGTCATTCTGAGGTTTAGATTCAGAGTTAAAATTCTGAGATCAGGCCTGTACAGGAATGAATTAGAAAGACAGATTCTTAGAGTGAGTTATTAATAGTCATATTTTGTATTTGTTATGGTGTTAAAGGCTCTTAGAGGCTTAGAGGTGTATAGTTCAAAATTCTCTTATTGAGGTAAGTTAAAATAGCATGTAGTGAATATTATTCATTCACCATTGCACTGCTTGAAATCAATGGCTCAAGATTTGTGTTAAAAATGGAACTCAAATAAAATACTTGTATCTGAACAGTTGTGAGTTACAACTTTCTAACTTGAATATAATAGAATTAACTTTAAGCTAACAAGTCCCTTAAGTATTATAATTATAATTATGTGAAATAATTAATTCTAAAGTAATGATGACATAAGTAAAGGCATGAATAATGATGATACAAGCAATGACATGAGTGATAATGCAATAAGAGATGTTTGTACAGATAATGATTCTAGAATTTACTAAGATTTTTATGGAGGGTTAATCTCAACCATTAATCAAAAGTTATGGTGACAAAATTGTTTTGTATTTTCTAAGTTTATTTTAAAAACTTAATATGGTCATCTATACGCATAATAATTTATACATGCATCAAAGTATTATCTTACTGGGTATTGGCTCATAAAGTCCTTACATTGCAGGTAATGATAAATAGGGAAAGTTGACGTCAAGTCCCAACCGAGGCGAAGTACATATGGGCATAACAAACCTTGGGTTATAAGATGGGCTCAGCTTTGTTTCTATAAAAAATAAATATCTTACCTTTATATAGTAATAAATTTTTTGAAATATATACTAAGGAATCTCTGTATGTCTCCTACTTTTTGTAAGGAAATTTTGCTTGTTGTGTAAAACTTTTTCTAGAATTCATATTTATATTAACATTTTTTAAATAAATAAATAAATAAAAAATATATATATAGTTTTTAGTGGAGTGTTATAACAGTATGGATTTACATCGATTCAGAGCAAAAGTCATTTAAATTGAGTGAGTTCACCGGTACATTGAGGGAGAATAATAAAATTCTTAAAAATGGAACTCAACTAAAATACTTGTATCAGTGCAGCAGTTTGGATTTGCTTCGATTTAGAAGACAAGTATTACGTGTGATCTCAAAAATCTTTTACATGATGATCTTGATCATTATTGATTAAAACAATCAAGACAACTCCGAGCCAAAATGAAGATCATAATATCTTGCATGTCTAGCAAGAATATTCTTGCCATTATGTTCAGTTATGTGATTGATTTGGATAAATTTAACTTTTAAACCACATTGAATCAATAATAGAGAAAAAAAAATTATCTTTTTGCATTTTCTAGCTTGAGTCAATGAGAGAGATAAAAAACTTTTTTTTGTCTATAAATTTCTCAATTTAACATATTAACACATTAATGTTAGGAAATTAGTGGGTGAAGCAGGAACGCAACTAAAGTAAAATTGAGAAATAATAAGACAATAAAATCACACAGGACACTAGAAATTACGTGGTTCGGCTTTTAGCCTACGTCCATGGGCGAAACAAAAGGAAAATATTTTACTAGTGAAAAGGAATTACAAGTATTGTAGTATTTTAGCTCACTTCCCAAAACCCCAATACACTTAAACTCTCAAATCACTAATACAAGAGCTTATAATTTTAAGCTCTCTAAACTCTCTCTCTGAAATTGCTTAATTGCTCTCTCTCAAAATGGAATACAAAAATGAGGAGGAAGAGCCTCCCTTTTATAGCCAAAATTGGCTATTAAAATAACCTTTTTTTTTTTCTTTATCAAAGCCGTGTTCTAATTTTTTCTTCTTCAAATTCTTCTTTCTTCATTCTCCTTCAAGCATTTCGGCATTCAAAGCTTCTAGATGGGCTGCCATCTAGAAGACTTTGACCACCTTTTCTTGACATTTCTCCCACTTGGAGATTTGATTGAGGATCGATCAATCAATCTCCACACCATCCTTTCTGCTTCGCCATTATCACGTTGCTTACGTCTCTGCTAGGCCACAAGAGGATCTACTCCAGATAAACTTGTCAGCATTAATCGGCTTGGTCATGACATCTGCTAGGTTCTCCTTTGTATGAATTTTCTGCAAATCCACACTTCCATCTTCCACTACTTCTCGAACAAAGTGATACTGTACCCCTATGTGCTTTGTCCTGGAATGAAAGGCTGGATTCCTTGCAATATGCAAAGCACTCTGACTGTCACAAAATACATGAATTTTCTGTTGTTTGTGCCCGAGCTCCTCCAATAGCCTTTGTATCCAAATAGCTTCCTTGCATGCTTGTATAGCCGCCATGTATTCTGCTTCTGTTGTAGATAAAGCCACAACGGTCTCATAGCTGAAACCCACATTGCTCCCGCAAGTGTAAACACATGCCAGTAGTGGATTTTCTTTTATCAAGGTCTCCTGTAAAATCTGAATCCACGTAGCCCCTGACAGTAAATTCTGATCCTCCATAACATAATGCAACATCTGAGGTTCCTCTGATGTATCTCAGAATCCTCTTCACAGCTATCCAATGCCTCCACCAGGATTTGTCATGTATCGATTGACTACTCCCACTGCTTGTGCAATGTCTGGTCTAGTGCATATCATAGCGAACATCAAACTTCCCACTGCTGATGCATATGGCACTCGAGACATTTCCTTCCTCTCTGCTTCAGTGCTAGGACACATACTTGAGGATAATTTGAAATTAACAGGAAGTGGGGTAGAAATTGACTTACAATCTTGCATGTTGAAGCGCCGCAAGATTTTCTTCAAGTAATTCTTCTGTGAAAGCCAAATCTTTCTGTTATTTCTGTCTCGGTGAATTTGCATCCCTAGAATCTTGTTTGCTAGTCCCAAGTCCTTCATTTCAAACTCCCTAGCCAATTGTGCCTTTAATTCTTAGACTCGATCTTTGTTGGGGCCTGCTACCAACATGTCATCCACATACAACATCAAAATGATGAAATCATTATCTTTAAACCTCTTGTAATATGCACAATAGTCTGAACTGAGTCTGCTGTATACAAGGCTCATGATGAAGGAATCAAATCTTTTATACCAACACCTTGGCGCCTGTTTAAGACCGTATAGAGATTTGTTCAACCTGCAAACCAAGTTCTCTTTTCCCTTTTCAGAAAAACCTTCTGGTTGAAGCATATAAATTTCTTCTTCAAGTTCTCCACGAAGAAATGCAGTTTTCACATCTAACTACTCTAGATGCAGGTCAAATGTAGCACACATTGCCAAAACTATTCTGACTGTTGAGAGTCGAACCACCGAGAAAAATATTTCATTGAAGTCAATACCTTCTTTCTGAGCATATCCTTTCACCACCAATCTTGCACGATACCGCTCCACTTGGTCATTGCCATCGCGCTTGATCTTGTAAACCCATTTGTTTCCAATGGTTTTTCTTCCTTGTGGTAGTGGCACAAGTTCCCATGTCTTGTTTTTGTGTAGAGCCTTAATTTCCTCCTGCATTGCTGTCATCCACAAAGCAACATCTGAGCTGTTTAAAGCTTCATGGAAAGTTGATGGCTCTCCATCCTCCGTTAGAAGACAGTATGCAACATTGATCTCTGTGACATAATCCGAGTGCCATGCTGGCGGTCGTTTCTCACGAGTTGACCTTCGAACTTCTGGAGCCTCAGACTCGACTGGTTCTTGTTCCTCGTGCTCTGGTGCTGCTTCAGAAGAATCTGAATCTTCTGGATTCTTTTCCTCATAAACTGGTACAGTCTCTGACTTTTCTTTTGCAGTGCTACCATCCCCATCTCTCCTTTGCAGTTGATCTTCTACAAAGATAACATCTCTACTGATGACGATCTTGTGGGCAGTGGGGTCCCACAGACGATACCCCTTTACTCCATCAGCATATCCCAAGAAGATACATCTTCTAGATTTTGGATCCAGCTTTGTTCTTTCTTGGGCATTGTACATCACGTACACATGACACCCAAATGCATGTAGGTGAGAGTAATCTGCTGGCTTTCCTGTCCACATCTCCATCGCTGTTTTCAGCCCAATTGCTGTGGATGGCGACCGATTTACTATATAACAGGCGGTTTTGGCTGCTTCTGCCCAGAATGAATTGGGTAGACCAGCAGTCCTCAACATAGCTCTTATTCTTTCTGTAAGAGTTCTGTTCATCTGCTCCGCCAGTCCATTTTGTTGAGGAGTATATGCCACCGTGAACTGCTTCTGAATACCTTCTTGCTTACAGAAAGCAAGAAACTCACCGTCTGTATACTCTCCACCATTATCTGTCCTCAAACACTTAATCTTTTTGCCAGATTCAAGTTTTACCCGTGCTTTGTATTCTTTAAACACTAGAAATACATCTGACTTTTTCTTAATTGGATATACCCAACACTCCTAGAATAATCATCAATGAAAGTCACCATATACTTTGCACCTCCCATGGATATGTCAGGTGATTCCCAAATATCAGAATGAACTAAGTCTAGAATGCATTTACTTCTAGCAATAGATCTACTAAACTTTAATCTATTATGCTTACTTGTAATACAATGCTCTCAAAATGGTAAACTTACCGATTTGAGCCTTGGAAGCAATTTTCGCTCAGAGAGAATCTTCAAACCTTGTTCTGACATGTGCCCAAGTTTGAGATGCCACAACGTCGTTGATTCTTCTCCATTTGACGGGACACACGCATCAACTTCTTGCAGTGTTTCTCATAATACTCATAATAGCAAATACTGAATGCCAAAACAATCAGTAAACAAGTACTCAGGTAAATAATCTCGTCATACCTGGACCTCGATGGATGGGCAATTAGGAAACTATCATGCCCCAAAACTGTAATGGATAGACATCAACAGATAAATAGGGAAATGCTATCTCATATGTCTCATATCACACCTGAACCTCAAATGATAGGCAATGACATACTATCTAAGTACTGTTATGCCCTGGAGCTATACAGATAGATAGAAAAGTATCATCTTATATATCTCATCATATCTCATATCCGGACCTCAATAGACAAGTAATGATGTACCATCTAAGTATCGTCATGTTCTGGAGCTATGCAGATAGACAGGGAAGTATCATCTCATATATCTCATCATATCTCATATTTGAACCTCAATGGACATGTAATGACATATTATCTAAGTATCGTCATGCCCTGGAGCTATACGGATAAACATAGAAGCTTCATCTCATATATCTCATCATATCTCATATCCGGACCTCAATAGACAAGTAATGATGTACCATCTAAGTATCGTCATGTTCTGGAGCTATACAGACAGACAGGGAAGTATCATCTCATATATCTCATCATATCTCATATCCGAACCTCAATGAACATGCAATGACATATTATCTAAGTATCGTCATGCCCCGGAGCTATACGGATAAACATAGAAGCTTCATCTCATATATCTCATCATATCTCATATTCGGACCTCAACGGACATACAATAATGTACTATCTAAGTATCGTCATGTGCCGAAGCAACACGAATAGACAGGGAAGAATCATCTCATATATCTCATCATATCTCATATCTGAACCTCAGCAGACTTGCAATGACGTAGTATGTAAGTATCGTCATGCCTTAGAGCTACACGAATAGATGGAGAAGTATCATCTCATATATCTCTTAATATTTGTGCATGCATGTTCTGGTCCCCAAAAGACAAGATGCCCAAGTACACAGCCCAAAAATTCTGTATATATCCAGACGAGCTCTAAAGGCCTCTCATCTTATATGTGTCACTATATCTAGAGGGGAAGGATATTGTCTAATGATTTAAAAAAAAATAATCGTTATACTCATATTCATATACCTTTTAACCATACTTTAAATCATACTTTTCTTTTTCATTAACACATTTAAATCTACTTTTCTTATCTTTAAAATACTATCATGCTTTGTTCAAAGTCGATACATAAAATCATTAATCGAACAATTTTTAATAACATATCAATACGTGAAATAAAATCCATTTTGAGAAAATCAGTAAATCTGAGTATTTAAAATACTTATTTCACAAACATGTTTTACTATCAAACTAAACTATGAAAATAGGTTTTGTATATTCCACTCACAGTGACGAAGTTCGACCTCGGTTATCGTTCATGTTTGAGGGTTGATTCTCATTCGCAGTTCCTCTAAGTTGCCTTACCGGTCAACAACGATGGAAAGCTCAGATCTGATAGTTTTGACAGTCAAATAGTGCCGGCGGTGACCTCCTATGCGCGGTGATGGTGGCGGATTGAGCTTCGCAAGCTGCAAGCTTTCCGACAGTCGTTCGTATCCAAAACAGTGATTTTAGGTGGCAAGGTTAATTGAAAAATGATGAGGGTGAACTGAGGAACAGGATCCAAGTGGTAGTATGTCTAAAATCTGACAAAGATAGCGTCGGAGCATGGTGGAAAAGTCACGAGTTTTCAAGCTTGGATCGTCGGAGTTATGGTCTTTTTCGGTGACGAGGACTGCAGGAAAATGATGACCGGCCTTTAAGCATCAGATCGATACCTTGATCGACCGGAGAGGTGGCCAGAATTGCGAGATCCGACTGGGTAAGTCGCGCGAGTTTGGGTCGGGTGGAGTCAGGTCAAACCCGGTCATCCCTCTCTTTCTCCTCCTCAATTTATAGAAACAACACCCCTCCTGTTTTTGTTTTAAAGCTTAATACAAATTAAGCTAGTATTGGACTCGAGTGCTAAAATGAAATCTGACTACATGGTCATTGAATCATGTTTGAATTGTCTTGATTTTATGTCGTGACAAAATTAAATTTTTCTAAACGCGATCAATCTAATAACCGCGTCAAATTTACCCGTAACAATTTGTGAAACGTCAAGTGACTTTAAAACTAATGTCGAAATTAAAAATACATAATACACTCAATTATGTTACACCCCTTTTGTCAAAATTAACATTGATGGCTTTCAAAAAAGAATCTAGGAAACTCAGTTTGTGGCTGTGTTTTCAGTGATTGCAATGGTGATTATTTGGGTGCCTTTGCGGTAAATTTTTGGGTCATAAATCCTCATTATTTTCCGAGATGATGGCTCTTATTCATCCAATCACCCAAGCCTATGAGCACAGTTGGACGTTCTGGTCGTTTATTGCCTTCTCAACCATTCTTTTAAGCCTCCCTGGATTGTTCATAATCTTTGGCTAAATTATCGTGTAATGATTTCACGCATGTCCTTTATTGCACTCACATTTATTATGAAGGCAAACAAACTGTAGAATTTTTAGCCAACATTCGATTAAGTTATCCTCAATTTTCTTGGTTTGGTTTTCCTCCTCCTCAAATTCAAGAAGCTCTTTTCAAGGATAGATGAGGTTTTTCTAACTATAGGTTCTCTTAACTTTTGTCTTATTGTCGTTTCAATTTGTTTTAGGAGGTAGATCCTTCCATAATTTGTATATAAATTTCTTTAAAAAAGATTCTCTAACTTTTTGGCCATTTTTGAAAATGTAAGATATTTTTTTAAAAAATGACAAGTGGCATTTTTCATTAGATACACACAAATATATAAAATCATTCTCAAGTGCGCGTGCTCTAATATACACACACACAAAATTAATTTATAACCTCCGGATTTACTTATTAGGATATACCAATACCAAACAAAATGAATGTCAACCTTCTCATTTAAGATGTATAAAAATAATTTTATTTGAAAAGTGTAGAATTATTGTTATCTTTTTTTTTTTCCTTACAGTTAACATTGATTTTGAAAAGATAGTGTTATTTAGTGGGAATCATATGTTTTGGTTATGGCAATGTCATAGATATGAAATTAATAACATAAATATGAAATTTACTAACATAAAATATTATGATATTGATTTGGATTGCAATACCAAATATTAGGATCGCGTTGTAAAAATCAATCCCACACTTTAACAACATGCGGAATTCCTTACTTGACAATTTCCTATTTATCCCTTACATATTAATACACAATAAGAATCCTTTTCCTATACATCTTCTCAATTTTCACATATTAACACAATATTAGGGTCGGCTTGAGATTGCTTTTGGGAGATTTAAAAGTACTTTTAGAAATTTAAAAACTAATTTTAGTGTTTGGTTAGAAAAAATTAAAATGACTTTTGTGAAAATCAACCCCTCCATACAGCTGATTTTAAAAAGCTGAAAAGAGAACTTTTAGGTTTTGATTTTAAAAATTAATTTTATCTTTTAATACAGTTCCATAAATATACTTAAAATAATTAACTAAACCCAAAATTATCCTCATTCAAATTGAAAATAAAATTAATTTTTAATAAATTTTTATTATAATTCATCAATATCAATTTATTAATATCAATTTATTGGTTGAATTATTATTAAATTTATTTCACTATATTATAAATTTAATTATCAATTGTTTTAAGATAAAAATAAAAAAAATATTATCCTACATTTTAGTCATTTGTTTTCTCTCAGCAGTTTAACAGTAAAATTTATTAAATGTCCATAACTGTTTTTAAAACTCTGAAAATAAAATTTACCAAATACTTAACTGATTTTCTTCACAGCTGATTATTTTTACGGTACAACTAATAATAATTATTTTAAAAGCTTTCCCAAATTGGTCCTTAGATAACTATCAAATGAATAAATAAAAGCAAAATTGAATAAATAAAAGCAAATATATATAAAAGTAATGGAGGGGTTGGATAGAGCTTTTGCTGGAAAAGCAATTTTTCTCGTTTAATTCAATTTCCGAGGCAATATGCACCGACGCGATTGAGTTTGTTTGTTTTTTGACAAATGAAAGAACACGTTTTAAGAAGAATGACAAGTGGGTTGCTGCAATTCCAAAACAACAGGAGGTTAAGGTCTTCCTTCACGAAAGCTCTCTCTCTCTTAGGGAGGCTTGAATGGAAGCTCTGAAGAGTCTTAATGACTCAGGTGGTCACTCCAAGATGAGTGTAGGTGGTCACTCCAAGGTGAGTGTAGTACCCTCTTAGTCAGTGGTCTTTGGCTGTAGGGTACACAATATTCAGATTCGGGGAGAGCTGAGTTGGTGAGGGGTTTAAACACGGGGGTAGTGTAGTTAGAGTGTTTTAAGTCCTTCTCCTGCGTCATTAACTACCATGGATACGGATGAATTAATTCGTAAATGCAAAGCGATAACTATAAGAGAAGAAGATAAATCCAGGGTAACACTGGAAGTAGGCACGAAAGCCAAAAGAGGGAAAGCTCTGGCAAACTGCTTAATGGGCAAAGTACTGCTCACGAGAACTGTCAATAAAGAAGGGTTGAAGGCTGCACTACAGCAAGTATGGAGAACCTTTAAAGAGGTGAAAATCGAGAGCTTAGGAAACAACATCTTCATGTTCAAATTTGCAGAGGAAGCGGAAAAAAACAGAATATTAACAGGGGGCCCCTGGCACTTTGATAGGGCTCTGATTGTTCTCACCGAACCAAAGGGAATTGGGGAGGTCGCAAAACAATCCTTCACCCATACATCCTTTTGGATTCAGATTCGAAATGTTCCACTTGCATTTATGTAAAAAGAGTTTCTTCACAAGCTGGGGGGGAAAATTGGGATAGTGAAGGAGGTTCATATGGATGATAACGGGGACTGCATTGGGGAATTTGCAAGAATAAGGGTTTCAATTGACATAACACAGCCATTGGAGAAGATCTTATTCCTGAAGCAAGAAGGAGAACCAGACATCCCAATGCCAGTGGTCTATGAACGTCTGCCAGATTTTTGCTTCTGCTGTGGAATGGTTGGACACCAATACAAAGAGTGTAGTAAATACCATGGCCAACAAAAGGATGAGTTACCATTTGGGGGCTGGATGAAGGCAGTTATACTAGGAGGACGCTCAAAGAGTAATCGCAGCAAGGGGAGGTGGAGTTATGAAGGGGGTATATCAGAAGAAAAATCAGTAGACTCAGAACCTCAAAGCTCTTCCCAACCGAAGCAACAACAGAACCAGAATAACCCGATTGAAGTAAACGGGTCAAAACCCGTTGAGGAAGAAATGGGTCAAACCAAGGAGCTTACAAGGATTGGTGAGGTGGAAGGGGTAGGTGAGCAATAATTAATGAAAGGGGTGATAGGATCAATGGACAGGAGGCAAATAAGCAGCAAAAGGCAAGATGAGACTACTGGAAATGCAGCAGAGCCGGGAAAATTGAATACGAAGGCGGGAAATGAAAAGGATAAAGCGAGGGAAATATTAGAGGCAAACCATGAGGAGATGGAAGAAGCTGAAATTGATGATGGGCCGGGGATTAAAGATATAAGGCCCAACAAGAGGAGATGGAAGAGGCAAGCTAGAGAGCTAATAGAGGGAGGAGCCAGAGGTGGGCTAGGGGCTCAAAAAAGGCCCATTGGAGAGACAACTGGATATAGCCCAAAAAAGAAAGCAAAGTTGAGTAGCCCGATCAAATTGGAGGCAAAAAAACAGCCACATTCCTTCCCAGCAGCAAAAACCGATTGGAGCGGGAAACCTTTGGAGATGAAAGAAATGGAAGTTGTAGAGTCAAACACAGCAGAGATATCGGCGGTGGCTGGAGGTCAGCCCCGCCAGAAGCTATGAAGATACTTAGCTGGAGCGTTCGGGGTTTGGCGAATCCCCGAGCGGTCCTAGCTTTAAAAAAAATACTCCGTTTGTATGACCCTCAGCTGGTTTTTCTATGTGAGACAAAGCTGACGACCATGCAAATGAACACGATCGGAAACAAGCTGAATTTTGAAAATTGTTTCGCTGTGAATTGTAGTGGGAGGAGTAGGGGAATAGCAATGCTCTGGAACTCGGAAACGTGCCTGCAAATTAAGTCCTTCAGCAAGCATCACATCGATGCTGAAGTGCAAATGGCAAATGGGAAGCAAATGAGATGCACAGGATTGTATGGGCATCCAGAAACAAGATAGAAAAAGCACACATGGACTCTCCTAAGACGGCTGGCTGGGTTATCGGATAGCCATTGGCTGTGCTTTGGAGATTATAATGAGATATTACACCCCAGCGAAAAAAGTGGAGGAAAGGACAGAGACTCGAACTCAATTATTGAATTCAGAGAAGCGTTGAGGGACTGTGAGCTAATGGATGTAGGCTGTACGGGATACCCGTTCACTTGGAGTAATGGGAGATTCGGGTCGGGTTTTGTCGAAGAATGGCTAGACAGATTTGTGTGCAACAAAGCATGGAGTGATATTTTTATTGATTGTACCGCAAGCAACTTAGACACATGGACATCGGACCACTGTCCGGTGTTGATGGCAATCCAGGAAAGGGAGGGTGAAGTGAGTTCTAGTGGGAGGCATGTATCGCGAATCCATTACGAGGACATGTGGAGCCCGTATAGTGCATGTAAAGATATAATCAAGGAGGAGTGGAGCTTATATGGATCTTGGAGTGGGGAGAACCAGCAAAGGCTTTTCAGCGGATAGCAAGAAGTTCGATGGCTCGGATGCTAAATTGGAGTAAATGGGAATTTGGAGGGAGAGACAAAAAATTAGCGCAGCTAAGGAAGCAGCTGTAGGGTTTTAAGCAAAAAGGGGATCAATACGGGAATGGAGATGAAATTAAAAGAGTGGAAAGACAAATTCAAAACATCCTCATTGATGAAGAAATTTACTGGAAGCAACGCTCAAGAGCTGATTGGCTAAAGGAAGGCGACAAAAACACAAAATTCTTTCATCATAAGGCATCATCCAGAAAAAAGAAAAATAGAATCTGGGGGATTGAAACTGATGCAGGGGAATGGGTTGCTAAGGCCGAAGAAGTGGAACAAGAATTTTGCAACAAGTTTACAAAACTTTTCACAACCTCCAAGCCAAGCTATAATCAGATGGCGGCAGCTCTGTCTGGGATTAGCCCAAGAGTCTCTGAAGATATGAATGAGATCCTAGAGAAGCCATTTTCAGCAGAGGAAGTGACTGAAGCACTAAACCAGATGTGTCCAACCAAGGCACCGGGACCAGACGGGTTGCCGGCAGTGTTCTATCAAAAACATTGGCATCAAGTTGAAGAGGGAGTGATCACCACCTGCCTTTACATCCTCAATAAGCAAGGTACAATAACTCCGCTCAATCACACTTACATTGCGTTGGTGCCAAAGATTGGGAAGCCTAGAAAAGTCACAGATTTTAGACCTATTAGCCTTTGTAACGTTATTTATAGAATTGTTGCTAAGTCAATCGCTAATAGGTTTAAACAAATCCTGCACAAAATAATCTCCCCTATGCAAAGTTCGTTTATTCCCGATAGGTTGATTACAGACAATATCATAGTCGGTTATGAATGCCTGCATAAAATTAGGCATTGCAAAGGGAAAAAAATGGCTTGGTTGCATTGAAACTTGATGTTAGCAAAGCATATGACATATTAGAGTGGAGTTTCCTTGAGAATACTATGAAATGCCTAGGCTTCTCTAAAAAAAGGATTAGCTTGATTATGAGGTGTATAAGTTCTGTCTCTTTTTCTATAATCATAAATGGTTCGGTTAATGGGTTAATCAAACCTCAAAGAGGTTTAAGACAAGGTTGCCCTCTATCCCCATACTTGTTCATCACATGTGCAGAGGCCTTTTCTTCATTATTGATGCAGGCAGAGCAACAAAAGCGTATCCATGGGCTGTCTTTTGGTAGAGACTTAAGGATCTCCCATCTATTATTTGCCGATGACAGTCTCATTTTTAGTAGAGCCACAATTGCCGATTGCCAAAACTTGAAAAAGATCCTCGATTGTTATTCTACAGCATCTGGACAAGTCTTCAATTTCGAGAAATCTTCTTTATTCCTAAGTGGCAACATCCAGAGCGATCAAGCTACCGCAATTGGGAACATTTTCCAGCTAAACATTGTATCAAGGCACGAGAAGTACCTAGGCCTGCCATTTATGATTGGAAGAAAGAGGAGTAGCTTCTTCAATGACATCAAGCTGAGGCTCCATAACAAAATATCCAGCTGGCAGCATAACCTATTCTCATGCGGAGGCAAAGAAGTTTTGATCAAAGCCGCAGCGCAAGCCATTCCAGCCTTTGCAATGAGTGTCTTCAAGATCCCTTTGGGGATATGTAATGATATTCAGCGAGCTGTGGCTAACTTCTGGTGGGGATCAAAGAGTGACAGAAGGAGTATTCACTGGTCAAAGTGGGAAAAGCTGAGTCAGGCTAAATGGAAGGGAGGCATGGGGTTCCGGGATTTTTTAAGCTTCAACCAAGCACTATTAGCGAAGCAGGGCTAGCGGATTTTGAAATTTCCAGATTCAATGGTGGCGAGAGTCTTGAAAGCTAGGTATTTTCAGAATAAAGGCTTCTTGGATGCGAAGCTTGGATCTAACCCGTCATTAATTTGGAGAAGCATTTTGTGGGGGCGGTAGATTATACATGCTGGCTCTAGGTGGAGGATTGGAAATGGCCAGCAGATTGAGATTCATAAGGCCAACTGGATCCCAAGGCCGCTGACCTTCAAACCGGTGATCAAGCCAAATATGCCAATGGATGCTCTGGTTTCTGATTTGATAAATGAGGAAAATCATTGGGATGAGAGGCTGCTATACAGTCATTTTGCTAGAATGGATGCTGATTGTATAGTCAGAATTCCGCTGCCGAGAAGATTAAAGGAAGATGAAATCATTTGGCACTATGAAAAGAGGGGTGAGTATACAGTAAAAAGTGGGTATCAAACAACGCTTAGTCTGAAATTCCCAACCATGCCTTCAAGCTCAGAGGTTATGAAAAACCAATGGAACATAATTTGGAAGCTAGCCTTGCCGGAAAAGATCAAAATTTTGCATGGAGAGCTGCCAAGAATCTCCTCCCATCAGCTGAGAATTTGTGGAGGAGAAAAATAATTCAGGAGCCCACCTGCCAAGCTTGTAAAATTGGTGTAGAGAACGTTTCTCATGTGCTGATTGACTGTAAGGCTGCCCAGAAAATTTGGAGGCCCACCTATATGGGAGATGATATCTTGGGAAGACATGAGCAAGATATGTTGAATGTGTTGCATGACATGAACAAGAGAAGAGGAAAAGCTGATGTAGAACTGATGGTAACAATTTTTTGGGTGACATGGAATGCAAGAAACAAGATGCTTTTCCAAGGCAAAAAAGAAAACCCCCAGGTGATTCTGGCCAAAGCCGAAGCTGTGCTTGAAGCCTACACAAGAGTTAATCAATCGGGGGATGCACACAAAGAAAAACAGCAGATGATGATTCCCCCGGCTTGGAGCCCCCCCAAGAGAGGTTTCGCCAAAGTGAATGTAGATGCAGCTATTAGCTTATAAGCTAAGCTTGCAGGGCTGGGAGCTGTTATTAGGGATGAGCACGGGAAGATGATAGCAGCTGCAATTAAGGTATCAAAATTCTGTGGAGATGTTTCTTATGCTGAGGCAAAAGCCATGGAATGGGGCATGCAGATTGCTAGAGATGCACATTTAAGAGCTTTGGTTGTGGAGTCGGATGCGCAAGGAGTGGTTAATTTGGCTAACAACACGCAGGGTAGTAGAGCTGAGATTTTTTGGATGATTTCAGAAATTCATAGCTTAATGAAACATTTTGATCAAATTAGCATAAAATATGCCCATAGATCTTGCAATACCATTGCCCATTCTCTAGCTAAACTAGCGTTAGAGAAGTGCGAAACTGTTGTATGGATGGGGTCATTCCCCTCACAATTGATGTACCTTCTTTCTTAGTTCTCTTAATAGAATTATTCCTTTTCAAAAAAAAAAAAAAAGGAGAATGACAAGTGGCATTTGTATGTATAACTTGTGGATTTATTTGTTGGCACATACCATTACTATAAATGTCCACTCATTTAATATGTACAAAATTAAAATACTTCAGAAGTGTAGAATTATTATTTTTTCTAAATCTATTTAGGGACAGTTTGGGATTGCATTTATTGATTAAATAAGTTGTTTTTAATGTACAAATGCAATACGTAGCTGATAAAAAAAGCAGCTTGGTGTTTGCTAAATTGTGTTATTGTGGTTGCTGTGAACTTAAAAAGTAGTGTACACGTATTTGATAAATTTTATTACAAGCATGTTATTTTATCATTAAATGACCAAAATAGACAAAAATTTAAATTACCTTTTATTTTCTGAAGTATGTTTAATAATATTTAAATAAGCCCTTTTCTTTTTAAAACACGTAAAATTATATTGAGTGAAAAAACTTAATAATTTGTTAGTAAAATATGATAAAAATTCATGCTAATATGTAATCTAGATAAAATAAAATAAAAAAAGTAATATGCATTACTTTCACATTAAACTTGTTGCAATAAGCACCATGACTATAGAAAAAATATAAATAGATTAAATATTAAAAGCCATGGTTATGAAATTGATTTTAAAAGTTATGGTTAATTTTTATGTGAAATTTTTCATAATTAAAAAAAAATTACATAATTATATGAAAGTCTTTTTTAATCTTACTAAATCAAAACTTTGATATTGGAGATAATATATAGTAGTTGCAGTGTTAATTTGATTGTGGTGGTAATATGATAACTAATAGCTGATATATGTTATATATTAGAGTGTATGAAAAAATATGACATTATTATTTTTGTTAAAATATTAATTAAGGTTATTAATAGGAACTTTAAAAAGATGTGATATCTTATTTAATAAGCTGTTTATAAAAACAAACTTCCTACATGCTTTTAAAAGTTACTATTAAAATAGAGAAAATTATGAAATAAATAGTTTTTACAAAATTAATCGAATACTATTTTTGTCACAGATTGTGAAATAAGCAGTTTATTGAGCTTCAACCTCAATACCAAATGGGACTTTAATAATACACTAGTACTTATATATTTTCGCAATTAATGTCACAAATACAAAACTTGGTCATATAAAATATTGCGATATTGACTTCCGATTGCAACGCCTAAGAGTATCTCCAAAAGGCTCTATAAATTTTACTCTTCAAATATTTATTTACTTACCTATGTGGCAAATAGAAGAGTGAAAAAATATGTTACTATCCAAAAGGCTTTTCAAATAGAACTATGTTAATATTATTTTAATTAAATAACTACTTTTTTAAAAGAAAAGTCAATGTTAATTAAATCACCTCTTTCTTTTTCTCCAACAAAAATTAATAAAATATAAATTGAAGAGTGAGAAAACAACTCTCCAAATTTGAAGAGATAGGATCATTTTTTATTTGAAGAATTTTAATTGGAGTGTCTTTTGGAGGCTTAAATATTGTTGTGGCTTTTCAAATAAGTAATAAAATCTTATTTGAGAAGCCTTTTGGAGATGCTCTAATACGAGAGAATCACGTGATACGTGATGTTGTATTGAAATAGATTGAATTTGACTATTTGCTCAATAATTAATACAAAAGGATATTAAATCTTAATGAACGAATTAACTAGCATCTTAATTTATGATTGTAGTCTTGTTGTTTTTATTGCAGATTTTGAAAAATGATTAGAGCTGGTTGTGCCTGATCTTGAGCCATGGGACCACTGTACGTTAATCCTTTCTCTACGACTAATCTACAATCAAACGTCGGCCTATTTGTTTTTCTGTTTTTTTTTTTTTTTGTTCTTTTAAAGGATCAATTTTAACGACGCTGTGAAAATGGTGGCTAATACCAGTTGAAAAACTATGATTTCGGTGGAAAAAAAAATACACCTATATTTTTTTCATATAATCAATTAGAGTTAATGCAGGAAACTCCATTATAAAGCAACTAGGGAAACTGAAGAGAAACCCTAATAAATTAAGGTTATTTTCGTCATTGAAATGGGTGTTATAAGAGATCATATAATTTTTAAATATTTTATTGAGGTATAATAAGAAAAGGGATATTAAGATGAGTTTTGAGGTGTGGCAATAATCCACTCTTAAGGAGTTATCTCATGATAGCATTTAAATCAAGTCAAAACGACACTCAGCAAATCAAAATTCCCGGACTTGATTTTTTCTATATATTCACCAGGTACAAACAAATTATATAAGAGCGTTTGTTATCTAATTAATTCACTACAGGAAAATACTAAAAATCATTCAATTTTTCTATATTATCATCATTTTTTCTTTATTTGAGAAACATACCTGTAGCTAGATCATATCAAGGTGACAGATTATCCTGCTTCAATAATTTTTCAACAGCAACTGAACCGTCAAATCCAGGAGCACAAGCAATGGTATGCACGGGAATCTGCGGGCTTAAATTATTAGTAACAGCATTAAGTAAGGGCATAATTTTTTATTGAATTTTTTTTTTTTATTGACAAGTACATTATTTTAGTTTCTCATCTAATAGAAGCGAGCTGCAGATAATTTAAACAACCCAGTACTAAAAAATTATTGTAGCCAATCCAGGAAGTACAGGTAAAGTGCAAGCATGCATCATCACTCAAGCCAGAATAACATCTCACATTATTTTGATCATGATTCGAGCACATAAATCCAAAGAAAAATCTGACAAATGAAGATTATACGAAAGCTATATAATATTATAATTGGAGCATTTCATGTCTAGCCTGATATATTTTCTTTCTGCTTTGTTAAATTTATTGGACCTATTGGCTTTAGAAAATTGAAAAGCAGTTCTCATAAACAACTAGGTTTGGAGAAACAAACAACTAGGAGTACCTTCATTAAAAGATTTTTCCAACATATATGGTTCTTAGCTGCCACAATTTTAAAACTTCAAAACACACATTTCACTTAATCTATCATGCCAATAGTACACACCATAGACTTTGATCTTTGTTATAAGTTGAGGGACAGTCGCAATATTCTTACGCCCTTTCTAATTTTCGCGTGGGAATGGATTTTCTCTTTCACAAATGTGGTACAGAGTTTACATTCTTCTGAAAATTAGTGGCCCAAAAATTTGAATTGTGCTACAATAATTATAATTGATTTAGAGTACCTTCATTGTATATATTAGTAGATGATAGTATTAAAGAAAATAATTACAATGAGCAACATAATTATATCACAATGACCTTTTGAAAAATAAACCCAACTGAGTTTACGCACTCCATTGCCAACTAAACAAGCACAAAATTTTGTGCACAATATAAGCACAGAAATTGCACAGATGGTACGCATTATTATGTGTGGTTCATTTTTTTTTTCACAATTAGTTATGTGCAAATAACATCACTCAAAAATTAATATTATAGTTTGACTTAAAATTAAAGAATAATTTTCACCAATTACAAGTTTAATTATCACATAGATAGAATAAACTAATCGGATTGAGATTAACTCTTGAACAGAAATTCACGGATTGATTATATTGTAGTTAATAAATTAAAAAAATAAAGAAATTAAATTATATTCATAAACTATTCTTACATGACACATGACATAAGATTGTTAAAAAGTTCAGGAGAGTTCATATTAGGAGATAATCCTAATCCATTAACAAAAATGGAACCTTTGACTTGGAAGCCGCTCAGTTGGACGGATAAAATTCTTAGAAGTGAAATTTTCAATTAATTAATATGGACATTAGTAATCACATCGTAGCCCGGCCACTTTGACTCAAACCATTAGCAGAATTAACAACGTTCAAGTCTTTTATTAAAAACCATCAAGTTACATAAAATGAAATGGATTGGTCAGCAAAATCATGACATTACTTATATATTTTCTTATATTATCGACATATATAATCACATAGGGAACAATAATATAATGAAAAAGGTATATAAAACATAAAACTCACACCTTGTGCCTGAAATTGAGCTGTTATTATTGTTGTACACTTGTACGTTATTACAGTCTTGTTAATGCTATCACTAAAGAAAACGAGATGAGTCGTCTCTTTGCCAATTGAAACTTCCTCAAAATATGTGTCTTGCTTCACATAGATGGAGTACGACTGCATAGAACTATTTGGCTCAGCTCCAAATATACTTTCAAATTCTTGTACAACTTTCATATGCCAAATTTTTTATATTTGTGCCCCTCAGTTTTTAAGTAATTTTGATACTGCCTACTAAAATTTTAAAGTTTATATCCTATTTAAGTTTAAAATTTTTATATTATATGGCTCATATCAAACTAAAATTCTGATACATTCTGCCATTGGAATGGGCGAAATCACACTGCACGTGCCATCCATAGCCTTTAATCATAATTATAGGCGGAACAAGGAATGAGGGGACGCTATGTCGGAAAAGACATTTGAAACTGTTAAGTTAGCTTACTAAATGCTGCATAAGATCTTTCCTGTCTCTATTTTGGTTACATAATCCATATGTTGATAATTAAATCAAAGCAATTTAAATGCATGTATGTACAATTAAGCCTTGTTAATTTTTCAAATCAGAGCGGGGGACTTTTTTCCCAATAAGAAAATCTGTACACTGAAATTTGACAAGCTCAGGTCAGAGTCCTACCACCATTAATAAAAAAATTGTTGGTAACAATTTAATTTCACTCTTATGAGTTAGCGGAAAAGCTACAGTCAGAATCTATACTGATGCTTTTGTGGCCCAAATTATCAAACATATGGGCAGTGCGTGGTGCCTTCGCTGGCTGCTGATAATCCCTAGCGAAGTCCATATTGTGTCTAAAATTAATACTCTTTTAAGCCACCCGGCGTTTCACAAATCAATTAATTGATTTCTTTTTAATATTTGTTTTGCCACTTAGGTCTCGCAACAGTTTTTTATTTTTTAAAGTCCTTAACATAAGATGACTATGACTATTTCATTCTTATAACATAAAAGGGCTAAATAAAAAAACATTGAATAACAAAAATAAAATAGAGAAAAGAAAAAGTAGAAACCAGTGTATGAACCTGTAGTGCAGACAATGGCTGCACCATAGCATACTAGAAAGGAAAACAAATAAGTAAAAGACATTGAATTTATTATGTAACTATAAAAATTATGGGGTTGATTTATTCTTTTCACATTACAAAGATATGATTAATTTATGTTTTTTTAACGTTTTTTAAAAGGTAGAAGAGTCGGGAAAGTTCAAATCAACTTCTTAATCCATTACTTTCTCTAGGACTCAAATTAGAGATGTTACCAAATAAAATTATTTAAAAACCAGCAACCTTAACAGTCAATAATTAATTAGTTAAGAAACTTAAATAACCAAAAAAAAGTTCAAAATTGAATCAACTGATTGTATGAACAAGGAATTTTTTTATAAATTGTCCTATTCATGATGACCTCCATTTCCATCAAGAAAATTGCAATCGAGGACAAAAGCTTAAGTTGGCGCTATGTCATTTATTTACGAAACAAACTCTGAACTCAGTTGAGGAAGAATGTCCAAACTGCAAACTGGCTTTTGATTCAATTTTGGACCCATGCATGCATACATAGCACTTCTGCAACTGGGATGAGCTGCCGCTTGCCTTCCACAAAAGAAGCAATGGCTTTTATTGACGGCAAGATTTGGCATGATTGGAAAACTCCAAGAGAAGCGATTTAATTTGTAGCCTTCACAACTTGGCGTTATGGCCATGCTTGCTTACTGAACATCTCTTGCGTCCCCATGTTCTTCTGTTATATTGTGGGTGACAAATCTTGTCATCTCAATGAAAAATCAATTGACATTTACTGCTAGAAGGTCAAAATCTTTGATTCATTGTGTGCACAAACAATGGCGAAACCAGAATTTTAATTTGTTTACGTTATAAGGAGAAATCACCTGTTTGTTTTCTCATTTGAGTTTTGAATAAATTTTCATTGAGTTGATATTTTTTTAATATTTTTCATTTCAAAACCTGACTAAGTTTTGAATAAATCTTTGTTCTCTCATTTGAAAGAAAAAATTGAAGTTGTACAAATATTTTTTTTTTTATATTTTTCAAATCTAGAAAATATATTAGATTTTATTAAGATATCATGGTTTACCATGAAAATAAATTTTTAAATGTTCAGATTCAGGGAAAATTTTGAATTAGATGTTTTTACCAAGTTTTCAGTGTTAAGTTGAAGAATAAACACAATTTAAAACGGAAACTTAATCATATATTAAGTGTTTAGTCAAAAGAATAAAAAATAAAATAGGTTACTTAAAAACTAGTAGACATATAAAAACCATAAACTCATGGGACCAACCATAAAATTTAACTAAAAAAATGGATAAATTTTAATTAAGCCACTTATATGCATATTTTCATATGAACGGTGGGTCTGGTGGGATACTTCTACTCCATTATTATCGTAAATCCACCTCATTTTTAACAAATAATTACAATAAGCTCACAAATTTTTTAAATATACAAATCAACAAGAATTTTAGACAATTAACTAAGTAAATCCTTCTCATTCTTATATATATATATATATATATATATATATATATATATATATATATAGTAGTTTTCTGGTTCAGAATCTTAAAGTGCGGGAAAAGTCCGGGAAAGTTTTAAAACTGTACGGCTTTAAAAGTTTACAGTTTAAGCCTTTTAAACCATGCGGTTTTAAAGGCTTCCCGGACTTTAAAATTCCGGACTGGAATTTTACAGTTTGGAAAATGGAAGGATTTTATTGCCAAAGATTACAAGCTCGGTGTGCCGACGATTGGACACTCAAGCAGACATTAAGCAATTACACTCAAGACTTGATGCCCCTACACTAACTGAGGACTCCCTTTTATAGCCACAAGGGAGCTACTATTACAGACTGTAGATCCTTATCTCTAAGGAATCTACTTTACAGCTCACAAGACACTTATGGTGTCTGCCACACATTATTACTTTACAGCTTACTAAAGCATCATCCTTATCTCTAAAGAATCTGCTTTACAACTCATGGATTGATGTCTCGATCCTTATCTTACTTTATCGCCACCGCTACCGCTGGGTCCACCTTGTCTTCCACTACAGTCCAGAGTTGCCGCTTGTCGGGGTACTCATCCCTGAGTAGTTGGCCCTCCTCTCTTCCGATGCCCTGTCAACAGCTTCTTCCCAGTCTGGCCAATCCTCTGCTCCAGGATAGTCTTTTGGCTCGGGCCAGTTCTGTATGTTCATCCAATCAACGGCATCTTCCAAGTTGTTCCTCCATCTTTCTACCTCTGGTATCTCATCTTCTCTTCCATACCTGATGAGGTAGTCATTGTAGATGTCTTGTACTTCCATAGCTTCACCTTCTTCATGGTGGAGCCGGAGGTTCCTGACCGATTCCCTGTAGAAGAGGTCTGGTGTAGTCTGGACCTGTGGAGATACAAGACTGTGGGTATTATACATCAGCTCAGTCCCGTGTTCTTCTGCTAGAGCAATCCTGGCTGTCAGGCATCCTGACCACATAGATTCAACATCGATCTCTGTGTGGCTGTGGTCAACAACCCTAACCAGGGGCTTCTCAAGTCTTCCCCAGATATCCTTAAGCTTGACTATCATTATGGTTGCTCTCGAGATCTGGTGTCCTTCTACGAGAGTGAGAGTCAGGATATCTTCAAAAATGGGGGCAAACATCCTGTCAAACTATCTCCCTTTAGCATATCTCCTACTGTTGTGGATCGTACGTTCGATCGGTGGTGCTACCGCATAGTTCAACCAATACCAGAAGATGTAGTATGCCTGTAGGATAATGTCACAGATGAGATAATGTCCCCAGTTGGTGTGCTCGTCTATGGTGTAATGGAATGAGCATCCAACCTTGAATACTGTTTCATACATCTGGTCCTGGTCCGGATCTGGTTCGAACGGTCTCTAGGCCATTTTGTTATAGGTTGGCCTAAATTCTTGTTGGGCCATGAGCTTCTATAATCTTCATGTCATTGAGTCGTCATTCAAGATATTTTTGTGGCTGGTTACTGCTTCTAGTATCAGCCTCTGGGGATCTGCTGGTAGCCATGCTACGAATGTCTTTATATCTTGAAGAAAAGAAGCTCTAGCCTTGTACGCTCTCTCTTCGGCTGCCTTGGACGTTTCTTCCTCCCTTCTCCTAGGCAGGCTACGTCTGCTTAATATATTGATAGGTCTTGAAAGGAAGTCAGCAACAGTGTTTGATTCTCCTTTGATGTGCCTGATTTCGTACTTAAAACGGGATAGAGATTCTGACCACCTTGCAAGTTGTGGATCTAGGATTTCACTTTCTCTGCGTCTCAACAATCCCTGTAGGTATTTGTAATCCGTTTCGATCACGAAAGGTGTGAGAGAGAGAAAGAACTGGAATTTTCTGATCCCTTTAACTACTGCAAGGACCTCTTTCTTTGAAGATGGATAGTGGCTTTGGGCATCGAACGATTTATTATTGGATTCCTCTATCAACAGTGCTCCCCAATAATTGTCACTTGCATCCGTCTGTAGGATGTGTTGGCCATCACTTGGAATCTTTAATGGCGGAAGTGACTTGCTTTTTATCTTTAGGTCGGCCACTGCCTTGGTGGCTTCTTTTGACCATTGTGGGGCTTTCTTCTTTAGGTGCCTGGAGATCTGACTCGTCATCTTTGTCAGATCCTGGATGTGATCTGTAGCATAATTGATTATCCCAAGAAACTGCTGGATCTGTTTCCTGCTTGACAGCTGTTCAGGAAATTCTAATATTTTCTCAGCTATGTGCGGTTGAGGAATGATGTATCCCTGTTTGATATGGAGTCCCAAGAAGTCTATCTCATCGAGGCCTATCATCATCTTTGACTCAGACAAAGCTAAGCCATGCTGGTAGGTCAGGGCTTTGAATTTGGATAAATGCTCTGCATGTTCTTCGTGACTGTTGTTAAAGATTAGAGTATCGTCGATGTAGATTAGACAGAATTCTGAGATGGATCTGTACACCTCATCCATCCTGTTTTGGAATTCTGACGGGGCATTCTTTAATCCAAAAGGCATCTTTGGCAATAAAATCCTTCTATTTTCCAAAACCCTAGAAGCTTCACAATGGTCAGAAGAAGCCACCAAGGCAGTGGCCGACCTAAAGATAAAAAGCAAGTCACTTCCGCCATTAAAGATTCCAAGTGATAGCCAGCTCATCCTACAGACGGATGCAAGTGACAATTATTGGGGAGCACTGTTGATAGAGGAATCCAATGGAAACAGGAGAGTCTGTGGCTATAAATCAGGGCAGTTCAATAATGCCCAAAGCCACTATCCATCTTCAAAGAAAGAGGTCCTTGCAGTAGTTAAGATAAGGATCGAGACATCGATCCATGAGTTGTAAAGCAAATTCCTTAGAGATAAGGATGATGCTTTAGTAAGCTGTAAAGTAATAATGTGTGGCAAACACCATAAGTGTCTCGTGAGCTGTAAAGTAGATTCCTTAGAGATAAGGATCTACAGTCTGTAATAGTATCTCCTTTGTGGCTATGAAAGGTAGTCCTCAGTTAGTGTAGGGGCATCGAGTCTTGAGTGTAATTGCTTAGTGTCTGCTTGAGTGTCCAATCGTCGGCACACCGAGCTTATAATCTTTGGCAATAAAATCCTTCTATTTTCCAAAACCCCAGAATTGGTATCAGAGCCAGTTTTCCTAAAAGGAAACCCCTGGGTATTCAACATTAGTATGCTCTGTGGTTGCCGGTATTGATATCGGATCCTGCACATCAGAAACTTGTTGGAATTTAGTTCTAGCTAAGCTCAAACCTTCCATAAGCCCAAACACTACCGACATGTGTTCCTATAGGTGTGTGTACCCAAAAGAGCCAGGAGAGCTGTGTAAGGGTTTGATCACCTATCTGAAACCTTAGGATTTGCCTAAGCCATGGAAGCCTAAGCCAGTACTAGACAAAATTCCAACCAACCTTCTGAGGTTGGAGTTTCCAACACCACAGCCATACGCATGCCCCCAGAAAGCTCACCAACTGCCAACTTCCTCTTTGAAACACAGGAGGATGATTACAGAACCCGTGAAGAACAGACACTCAGATTAGATCCCCTAGATCCATATAGATATTACCATGTAAACCCTACTATAAACTCCTTTAGAGCCTTAATCCCCATTAGGAAACCTAAACTAAAGTCCATCTATAAATCCTCAGAAATCACCGTACAGCCCATAGCCTCGAACTCCCAAGAAACCTATCTACCCATAATATCCTCCCAAGAAGTAGTTAGGTTTAAAGCCGAAGGCTATAGAGGTCTACACTTAGGAGCCATCCAAATAGGATTACAACCTTTGTTCCTAGATGAAAAGAACATCACATGTTTTGTAGCCATCCTTGACACAAGGTGGCAGACTTTTGAGAAGGCCTTGATAACTGCTGTTGAAGCAGGTCTCAACCAAGGTCATCTTGTGCTCCAAGTAGAACCTAACTTCACCCTTGACTTACATAAACCATCCCTCTCAGAAGCTATCAAAATCCTAATCCAAATGAATGGGTTAGAGATGAAGCCAGATGAGTCAGCCCTTGCCATACACCATACCATGACATACAAGGTCCAGTCCCATATGTTCTCAATGACCAACACTGGGAGACCCATCACCAGATTCCTTGCTGGTGAAGGAAGGGTAATCCAGCCCAAGACGTTCAGACAGGACCAGCTCGTTTTTCCCCCACAATGGGTGAACGAATACGAAAAGGCGAGCAGGCCTCAGCAGGTTCACGAGGCCCCCAAGGTGAACAGATTACAAGGAGGAAGAGTTTCAGTCTCTTTCCTCTCTGAGACAGTCCCACTGTATCCATGTGAAAGGTGCCAGGTAGAAGGAAGAGCACCAGCATTATGTACTCACACGATGAGGAGATCCAAATCTGTCAGATATATGGGAACGATATCCATGGTCAGCACTCCCGACCTGGATAATGAATTCGTAAGAGATACCCCAGGAGGAGTTTCTGCTGTCAAATGGGTCATCCAAAAAATCAGTCCTTCAGAATTCGGACCCATTGAGAAGGCTGTCAACTGGACCAACATAAATGCTGTTGAATAGAACTAGGCGTTGGGAGAAATCCTGATAAATCAGCAGCAAATACTTTCGGAGTTAAGCGACCTGAGAAATGAGGTCAAGAAGTCCAGAAAGAAGCACAAAATGACAACTAGACAGCTATCACAGCATCATGAACCGATACACATGTTCGTTATGACAGGAGTAGCAGACCCGAAAGAAATGGAGAAGACGAGGCAGTGCTTTGAGAAGAAAAAGGTATCCAGGCACTGGAAGAGCAAGCCGAGCAAGCCTTGTCACATATGGGAAAAAGGAGCTTCTGGAAATAACCAGAAGGCGTTTTGGAGAAGCTACCAAGCTCCACCCAAATATCCTTGGCCCACAGAACCAACAGGATGGGATGATGAGGATGATCGCAGCCTTTGTTCTACCATAAGCGTATCCTCGGAATCTGAATCTCCCATTCCGATCCATATGCAACACCAAGGAAGGGGAATACCTGGAGCTAATCCATTTTATGTGGATACCAGGCAAAGATTCACCCCCCCACAACAATGGAGCAAGGTTAGACTTCAGACCGAAACAGGCAGGTACCACAACCTACAGCACAAACTCAGCCAGCACAGTCTGGTGTTGAGTCTAACGAACCTCCAGTACCGCCAGTACCACTAAGCCAGGCGCCAACTGATGAAATCCTGAATGATCCAGTACAAAGAGAAGAGTGGGAAACGAGAGTCCAAATTGGGCACTCGACCACTGGGAAGATGTTTTGGAACATTAACGGAATAAAGCCAAAAGAAAGATTGGCTTATTTTGAAAAGATAGTGGCATAGTACGAAGGAGAATGCCAGAGAGCCCCTCAGCTGACTAGAGCTGCAGCAATAATGCGCCTCATAGCAGGATTTACTGGTTCCCTTAGAAGATGGTGGGGAATGAAGCTAACAAGGGACCAGAGGGAATTTATCAAGACCAGACAGGATCCATGTGCAAGTCTCCTGGAAAATCTCATGTTCGATTTTCTAGGACAATACTCCAGAGAAAGTGAGATCGCAGAAAAATAGTTCCTACAAAACAAATGTTGTGATGTCAGGCAGATGGAAGAATACTACCTAGAACAAGAGAGGTTGTATTTCATAATCCATAGGCCAACTGACACAATCCACAGGACGTTTGTACTAAACATGCCAGGACCCGTTGCTGAGATGATGGAAGCAAAGTTCAAGGCAGATGGAATAAACGACCTTGCACAATACAGCATAGCACAATTGTACCAGATAGCGATGGAACTAATCCAGGGACACTACAGGTCTTATGACTTAAGAAAGCACATGAACTATATAGAAAAGACATCGTTGCAGAAATACTGTGATGATAAACCAAACAAGTTCGGCTGCACTGCAGAGAAGATGTGCAACTGCAGAACTGAGAAGAAAGACAAGCGGGAAAATAGATACAGAAAGCCGTGGAAGCCTTACAAAGGAAAGAAGTACTGTTTTGTCAAGAAGAGAAAACATAAGAAAGGATTTGGCAGATGCTTCAATCTGTGGCAAGAAAGGCCACTATGCCAGACAATGCAAGTCTAGACAGCGGATACCAGCAAAGCTACTCCACATGGTCCAGGATGATGACTTCGATGATGAAGAGTATAGCTGGACGGATAACCCGGCCAATGCAATATTTGCTCTAGACATTGCTGATGAAGAAGAGAGCTCAACAGATGATGATGAGCAACCGGTGATGATGTTGTCGAAACCACTCCCATTCAATGCGGCTTTAGAACCTAATGCAGGTTTTAGACCGTATATCAAAATCAAGATAAATGCAGCAGATGGACAGTAGATGGTCCTTACAGCACTAATCGATATAGGAGCAGGATCTTCGATTATATGAGAACAATACGTTCCTAAGAAGTGCTGTATTCCAACTAAGGTTGCATTTGGAGGAGTCAGTAGTCCAGACTTCCATTGCAAAAGATACACCAAACCGGTTGAGGTGCAACCATTCAGCATTAGGCATTCATTCTTTACCTACAACATCAACACGGAGGATGTTATGTTGGGTACTGATTTTCTTGGCCTAATTGCCCCATTTGTATTTTTTCCTGAAGGGCTTTCCTATACCATCAGAGATCCAATTGATGGGAAGCCTAGATTGTTCCAGGTCCCGTGGGTCCAGAAACAATCAATTTTTGGAGAGGATGATCATAGGCGAAAGTTTACAGGAAACCTAATCCATTACTTCGAAGCCCAGGTCCAGGAGCTTAAAGAATGCTGTGCTGAGGTGCCAAATCAGTTTTGGGCACAAGAGCAGCACTTTGTTGCACTACCATACAAGGAAGGATGGGAGATGCCACATCAGACAGCATCGCATCCAGGCATGCCCCATGATGAAGAGTTATGCAAGACAGAGATCCAGGCCCTATTGGATCTAAAGCTAATCAGGCCCTCTAAGTCACATCCAGTCCTGCATTCTATGTGAACAAGCACTCGGAGCAAGTACGTGGAAAGAAGAGATTGGTGATAGACTACAGAAAGCTCAACGACTACTTGCAGGACATCAGATACCCTATCCTACGACGGACACATCTTTTGAAAAGAATAGCCAATGCAAAAGCTTTCTCAAAGTTCGATATGAAATCAGGCTTTTAGCAAATTGGGATTAGGGAAGAGGACAGACACAAGACAGCTTTTGTGGTCCCCCACGGGCACTACGAGTGGAACGTGATGCCTTTTGGCTTAAAGAACGCCCCATCAGAATTCCAGAAAAGAATGGATGAAGTGTACAGATCCATCTCAGAATTCTGTCTGATCTACATTGACGATGCTCTAATCTTCAGCAACAGTCACGAAGAACATGCAGAGCACCTATCCAAGTTCAAGGCCCTAACCTACCAGTATGGATTAGCTTTGTCTAAGTCAAAGATGATGATAGGCCTCGATGAGAAAGATTTCTTGGGACTCCACATCAAACATGGATATATTATTCCTCAGCCACACATAATATCGAAATATCGACCTCAACAAATCAAGTAGGAAATGATCCAGCTTTGATCAATTATGCTGCGGATCACATCCAGGATCTGACAAAAATGACGAGTCAGATCTCCAAGCACCTAAAGAAGAAAGCCCCATAATGGTCAGAAGAAGCCACCAAGGCAGTGGCCGACCTAAAGATAAAAAGCAAGTTACTTCCGCCATTAAAGATTCCAAGTGATGGCTAGCTCATCCTACAGACGGATGCAAGTGACAATTATTGGAGAGCACTGTTGATAGAGGAATCCAATGGAAACAGGAGAGTTTGTGGCTATAAATCAGGGCAGTTCAATGATGCCCAAAGCCACTATCCATCTTCAAAGAAAGAGGTCATTGCAGTAGTTAAAGGGATCAGAAAATTTCAGTTCTTTATCTCTTTCACACCTTTCGTGATTGAAACGGATTACAAATACCTACAGGGATTGTTGAGACGCAGAGAAAGCGAAATCCCAGATCCACAACTTGCAAGGTGGTCAGAATCTCTCTTCTGTTTTAAGTACGAAGTCAGGCACATCAAAGGAGAATCAAACACTGTTGTTGACTTCCTCTCAAGACCTATCAACAAGTTAAGCAGACGCAGCCTGTCTAGGAGATGAGACGAAGAAACGTCCAAGGCAGCCGAAGAGAGAGCGTACAAGGCTAGAGCTTCTTTTCTTCAAGATATAAAGACATTCGTAGCATGGCTACCAGCAGATCCCCAGAGGCTGATACTAGAAGCAGTAACCAGCCACAAAAATATCTTGAATGATGACTCAATGACATGCAGATTATGGAAGCTCATGGCCCAACAAGAATTTAGGCCAGCCTGCAACAAGATGACCCAGAGACCGTTCGAACCACATCCGGACCAGAACCAGATGCATGAGACAGTATTCAAGGTTGGATGCTCATTCCATTACACCATAGACGAGCACACCAACTGAGGACATTATGTCATCTGTGACATTACCCCACAGGCATACTACATCTTCTGGTATTGGTTGAACCTATACCCGGTAGCACTACTGATCGAACCAGCCCTGATCCACAACAGCAGGAGATATGCTAAAGGGAGATGGTTTGACAGGATGTTTACCCCCATTTTTGAAGATATCCTGACTCTCACTCTCGTAGGAGGACACCAAATCTCGAAAGCAACCATAGTGATGGTCAAGGTTAAGGATATCTGGGGAAGACTTGAGAAGCCCATGGTTAAGGTTGTTGACCACAGCCACACGGAGATCGATGTTGAATCTATGTGGTCGGGATGCCTTACGGCCAGGATTGCACTAGCAAAAGAATACGGGACGGAACTCATGTATAACACCCACAGTCCTGTATCCCCACAGGTCCAAACTACACCAGATCTCTTCTACAGAGAATCAGTCAGAAACCTCAAGCTCCACCATGAAGATAGTGAAGCCATGGACGTACAAGACGTCTACAATAACTACCTCACCAGACATGGAAGAGAAGAAGAGATACCAGAGGTAGAAAGATGGAGGAACAACTTAGAGGAAGCAGTCGACTGGATGGACACGCAAAACTGGCCCGAGCCAGAAGACTATCCTGAAGCTGCAGATTGGCCAGACTGGGACAGCGTGATAGAAAGGGCATCAGAAGAGGGGAGAGCCAACTACTCAAGAATGAGTACCCCGACAAGCGGCAACTCTGGATTGTAGCAGAAGACGAAGTGGACCCAGCGGTAGCAGTGGTGATAAAGTAAGATAATGATCATGTCATTGATCCATGAGTTGTAAAGCATATTCCTTATAGATAAGGATAATGCTTTAGTGAGTTGTAAAGTAATAATGTGTGGCAGACACCATAAGTGTCTTTGTGAGTCAGAAAGTAGATTCCTTAGAGATAAGGATCTACACCGTAATAAGTAGCTCATGGCTATAAAAGGAGTCCTCGCCAAGTGTAGTGGCATCGAGTCTTGAGTGTAATTGCTTAGTGTCTGCTTGAGTGTCCAATCGTCGGCACACCGAGCTTGTAATCTTTGGCAATAAAATCCTTCCATTTTCCAAAATTGCATTGGACACTCAAGCTGTTGAAGCATTTAGCATAAGTAATCTATGGTACTGTTGGATCAGTAATTACTTCTGCTGTATATATATATATATACAGCAGAAGTAATTTATATATATATATATATATATAAATGTTCACAAGGAGGGTAACATATATATATATATATATGTTCCAGTCCGGAATTTTAAAGTTCGGGAAGTATATCCTTAACTATTAAGGTTGCTTTTAGATAAGTTGTATTTCACTATGTTACCCTAATAATATAAACTAAGTTGATTCAAGAAATTTAAACTTTTGTATCTAGTAGTTTAGGTATTTAATTTATTTGATTAAACTTCCAAACTTCTTCTTTATTTGAATTTTAAAAAAATAATATGAATTTATTGTAATTATTTCTTAAGAGTGGAGTAGATTTATAAAAATTGTGAGATACAAATATCATCATCCCTTAAATAAAATACAAGAAAATTTCCGATAAACGCATGATTAAAATGTTTAATTTCTCTAATTATCTTATTTTCACCCATAATTCTTCTACATAATGAGGTGACTCCGTCACTCACATTATGAGAATCTTGATTGATCATTATATGAGGTAAGATTGAACTGAAATTGGTGGCATGGACCCTCACCTGGCCTTGGCCTATAGCTCAAAAGTCAAAACTCTCTTGATCATATCTCATTGTGACAACTACCATACGTTGGCCTCATTACTAAATGATGTTGACTGAATCCTTTCATTATAATGGCGAAAAAGCAGTACAAAACAAGTCATGTGCACATCAGTTTTAACAACTTCATTTTATGGCATTGCTACTAACCTTCACAAAAAATTTATATCAACTTTCAAAATCGCTGACACGAAGTTTTGCAGATTTCATTTTGTAGGCCTCGCTCCTTTTATATATTTATAGACCGCCAATGGTAACTAGTAGTTAACTAAACATTGATTGAGTTCATGAATCTAATTTCTTGATGATCTCAAAATTATGATTGTCATTACCATCATTATTATTTTATAAACGTAGAGTAAATTTATAACACAACTTATTACAAATAGGGATTCAATTCTTTTTAGTATCTAATTGAGAAGTGATGTGTGGCAGCTGAACTTGAAAACGCAACTGCTAATTTTTTATAGTGTGTGGATCAAGTTATTCACCATTCCTCTATTATTTCTATTAAAAGACAATTGTATCTATACTTATTCTACTTTATGGTAGAAAACATAAAAACAGGTAATTAATTTTAAATTTTGAAATCGCTTTTTCAGAAATTTTCCCTACGTGGTCACTAGTCACCAGCATAACTATCAAAATCCTAATTTCTTAACTGGCTGGATCAAGATGATAAATTTGGTGCATACTTGATCCAGTCTACAAAAAAGTTCAAAATCTGAGGTCGGGAGAACAAAAACAGAAAGACAAATTAAAACAGAAAAGTCAGCAGAATCAGACGACAATGGCAACATTTTGCATTTAATGTGTCAACCATCCAACCACTGCCACCTCATTCCCAAGTTTCCTAAGTCTCCACCTCTCAACTGTTTCCGCTGCCTTGATAATTTATAAATGTGAATATTTTTATCATTTTAATCACTTGATTAATTTCAACTTCCCTTTAATTTTCTGTAAAAAACTATCTCTTCTTCGGAAAGCATAAAGAATATGTGATATAATTTCAGTACTTTCATATTTAATTTGGGGATGCATTAAGTAAACTTTAGCGATTGCCATTTGATATAGGCTATTTGCCTTGCTATTCCTCCTCGTCTATTAAAAAAGAGAAGGTAAGAAAGTCATATCGGCAAGGAAGAAGAGCGCATTTAGTCTAAAGGCCGATATCTTTCGTAGCAGCCAAGGATGAGTTCAGTTCAATGAGGCCCTATCGATTAGTATTACACAGAAGAAATCAATTATAGACACTAATACATGCTACAAATTGATCAAGTGAACATCATGCTTTTTGGCGTATTCGAAACTTAATGTGCGTTTATTGACCACGGATTTTGATGCATTATTCTTCTTTCCAATTCTATGTGAATCACCAGGGATTATAAGTTATGTTTGATTTATGTTCATGTATGAGGAGCAATGGGCTGGACACTGTTAAGTAATTAGCATGTATTTTTCAAAAATTACTTCTATTCTTTTTAAGGAAAAAAAAGCTTTTTTGGGAGTAGCTAACAAAAATATGAATTGTCTTTTAAATGGGTGTTTTATCAGGTTTTTTATAGAAAATATTTTCCTTTTTTAAAAAAAAGGAAGGGACAAGAAAATGAAATCACTCAAATCCGTATGTTCTCTTCTCTCCTTGCTCTTTTAGACAAATGAATCACCAAAATTGTGAATTAAATGCAAAAGAAAGAATATATATTCAAAGGTTAATTAATTCTTGACAACACTCATTGAAAATATCGAGCACAATTTTTTTGTTTTCTATGTGATATGATTAAGTTTTTCTGATGAGGAATTGACAGCCGTCTGATCACAATTAACCACTTCATATTGAAAGTGGACTGATGTGAAAACTTTTTAATTGCTCCACGAGTTTGTCAAGTATTTGACTTTTATCGAAATTGATTGATTTACCAGGAGGAGATATACTCAAGATTTTACCTATTTATGTTTTAGCCCTATATTTATAAGTTTTGTGTCTTGTTCTCCTTGTGTTTGTTGTTCTTCATTATGCCCCTACCAAAGTACTGAACAAAAATTCTCTTTCCCCCCCGTCGATAACACCACAATCTTTATAGGAAAATAAATATATCAAGTTTCTGTTGTCATAATTTTTCTACAATAAACAAACATAAAATATTTATGATTTGCATATTGTGTTCATTAACAACATTGTCTCAATAAAGCGCCCCTTTAATAATTTATATGATGGAGTTTAACCTTTGTTATATTAAAAGAATAGTCATAACTTTTAAATTACTATCGTCCAATGAATGTATTTCAATTGTGATTATGAAATTAAAATATTACTTAAAAGGTGTAGCATTACTCAATCAAGTTATGGCTGAGCAGAAAATATTTGAATCCACGATTTAGTTTGTTTTGGATTAGTTCCTACCAAAATGGGATACATCGCCGGTACTCATAACTCCATAGAGTGACCTGCATTCATATATTCAATAATTATATTGTTGATAAACATATACTCAATAATGAACGTTAATTAAATTATATATGATTGCCAACTTGAAAAAAAAAATTGGAAACACAATAAACTCTCTAGCTGGCCAAAATTTTCTAGTCGTACCATATTAAATACCTGGATGTCAGCTGCCTACAATTGTATAATTGAATAGCTATATTATCCTTATTTGTGTGGCAGAAATTTATCTTTTTTGGGCCCTATATACATTAAATTGATAAAGCAACGTACTGTAAAATCTTTTATGCATTCTGTTGAAGTATAGTTCGATATCTATTAGGTATTAATCGTAATAATATGTAACACATTAACCTAATGAAAAACCTTTCTTCTTTTCAAGCGAAGAGGACAATAATTTCTTTTGTAGGAAAAAAAAATGACAAGGCTTGTCCCGTTTTATCAAACTCAACACCAATTTCGATCGATTCTCTACTTTGAATAATTATCAGATTTCTTCTACTCGTTTCACTCTCCCACAACTGAAAATATTAATAATTAATCTAGAATAATAAATATTTACGGAAGTTCCTGTTTCAATGAAAAATAGTCGCGTATATGTTTTTTTAAGTCAAAATTTAACCATTAATTGCATTTATATCATTCATTTATTATTTTTGTTCATCTACTTCGACGGCAAATTAAAACCATATCAAAATATCTCGAATTTTATAAAATTATTAATGAAATATAAATTCAAAGATGCAATAGTGTTCCATAAGAGAGTCTTTGAACATTTTTTTTTTTTTGAGGATAAGGCATTATTAATGCACTATTTTAGTAATTTATTGAAAGTGCTTTAATTCCATACTTTGTTCATATTTTTCAATTTGAAAAGGAAAGATTAATTAACAAAAAAAAAGGCCTGCCAAAATGCTTGATTTGTTTTCTAAAATTGTATTCTGAAATTTTCTTATCTCTTATCCTTATTTGTTGATATTCAGGACAAAAGTGATAAAAGCCATAAGAAAGTGGGCACCAGTAAGCTAAAGATCGAAGCCCCATTCAACCAACAAACCCTCATGCAATTTAATGCAGAGAGATAAGAGCAGAAGAAGAAGAAGAAACAAAATCATAAATAAATGAAATAAAAGATAAGAGCAGAAGAAGAAGAAGAAACAAAATCATAAATAAATGAAAAAAAATGAATTCTCTGAAAATTCTCCGAGATTTAAAAAGTCACCACTTCTGTTTCAAAGTTGCGTTTCGAATCTTTTCTTGCATTAATTATGAGAAAAGAAAGAGTTTACATCTTCAGGAGTGTATATATAAAATAAGATTTTCTCTTAAATATTTATAAATAATTTTGTAAGTCGTATGCTCATCGTTATATTATGATTACATAATGCATTACAAATCAATAATTTATAAGTTCATCAAAAATTTACTGGAACCTATCTCAATGAAGGATGAATGAACAATATATCAGGATCTGCCTTAGAATCTCTGGATATAATATAATTACATCTCAGTCCAAAATCAACCCTCCAAACTCTTACAACACTTCTCTTATTATTTTTCGTGAATGATCTCCATGATTCAAGATAATCAATCTTATTAAAAGAAAAAAACTCTCACAACACCTCGACTTTCATTGATTCTACTTGTACTATAAGATTATATTTGGAAGATAGGACTAAAGCGAAATTGACTGACTTTGGGAATAAACATTTATCTCATGTTTGGTAATTTTCTTTGAATCAGATTAGGAGGACTAAATTCAAATTTAGTTTATACTAATATAAATAGTGATCCTAATTTATAAGTAGGTCTAGATGGGATTAGAATAAGAGAAAAAAACTTATCTTTTGTAATATTTCTTTCATGCATGACACTATCTCTTTATTTACTAATTAAAAATTAATTAATTAATTATTTTATTCACGATTTACTTGAAATTATTTTTTTTTGGTCTATTTCAATTGGTACTTTTACTCAATAAAATTAAATATTTAATAATTTATTACAATAATCATTAAGGTAATATTAAAAATAATCATGAAGTTAATAATACAAAAATTAATTGATTTAATATATATTATGTGCTAAATTTGTGATAAAATAAAATATATAAAAAAATCCGATAAAAATTAATTTAATAATTGATTATTTTTGTTAATTATAGCTATGACTATCCATCAACTAATTTACTATATATTTAATATTTTTATTAATTACTTTTAATGAATTTTAATTGTAACTCTTAAATATTCATAAATAAATTTTTATTCATATTTAAAATATAATTTGACATTTTTCAATCCAATATTATGTAATCCAACCAAATTTAATTCAATTCAATCACAATATTCAGTCTAATCTAATCCTGCAAGCCAGACACATCATAATAGTACTATATATTTGTCTAGATGTCAATAAATTTTTAATTTCAAGGGAAGTGTCTATGCGTATATACATGTGTACACACACACACGTACGTATATATGTGTAATGGAGATATTTTTATTTTGTTAAAGTGACGATGCATACTAAAATATAAAAAAATATAAATTTTAATAAATTAAAGATTATATTTTTATATAGTATTAAAATCTTTATTTTTTTTATCTTTTAATAATATTCTCAGTTTATTAAAATAAAAATATGAATTATTTAATATATATATATATATATGCGCGCGCGCGCACACGTAACATCGTCTTGAAAAGAAATGTCGTCATAAAGTTAACAACTGTCACTCACAAGAAAATCCCACATGACACAGTCCGCAACAGCACCAGCAATTGCAACTGCAAACTACAACAGCTTCTGCTTTTGCTGATAATTAAATAAAAATTTTGCACTCACAATAAATGACTCATCTAACACCTCCTCACCTCCACCACCTCTCATTTTTTTCTTCTTGACCCCTCTTTCTTCTTCTCCTTCTTCTTTAATTATCACTTCCATTCTCTCTTCTTCTTCCTCTTCATCATCACTCTCACAATGTCAACGCCGGCGATGGGCTCATTTCCGGTCAATAATTATAATAGCAGTAGTAATAACAATAACAACAATAATACAGAAGATCAAGAAAGCAGCAAGAAGCAACAACAAAAACGCAGCGTTTCGTTGTTTAAGCTCTTCGCCTTTGCAGATTTTTACGACTATATTTTAATGTCTTTGGGATCAATTGGCGCATGTGCTCATGGAGTTTCGGTCCCCGTTTTTTTCATTTTCTTCGGAAAGCTTATTAATATTATTGGCCTCGCCTATCTTTTCCCCAAAACTGCTTCTCACAAAGTTGCCAAGGTAGATTATTTTAATTAAATTAAATTAATATTCAACGTGCATGAGTTTGTGTTTCTTTAATTTTATAACGTTTCTTTTTGCAGTACTCATTGGATTTTGTATATCTGAGTGTGGCTATTTTATTTTCATCATGGATAGGTAATGGTGATTATTTTTTTAATACTTCTCATATTTCACGTGTTCATATTTAGTTAATTTTTTAATTTTTTTGTTATTAATTACTTTATGAGTTTAAATTAAAAGAAAAATTATGGGGTTTTAATTTTTTTTTTTTTTTTTCAATAGAGGTTTCGTGTTGGATGTATACGGGCGAGAGACAGGCAGCGAAAATGAGAATGGCGTATCTGCGGTCGATGTTAAATCAAGACATAAGTTTATTTGATACTGAAGCTTCTACTGGAGAAGTCATTTCTGCAATTACAAGTGATATTATTGTTGTTCAGGATGCTCTTTCTGAGAAGGTAAATAATTGAAAAAATAAATTAATTTTCTTTCGTTTGTTGTTGTTATTTGCAAAATTTTTCTTCCCCGTCTTTGAAGTTTCCATTTTTGAGCTATTTCCTTGAGGGCAGCATTCAAATTTTCTATTTCAATCCTTATTATTCATTATTGTCAAAAAAGTCCTTATTATTCATTAAATACGTAGGTGTCACGGTTGTATGGGTCTATAAAAATTTTTACAAACTAAACAATGAAATTAATTAGTAATAAATGCAGTTAATTGTTTATTTTTTATTTTATTTTTTTGGTTGGCCATGAGGATGATTTGAATATGGTGATATCAAGGAGGGAAGTATTCTGACAACTTTCATTTCTGTCAGGGTAACAAAATTTTTTAAAATAATTTATACGGGTGGTATACGACTACGGTGGATATATTCTATTATAAATTTTTTATAATAATTACATAATTATAATTATAATGTATTATTTATTATTAATTATTTTATAATTTTTTTCGTATAATTAAAAAAAATGTTCTATGATAAAGCATATCTAACATAACCATAGCTTTATTGGATTAGCATAAAAATAAAAATTCTGGAAGCATTTAATTATGAATCAGTGGTGGTTACATCATAAATATTGATGAATCAGCAATCCACTTTCAGGTTTTTTTTTTTTTTTGAACTTGCTCGTCCGCCAGCTGTTATACAAATCGCTGTCTCTGCTTACGAGAACAAAATCAAAATGTATGAACATTGAAATTGCATCCTTTTGTTTGACTAATTTTTTTTTAAAATATTTATTTAAAGTGTTTCTTTTTTAATTTCCTTTTATTTGGGATTTGGGTCATGTGAATTGTGATGTGAGGAGGCCAGCAGATGATTTATTATTCTGGTTGCGCACAATTACTCATCCGCCGCATCAATAAATATTTAAAAAAGAATAAAAATAAAAAATTCAATAAATATGCAACATTGCTTTCCACCTGCATTATCCTAGACATAGATAAAATTGCTTTTTTTTTTTTTCTTCAAAAGTTTTTTAATGGTAGGAGTGGGCAGTGGCCAAGTTAGGATTGGGACATTAGGTGGAGCTAAACTGAGAAATTGTAATTAATTGTATTTAAGGGAGGATTAGATAAAAAGTATATACTTTTAGCTATCAAGTGAAAAAAACAGATGGAAGAAAGTGATAATTCATATCATTATGTTATAATAAATAAATAATATAGAGATCTATATAAAATTTTATATAGACTAGTTTTGGGTTATTATATGATCAAATCAATTTTTTAATTCCTATCAGTCTCAGTCTTCGAGGGGAAGAAATTTCTTGAATACGATTCGATAAGTCTTTCGAACAGACATTTATACATTAATTTGTTTTAGTGAACGATTTAGTAGGTTATACCACATTTCTACTTAATTATATAATTCAAATATTTGAAATATTTGATAAAATTTAACAGCATTAGCTGAGCATTCTTGATAGATACGATTCTATCATAAAACATATATAGGCTAATTCCACTTGCATGTGTTGAAGTGTTGAATGAGAGCAACATGAAATTATATCAGAAAATATTTCTCAAAATGTAGCAAGTTCGCGAGGAGCCTTCGACATAAAATCAATGATACTTAACAGCATTCAACTTTTTGGATGGTATGGACATAAATGCATGTCTTTATATATATATATATGGTACTGAAATTAATTATTTAATGAGCTTAAAATCTGTAGTTTAATCTAGACAATTAACCATCATCATAACATACTCATTAATGTTGATGCAGGTAGGGAATTTCATGCACTACATAAGCAGATTCCTTGGAGGATTCATTATTGGTTTTGCCAGAGTTTGGCAAATAAGCCTTGTTACTCTCTCTATTGTCCCTTTAATTGCCCTTGCTGGTGGTATGTACGCTTATGTCACTATTGGCCTCATTGCCAAAGTTCGAAAATCTTATGTCAAAGCTGGTGAAATTGCAGAAGAGGTTAGCAACTAAGTGAAGATACTACTTTGATATATAGTCGAAAAGAATTAATATCAACACGTTCAATTTTTGTTATTTCTTAATGTTGTTAGTAGCTAACGTAGTGCATTGAGTTTCAGGTCATTGGTAATGTAAGAACAGTACAAGCATTTGCTGGGGAAGACAGAGCGGTGAAAGTTTATAAAGAAGCTCTTTCTAAAACATACAAGTATGGAAGAAAGGCAGGATTAGCCAAAGGCTTGGGACTAGGCTCCATGCATTGTGTGTTATTTCTTTCATGGTCATTACTTGTTTGGTTTGTAAGTGTAGTTGTTCACAAACATATCTCCAATGGAGGCGAATCCTTCACTACCATGCTCAATGTTGTCATTGCTGGCTTGTAAGTCTTCTATAAGTAAATTAAGTGCAATTATTGTACTGATACTCCTGCATGGACATAGATTTGATTTGATTTGTTGGCAGGTCGCTGGGACAGGCAGCACCAGACATCACTGCATTCATTCGAGCAAAGGCAGCTGCTTATCCGATATTTGAGATGATAGAGAGGGATACAATGAGCAAAGCCAGCTCAAAAACTGGCCGGAAACTAGACAAATTGTCTGGTCACATTGAGTTCAAGGATGTATCGTTTTGCTATCCATCACGTCCTGATGTGGCTATCTTCAATAAGTTTTGTCTCGATATTCCAGCTGGGAACATAGTAGCCCTTGTGGGAGGAAGCGGGTCTGGAAAAAGCACTGTTATTTCTTTGATTGAACGGTTCTATGAGCCACTCTCAGGGGAGATACTGTTAGATGGAAACAATATTAAAGGGCTTGATCTTAAGTGGCTCAGGCAGCAAATTGGCTTGGTTAATCAGGAGCCTGCCCTTTTTGCAACGACAATTAGGGAGAACATTCTCTATGGAAAAGATGATGCCACAATGGAAGAGATTTCACGCGCTGCCAAGCTTTCGGAGGCTTTGTCTTTCGTTAGCAATCTCCCCGAAAGATTTGAAACTCAGGTCGGAGAGAGAGGAATCCAGTTATCTGGGGGGCAGAAGCAAAGGATTGCAATATCGCGTGCCATTGTCAAGAATCCATCGATTCTTTTGCTAGATGAAGCTACGAGTGCACTGGATGCAGAGTCTGAGAAGAGTGTGCAGGAGGCGCTTGATCGTGTTATGGTGGGAAGAACAACTGTTGTTGTTGCACATCGGCTTTCTACCATAAGGAATGCTGATGTGATAGCCGTTGTCCAAGGAGGCAAGATAGTTGAAACTGGAAGCCATGAGGAGCTTATTTCTAATCCAAATAGTGCCTATGCTGCTCTTGTCCAACTCCAAGAGGCTGCTTCTCAGCAAAGCAATCCCTTGCAATGTCCTAGCATGGGAAGGCCACTTAGGTACGTTATTTCGATGCAATATCTATTATGATTGCTATTAGCAAGAATCATGCACATTATAAATTGCTTTTGATGAAGATTCTATTAATATACCATGCTTGAACTTGTAGCATCAAATTTTCACGGGAGTTATCTTGCACGAGAACAAGCTTTGGGGCGAGTTTTCGTTCAGAAAAAGAATCAGTACTTAGCCGTGCTGCTGCTGATGCAACAGAACCTGCAACAGCAAAACATGTTTCAGCCTTAAAACTTTATTCCATGGTGCGACCTGACTGGACATATGGAGTGTTTGGGTCCATTTGTGGCATTATTGCTGGAGCTCAGATGCCTCTTTTTGCTCTAGGGGTCTCTCAAGCTCTTGTATCCTATTACATGGACTGGGACACAACACAACGTGAGGTTAAGAAGATTACAATTCTGTTTTGCTGTGCTGCAGTGATCACAGTCATTGTTCATGCTATTGAGCATCTCTCTTTTGGTATCATGGGAGAGCGACTAACTCTTCGCGTGCGTGAGAAGATGTTTTCAGGTAAATTAATCTCAAAAGGCTTATATACTACTTATGTAATAGTCTTCAGTTTCACCCTACCCCATGAAAATGGACCTTTACTTTTTCGGCAAAACAGTTCCTCAATCGCAATGCTTCACAGTTGCATGATTAGGAATCTCTCAAGGAATTGACCTGCTGTCTTTTGCATGACCCCTGATAATGCAAGTGAAAATACGTGTCTAAAATTACAAATTGAAGCTTTTTATTCGTATTTTGGTTAATTTGGATCCTATGTGTTCTGTTTCAGCAATTTTGAGCAATGAAATTGGATGGTTTGACGAGATGGACAACTCAAGTTCCATTCTTGCTTCGCGGCTAGAAAGTGATGCAACTTTGCTACGAACAATAGTTGTTGATCGATCAACTATTTTGATACAGAATTTTGGTTTGGTCGCCGCCTCATTTGTCATTTCTTTTATCTTAAACTGGAGGATCACACTTGTTGTCATAGCCACATATCCATTGGTCATTAGTGGGCACATTAGTGAGGTTCCACCTCTTCCCCTAATCTTATTCTAAGCAAGAAAAAAAAGAATTTAAATGGTGTTTATAATAACTACTTTCCCCATCATTTCAGAAACTCTTCTTTCAAGGCTATGGCGGCAACTTGAGCAAAGCATATCTAAAAGCTAATATGCTTGCTGCGGAGGCTGTAAGTAATATACGCACTGTTGCTGCTTTTTGCTCTGAAGATAAGGTCCTTGAACTTTATTCCCGCGAGCTAGTTGAGCCTTCCAAGCGTTCATTTATTCGTGGTCAGATTGCAGGCATATTTTATGGCGTTTCTCAGTTCTTCATCTTCTCATCTTATGGCCTTGCCTTATGGTAGTAACCTTTCCATAGTACATTATTTTAATTCCCTTAGCTAAGAATCTTAAACGTTAATGCTTGATCTTAATTAACTTAATAGGTATGGTTCGGTTTTAATGGGGAAGGAGCTTGCTAGCTTTAAATCTGTGATGAAATCATTTATGGTCTTGATTGTAACGGCATTGGCCATGGGTGAAACATTGGCTTTGGTACCAGACCTGCTAAAAGGAAACCAAATGGCAGCATCAGTCTTTGAGGTACTAGACCGCAAGACACAGGTAATAGGTGACATTGGCGAAGAACTAACTAATGTAGAAGGTACAATTGAGCTAAGGGGTGTCCACTTTAGCTATCCTTCAAGACCAGAAGTAGTGATTTTTAAGGACTTCAATTTAAAAGTGCGCGCAGGCAAAAGCATGGCTCTAGTGGGGCAAAGCGGGTCTGGTAAAAGCACTGTTCTTTCACTTATACTCCGATTCTATGATCCCACAGCTGGGAAGGTAATGGTTGATGGTAAGTTTTTAGTAATATCACTATCCTAGTTGTTGATATTTGAGTCTTGCTAGGAAAAAGGTCAGCAGGCACAATTGGCAATTTTTTTTGCAGGCATAGATATCAAAAAGCTCAATCTCAGATCTCTTAGGAAACACATTGCCCTCGTACAACAAGAACCTGCTCTTTTTGCGACATCAATCTATGAAAACATCCTTTATGGAAAAGACGGAGCCTCAGAAGGAGAAGTAATAGAAGCAGCTAAGCTGGCTAATGCACATAGTTTCATTAGTGCACTTCCTGAAGGATACTCAACCAAAGTTGGGGAAAGAGGAGTGCAGCTATCCGGTGGTCAGAAGCAAAGAGTAGCAATAGCCCGAGCTGTTCTGAAGAATCCAGAAATCCTGCTATTAGATGAAGCCACCAGTGCTCTAGACGTGGAGTCAGAGCGCGTGGTGCAACAAGCTCTCCAGAGGTTAATGAGAAAACGCACAACAATCATTGTAGCACATAGGCTTTCCACCATTAAAAATGCTGATCAAATATCAGTTATTGAAAGTGGGAAGATCATTGAGCAAGGGACTCATTCAAGCCTCGTAGAGAATAAAGATGGAGCATATTTTAAATTGACCAACCTTCAGCAACGACAAGATCCGCAACATAGTCAGTAACAATCAGGTGTCACAATTAACCGTGAGACAATTTATATGGGGTTCTTTGTTCTATAGTGCATATTCTTATTTATTTGTCCTTTTTCTCCATGACTACGAAACATGTGAATTGCATCCAGTGTTTTAATCTGAACAATAATCACACTTGTTGAAGATTGCTGTAACATAGGGAAATATAAATTTCTCATTGATTATAGATATTGGCATACTGCAACTTCATTCAAAAAACTTATTCTTGTTTATGACAAAATGCCGAACGATATGATTGTATGTCAATTCATTGTTTTGCTCTCTGAACTGAGAGGCAGGGGATGCTGGAAGATATAAATTGTAAATTTTCTGAAGTTGTTGCCCTTTTTAGCTTCTCGAAATGCAGCGTTCTTGCTTCTGGGTTATTATTATCATATTCTGTGCCTTTGATGCTGCCACCACCTTCAAGAAGGGCATTTAGGCTTAGTACTACGCCCTGATTTGTCTAGTTTAGAATTATTACACTAATCTATTGAGCTTAACTTGAAATATAACAAACTAATCAATTCTGTTTAAAGATTGGAAAAGAAATGAAAATGAATTAAAGAACTGGCTACAACTGATAAGAATCACAGCAATAGCCAAATCGGCAAAGGTTTTATTTTTTTATTTTTTAAAAAAATTATTAGAATCTCACAGTACATTGCAATATGAAATTTGTGGAGAGTCTAGTTATATATACGTTGTAGTATAGTTAAAAAAAATTTTGGAACACTAACTCATAAATCTATTCTTACGAGTGTACGGAGTGATATTTAGTCCTCATTAGAATTTAGAGGAAATATGCCGCGTGGGACTTAAAAGCATGGATTACCACTGAGCTACAAGGCTCATTTTGCGAAACCAGCAAGGTTGCAACCGTGTATTCAAGATGACAAGAAATTCACTTCTGTTTTATTCATAAGCTTGTGAGAAATTCACTTATGCTACATTCAAGTTAAGGTAACCGACTTAACTGTTCTGTTTGACCACGTCAGCACCTCTCTAACAACCCAAGCTTAATTACATAAAAAATTCCAAGGGACGTGTTATGGGTTGGTGCAGAAATTCTACCAGGCAGAGAGAATCCTAATTGGCCAGGATAAGATCTAGTTATATATATAACATAAATAAGGGTAAAACGTTTGAAGATTGACCTTTTTCCAGTCAATTTTTTTGAATAGTACGCAAAATTTCCAAGTGAAACAGTTGGATGCTTGTGATACATGATTTGCTAAATCTAAAACTTACAATACTTTATGTATTTTTATCTTATACCGCTAGTAATTACAATGGCAGGCAGCATTCCATATTCAAATTGGCCATCTACCAAACACACTTACCTTTATGAAACAAATTAATTTTTGGGAAATTTCTTTGATATATTTATTTTTATTATATTGCTCAATTTTGTCTACTTCTTCTTGTCCAGAAGCTGCTCCTGTGGCTTGTTCCTTGAATTCTAGCGGTGGCATACGAACATCTCAAAACTCAGGAAACGAAGTTTGATAAGTAAACCCCACGAAGAAATATAAAATTTTATTACGACTCTTTTCTTTGAACATTAATTATTCATACTTAATTTTCATTGAGCATACTTGTGTCGGAAGCCTAATGAGCTAAGAAATGTGGAAAAGTGTTTTCCTTCCAGATCTTATCCTATGTACATTAATATAGAAGTGAAAAAATAAAAAAAAAACCAAGGGTTCTAAGAGATATTTTTTGTCAAACAAATGCACATTTCAGCAATATATTGTCAACTAGGTAACATATGCTTGTAGACCAAGCAGCTTCTGGATCAAAGAAGCAGGTAAAATCCTTCACACGGTTATAACATTCTTTTATTAATTAAATACTAATCGTTTCTCCTTATTATTACTTGAAGTCGGATAAACTTCACACAATTATCATATTATGATTTTCGAAAATAAGAAAAAAAATTGGGAAGGGTTAATTTCTTTAGTTAATTCATTCAATTCAAAAGGATACGCGTGCTTATACAAGATTAAATTTTCTTTTTTTAAAAAAAGCAAGTTTATGATCTCATACACGATACTGGTACATGCATATCTATAAACCTACCTAAATCATCTGGCATTGTTATGTGTCACACGTTTACTAACTTTGAATGACAATGTCAAAAATAAGGCCTTCAAAAGACTGTATTTTTGGTGAACGGGTGATCAACCACATGCAAAAATGGAGGCATTGAAAGAGCAGGCGTTAGAGACTGCTGCTTGTTTTGAACTTGCAATAGTATTGTTAAAGTTTCATGATAGTACAAAATGACAAATCTGATGATCAGTGTGATGGTGAGTATGTGGACTTAAAAAAATAAACAGAAACTTAATTTATTCAATTGTTTATAATAAAATGGTATTATAGGGCAGATTTTAACAGTTAAAAAAGAAATCTAGTTAATTTTTCTTATAAAAAATAATAGATATTGAGGATAACAATGAAGTTGGAATTATATATATTTTTTATTACACCTTGACTAATTAAATAAATGAATGAGTAAACAATTAAATAGGAAACATAATGAACCTTCCTCCTAAGATAAGCCATAACTAAATACACTAAGAAAAGAAAAGCTATGAAATTATCAAATAAATTAGTAAAACCGAAACTTAGTAAGCCACTGGCATAATTGATTCATAAGTACTAGATTTTGAGCCTGTTTGATACGGACGAGCTATAACTTTTAATCCACTGCTGTGATTAAAAAAAAAAATCTATAGCCGTGACATTAAAATACATTGCATTTGGTTTATGATCTTCAAATTATATATTTTTTCATAAAACTATAAAAATATTACAAATTTTTCTTTAAATAATTATTAAATAAATTCAATTTGACTTAAAACCCAAAATTATAGCGTTTATCAAATATTTTATAACAGTAGCTTTTAACCCACAACTACTCCGTTATAGTGCCAAAAAGGCTCTTAATTGTCTTAAATTGGAACTGTGTGATACTGCTGCAAAGAGGGGTACTCTACTTTGCTAAAACGTAGCTAAATTATCTTTGAGAATATTTCCATGAGATTTACAATACGCAAGAATACTCTTAAACCCAAGACTAGACATAATTTTATAACAATAATTACATAATATTGACACAAGCAAATATATAATAAAAAGAAAACCCTATCGTTGTATATGATCTAAATTAACGTACTGTTTTGGTCAATGGCATTAATTGATCATCCGCATTTTCATATAAATTATGATGTAAATTCAAAATGGATGCCCACTACATAATTAGCCGTCTAAAATTTTAATACAAAATTTATAAAAATTAACGTAAATAATTTCTAATTAACACTGATATATATAAATTATATAACACCTGCAGATACGCCATCACCTAATCCTTATTATGATGTCGAAAAATGACAAGTTGGTAGCTGCCTGCGACTTCCCCTTCAATACTTGGATTTTGGAAACCATGAATAATTGAATGTCAAGTTATTTTATTTAAAAAAAATGAATCCGCTAGAATGACCGTATCCTTTGAATTGAATGGATCCCATTCACCTATTTAAAAACAAAACCTTCATTTCCCAAACATTGAACATATACTTTGTATCTGAAAACCAACATTTCAATAGTAATCAAAACCCTAATTGAAATCTCTATCGCTCGTTTCTCCATCCATTTGTTAATTGCAATTATTTGCAAAAATGGGTAGATCCCCATGTTGTGATGAAAGCAGAAGCTTAAAGAAGGGACCATGGACTCCGGAGGAAGATCAAAAGCTTGTTGATTACATTGGCAGGCATGGCCATGGAAGTTGGAGGGCTCTTCCCAAGTTAGCTGGCTTGAATAGGTGTGGAAAGAGTTGCAGACTCAGATGGACAAATTATCTAAGGCCTGATATCAGGAGAGGAAGATTTTCCGAGGAGGAGGAGCGTATCATCATAAATCTTCATTCCGTTCTCGGAAACAAGTACTTTTCATTCAACATGCATATTTATTCTATTGAAATTATTTAGTAAGACTTCTCTTTAATGATAATTAATGTCAAATAGCTTTTTCCTGTCAGGTTAAGTTTTTGGTCAAGTGACGATGGGGGTTTCTTTTTCTATTTTTCACAGGTGGTCGAGGATTGCTAGCCATCTTCCTGGACGAACGGATAATGAGATCAAGAACTTTTGGAACACCCACATAAGAAAAAAGTTTCTTCAAATGGGAATTGATCCTGTCACGCACAAGCCGAGAGTTGACCTCAGTCAACTTCTGAACCTTCCTCGGACGCTTTATTCATCACCATTGGGAAATTTGAGTACGAGTCCTTTTGGTAATAATAATGCTCTTAAATTACAAACAGATGCAATCCAACTCGCCAGAATCGAATTGTTGCAAAACCTCTCGCAGCTTATGAATACAAGCGCAGTTATTCCAAACGTTGGGAATCATTCTGGTGCATTAGGGTTTGATAATCCAAACCAGCCATTTCAAAATGTAATGGCTCAAGCCACTTTGCAGAACCCTGGTTCGAGCCCTCAAGCAACTGGTGAACTCGAGGTGCAGATCAATTCATTGTCATGGCTCGAAGCTGGGCTGGAGCAGTTTGAAGGTCTGGATGATCATGATGTTATTAGTAATAAGAATACTTCTTACAGTCATAATATTCAACAAGAATTCAATCTCCCGCCGATGGTTAATGCCTCTTGTGATGAGACTCCGAGTCTCAGCGAAACTGATCATCACTTTGCAGCATATGAAGCCTGGGAGAAATTCATTGATGATGAAACCAGTGACTCCTACTGGAAAAATTTTCTAGAGTAGGTACTTAATTGATTTGCTTGGATATATTTGTACATATAAAACATGCAGCTGCATGCATATATTTGATTCATTAATTTTATCTTTAAGAATAATTCACCCTTTTTTTTGTTCAATTGATCTGCAGTTTCACGTCGTCCTCGTCATCACTAATCAGATGATTGATTTTACTTTCTTCAGACCAAGAATATCGGGTGATATGAACTTGATACAAGATATTTTATCTCAGTGGACATTATTATTCGATTTTAATTTTATAGCTTTCTTTCATTTTCTTTGTTCATTAATTGATTCAGCTTGTGATTCAGCCGCATATACATGCTAGCTCCATGAAAATTCATTTACACACCATTTATGTAAACAATATATATTAATATATATCTGTCCATATTGTACTGCAATTGTGAACCATTTCCCATAATAAATAAATTTTTGTGTTCCAAGCATCTATTGTACTATATAGACTAGTAAACATAACAAGCTTTAGTTTTATTATTCTTCCAATCACTATTACGTGGCCATCTACTTATCATACATATATAGGAATAAATTCATGTGCATAGTTACTCTTACTTGATTAGTTGAGAGATACTAGAGGAAGTGTATACGAAAATGTCCCATGGTCTAGCCAAATGATATTTAAATAATTTTATTTAATTGATCACCCAAGTTTGAATTTTGAGAGATGTAGAGAGTTAAAAAAATTGATCTGGATTCTGCCTAGCTGTTTAGAATTCTACATTACACTCATATGATCAGTAATCAATATTAACAATTCTTTAAAGTGTGGAAAATCCTAGTTTTGAAAATTCAGAGCTAGATATTAAATTTGAAAATATCTAAAAGAAATATCACGTCGGGAATAAAAAAATTGTCACATTAATTTTTTAACTAAATGTAGTATACTTTAGTGTATGTACATGGAAAAATTAAAATACACAAGAAGTTCTTGCTAGTTTCTGTTATAATAAGTTAAAAGTCAGAACAAAAAAATAATGTTAAAAGTCAGTATCTATAAAAAAAAAATTAAGAGTCAATAACAACACTGCGATGCATTTTCAATTAATTTAATCTCCAGAGACTCAACTTCTTATTAAGTCTTCCAGTGTAACATCAGATGATGGACCAATATATATTGAAAATAAAAAATAATAATAATAATAATAATAATAATTGTCGATTTATAATATTAGTGATTTTTAATTGGATGGGGGGAAGTAATAAAGTTGAATTATTAATTGCATTGTCGCCCATTAGATAATCAAGATCATTAAACAATTGACGATTGCCGCCGTAAAAGCTTATCAATTACCAACGTAGCTAAGACCACCATCTCTCTAAGAAGTGTTATTATTTCCGGATAGGCAACATGTTTCAGATTATTCGAAAAAGAATTAGAAGCTTTTCAAAAAATCAGAAAAGAGAGAGAAAAAAAAAAGTCTGTTTTTATTTGCGACTAATGCTAGGGAATCACTATTGTAATCCCAAAATTTTAGTTATAGTCTTAATGGTAATCTAATTTTTTTTTTTTTTCCATTCACATGAGTAGGTTCGAACTACTATTATTTCCACTCGTGATTTTACAATAAAAACTAGTTAGCATCCACTTATCAATATTCTATCATGAATAGGGTGAGATTATAATTCATGAATGTTTAATAATAATCATTGACTAGGATGATACTCGGTAATAGTTGGGATCCTTCGTGTTATTGTTGGTTGAGTAAAAATAAATCAATAATAATTCACTTAATTTAGATATTTAGTTTATATCACAACAAATGTAGCAAATAATATGTCATTATTTGATCTCAAATGATAGTTAATTATTAAGTTTTATCATTTGTAAACTTAGCATCATTAAATCTAAATTGTACAATATGAACATGATGACTCTTAAAACCTTTTCGAGATTACCTAGCTAGTTTCATGTCTTGGTGATTTTGCCTCATCTTCGGCGAGATAATGGGCAATTGTTGAGGCCATTCATATGCTTCTGAGGTCTCGTTTGAGATTGAGATTAGACAGTTGTAATTTCAAAGTTACAATACTAAAGTGTTCGGTAAATACTAACTAATTTAACTTGAAAACTGAGTTTATTTGATTTTACACTTGTATGATAAAAAATTTATTATATTTTTAATAACTTTTTCAAAATAATTATTTAAAAGTTATATTTACTATATAGTATTAACTTTTATTTTATAAGTATAATTTTTTTCTACAACAGTAATAACTTAAAAGCTATATTAACACCTTAATACCAAACAAGATTTAAATATAACTAGCTAAAACTTTTGAAGGCTCCAAAGTGACGCCCTGTTAGCTATTTCTTGTCTTTAACATTCAAATTTTTAGAACCTTGAACTGTCACATGCTAAAACTACGAAGTTATATCTCAAATTTCCTTATATTGTATCCACTCTCTTTTGTGAAAAATATAACCCATTAGCGGATGCGATGACTAATTAATATAGTTTTAATTAAGCTTTACATTTAACCTGCAGTTTTGTTGCCCCTCCCCTGCAAGAGGCCAGTTTCAAAGAAAGATGAAGGTCTCTAAATTACACATTCACTAGTTTACGTTGTCGAGCAAGCTTCCATCATCTCTTTATAGCTGTTGATTTTCTGAGAGTTGAAAACAAAATTATATGCAATTGGCAAACAGGGCACATTTTCACCATAACTGAATAACCAAAGGTGACTATAAGGGCCTGTTCTAAAATTAACTGGATGAACACGTCTTGACAATTTGAAACGACAATGAAAAGAAACCAAAATACAAGCTTAATCTAGTTCTGTGGTACAACCCTTCATACATTTGGTAATAAAAATCAACAATCTTAGAAGATGGGACAAAAATGCCTTAAAAAAAATAGCAAGCTCGCCCTCTGCTGTTCAATGGCAGACTACCCTCGACTTCGCCCTCCACCTGACATTAAATTCGAAAATATAAACTGGTGACAACTGTATATTTGCTGCAAACTAGGTTGTTCACAAAATGAATACAAAACATAATTTCTTGATTCAACATTTTTAGTCTTACCTCTGCTACCACCAGGCCAACCCCTGCCTCGGCCTCCACCTGCTCCCCTAGCACCACCATCGTCCAGACCACGCCCAATGCCTTTTGTTTGCCTTCCACTGGCACCATCTTCTCTGCCTCTTCCTCTACCACGCCCAACCCCAGGTGGCTTACGATCTGAAAAAAGCCCAAATTTTCCAAATTTACTTTGTTGCAGAGCTCAGACAGTGTGCCAAGTGCAAGATAAATTATTTATGTGCACAAATAAGAGCAAAAAAAAAGGCGGAGGTGGGTGTTTGGAACAAGCTGAGTACTTAAATAGTAATAACAAGCACAATACTTGGAAGTACAGGAGAGAAAAAGGTACCTGATCGACTCTTGGCTTCTTCCTGAACTTTATCAATCACCTGAACATGAAGCAATAGCACATATTATAAGCCACTCAAACTTGAAAAGTAACTCCGAACCAAAGCAATCTATGGGAAGATCAAATCCACAATATTCCACTTCAGTTCTCTGCCAAAAAACTTTCATGAAAATTCTGTTACGCAGCACTACTAGTTCTGGAGATCTGTGAACCGAAAGAACTATTACCAAAGAGGATTGCATAATATTATCATTCAAGCACCATCGAAATGTGTTTTAAGCTGATCTTGAGACAACTATAGCATGGTTTATTTCATATTTTGGTAGAATATTAAGGAGGTATGGGCAGGTGGAACCAATTTCAATAGGAACAATTATTTTATTGGTGGTTACTTTTTAGTACATTAACTGAAAAACTGACTTGCTTCAGACAAAGAAGCCTCTGTTGAATGAACCAAAAAAAGGAAAGAAGAATCCCACCAAAACAAAGATAAACAACAAATAACTGGATATATCATATACCTCATCAGGAACTCGAAGATATTTGATTGTGTTCCCCCGAATATAGCATTCGGGCATTCTCCAAAATCTATCTCCATCCTACATAACAAAATTCCAATAAAAACCTACTCATGAACTTGTAAGCCAACAATCTTTAGATAATCAAACAAAACACACTCCAAAATATAGAAATTTAGTTAGAAAAATAAAAGAGCTAACTAGAAGCATTCGGTACCTTAGATGTACAGATGACTTCACGAAGATGGATGTTCATCCAAGTATCGCAATTGACCAAATGTCCATTGTAAGTCTCCCCATTCTTTAGTTCTACTAACTATTACAACAGAAAGTCACCAAAACGTATGATTATAACCCAAAATAAAAAATAAAAAACTGACACAATATTCATTGAAAAGAATATACACCAAAGCAAATCCCTTACCATTGGATGGCCTTGTGCAGTTTTAAGTAGAGAAAGGGGAAGCTGCAAAGAAGGAAGAGAAGGCAAAAACAAAAAAAACAAAAAAAAACAAAAACAAAAACAAAAGTCACTGAAATAAATTCATGAATTGTAACCAAAAACAAACTCAATGCCTCGATGGGTACCTGAGAAAATATAACTTTTATGCATTGATTTTGCTTTAGATTTTGCAATGCCCATACAACACAAAAAGAGAAGACAAAGACCCAAAAACATAAAATAAAACGCAATGAATTTATGATATAGTTTTCGTTTTCATATTTTCTGGGCAACCAAACAGCGGTGGCAAGGATAGTTGAGAGCAACTTACCATGTTTTTAAGGGCACGAGAAAACTAAACCCAGAAAAGACAAAGAAAGAAACCTGCAAGCAAAGTCAAAAGTCAAAACGATAACAGAGCGGCTTCAGAAAAACTATCAAAGAAATGTAGCAGAAGACTTGCGAGGCGAGCACAGTGAGATTAGACGTGCCACACGGAGGGATTAGATTGGTTTCGCTTGGGCGTGGCTGGCGATCAACCGTTGAGGCAACAAGCAGCGGGTGGCTGGCCGGCGTTCCGTTGCCGTGTTACGTCTTGGGAGGTTCAGGGTTCGGTAATTGGGGGTGTCTGCGTGAAAAATTGGTTTCTGTGGAGGCATTAGCAAGTATATGACCCCATATTTCAGATCCCAAGAACACGACAGAACTTGAACGTGAAATTACTCAAATACCCTTTCAGTTAATGCAGCTTAATATTTTCAAATCGTGTTATGGACTTCCAAACTTATATTCCTCTAAACTTGTCCAAACTTATAATAAATGTCGAAGAAAAATACAGTTTGTTAGAAGTGAATGTGATTTTTAAATTGTTTTGGCATATGTTTGTTGAAAAACTATTAAATTTTATGGGAAATTTCATAGAGTGATTTTGAAACTTTTATAGGGAAAAATTATTCTGGATGAAGATGAGAGGGATATTTTAGATAAAATTCCACCAAAATTGCAAAGTAAAAATCATTTTGTCATATATAAAAAAAAACTTGTTTTTGTGCAGTTATTTTATTTTATTTTTCAATTTGTGCAATCTGATCGGATTTTCAGATTAAATATGAATATGATTCGACCCGATAATAATTAGAACAGATTAGAAAATTTTTATGGGATCATATTAGATTTAGGGGTGACAACATGGGTTAAAATTCATGATGCCGATCCTAGCAAGACACATTTTAGATTATTTGTAAAAAAATTAAAAGTTTTTCAATAAATCAGAAAAGAAGAAAAAAAATACAAATCAAAAGTTATAACTTTTCACTGTATTTGTTTTTTATTGAGTAATGTTAGGCATCACATTCCAACTATAATTTTATCGTATAGATCTCAATTAATGTGTCAAATTATTAGTATTTATTATGGATGGATGAAATTATAATTTGTAAAAAAATTAATGAATGTTAACTACTAAGAAGATGTCGTAATTGCAGATGAATTTATATACATATATTGAATGATGTAACATATTATTTGTTATTCATTAATCAGTTAATAATTTCATTATCTCACCATCTAATTTAAATGCAATCATAAAGTTGTATAAGACTTTGTTTAGAAAAATATTATCTTATTATTTTATCAAAATTATTAATTTAGTTTATTAATTTATAGAAGTTTTACTGCAGCGAGTTTTTAGAGATCAATTTCCTTTGGTCGGTGCTTTTGCCTCATTTTGTGGTGAGATAATGACAACTCTTCGAGCTTTTCATATGCTAATAAATCTGGCTATATAGAATTTTTCAAGTGAAAATGACTCCCTGGTAGCTAATTCTTGCCTTGAAAAATCAAATTTCAGCACCTTGGCGTGTCAGTAATAATCGACTGCAAATGTGAAGTTCTTCTCTCTCAAATTTCCTTTTATTTTATTCATCTCTGTTTTTTTTTTTTTTTTTGGGTGAAAAATGTAGTCAGTGGCGGATGCAATAACTAATTAATACATAGTTTAAATTTTTACATTTCACCTGCTCTGTTGCTTCTCCGCTGGGAGAGGCTGTTTCTAAAGATAGATGAAACTTTCTAATTTATTTTTCGGAAGGGAACATTTCTAATCTATAGTTATTAGTTCAAATTATGAGGTGTGCTTTTTAATTATCTCTTTGTAATTGTTGATTTTCCAAGAATTAGGCCCAAGCTAAGTCCGATAATTTAACTTAAGTACTTAACCAGTAGATTGTTACCCCTATCTCCCTTGTCACTCCTGTCTTCCCTATCTGCCTTCTCGCCTTTGTCTCCTCTATCTCCCTTATCGTCTTCTTTCTCGCCTTCTTCATTCTTGCCTGTCTCCCTTATCTCCTCATTACCCCTTATCTCCTTTGTTGCTCTTCTCTTCCTTATCTCCTTTTTTGCTCTGAACACACTTAATTTTCTCCCTTGTCTCCTTTATTTCCCTTATCATCCTTCTTCCCCTTATCGCCTTTATCACCTTTATCTTACTTGTCGATCTTCTTGCCCGCCTCTCCTTTCCAATCCTTCTCACCTTGTTGGCCATACCTGCGGTTCCCAATATATCCGTAGTAAGTATAACCCGTACATCTTATTGTTCTTATCATTACGAGGGTGGGTTTTCATAGCAGCCTTAACTGCACATAGCATATTAGATTATTTTATATGAGCTTCCAACAATAATATTGACTAATAATTATATTTCTCTACATAAAATCTCTTGAATTTGAACACGGTATATAGACGGTGACTTTTTCAACATTAATTCACCCCGTCTCCGCTATGGGAAAAGAGCATTTACATACTTAAAGTTTAGAGAAATGATCACCAACACCTCTAAATTTTTAAAAAGAGACACTAAGATTTCATTTGATTATAATATCCTTTACCTCTATTATAAAAAAAAAAAATCAAGTCCAATGTTTTATAATAAATAGAAATATAACATTAAAATAAATGTAATAATATATACATTGTAAAATAATTTCAATACTTAAAAATATTTTAGTATTTTACTCTATTGGATATATTTTATTATATAAAATTAAATTTTATATTAAATAGAATCATAATATTAAAACAAGTGTATTAAAATTTAAATTATTTTGAATATTATGTAAAATAATTATAACATTATTATGTGAGTTTTTTTATTGTAAAATATATTTAATACAAATATCTAAAATAAATAAAAATATATTGGTAAATAAATATAACAATTTACATATTTAAATTTATTAAATGTTAAATTATTTTAATATTATTAGTCTATTGGGTAGATTACATTATTTATATGATATTTCTATTTATTAAAAATTTTAAATTCAATTTTTAAAGGGTATAATGGTAAAAAATAGAGTCTTGATGTCCCTTTTTAAAAAGTTGAGGGTGTTGGTGGTCATTTTCTAAAAGATAAAAGGTATAGATATCCTTTTTCCTATATTTTTTTAGTAACAACTGTGAATAAATTCTTATATTTTAATTGATCAATATATACATTATCAAGTGATATATAAGATGTATATGCAAATATTGCTCCAAATAAATTCACCATTTTGCTTGTTAGTGGAACCTTGCAGCTAGTTCTCTAGTTGCCACATCCGAAGAGATAAGAACATAGATGACTATGAAAAGACCCAAAAGAAGAGACTTTGAACCCATGATGTTTCCCACACTATGAAGTGTGAACAAGTATATTGTAGTAAGAAAGGTTGAGAAAATAACCGTCTTCTCCTCACAATTTATAAGGGAGTGTTAGATTTAACACCCATGATGGGATGCATTAATCTAAACGTAAGTGATAAGATAATCTTATAGTTTGTCTAGGATTCTTATAAGATAAAATTAGTATTTTATCTTAATCATAATCACATAAAATGTAGATTATTTAACAACTTTAGGAAGTTGATTTAAATTAAACTACACTTATTGTACTATATAAACACTACATGAGTGAGTGATAGCACGTACAATAATAATCATGAGAATCAGAGCAACATCAAAAGAGAGTGAGAGAAAAGGGAAAAAGGTAGTGGGTTCTTACTTCGTGAATTGAGGGGATTTTCTAAATACATGATTGTCCTCCAATCATCAGTGACATAAACTCGTGACGATCCATTCATGAAGGAGATTTGCTTGTGAAGGTTCCAGTTCCTAGCAATCAATTCATGTTCGTTGCAATCTGCTCGTGCTAGTTCCAGAATTTTGGAGATTGGAGGGAGCTTATTCTTTATTGTAGATTTGTGACAATTCGTTTTCACATCAACCAATAAAGTATGGATTTGGTTGAACAAAATAAATTACATAATTTATTTAGAAAATCATCATTGGTATTAGAGCATGTATAGTTTATGTCCTGATCTTAGATGCATCATGTATGCTAATATGCCATGTTTTTTTTCATGAAAATTTGATAAAATCGCACATTAATGGTATATGACAATATACATAATGTTAAAGCATGAAATTCGAAACATAGTCACGTGAACATACAAGGAGTATATTTGAAACTTTGTTTTATGTAATATGCTCTTGAAGAATGAATAAATTGAAACCCTAAGTTATAAACCCGCATGTTTATTTTGTTTATAAATTTTTATATGTTCATTTGTTCTCTAGAAAGATTTTTTAAGTATCTTCGCAACGGTATATCATGTGCTTGATTTGAAATTTGGAATTTTTGTTCAAATTGAAGAAGATGAACAGTGTTACATATGTTGTCCCAATCTCAGGTATAGCACGTGAATTTCACCTCTTCAATAAAACAAAAATCCAATACCAGATTTGAATTCAGGACACAAAAAAGGGTGTAAGATCGGAAAAGTAAGATTGGAAAATGGCCAGAATTCGGTGCGTGTATAAAACGCGTTGATGAGGAGAGTGAAACAAGAAACGATTTGACTCTAAACCAGACTAGATTGCATGAACCAAACCACGCGAACCGAACCCAGCTGGACCGCATGTTAGCGCAAGTCAACGTGCCAAGCGTGGCCGCATTGACTCACGCGCGATAGTGGCGCGTGTAATGTATGCGCTACCTTCCCAACCTTCAATTGCAGCAGCTGAAACCAGAATTTAATATCCTATTTTTTATATTTTAAATTTTATTTTTTGCCTCTATTTTAATTTTAATTTATTTTTTTATTTTTTGACATGCTTGAATTTATGAATAAAAATAGTTTTATTGCCATTAAATTCACATAATATGCATCTTACATGTAAGAATGTTATATTACAGTGGGGGGAAATATAGAATACTTAAAATATTATGGTGATTATTAAAGTCTGGCATAGTAATGTGAATTTATACATGTCTAGGAAAATTCTATAAAAAAGATGATAAAAGTCTAAGGAAACAAGGTACTTAAGTGGGACCATGCTGTCTCTACCTCTTTTTTGGGAATTTTCCTGGTGCTTATTCACCTGAACAAATGCATGAAGGCCTTTTTATCCCTTAAAACTAAAATAAGTGTTTTATTATTAAAATACTAAAAAGATTAAATAATAATTAAGATTTTGTGCAAAAGGATTAAATGATGATAATTTAATTATTTGGAGAAGATGATGATTAAGAGCTTCTATGATTTTTTGATTCTAATCCTTATGTTAAATAATCATGTTTGGGTCTTGTGTTTGTGGCAATATTAAATATGTGTAAGAATCATGCTAATTATCCTTTTTTTTTTTGTGGCTACAAGAAATGACATCTTCAAAGAATGTCATGATCGAATTGAACAAAGGAGAAAAATTGAATGGTGAAAATTATGACACTTGGCACCAAAAGATTCAATATGTTCTCGACGAGCAAGAGACTCTTGAGACTCTTAATAATAACATCACAATTAAGCCTGAAGAACCTGAGAGCGGTCTTATTGAAAAATATCATAAGGATCTTGAAGTTTACCAGTCCTGGAAAAGCAAAAAAAGCAATGCTTGCATTACGTTGCTGAGCTGTATGCAAGATGACCTTATGTGTGAGTTCGAAGAGTACTATACGGCTCATGAAATGTGGGTTGCCTTGAAAGAAAAGTATGGTCATACTTCGACCACTAAACTAAGAGCTCTCAACATCAAGTTTGACTAATTCAAAAAGCACCTAGAAAAGAGCATGAGGCAGTATTTAAAGGAGATATCAAACATGATACGTGAGTTGAAAAATACTGGACATGTATTGACTGATGAGCAATAGGTTTAGGCGGTCATACGATCCCTTCCTGACAATTGAGAACATATGAGAGTTAATATGACCCATAACGATAGTATTAAGACATTTATTGATATCAAGCGTCATTTGAAACTAGAAGATGATCGCCTAGAGGCTGTTAAAACTTCTAGTCAACTCTATATGGCTAACTCTAAGCCCCAAAAAGCTTCAGGGTTCAAGCGCAAAAGAGGAAGCAACACTTTTCAAAAGGAAAAGAGAAATGTGCCAGCTCAAGGGAAGCCTAATAATGGAAAGCGCATGAGAGGAAAGCGTGTTGAATAGAAGAAAGACAAGACTAAAATAAATTGTTACAATTGTGGCAAACTGGGCCACTTCGCTCGTGAATGCACTGAGTTAAAAAAGATACAATTCATCTTTACAATTTTATGTTGTAACTATTTGACAAGTTCTATTTTTCTAACCAAATCTTGTCCTTTGTGGACTGTAGACTCAGGAGCAACATACTACATAGCCAGAGAGTGTGGAGTGTTTTTGGAGTATCGACAGATTAGTCAAGGAACAAAATGAATATACGTAGGTAACAACTCAAGGGTTGAAGCTAAAAAAATTGACACTTTCAAGTTAGAGTTGCATGGTAGCCAAGTACTTTATCTCCACGATGTTCTTTATGCTCCAAACATTCAACGAAACTTAGTCTTTGTTACTGTTTTTCTTAAGATAGGATATCAATTACAATTTTATGGTGTTAGTTTAAAGATCGTTTTTAATTCAACTCTAATTGCTACTGGTCATTTATTGAATGTTTTTATTATTTTGAATACTAATTATAATAATTTCAATAATAGTTGTTTTTTGATAAATGTTTCTTTCAATGTGGATAAAAATACTTGGCATGCTAGATTAGGACATATAAAGTAAGAAAGAATGAATAGATTAGTTAGAGAAGGCTTATTAGGTTCACTCGCTAATAATAACTTACCCATTTGTGAAAGTTTTCTAGCTGGAAAATAACTAGAAAGCTATTTGGTAAAACTACTAGAGTTGAAAGTCCGTTGCAAATAGTCCATTCTGACATCAATGGACTAATGAGTGTGAGGGCTAGACATGGAGCCATTTTTCTCAGGCTTTTCTCGGCGTTTTAACTATTTAGCAATGCTGAACTTTTTATTATTTCCCATGTTATAAAAGAGAATACAACACCGTTTTGCCTTAAGATAAAGAAGAAAACCATGTACAAAATTTTCGTCTTCCCTCTTGATCTAAATTTTTCCCTCTCAACTCTTAAATCCCTAACTAGAATCTTTCATTCACCCAAAATTATTCACTCTCCCAGATCCCTTAAACAAAAAAAATCGTATCCTGCAGCATTTCAAAGTTATTGCTTGAAGAACCATTCGAACCGGAGCTCGATTTTTAACGCTCAAATCTTTTTGTTTGTCAAAGGCAAGCAAACCCCAACTATTGGAGAATCAACAAACTCACGGTCAAATCACATTCTATGGCAAGCTTTTGATTTCCTTTTTTTTTTTTTTGGGATAAACAGTGTTTCTTTCTTAATTTCTTTAAATCTTTTCTGAGTTTATTTATGTTTGTTGAAATTGGATATCGGTTTTATTTTTTTCTTTCTGAAAGGAATTGTTACCAGATTTTAGTTTTGCTAAGTAACTAGTAGTAATTTATTGTCACTTGCTTGGATCGAATATTATCTAATGATGATTGTTTTCAAGGTTGTTTATGTTTCTGCTTAAAAAATCTGAGTTTGGTTACTGAGAAAGGGTATGACCTGCAAGGGAAATGAATAATTTCATTGTAACTTTGAGCCAAGTAAAAATTGAGAATTTTTTTTTTTTATTTTTATTGTTATCATTATCATTTAACTTTTTCAAAGTGATTTCCAGTAGTTCACATTTACATTTGATTTTCTTTTTCATTTATAGATCTTTAAAATTTTATTTTTACTTCTTATTTTATTTATTTTATTTTATTAGTATACTTGTTTTTATGTTATTTAGAGGACACTACACAACAGAGCTTGAACTTTTGAAGAATTGGGTCAGATCAAGTTGACATTTTATTTATTTTTTATTGTAAAAAAAATGTAATACTATATTGTTATTCGATTAATAAATTGTAAGCTACATGTTCTTTAATATGTATTTTCTGAATTTGTTTGAGAGGTTATAAACTTAATTTGAATATAAAGCATATTATTTTAAAAATATTAAATTACTTTAAAAAAATTTTACGACAAGTGTCTTCATGTTATTAAAATATATGTCATAAAACTGTAGAAGACAACATTTATAGCCTGTGGTTAGAAACTTTTTAAGCAACAGACAAATGACTGTCAACAATACACTTTTCATGTTGTTTAAACATAGAATTTAAAGACTAACATCTTGACCAACAGCATGCAGTTGCCTGTTGTTATAAGTGTTTAACAACATACATTACACGTTGTTAAATCTTATTCTTCTTGTAGTGAACTTAGATAACTATCATTTGTAAAGATTTCATTTTGTAAGTGTATGCTCTTACGATGCATGAAATTACATCTTCAAGTTATCGAGGTTTTGACCGTTTATATGGATCTCACCATGTGATAACTCAAAGATATAATAAATAAATGCAAGTTCACTAACCACTCAAAATTAATATCAATTAAGCTTATTTAAATTATAATCAATGACATTTATTGAACTGTAGTCCAGTTCAATATGTAATGCATATTAGATATACATATTAACTATTTTACCCGAAGTCTTTACTTTAATGATCAAGATAAAATCAATTACAATAGAAGTAGAAATGTTGATAGTCTTAAATAGTAAATGCCCCTAGTATTGACATCATATGCTCAATACATAAATCACATGCTTTATAAATAAGGTTAATAATGTATACTTCAATAAATAATGAATATATAGATTTATTGTGTTCAGTAATTATTATTTACCACATGCTTTTAAGGTGCAAAATAATAGTATAAGTCTCATAGGATGACGGCCAATGGTATTGGATGACACATGACAGGCACCAATTTGTATTGCCCCGTTGATATGGATGCAAATTATTTGCTAGAGTTCTACGGACGGACGCCAATTTGTATTTGTTTGAGTTGTTAGGTTGGCAGTGGCTAGAAATTGAGTAGGTTCTTTCGTGTTATTTTGCAAAGATGCTTCGAATGCTAAAAATTTCTCATGAAGTTCATCAAAGGTGATAGGGGTATCTCGAGCTTGAATAGCAAGAACCAATTCTTTGTACTCATCTTCTAATCCATCCAAAATCTTCTCTGTGAGATCATCGTCGTTTATTGGTGTTCCTAGTATAGGAAGTTCATCTGCACGAGCTTTAACAGATTGAAGAAAGTTAGAAATATTTGAAGCACCTTTTGTTGAATTTTTTGAGAATATTTTTTAGCATTTTTTGCTAAATTTTTAGAGAATATTTTTTACTTGTTTAATCCTTCCACGAGATGGTTTGGCATAGGTATCGACAAGTATGGTCCGTGCTTCCTGTGAATTGGCTGTGGCAACAACCGGAATGATCTTGGGAGAAAGAGAGAGCCGATAAGGGCATTTAGGATGAGCTGAATATTGTAGGCTAGATTTGGTGGTGTTGCATCATTTACTATTAGAGTTGCGGGTGCACAAGGTTCAGAGCCATTCATATTAACTTTGAAGATCATATCCAATGGAAAGAGTTTGGAACTGAAGTTTCACGAAACATAGTTGTTGGCGGTGAGTTTGGTGGTGTTGATCAATTGAAATTCGTTAGTGTGATGAGCGGTTGAATCCACTCACGTGGCTGTGGTGATTGTTGGATTTGACGTGTTAGATAGTTTTGAGGGGTCATTGGGTTTGTTGGAAACAAAGTCAAAAGAAAGAAAGAAATAAATAAATGGTAGAAGAAGCCCTGATGCTATATCAGATAATATTTTGGTCAAGAATTCCTCTTATTCCATTGATAATGAACTGAATATGTAATTGGGTCAAGAATTCCTCTTATTCCATTGATAATGAACTGAATATGTAATGCAAGTATTAAATGAAATTGAAAAAATAAATCTCCTAAAAATATTGAAAACCCTAAGGTAAGAATTAAATTCAACACAAAATATTATATCAAGAAACAGTAGATTGAAAGATAAAAGATATTTTAAAATAATTAATTTAAGACATTAGATATTAACTATTACTTCCAACTAGTAGAAGAGATATACGATTTTCTTGAGATATGTCATCCATGTTTAATTTTCTCCAATATTTAATCAATATTTTTATCTTTTATGGAAATTGTAAACGAAGAAAAGATGATGAAAAAAAGACACAAGATATGCCATCCACGTTTAATTTTCTCCAATATTTTATCAATATTTTTATCTTTTATGGAAATTGTAAACGAAAAAAAGATGATGAAAAAAAGACATGGAAATAGTTCTTTTGCAAAAATAAAGGGAACTTTTAATGATATTCATCATGTTTGATATGTGCTTCATGCCAGTAGTGTAGTGAATTTGTGCAAGAGAGATTATCGTGAAAATTTATTACTTGTGATTGAATCAGGCTATTTATTTTTATATAAAATTTGGATTGCCTTTTCCTTTCTGTATTAATTAATTGTTTTGTTATTATTTATTTTTATATAAAATTGTTTTGTTAGATTGTTAGTGAAAGATCGAAAATTACTTAAAACTTTGAAAATTATCGATTCACGTAGAATTAATTAAAATCTTATAATATTATTTGTAGTTTACTTAAAATTTATAATGTGTATCAGAGTGTCCTTTTACTATTAGCAATATCATTATTCACTAATTAGAAGTTTAGAACCTTGTAAAGAGATAAAATAATTTTTTTTATTTTATTGTATCAAAATTTTTTATTTTCAACTTTTTAAAAGTAATTAACTTAGTTAATGAAAAATAATCAACCGATTGATACAAAATAAAAACTTAAGATGGTGTCGAGTTATATCAGAAAAATCTCGGTAGGTCCTTGAGGTGATTTATCAATAATTTTCATTAATTTATTATTTATAGAATTTTTAAACGTGGCGATATTTTTATTAGCGGTTTCAAATGCATCAGTGTGTACTCGATTACACCTTAACAATATTTGCGAATACGGTATCTACAACTATCTCATCGTGCTTGTGCGCCCCCAATACGACGCCATTTCATTCACTCATCCGAAAATATTAATAATCGCCTCCGCCTCCGCCTCCATCCAGCCTCGCCGTCTCCGACAACCGGGAAACTCAAGGTCATATGCGGTTTTCAAATATTTCAATCTCTTTCATTGTGATCTGACATCTGATTATCATGTATAGCTTTAACTTTGAGAAGATTCAGAAAAAAAAAAAGGTTTTAGGTTCGGTTCGGTTTAATGCTAATCCCGGTCGGTTCAAACCAAACCGAATTGAAAATATATCCACGTTAGGGGCCGAACCCAAAATTTATGAACAGGTAGAAAACTGCAACCCAATCGGTTTCAATTTCAACCCGAACCGAAATCAAAACCCGATCGGGTTAGCTTAAAAAAAAAAGAAATATTTGTATATATATATATATAACAAAACGCATTAACAGCATTGCTTCCTTTCTTCAAATCCCTAATCCCCTTTCTTCGCGATTTCACATTCGCGCTCCAGAACGGCACAACCCACACGCTGCTGCCGCCGTCGATTCCGTTCGGTGCACCGGCGTTGCAGCTTTTAGCTGTTCCTCCTTCCTTGAGCCGATCTGTTTCCTCATTCAAGACTTCAAGCTACTGTCGTTTTGAGCCCATCTTGAGTCGTTCGCGTCTGATCCAACTACTGCCGTTACTGCCTCCGGCTTCATTCACCATCTTCAGCCACACAAGGTGAAGTTATACATTTGATTCTGAATGGTGCATGAATGGTTATTTGTAAATCATCTTCTTTTGGGCATGGGTAAGAGGCATTATAGGCACTGAAATTGTTCAATCTTCTTTTGTGTAATGGTTATCTGTAATTGTTGCTGATTCGGTTACTTAACATTGTAATTGTTGTTGTCTTGAGTGTTAATCGTGATGGGTTATTAATGTACCATAAATGTTTTGTCATTTGGTATCATTTTTGCTTTTCAATTTTGCACCTGGAGCTCGCCTGGAGTTTGATTTTGGAATTTTAGGTGGCTGCCTGGGTGGGATTTGATTCATTTTAGTAGGTTGTAACCCGAATTTTCATCCAAACCGTAATTTTAACCCGAATTTTCAATCCGATCCAATCCGAATTTCGAACCCGAACTGAATTAAATTCGGTTTGGTTTGGTTTGGGTTTGTGTTTCAAACCCGATTGACTTGAATTTTCTAACCCGAACGGGTTGTAACCCAAACCGAAACCCGAACAACCCGAACCGAAACCCGATTTGCCCACCCCTAGTATATACAAGGCAAAAACCCAGAACGTGATACCTAATCTCTCTTCTCTTTCTTGACTTCTTGTCTATCGTGAACGAGGGAGAACATCTGCGCCCACGCTGCCGCCGCCGCTAACAAACGCCGACGCCGACGCCAACTCCAAATCCTGCGCCCACGGTCTAGTTTCTCTAACCCTAAGCTAACAAAACAATCCGAGGATAATAGGTAGCTGAACAGGTTAGTGGAAACACCATATGTATAGTTTTGTCTTTTTAAAGGTTTTTATTAGTATTTCCGATGCGATTTTTGGTATGATGAAGCAGTTTTGAAGGAAAATTGGATTCAGTCAATTTCTTCGATCCTTTGAAACCATTGAAACTAACAAGTTGAAATAATGTTAACTCACTCGCCAAAAAATAGCTAGATTGGGATTCTCTGTGCTTCATTGTGATCTTTTGATTTATCAAGAATGGCAGCAGCCTTTGGATCTTGGTATTAGTTGAGGTTGCGAATTTGCCAACCATGGTTGTAGACTTTTTGGCTTGTATTGTGATTTTGAATGTTCGTGATTGAGATTGCAGTCTCTGCTAGTGTAGCAAAATGCTACTTCTGCTGTGAAATTCTTTGTGTTCTTATGTTCAAACTAATTAAATAAGTATGCTTATTTCTCAGATATTAGTATTTCTTGATTTCTTCTTGTTCGATTATACTTCATATGCAACTTATATTTGACAGACACTTGCTTTGTCTTTGTTCTATAATTTACCTAATGGCATTAAGGACTTATTAGGAGAAAAGCTTGGTAGTTGTATTAAATTTCTTTTTCTTCTGGTTTGTGGCTTTGCTGGCAGGTAGAAAAATGCCAAAGGTGAAGACAAACCGTGTAAAGATTCCGGAGGGATGGGAATTGATTGAGCCAACACTTCGTGAATTACAGGCAAAGATGAGAGAAGGTTGCTCTCTTCACACTCAGCAAAGTTTGCTGAATTTCTTTAAAAAGTAATAATAACTTTAATTTTCTGAATTCTTGAAACTTACAATTTTATGTTTTATTTTATTGGACAGCTGAGAATGATCCACATGATGGCAAGAGGAAATGTGAGACATTATGGCCTATTTTTAAAATAGCACATCAGAAGAGCCGCTATATTTTTGACCTTTACTATCGAAGGAAGGAAATATCTAAGGAGCTATATGAGTTCTGCTTGGATCAAGGCTATGCAGACCGCAATTTAATTGCAAAATGGAAAAAGGTTTGTTTCGTAATCTCTCTCTCAATTCATGCTTATATGAAGTATGTTCTTGTGTTCATCATCCATGCATGGGACTGCATAGTGTTCCTGTTTATAACTAACAAAATTTCTTGGTAAGAATTTACTCAGTAATTAATGCAAAAAGTTAAAAATTGGATTTAGTTAGTGATAGATATTCATGTCAGGAAATTAGAATCTCTTTTCCATTGTGACATCGTGATGAATGTCTGGAGACTTGTAGAAGAAATATTTGAAAGCATATTAATTTCCTTTTCTTCTCTGTCTCTTAGGGATGTTTGTTCTCTTATCTGATTTTCTATTGAAAATATTGATGGATTCCCATTGTTATTTACCATCATGATTTCTATTTGAAATTGCAGCCGGGTTATGAACGTCTGTGTTGCCTAAGATGCATGCAGCCACGTGATCACAACTTCCAAACCACATGTGTGTGCCGAGTACCCAAGAACCTGAGGGAGGAGAAGGTTATAGAGTGTGTTCATTGTGGTTGCAGGGGCTGCGCAAGTGGTGATTAATCAACTGGTATCTTCTTTTAATCGGCAAGTTGATGTTCTGAGTTCAGACGTTTGCTACTTGATGTCAAATATAGCATAACAGTCTCTGTAACTTTATTTTGGTTTTGCAGACTTTGCCATTGCAAATGATTATGATATATCTAATCGAGCATGAAACATGATTCCAAAAATTGTTTCAGACTTTATCGTTAGAGAATGGACTGTTTAGATGAGTGATAGCATAACATCATAGACAAGAAATTCGAATAGTTTTGCACATGCTGCAGTGATTATTATTGTGCTGATATACTATGTAGTTCTTATGGCTTGAACTCTACCCAGATATCAGTTATAAACTCATCTAGGTAAAAGAAAAGAAAAAGAGATTATTATTATGTTCTTTTTTTTTTTTTTTGGGGTTTTGGGGGGGGGGGGGGGACGCTAATGATTTATATACTGTTTGTTCGAAGAGTTTATTCGTGAATGATTCTTCACAACCGTTAATTTTGACCACAAAACATTCATTGTGGCATAGAAACTAGGTAAAGGCATGAATTATGTGCCCATGTGACCTTGAAGCTCACTCAATTAACATCATAGCTTAAAACTCTCAGGAAAATGAGGCAGATACTGAGATATCAAAATTTTCTTCATCAATGATGTCCATCTTCTTTGTTTTGCTTTGAGTCGAGATAACCTTGAGAAATTCAATTAGTTCAATTTCGTCTTACCATCCTATAAAAAGATGAAATAATATAAACGAGCGATAATACTAAAAGAGATAACTTCTTTCGATTGAGGACGAATGGAGTTAAAACATCTTCCTTAATAAGCTACCATGTCACTTACACTGTTCTACAATTTTCTAATTAATTTTCTCTAGTTCTTCACACTTCTCAATTCTCATGCGACCTAACAAAAAAATGCAATCCGTAAATCAATTTTGACAATGTAAGGTACATCTTCAGGACAAAAATTTTCAAATTCGCCGTTGCCGGGGATCGAACCCGGGTCACCCGCGTGACAGGCGGGAATACTCACCACTATACTACAACGACTGTTGCTGACCTCTGCTCTAACTATCTAATAATAGGAAAGCAGTAGCTATTCCAGATTGCCGAGAGAGAGTACAATAAAAGCTCGGTAAATAAAATATTCCATAAACTAAAAACCTCCTTAAGTAATAAATTCTTCTGCTTCTGATTTGGGCCAGTGTCCTAAAATTATAATTTCACTGAATGGATAAAATAATAATTTTTTTCGAATCCTTTATGGCCCAATTAAAATTAAATTAGTAATTGATCAAATATAAAAAATATTAATAATAAATAAAATATAAAATTCATATTATTAAAGATTTTTTTTTCTTGGTAACTTATATTTTACTTCTTTTCTAAAATATGCACCTAAAGTTGTCTTTTTTTTTCTTTTTTTTAAATTGAACTCAGTATCATCCTTAATTTTTTATAAAACATGCACCACGTGTGACATTTTTTTCTTACAATAGAAAGTAGGTATTTAAGGTTAGTACTGCTTGAAAAGCCTCTTTTATAGATACATTTGGTAAACTATGTGCTTCATATGAATCATGATCGTTATCAGCAGATGTATTCATTATTCTTTGAATAATCTCTTCATTAGTAGGAGATTCTATCACTGCATCATTTTCACAAGAATAATTTAAAAAAATGCTCAATATCCATGGCATTTTTATAGCTAATGATGGTGCCCACCAAACATCAGCCCACGTGGGCTCATGGACCGACATGGCACTGCCCACGGCACGAGCCCACTCGTGCCGTGCCCATATCGTGCCGTGGGCTGTGCTAAAAAAAAGCTCACCAATTTTTTTTATACGTCATCGTCTTAAAAAGTTTCACGCGTGTCGACGACTTTTTTTTCAAACGCACATGCTTTTTAAGTTTCATCGGTTTAATAATAATAATAGTTTCATAAATCATAGTAATGATTAATGAAAAATAAAATTTCAATTCTAAAATAACAATTACACATAATTTTATTTAAACTACTAATATTATAATTGCACTTGAACTCCACTGAATGAAATTGTAATTTTTAATTTATCATAAAATATTTTGTTCACAATTTTATTTTTTTGTGCATAAATATGAAAAATATTTCATTCACAAATAAAACATATCTCCATTAATTATTAACTAAGTTATGATTTCATAAATGAAATATTAATGTCATAAAATTTTTTATTTATCATTTTTAAAATCATGATATTTATTTATTCATTTAATAAATTGTAAACATAAAAAAATTAGAATATTTATTTAAACAAGGACTTAAATTAATTTTTAAAAGCCTATGCTAAAAAAATATATTAAAAAATTTAATTTCAAGGCATCTGTAAAATCATGATATTTTATTTTTATTTTTTATTAAAAAATTTTACTTTGATATACTTTGGGCCTACTAACGGCCATGCTTATTACATTTATGATACTTTACCACTAAACGAAGCCGCTTATTATACGACACGCCACGCGCTTTAAACCCATCTCGACCCAGCCAGACGGCACGTACGTACGCCAACCAACGAAATGTGCTCGGCTGTCACACAGACAGATGACATACGCCGCTACTGGCATCTTGTGCGTTTGGTGTGCCTAAAGGGCCATCTTTATCTATAGCGTAGGCCAGAAATAGTTTCATGTAGTCGACAGATGCCTTCACCTTCAACAACTTGTTATTCTGTGGCAGCACCTTCGTCTAATCAAATTTTACATTGTCGAAAACATTTTTCAATGGTTGTTGTCTTCATGTATGAATCTTAGTTAAAAAAATAATACATGTGCTAAGAAAACTCTTCATAAATTAATAAATATTCATTTATCAATAAATTAATAAACTATTCATTTATCGATAATAAATAACCTTGCTAAAATAATTTTTTTTCTCAATCCTTACAATATTCGTTTATCGAAGTTTTACTGTAATTGATACTGGGAAATTGGATAATTTTTTTCAAAAATTATGTAATGAAAGCCGGTAGTGGGCTGTGCCATCATCACGGTGAAGCTAAGATTGAAACACTATAGGTGACTTATTTAATAATTTTGACAAAAAAGATGTTTGGTAAATGTCTTAAAAGATATTTGGCTCATAAGTTACTTCATGTTGACAGTAGTTTTTAAGATCATTTTGAAATTATGTGACTGGTGAAATAGGCTGTTTTTACTATGTCGATGAAATTAATTGTTGATTTAAAAACAACCTGCTGTTTGGTAAATTATATTGTTATACTCGCTATGAGTTTAAAAAGTGTGTTTGATAAGTTTATTATATAGATGTTGTTTTGTTATATAATCACCAAAATATACATAAGTTTAAATTGCTTTTATTTCTATATTAGGATTTATCTTTAAAAAAAAAATTGAGACATAGCTATCTTTATGTTAAAATATTAAGTTGTAATATACTTTAAAAATGTGTGGTGCCTTATTTGATAAACTGTTTATTAAAAACAATTATTTACCTATTTTAATAAGGTTACTGTTTAAATGGAGAAACTTATGAAATAAATAGTTTTTTTAAAAAATTACCAAACATAATTTTTATAAGTTTAAAAAAAAAAATCCGTTTATTGTGCTTCAACTTTAACTCTAAAAGGGACCTTAGAAGCAAGTAATGGATTACCTTTTATTGGTAGTTTATTAAATAAGTCACTACATCTTTTTAAAATTTTTATTATTACCAAAATATTTTAACCAAAAAAATATATCTTATTTTTTTCATAAACCCTAATATATAAATAAAATACAATCTAAAATTATATCTATTTTAGTTATTATATATAAAAAATAATATTTTTATAATAAAATTATTAAACGTAAGTGCTCTATTTTTCAAACTTACAACAACTACAATAATACAATTTATTAAATACTAAGTTACTTTTGTACAAGCAACTTATTGTAAAAACAACTTATTTTGGGTCAGTTTAAGATTTCAGAGACTGATGAAATAAGTTACTTATGCTGTGTAGATGAAATAAGTTACTGATTAAAAAAGTATCTTAATGTTTGGTAAACTGTGTTGTTGTAATTGCTGTAAGTTCGAAAAGTAGAGTACATACGTTTGGTAAATTTTATTACGAAAGTACTGTTCTATTATAGAATAACCAAAATAGATATAAGTTTTAATTATATATGATATCTGACGATTTATACATTAGAGTTTATAGATAAGTAAGATAAAATTGTCTTTTATTAAAATATAATATTATAATAAAAATTTGAAGAAAGTATGGTACCTTAATGAATAAGTTGCTTGTGAAAAGCACTCCCTACTTACTTTTAAAAATTGCTGAAAAAAATGAAAACAATTATAAAATAAACTAATTTTATAAAATTTACTAAATACTTTTTTTTGATAAAAAATTATGAAATAAATAATTTATTTAATTTTAATGCATTCCCAAACCGGCCTTTATCAGTTACCACAACTTTAAATAGCCTATAGTCTCTTGAAGGAGATTAAAAAAATTAATTTTTACTTTACCTTCCTCCACTTTTTGAAAAATAAAAATAGAATAATCCAGAATGCAAATACATGTTTCCAGATATGCTAAAAGGTCAATTTGTGGGAAATTTAACTTGTAACAACGCAAATGGTCCCAGATAATTTATCATTGCTTTCAACTAAATACTTTAGACAAGCAAAATTAAGCAAACAAATTCGATGAATTAATGGCAAGTCAAAACGATAATGGAACAAAGAAAGTAACAAGCTTTGTATGAGAATATTCTGATTTTCACTTTCACGAGACTATGTCGTTACTTAACCTCGCCCTTCGGCTCCACCCGTGATGATGGCGGAGCCCACCGCCAGGGGTTATTTTGTAATTTTACAAGAAATTATCCAATTCCTCATATTCCTATTTTTGAAAGGGAAGGTGCGATGAATGATGTGAGGCAACGTAGTTGATTTGGATGGTGATGATGATAATGCAAAATTATTATTATTTTTTATCATACACTCAATGATTTGGATAAACTAAACTATTTCATAACCTTACAAGCTAAGAAAATTCTCGCTACAGCAACTCTTGTGACTCACTCTATTGCTTTAAATTAAATTAAAATTTTAATATATTCCTAAAGTCTTGAATTTTGAATTAGATCCCACCAATTACGTGATTAAACCATTTGAAATTTTGAACTTAGATTGCTGGTAAAATTAATCAGCAAATAAATATTTTTTTTAAAATTATTTTTTTGAAAAAAATAAAAATCTTCTATAGTGCTACAAGTGGCACGCCCTATGTATGCCATTGTAAATTTTGTAATGAATGGATTGGAAAAGGTCATTACATGAGAGGATAGACAGACGCTATCGAACTTCTTTTTTTTGTTTTTTTTGCCCTTTTTTTCCCCCTTTAGAATATTTAATCGACTATGAGAATTATAATACTTTATTTTATTTTATTTTTTGTCACTAACCGTTCGACCTACTGCAATATTATTACGTTTATGGTTCATGAAAGTGATTACTGGGGCCAACAAACCCAATCAATCAAGCCTTTTACAACGACACATACTAATGCACTCGTGATTTGTGAACGATGACACCTGTAACAAAACGGTTGCATGTGATGCAATGATCGAATCATGTGCATTATCAGCGTCCTCCGGTACTGATTTTACCGTTTTGCCCATCATATAAAGTCGAAAGAAACGAGTAACGTAAACGAGGTGATTCCATGATCACCGACACTTTTTTTGAGCACCACCATATGGCTTTTGCCTTAAAACATCCAAAGGGCAAGCAAAGTAAAGCAGCTCTCTAGAGTGTTTCACAAAGTTGCATATAACAATACCTTAATTAACAAAATTCAAGGGTTCAGGTGCTGTACCTCTACGGTATAAACATTATCAAATAATAAAATAAGACAGACGCTAAGTTATATTTTATATTACATACACACTCTATAAATATCACATAAATTATGAAGACCCATAATTCGTGTGATTATCATGGAGTGTGTATATTATATAAAATGTAATATAGGAACTCCCGTAAAACAATTAACAAAATTTATAAAGTTTAGTGATGCTCAAACTGTGAGGGCACGTAGTCACAAACAAAATTCAAAGTCAAAACTGACCTCCTTTCCATTGTGGGACCCTCAGAACACGTCATTATGCAAGATTTTTTTTTAAATTTTTATACAAAGGCGTGAGACAAAATAATATAATAATCGGTATTCTAGTACACGTGTAATCAACTGGAGGTGGCATCACCAAGGAAACGTGCATTTGACTGCTAGATTAAAAGAATCGCATTCACGGCTGGGCCTGGAGAGCGTTAATGCGCTCCGTGGCAGCTGATACCACCAGCACAGCTTTCCAGCTGGCTACCCCAACCTGAACCCGCAGAACTCGAGGCTTGCAGTAACGGTCCGAGCAAAGAAAACATACAGCTGTATCCCAATCACTCTAGCTACCTTACTCCCATACTCTACCCAGTGCACATTAGCAATTATTGAAAGAATGACAACAGCCTTCATCTTATCATCATCAGCGACCTATTTATCATTTTTTTTTCCTGAATAAAAACAGCTAAACAACTAAACAAGCGCCACATAAACATTAACACGGCCATATAAAAATAAACAAATTGATGTGCAAATTGAATTTACTACACGTGCGGGAAAAAAATCGACAAGAGAAGAGCACAGGTGCGAGCCGAGTCGCGCGTGTGAACTCAGGAGAGCGAGATTGAGAAAAGAATTAACTGGATGAAGCAGTAGGAGCAGCAGAAAATGCGAGCTAGAAATCGGCGATTTTTCGGTGAGGCCGAAATTTCGGAGATTGTTTTTCAATTTCTTGGATGTTTCTAAGGCTTCGAATCGCCAAAAAGTCGCCTCTTCGCAGCTCAATGAACCGGTTGACATCATCGATTTCCCCAGAATCTACCAAGACATTATAAAAATAAATTAATAAATACATAAAAACGGGAAAAATACTTGTAAAAAGCAGAACGACGGCGGATTAAGCAATAAAGCCGCATTGTACCTCTCCGGTTTGAAGGCAGCTGGAATGCATGAAACTGAGCCAAATCTGAAACAAAGACGCAACGGTGAAGATCAAAGAAAGCAAAAAAATAGAAAATAAAGAAAATAATTAAACTGTATGTACACCGACCCGAAGGAGACGGAGAGTGAGAGGAGAAATAGAGGACGAGGAAGCAGAAGAGAGTGAGGAGAGGAATGAGGTGGATGAGCTTCTCAGGTCCTGAATGAGTTGACAATGACGACGACAGGGCCAGCGGTGGCGGCGACAGTGAGAATCGGCGAGGCTTTGTTTTTTTGCTCTCGTCGTCGTCGTAGACTGTCGGTGGAGTAGAAGAAGAAGAAGGATGTAGTTCGGTTAAACGAACGTCTTCTTTGGATGATCCTCCTCCGCCGCCGCCGCCGCCACCATAGATGTGGAGCTTGGAGACTGGTGAACCTAGCGATTGCCTTTGCATGGTTAGCAAGAGAGAAATGGAGAGAGATATTTTAGTCGCTGCGGTGCTGGTTGTGCTCTGGGTTTCTTAATGCGAGTGGAGCATTCCATTTTTTGTTTTAGGGCAAATTCGGAAATTCATGGCACCACATTTTTTAATATATTAATTTTTTTACACAATTTTATGACGTCATTAATGTATTTATTTTTATGATTTTCTTTATCAACTCATAAAAAAAAAAAATAAATAAATATAGAACAAAGGCAGCAATGTTCTCGTATTTTATTGAACTGTAGTACCTAGTGGATAAAAAAATAAATGGTCAAAGAAGTCAAATAGCCTCGGGAAGGATCTTTCTTTACTTTTTTCCTTTGTTTTGTCCTTTTCAAATTCAATCATTTTTTTTAATCTTTTTGATATTGTCGAGATGAAAAAGTAAAAATATAAATCCTTTAACTACCTCTGAAAATTTTACCCAAAAAGGTTGCTTCACCACAAAAATTAAAAAACAAAAGTTTTCTTTTTTTTTTTTTATGGGAAAAAAAAAACAAAAGTTCTTGCAAGAAAATAATTGGGAGGAGAAATGGTCGCACTCCACTAAGTTACTTCCCGGTAATTTTATTTTATTTTTTACTTAAAACGACTTCGTCCTGTCGAAGTTTTAAAAAAATAAAATTCGACGACTTTTTGGGTAACTTTTGAAATGGAAAGTGTCTTTGTTAACAAAGATGGCATGTATGTTCAACCTTTTCTCACCTTCTTAGAGATCAATATTCTTGAAATCATTTTCATTACTTACGGAAAAAGCAGTTGAGGCTACAAGTGGTACTTATACATATATTAACGCAATTAAATTGAATTATCATGTTAGTTGTATTATTAGTTAATGTTGATTGATTATTTGATTATTGCAGGAAATTTGTTCTGTACCCAAATGGCAATAAGAGCGAGAATGTGACAGACCACATTTCACTCTGCTTAGGACTTATTTAGAATTAATGTTGAATAATTATAGTTTAAAAGATATAATAATAAAATGTTTAATAAATACCACGTGTCGAATTTTAAAGGCTAAATTGATTTAATTTTACATTTATATATTTAAAAATCTACTATATTTTATTAATTAAAAATTATATTTACTATATATTATTAATTTTTTATTATAATTATATTTTTTTTTCTATAGCAATTTGTACACATAAGTTCACTTATTTTTTATTGGAAAATCTATACATTTTTTTCATGGGTTTTTATTTTATCAAAACCAACAAGATTTACATTCGCTATGCTAGGAAATTGAATGGTTTAAGTAAAACCTTGATCATATTTTCTAATAAGTTTCTACATTTTATAATTTTGACGATATTATTAGGGAAAAAATTACCCATACCTCCAAAATATGTTTAACTGGTCATATAGACCCCATTTTTTTTTCATAAATAGTCACATGAACTATTTTTTCTTATTATACCCTTTGATTATTGTCACGATAAATACAACCACAACTGTGTGTACATATATAATACAAATAAAATATTATAATATGTATAATTAATAAAATTTGTGTGTGTGTAAAGAATATAATTTTTAATATTAAGCTATTATCAGGAGTCTCGACTGATTTTTATTAATACTAAAATGTATTAATAAAAATTTTGACTTTAAGATTTATACCAATATTGACATAACTAAGAAAATATTGTAAATAAAATAAAATAAATATTGTAAATTATTTTGAATGTTAAATGTAATCAATTTAAAATTATTTTTCAAAGTGTTTTTATTATTGTTAAACGATATATGACAGATAAAAAATATTTAAAATAATTTATAGATTTTTATTATTTTATGTATTATACTATTTTAATTTTTATTTGTATTTATTGTAGAAATTTATTTAAAGTCAATTTTTTGTTGTAATAATCAAATGATCTTGTATTGAAAAAGGGATCTGTGTGGCATAATATAACATAATATAAAATTAATATTTTCATACAATAAACTATTTATTACCATTATTTATTAATATTAAATAAATATAAAACTATTAAAATTTAATAAATATATTATTATTATATTTTCAAGTAAAGATAATATACAGTAATATTATTAATTCTCTATGAATATAATAATATAATTTTTAAATCATTTTAACTTAGAATCAATGTAAATTATCATCTTTTTTTTTTTTTCAGACCACATACACCGGTAGCATCATGATTACGATTTACAAAATTGCTATTGTTATATAATTATAATTGACATTTACAATCGCATATATATTACCCAATTTATATTATTACATTTGAATCATACATGCCTGACAAACGACCTCAAGGTAGTGAGAGACACCCCCTACTCCACTCACATTTTGAAGTGAGTATAAATTATAATATTTAAAATTTCTACAACGCTTTTTGTGGGTGTTTGGAACAAACGCTTCACGCCAGGAGGGCAATAAGCTCAACTATCTAGCCATGCTCTTCTTTACGTAAATTATCATCTTTAACTAAACATAATAATCTTATATTTAAATAAGTTTAATAATGTCAATTTAATAAATGTAATAATATATATATATATATATATATATATATATATATATATATATATATATATATATATAAATATGATATTATTATTTTTAAATAAATGTAACATTATTTTATTTTAATAAATATAATTATATTATATTTGATAAGAGAAGGGTAAAAAAGGAAGAGTTGGAAGTGGATTCTCGCTAATAGGATTCTCACTTCTCACTCTAAAAATGGGTGGAAGTTATGGAGTAGGACTCTCACTTCCCTCTTTCAACGAGTAAGCAGGCATTGGACTGAGAAGAATCTGCACTTCTCACTCCTAGTCAAGTACGCATTGTCGAAGAGTAATAAGTACAAACAAAAAATCTATTGATGTGTGCCATCCCTAGAAATTATGCCATGTCAAAGTTAAATGCCCACTTGCTATTTTGTGGTGAGGGGTGGGCAAATAACCCAACTTGATATGACCTAATCCGATTCGAAACATTAGGGTTTAGATCAGATATGGATGAAGAATCCAACCAGATCGGTTGGGTTTTGACCAACCCGATGAGAATAGATTATGAATGGATCAGGTCAAAATTGATATGGTTCGAATCACAATGTAGACATAAACACAAATGTTATATCCAATCCGAAATATAATTCGTATCGGGTTACAAATTTGGGTTGAGTTTGGATTTTCCTTTAACATAATTAACCCAAAACCCATTCAGCTTGATCTGAACACGATCAGAACTGAAATTTGCCTTCCCTTATCTGTGGCTAGCCACTGAATTTGATTTTCAAGAAGAATAGCTACCAGTTTGCATGCATTAGAAAAAAAAATTTGGAGAAATTGACCACCGATTTTTTTGATAATTTTGCCATGGAATCAATTTCATGTGCCTAAAGCTTCGCTAATAAATAACATGATATATAGGGCGTTGTTTTAGGATTTTAGAATTCTTATTCTATTAGGATTTTATATTTTAATTAGAGTCAATTATAATATGTGTCTTAATCTTTTATTTCTATTATAATTGTAATTTAGTTTTCTTTTTTAAATAATGTGATATATAGGGAGTTGTTTTAGGATTTTACAATTTTTATTCTTTTATGATTTTGTATTTTAACTAGAGTCAATTATAGTATGTGTCTTAATCTTTTATTTCTATTATAATTATGATTTAGTTTTCTTTTTAAAGTTGACTTAGGGAAGTAAATTTACTATATTATAAATGAAGAGGTCTTATTATCGTAACTTCAGTTTCAATTATTCAATAAAAAACCTCTCTTTTATAATTCCCTTTCAAACTATTTATAAAAATCTCTTTTGTAAAGTCATTTTAGATCGTAACCTAGCATATGTCAAGTCCAAGATCTATAAGATGTATTTGGAAAAGCATGGACAATAGCTTTCCTTATCATTTTAAGGGGATCAGCATGCATAGCCTTTATAAATTTCTCCATAGCCAAAGAAAGAATTAGTGGTCTCATCACTTAACTAGATGAATGAGCGAATATAATTGCTTAACCATGATTATTAAGCCCTGGCTATCAATGGTGCAAGAATCATGCTATAACGGTTCGTGTGTAAGCAGTATCAAATACAATCACAACACTATAAAACTTGTATACCTACCTGTTAATAATATGATCTTCATTATCTCTGTTAATAATCTGCTCTTCATTATCTATCTTTATAATGGAAGTAAATGCCAGATTCTTCGCTTTCTTTAGCCAAAAATATGCGCCCTTATCTGCAGATGAGTCGGAACATTTGTAGTTGGAAATTGTTGGGATATTGATTTTATTATTATTTTTTGGCATTCAACCCTTTTATGATGTGATTTTGATATAACTCAAAAATAATTTATAATTTTCAAGTATAAAAGTGTCTTTTTATAATATTACTCAGTGAGTCAGATTTAATTTATCATTTTCTTTAAATTGATCTAAAAAATAGAATTTCAATTCATGCTATTTAATTTAAGTGAAACGATGGAAATAAATTAGTTAGGAGGCTAGAGATCCACCATTAATAGTAAATATAATTTAATACATTCTTTTTATTTTTATTTTTTTATTGCCCAAAAGATTAATTCTATAAATTACCATGCTTTTCCCATTAATTTTATTATAGATTAGGTACCTAGCGTGCCAAATTCAATTTGTCTATAATAAGTCAAAATACCATTTTACTATATTTTATACTAAGATATTAAGAATCTATTGTGCCAAACTCTCCTATTTTTCTACAATAAATCAAAATTTGAAAATAGAAAATATTGATAAAATTAAATATAAAATAAGTTGATTTATATAATTAAGAATTGAATTTAATTAAATCATTTTTTTGGCTAAGAATTTCACCTTACCCTAACTATTAGTAAAGCTAAGCATAATTGAAATAAAAGTAATTATTAAAATTAAGTCGTACGTAATTAAAAGAAAAAAGACTAAAAATTAGAAATAAAACTAAATTTATTTATTGAAAATAGATTACAAAATATTAAAACATAATTAAGATAGAGAGAAGAGGAGAGGAATTTGGAGAGAAAGAAGTGAAGAAATATATAGAGAGGTGCCCCCCTCCATTTATACTAGTTCATAATCAATCCACACCGCACACAATAGCCAATTATATTATGTTCGTACATTTGTTCCACCTAACTAAATATAAATCTAACTCAATCCACTTAAGCAAACCAATTTATTCCACTAATAATTACTACATTGAACATGGTAAAAACTTATAATTTCAGAATTTAGATATTCTCTCTTACAAACCTAAGATGACTAACTTTTCTCCAGTTGGTACGCCGAGCAAACATCCTAGAAATTCCAAGGCTTGTGGAATAATTACCAGCACTTGGCTTCCTCTAATAAAAATAGTTTCTGAGACAAGATTTGATAACTCTCGGTCACTCTCCTCCATGTATAAGGTATAATTTTCTCTCTACTATGACATGATCAAGATTTATAGGCACCTGAACAAACTCCCTGTAATTTCCATAGTGAAATCTAGAAAGCATACAAATGTTTTTGAATTGTCTACTTCTAGTTGCTGCCATTGGAATAATCTTCAAAAAAAAGTTGTGAGTGTTTTTTTTTAAAGAAGATTATATCTAAAGATCTTGGTGATAAATATAATGATACACAACTGTAAATGAGTTGGTATATTTTTCAAATGACATGTAAAGCTTGTGCCTCAATAATTCAAAAGCAAACAATAAAAAGAAAAAATAAATAATGATTTGGAAAAGAAAATAGTAAAAAAAATGATTAGATATAAAATCACACCACTAAAAATAATGCAAACGATAAAAGAACAACAAAACAAAATGATATTTATTGTATTTGTGATTGTGACTCATATTTTTCTCTAAGTTTACATCCAATAACAGCTTGAACGCCCTCTATCAGTCAAAGATAGGTTTCTTATCTAGTTTTCTTATAAACTGAAAAACAGAGTCTTTTAGAGTTAGATTTTCAATAATAAACCGTGCACTTTCTTTTTGGAATAGTACCCATAAATTATGAATCTCATGTTGCACATATTCGTATCATGTGTCTCAAGAGATCTTAAGATATCGTCTAATGATTTTTCACTTAAGCCATTTTTAATGAATTTTATTTTATCTTCATGATTTTCAATAACCATCCTAAAGTGTTATAATGTGGCCGATTTCAATCAAGTCTTACACAATTAGGACATTCTGAACCAAGTCATTTAACACTCCTTTTTTTAGCAAATGTGCTTTTATCAAAACCAGGAATGTAAGAAATAAATGAATCAGAAAGCTCACAAGCAATTGGACTTTTGCTTCAATTAACCAACAAATATCAATAGGGATCCTATTGATCATTAACAAACACAATCGTTCACAACAAGCTTTGTAAATTTTTTCAAGAGCATTTTGAGGGAGAAAATGAAAACGCTTATGTAATTGACATTGTGTTTCTTTTATATTTGATTTTGGGGCTTCAGTTATTTTGGAAAACAGAAGATACTAACTTAAAAAGTCATGGAGTACTATTATCTACCATTTATACGGGAAAGTAAATAAAAGCATATTAAAAAAAGAACCAGTTCTACAAAATCAAGTTAAACATGAAAGAGAACGAAATAACAAAATGAAAACATACTATGTAAAAAAATAGGTATAATCAAACATTCAACTTGTCTTTGACCTTTTGTTGAAATCTTTGATACTATAAGATATGCCATCAGTTCACTTATGCCAATACATCTCAATAGAATGACATAGCAGAACGAAAGAAGTAGCATCTAACATAGATCTGTCAGAGTATGATACATGCAGAAAATGTACCAGGGATTTTTAGGTTGAAGTTATGAAAACTACGACTCAATGTGATAAACAACTTTCTTTAATTGAGAAGTTGTGGAATACAAAGCCTATAGTTAGCCTTTTTCATGTATTTAGATGTGTGTGTTGTCTTTATGCCAAGCCACTTGCAAAGTAAGTTTGATAAGAAGTAGACTCATTGTATCTTTGTCATATACAACAGCCAGAGAAAAATATAGAAATCTCGTGATCCTACCGGTGGATGATGCTACATAACCCGAAACGTAGACTTTGATGAAGTACCTTCAGGGTGGTATTTAGAAGATCAAATAAAGGAACAAATTATTGAAATTCACCTAAGTTAGGAAGAATCAAAGGATTTTGATAATCCAAGAGATAATGATATCGAGCATAATAAGGTGCAAATTAAGTCCTTGGAAGAAAGATGTTTACCAGAGCCCTATTGAAGATGGAAAACCAAGTGAATTAGAAATCTCAGGTATGCTAATGCAATAGTTGTAAAATAAAAAAGTGAAACAACTGAAGGCTTTTGAAGAAGCAGCAAATAATTCTTAATAGAAGAAGGCAATAGAAGACGAAATCTCTACACTGAAGTAGGATAAGACTTGGGATCTAGTTCCGAAACCAAAGGTGCAAGACTAATATCTTACAAATAGGTGTACAAGATTAAGAAGCAGTCAGATGGTTTATTTGAAAGGTACAAGGCGGTCAGTAGCTCGAGGATTTTCACAACAGTAAGCAAAAGTGAAAGTCCTACTTACACTAGCAGCTAGCAAGGAATGAAGATTGTGGCAGATGGATGTAAAAAATGTCTTTTTGCATGGAGAATTAGATTGAGAGATTTACATAAATCAACCAACAGGATTTCAAAATCAAGCTCATTAGGAGTATGGATGCAAGTTGAAAAAAGTACTTTATAGTTTAAAGCAAGTACAAAGAGCATGTTGTGATAAGATTGTTGAATTTTTTACTCAGAGTAGTTATTCAGTAGGACATGCAGACTCTAGTTTGTTCGTCAAAGTTAGTGAAGGAAAATTAACAATTATACTAGCGCACGTGGATAATTTGATTCTTGCTGGCCACAAAGAAGAAAAGATTTGGTGAACAAGAAAGAACTTATCAATTTGTTTTCAAATAAAAGAGCTTGGTAAGCTTATACAATTCCTTGGTCAAGAAGTTAATCGAACAAAAGAAGGGATATTTCTTTGCCAGTAGAAATTTACCAAGGATTTGTTGAAGAAGTTTGGAATGTTAGAATGCAAGTTAATTTCAACTTCAATAAAGGTCAATGCAAAATTTTGCGCACATAAAGGCAAAGATTTATAAGATAGAACGATGCATTGACAATTGGTTGAAACTTTAATCTATCTAACATTTACTTAACTAGAATTTCATATATAATGGGAGTAATTAGTTGGTACATGTAAAATCTAAAGAAGTCTCACTTACAAGTGGTTCGATGAATATTAAGATATGTGAAAAGTACAACCGACTAGGGTCTATTATATAAGAAAAGTGAAAGTCGCAAGCTGATTAGCTATTGTAACGTTGACTACAGTGGAGGTTATGATACAAACAGATCAAGTACTGGGTATGTTTTCAGAATTGGGTCTAGAGCAATTTTTTGGTGTAGTAAAAGGCAACTAATTGTATTATTATCAACCACAGAAGCGGAGTATAGAGCGGCAGCGATGGTAGTTCAAGAAAGCACTTGGTTGATGCAGTTGATGAGGATCTACATCAACGAGTGCAATAATCAATCGGCAATCATCTTGGTGGAAAATCCAGTTTTCCATGAAAGAACTAAGCATGTAGATGTCTATTATCACTTCATTATGGAAAAGATCTTACAAGATGAAGTTGAGATATGGTACATCAAGACAAATGATCAAGTTGTGGATTTGTTTACAGAAAGTCTTAGTACTGAAAAGTTTGAAGATTTCCGCTAGTAACTCAACATAGATAGAAAGATCAAAGTTGGTGTTGAAAAGGAGTGTTAAAAGTCCAATACTAATTCCGTGATCTAATTCAATTACATTTGTTCAAGCTCAAGTTCAAAGCCCAATTCATAGAAGATTCGAGAATTTTGTAGGGAATGAGAGATTTTTCTAAAGGTAAAAATATCTAATAATGGTAAAAATATCTAAATCTAAATATTTCTTAAGCAGGTAAAGATATTTGTAAAATGTGATTGTTATATTTTTTGTAATTTAAAATTTGTGTGGTTTGTATTAGTTTTAGGTCATTATAAATACCCCTAAACTCTTTGTTGTAGGAATCAAGTGAGGAGTGAATAATTAGAAGAGAGAAAGAAGAATGTGCCACGAGTGTTGTAACATCTCCCTCTTGTAAAATATTAATAAAGTCCTTCAATTTGTATGGTATCAAATTTGAAACAGTGTTGCCTCAATTAATATCCCATTAAATTCATACAGTGTTTTGACCTTTCTCCACAGTCATGTATAAATAAAATATGACACAAATAAATAAGGATATTTAAATTGTATTATAAATAAAGAACTCTTTGTGAATAGAGAGATACGAGTAAATAACTAAACAAAAAAACAACTTCATTGTAATTTTTATTTAATTGTAATAATTACCCTGTCTATAATTGTAGACGTAAGCCAAGTACTGAATCACTTAAATTCCTTGTGCTTCATTTATGGCCTGTTTACTAATCCGGAATGGGAATCGGAATGGGGGAATGAGAATAAAAAATTTGTTTACTTGCTAAATTAAATATGGGAATCGGAATGAAATGTTGGGCCCCACTTACAATTAAGGAATTAATACCGTGATTGTGAATCCGAAGGGGGGGCTGGGAATCATAATCCCATTCCCACTTATGACAAAAACGTCCTTACTAATTTTTTTACTTTTCGAAAATGTCCCATGTGTTATAAAAAAATATAAATTGAAAAAAAAAACCTAGAAATCCCTAATCTAAGCAGTCGTTCCATCTCATCTCTCCTAACCACAAACAAAAACCCACCACTTGATTTCACCGATTAACATCGATCTCGCATCAATCCCCAGTCGGAATCGTAATTGACTGCAGTCCATCATCGTTCGGTTCTGTCATCACCTTCTAGCGTCTTCAATCATCACATATGTTTCCAACTTTCTGGCGATTTAACTTTTGCTTGTGTTCATTGCTCATTCGTGCAGCCCATTATATAATTTTATATTATAAATTATTTGAATTGAAATCATGATGTTTGTTGTGTGGTTATTTTCCAAAACGGCATGTTGCTTGGCCATTTAATTTATTTTATATTCATATAATCTTTGATAGCATTCACACTATAAAAGTGAATGATTCCTTATTAATTAATATATTGCACTTTCACTACTAGCTAGCTAAAAATTAAAAGATATGTGCTGAAGTTTATAATTGAGTTTTGTTCCGATCGGCAACTTTCAATTTGGCACGTAACTATTAAAAAAAGAAATTAACAAATTATTGGCATATTAATTATTTTAGAAAAAATTAATTGATATATATATATATATACACACAATCAAAACCCCACCACAATATATTCATTTCTAAAACAAATATATGTAATTCCGAGAATTGAACTAATTTAATTTTTTTAATACAAGTAAAAATTATTTTTGAAAAGGTAGGGATAGACAAAGTTTGATTATAATTGCCATTATTTGTATTCTATTTTACAATTATAATATCTGTTTTGGCATGATTTTTTCAATAATCTTGATTGTTTGCTTCTATGTTATTTAATAATAGTTGTGAAGATTATGATTTTATGGCCTGTGAACTTAATTTGCTTTCGATTTCAAATTTTGATTATTACTGATTGGCTTAATTTGTGATGCTGAGTGGATGACTCATTTATTGGCAAGAAAGAGAAGAGTCTTGGTAGTAATATACAATTTGGTGATGATGTTGCAAATGATTATAGCTGTGTGTACTGCTATGTGTTCCCATCTTTGTCTAACTTATCAACGAAGATTGAAAAACCCTAAGTCATACTATAGAGTTTATCAACAACTAAACTTTTTTGTATGGTTTGGTTCTTGAAAGTGATGTGAAATGTTTGTCACAATTAAAAATGGATAGACAACCCTTTCAAAAATTATATATGCTTCTTCGTGAGAAAGGGGGTTTAGATGGTACTAGAAATGTGTCGCCCGAGAAAATGCTTGCAATGTTTTTATATATTTTAGCACACCATTTGAAGAATCGAGTGATTAGCTTTAATTTTAAAAGATCCACCGGAACAGTTAGTAAATGTTTTCATAAGTGTTTAAAGGCAATGATTAGATGCCAAAAAGAGTTTTGGGAAAAACCTAAGCCTGTCTTAGAGAACTCAACGGACCCAATGTTGTGCAAATTTTATTGAACTCGCAAGCGCACGAATCTATTGTAGAATAGATCAATGGTGACGAGTGTCGATCCCACGAGGAGGTTGATTTTAATTGTATGTAGAATTAATTTTCTTTAATTGGGTTGGTTGGATTTGTGATGAAATTAATTTAAATTGTGCTAGGAATTAAATTGGAATGACAGGAATAACTTAAACGAAATCTATTGAAATAAAGTACTTGGGTATCCTGGACCGCATCAACATGCTCCATGGCCAAATATTCCATATTAATACTAATTAAATCATGAGGGGGATTCCACACCATGAACCACGCCAAATAAGTATGGTGTTATGGTTATCGTGCCAAATAATAATAACCTTGTACTAGGGTGCTTAACTGTATGATTCAGACAAAACTATTATTATTTGTCACTAAAAGTCAAAACAACCACAAATATTAGAGGGAAAGAAAATAAATTTACTAAATAAAGCCCATGGAACATGTTGAGACTTCACCTTCAACCCAAGCTTAAAAGAAATTAGCTACTCATTTTGAACTAGGGTAAAATGGGAATTTATTAAAATACATAGAAAATACAAGAAAGAGAAGGAATTACAAAATCTAAGCTTAGAAATGAATTCGTGATATCAAATTGGGGGAAGCCCCTTTTATAGGTACATTAAGTGAATCATGACCATCTGATTAAAACAGCTTGACGCCTGCGATCGCCACGCCATCAACAACAACAGCCACTATTTGAACAGTAACACTATTTGCACAGTACACACGGTTTGACCACTATTTGCACAGTAAGCCGGTTTTTGCACAAGAATACTATTTGCACAGCTACACGGTTTGACCACTATTTGCACAAGAACCGTTTTTGCACAAGAATACTATTTGTACAAAGACCATGAACAAGACTTATACGTATGAATAGTGCCGTATATGTGAACAATGACATTTTTCCTTTTATGCTCCTCCTAAGGTTTTCGACCATCCTGAGTTCAAATGTGACGTCTGTTTTGCTGTCTGATCACTCGTTCATTGTGAAACAATCGTGATACCCCTAAAATACATAAAATAACTAATTATAATGAAACACACGAATTAAATAACAAAATACTTAAATAAATAAAATAAGAAATGATAGTGAGAGTTGAAGTGAAAAATTATGATTTTCTTATTTATAAATATACACTTTCTAACACTCAACACACCTCTAATCAAATTTTATCATAGTCCCTAGCAAATAAAGCCAAGATAAAATCCAAAACCAAATTTTTTTTTTAAACACACGTGTTTATTCAATCGATTAACGATAGCAATCAAAGAAAAGTACAAGTATTATCTCCGCCTAAAAAATATCATAGCCACATCAACAATCCACATGCATCACCCAAGAGACTATAGTAATCAGTGCCACTTTCAAGAATAACATGTCAAACCCCAAAATCTCACCCCAGAGTAGTGACACTTTCACAAAGAAATTAAACCCAATAAAATTGTCACTACAATGAATGGTGAATTGAGAGAAAATAATATAGAAATACCACACTCTCACCAAGATGAAAGAAATATGCCCACAAATTTTAGAAATAATACGACCTCAAATAAATTACTAGTCAACCTAATTTATTCTTTTTTTTTAATTTTTATAAATGCATCACTACATCTTAATAGCCCATATAACTAGCTTTTACTTGGACTATAGTTCTCTAAAGTCAAGAAGGACTTTTATTAGGACGTAACGTAGGCTAGGGACATGGCTTAACAAAGAAAGGAAAATAGGAAACAAAATATATATGTTTGAAAAATTTCAAGAACTTTTGAAAATTACAAGATCGTTTGCTTATTTATTGCTATTGTATATCCCTTTTTTTCTTTTTTCTTTTTTTTTTTTTTTTTTTATATATGGCAAACTTTATTGAACAAAATAATTATTTATCCTTTTCTCAAACATGAATAGGTGATGGAACTTGTACTATATCGGGTAAGACTCCAAATTGGAGTGGATCAGGATGATAAGTTAACAAAGAAAAAGCTTTTTTTTTAATTTATTTATTTAGGCTCAAAATGGCTAACTATGGATATTTTACAATAGGGATGGCTTGAAAGGCTCAAACGGATCAAAGATGGCCTTCCATCGTCTCTTGAAACTCTAAATAATCTTCCATATCTACTAGTTAGGTGGGCCTTTAGATGACAACAACACACATTTTTTTTTTAAAGGGTTGACTTAAAGAAATCTAGAGATCATGTATAAAATAATAAAGCTGCTATTTGCATGAATAATGGGCAAAAAGGGTTACTCTCCAAGAAAAATTAATAGGCTCAAAAACTCACTTGGAATTTATTTTGACATATGCATTCCTTCAAGCAACTCATATTTGTCCCCAACATCAACATATAGAATAGCAAACATGGTGTAACATCACTCAAGACCAAAGATAATACAAATACTAAAATTCAAAAGTCATCATATCATCCAATATCAAAAACTCACACAAAATTACCAAATATTTTTTTTTAATATTTTTTTAACGAAATTCTACCCCCCAACCTATTCTAAACATAAAAAGAAAACATACATGCAGAAAAATTAAAGAAAAATGTCTGAATTTTTTTTTTTTTTTAAAGAAGATGCGTTTCTAGAGTCACTACACTCCATATTCAGCCATCTTCGACTTAAAAACTTGAAAACATATATTTATAAAGGAGAAGTCAAAAAGAAAAGTTAGGAAAAACATAATAATAATTAATTTTTTTTTTATTTTTTTTACTAAGAAGATGCGTTTCTAGAGTAACTACACTCCATGTTCAGCCATCTTCTACTCAAAATGGTTAGTTCTACAAAAAAAATTAGTAAAAACTTAACCAACATTCCACAATTGTCAACTATTCCCTCCCCCCAACCAGAACGAAACATTGTCCTCAATGTTTGAAAGGAAAGAAGTAGAGTTTAGAAGACATCACCTGGGTAGTGCAACACAGAAGAAAATATTTACAAACGGAGAGTTAAATCTAATTTGTACTTCTTCATCTCTATTACCATCATTATTTGAACGCTCCAACACAATGGTCACAGGATCATCTCGATTGATAAGCTTGTAACAGATGAAGTAGCTCATTAGCAGTATGTGCACAAATAAAGACTTTTTTCACTGGGGAAGGAATGAAATAATTTTTTTATTGCATGGTTAAGAAATGCGATAAAACCATCATAAAAATTATTGACATTTAACAAACCGATGGGTTTCTGGTGGATGTTCAGATGGGCCCAAGATGCTAATGTGATTAGTGCCTCTAGAGTTGCAAGATCTCCTGGAAGGAAAATAAAAGCATCAGCATGATTTATCATTTCAGTTATGCGTTCTTGCATACCTGAGACAACTAACTCTTCTCCAGATGATTAGTAAGACAAACAGCCCAAAGGTTTTAGGATTGTTGGGATGATGCCTAACACTTGGCTCCCTCTGACATAAGCAGCTTCTGAGACCATTTTGGATAACCCTCGGTCACCTCCTCCATACACCAAGTGCAATTTTCTCTCTGCTATTCTTCGACCAAGATCTATGGCTGCCTCAACGAACTCTTTATGTTTGCCATAGTTAAATCCAGAGAGCACACAAATGTTCTTGAATTGTTTGCTGGGAGTAGCTGCCATTAGGATACTGCTCAAAAACAACTTGTGAGTGCACAACAACAAAAAAATTATATTTAAGAACCTTGGTGACAACGGGTCACAGCTGTGTATGAAGCATTATGTCAGTGTCAATTAACGCGTAAGGCACATGGCTCGAGAGTCAAAAAGAAAACAGTAAAAAGGAAAAAGCAAACAATGATAACAAAAATTATTAAAGACAATAATGCGAATGGTAAAACAACAGTGAAATTAAAACAACAGCAAAGTAAAAGGATATTCACAGGTAGTTGTGACTATGGCTCACATCTTCCTCTGGTTTTACGTCCAGAAACGGCTTGAACGCCCTCTATGGGTCGAGGATAGGCTTCCCATCCAGTTTTCTTACAAACTGGCAAACAGGGTCGTTTATAGTCAGATTCAGGGGCGTATCGTACGTTCTTTCTCGAATAATGGCCATAATTGGAGAATCGCTCTTTATGCGTATCCACCGGGATCATCAAAGACAAAGGATATTATACAATGACTCTTTTTTAAAGTCATCGCTAATGAATTTAATCTTATCTTCACTTTTATTATACACAATTCCTATAGAACATGGTTTTTTTATTGCATATCGTTCTGGCACACTTATGACAAGCAATGAAAGTCTTTTGGCTCGTCGTTTTCTTGCATAATTTCCTTTACCACAACCAGGCATATATGTAATAAATTTAGAGGCAACTCACCGCCAAGCGTACTTTGGCCTCGATTAACCGGATGTCGGCGTATGCCATTCTTCATAAGCAATCGCATCGCGATCGGGCTTTATAGATTGAAAAGAGTGCATTACGAGGCGAAGGGAATCGTTGTGAAGCTTTGCTAAAATCTCGTCTCTGTCCATGCCTTCGTCTCGAATATCGATTATTGTGGGAAAGCTGAAATAAACTTGATTGTCACGAGTCTGGTTATCCGCCTCTTCACCGGGGTGACAAACTTAAACACACAAAGCAAACTAAAACACACAAACAGAAAAATAAATTAAAACACTCAAAGCAAATTAAAATCGTCCTCTTATCAAATTACCTCGCTCGATTCCGGATCAAAATTCCATCCTATTTACGTGAGTTGTCTTTCTAGATCTTTAACGTGGAATACTAACTCTGGCGGTTGTAGATCCCGGATAGGATGAAATTTACAAAATCGTATCTGCTACGAGATGAGTTTGGATACGTTGAAGTGTTCTAATCGTGTACAAGAGGTCTGTCTCATGATTAAAATGATAAGAGAAAACTATAATGGTTAAACAAACACACTTAAACAAAAATAATTTCAATCAGCAAAAGAACAATCAAAAGAAAGAAAAGAATCAAATCAAATTACCGAAAAGAAAAGAAAAACCTCAATTTAAACTTGGTGGGTCACTCCGATTTATTTCACTCTCCTCTCCATGTGGTTGGTATTCTAGATATGGCTTTAATCTTTGACCATTAACTTTAAAAGTAACGCCGTTCTTTGGATCCTTAATTTCAATTGCCCCATGTGGAAAAACAGTGTGAACAACAAATGGGCCAGACCATCGAGAACGTAACTTACCTGGAAATAGGTGCAAACGAGAATTGAATAAAAGTACTTTCTGACCTGGAGCGAAAGATTTTCTCATAATTTGCTTGTCGTGAAAGACTTTCATTCGTTGCTTGTAAATCTTGGCCAGCTGTAATCTTCTTTTTGAGCCAGCTTGTTGCATGTCAAAATTGAATTTCTTGATGGCCCAGTACGCTCGATGCTCGAGTTTCGGTGGTGATTCTGATGATGGGCTGAGTTTCTTTTCTGATGGCACTAGTTGTTCAACTCTTGACTTCCATTTATTTGTGTCCATGGATGGTCTTTGAGTCAAGTAGTGTATTGACCTCATCGATTGATCATCAATGTCAAAATCCAAACCAAAGTGAGTTAAACATGTTTGTAAAGGGTCATCACTAAAGTTTGACAGAAAATTATTATCAACTAATGTTTCTATTAAATCCACATCAACAATTCCATCATCCACATTGTGAGGTTGTTTGGCAATGTTGAAAATATTGAGCTCCATGGTCATATTGCCAAAGGACAACTGCATATTTCCAGTTCTGCATTGAATGTGAGCATCGGCAGTTGCCAAGAAAGGTCGGCCTAGGATAATGGGGATGTGCTTCTTTGAATCCTGTACTGGTTGAGTGTCAATTACAATGAAATCAACAGGAAAATAAAACTTGTCTACCTGAATAAGCACGTCCTCCACAATACCACGAGGGATTTTCGTGGACCGATCTGCAAGCTGTAACACCACTGGAGTTGGGTGTAATTCTCCCAGTCCAAGTTTCACAAATACAGAGTAAGGCAACAGATTTACACTAGCTCCTAAATCCAACAAAGCATTCTCAATTGTGTGGTTCCCTATACTACATGAGATAGTGGGGGAGCCTGGATCTTTGAATTTTAGAGGTATTTTATGTTGGAGTATAGAACTAACATTTTCTGTTAAAAAGGCCTTTTTCTGAACATGAATATTTCTCTTTTTAGTGCATAGATCTTTAAGAAACTTGGCATACGATGGCACTTGTTTTATAGCAAGCAAAGGGATGTTACACTTTGATTTCAAAAATCTCACCTGTGGATTTTCCTTTCTTCCCTTTAGCTAACCTCTGAGGAAATGGAGCTTTGGGAATGTATTCTCGTGAGTTGGTTTCTTCTTTCTCCTCTGGTGATGGGTCCTCAGTATTCACAGGTACAATCTGAGTTGATTTTGGCATCTCCACTTTGTTATCGATTTCTTTCCCTTTTCGCAAGGTCATGATAGCTTTGACCTCTCCATACTGCTGTGGTGAACTGGAACTTGCTTCATGCACTGCTTTAGGATTAGGCACTGGTTGACTTGGAAATTTACCTTTCTCAACGGTCATTGTCAAGGTTTGAACTGAAGAAGCAAGTTGTCCCACCATTTTCTCGAGATTTGAAATTGATTGGGCTTGTGAGTTGAAGCCTGCCCTCATTTCATTTCGCAGTTCATCAATGGTACGGTTCTGTTGATCGATTCTGGAATGAGTAGAGTTCTTGAAATTTTGGAATGTATCCTCCCGTGCAGGTTGAGAGTGGTTTGGGTTTTGATTGTATGGTCTAAATGGTGGTTGAACGGCTTGAGAAATTTGAGGAATTGGTGGAGGTGGAGCTGTTGGTTCATTTTGTTGGAATCCTTGAGACCATGAAAAATTGGGGTGATCTCTCCATCCAGGGTTGTATGTGTTGGAGTATGGGTTGTAATTTGATGGTTTTCTCATGACTCCTATGGCATTGACTTGATTTGAATATGAGTCATGGTCATGTGGTTCTGTTGAGTTGGTACATGGTTAATGATACTATTCGTCGAGAAAGACCTTCGACCATCTCTTTGACTTCTTTAATTCCTGAGCTTGACTCGCCAACGTGAACCTCATTAACTCCCTTAATTCTCCTGGTATTTCTGAGTGATCGACTCCGTTGTTGGGAATTATCCGATTGGCGCTGGAAGAATTCCCAAATCTCTGATGCGCTTTTGGACATTAACTCTCCTCCACTGGTCGCCATTAGCCATTCTTGCACATGTGGCAATAATCCCTCCAAAAAGTATTGGCATTGGTGCCATTTCTCGTACCCATGATGTGGACACTTCAAGAGTAGCCCATTGAATCGCTCCCATGCTTCGAAAAATTGCTCGTCGTCTCTTTGAGTAAATTCTGAAATTTCCTATGAATAGCGTTGGTTTATATGGGAAATATTTATTTAAAAATTTAGTTACCATTTGTTCCCATGATGTAATGCTATTAGCAGGCAATGTATTAAACCATGAACGAGCTCTATCCTTTAAAGAAAATGGGAATAGTCTAAGTTTAACATCATCATCTGAAAAATTCTCGTATTTAAAAGTTTGACAAATAGCATGAAAATCATTCAGATGATTATATGGGTCCTCATTTTCTAGGCCAGAGAATGTTGGGAGACAATTTAGCACACTAGGTTTTAATTCAAAACTCCTAGCTGCTACATTTGGGTACCTTATGCATGATGTGCTCAAATTAGCTAAGGGACTAAAATAGTCCTTAAATGGCCTCTCCTGTGGTTCTGGTTGGTTTTGCAAATCCATGTCAATTCTCTTTTTAAATGTAGTGTGTTTGTGCGTGCGAAGTGTTTTTTCTAATTCTAGGTCTAAAGGTTCAAGATTAGGTGATAATGACCTTCGACCATGCATGCAAAAAAAAAAAAACAAAACAAAAAATAAAGAAGAGGGAGAAATTACGATACTAACCTTGTCACGTTGTTACAATCTTAATATGAAAATACACTCAATTGCTATAAGAAAAAGAAATTACGTGAAACAAATATTAACTAAAATTAAAATAAATAACAAAGAAAGATAACAAGATAAACAAAATTAAATTACAAAAAAAATGATAGAAAAATTAAATTACGCAAATTTAAAGAAGAAAAAAAAATTCTAACCTTATTATTATTTTTTGTTTAAATGAGAAAAGGAGAAAACTAAAATTACAAGAAAACAACTAAAATAAATAAATAAATAAAAATTAATTCTATGAATTAAAATACTTACCTCCCCGGCAACGGCGCCAAAAACTTGTTGTGCAAATTTTATTGAACTCGCAAGCGCGATGTAGAATAGATCAATGGTGACGAGTGTCGATCCCACGAGGAGGTTGATTTTAATTGTATGTAGAATTAATTTTCTTTAATTGGGTTGGTTGGATTTGTGATGAAATTAATTTAAATTGTGCTAGGAATTAAATTGGAATGACAGGAATAACTTAAACGAAATCTATTGAAATAAAGTACTTGGGTATCCGGATCTGCATCAACATGCTCCATGGGCTAAATATTCCATATTAATACCAATTAAATCATGAGGGGGGATTCCACACCTCATGAACCACGCTCAAATAAGTATGGTGCTAAGGGCTTATCGTGCCAAATAATAATAACCTTGTACTAGGGTGCCGGTTTAACCAGGGCGGTATCTAGACAAAACTATTATTATTTGTCGACGAAAAGTCAAAACAACCACAAATATTAGAGGGGAAAAGAAAATAAATTTACCAAATAAAGCCCATGGAACATGTTGAGACTTCACCTTCAACCCAAGCTTAAAAGAAATTAGCTACTCATTTTTGAACTAGGGGTAAAATGGAATTTATTAAAATACATAGAAAATACAAGAAAGAGAAGGAATTACAAAAATCTAAGCTTAGAAATGAATTCAGGGCTATCAAATTAGGGGGGGGAAGCCCCCTTTTTATAGGTACATTGAGTGAATCATGACCATCGGATTAAAAACAGTTTGGGCCGCTGAGTTGCGCCACGTCATCAGTCAACAGTCAACATCCACTATTTGAACAGTAACACTATTTGTACAGTTCACACGGTTTGACCACTATTTGCACAGTAAACCGGTTTTTGCACAGTAATACTATTTGTACAGTTCACACGGTTTGACCACTATTTGCACAGTAAACCGGTTTTTGCGATGAACACTATTTTATGCGATACCATGAGCGATCTTATACGTATGAATAGTTCCGTATATGTGAACAGTGACATTTTTCCTTTTATGCTCCTCCTAAAGTTTTCGATCGTCCTGAGTTCAAATGTGACGTCCGTTTTGCTGTCTGATCACTCGTTCATTGTGAAACAATCGTGATACCCCTAAAATACATAAAATAACTAATTATAATGAGACACACGTAATTAAATAACAAAATACTTAAATAAATAAAAATAACAATGTTAGTGAGACTTGAAGTGTAAAATGACGATTTTCTCCTTTATAAATATACACTTTCTAACACTCAACACCCAACATGGAAATGGTTTAAGGTATGTATAATACTTGCATTGACATGCTGTGTTCATTTATATAGTTATATACATTGACTTATAACTTTTTTTCCAATCTAATATTTTAGAATTGCTTGGGAGCATTAGATGGTACATATATAAAGGTTCACGTTTCAGAGGTCGATAAACCAAGATATAGAACTAGGAAAAGTGAAATTGCAACAAATGTCTTGGGGGTTTGTTCACAAGATATGCAATTTATTTACATCTTACCGGGATGGGAGGGTTCCACTCATGATATGCGGGTGCTAAAAGATGTCGTAACTAGAAGAAATGGTCTAAAAGTCTCCCATGGTAATAACATTAACCAATTATGTTTAGATTTTAAGATTGTGTAATTGATTTCGTGACTTTATTTATGATTTTGTTGGTCAATAGGGTATTATTACTTGGTCGATTGTGGCTACACCAATGGGATGGGTTTTCTTTCTCCATTTAGAGGTCAACGTTACCATTTGAGTGACTTTAGGGATGGACACCAACCTACTACTGCAGAAGAGTTGTTTAATATAAAGCACTTTAGTGCTTGCAATGTGATTGAACGATGTTTTGGGTTATTGAAGAAAAGATGGGCTATACTGAGAAGTCCTGCCTTTTATGATATAAAAGCACAAAGGCGTATAATATCTGTTTGTTGCATGTTACACAACTTTATAAGAAGGGAAATGCCTTTTTGATCAAATAGAACTTGAAATGATTAATGAGCTCACTCCAGATATTGACTTTGACTCAGCAATAATTGATACGATTGAGCCTTCAAATGAGTGGAATATTTGGAGACAAAATTTAGCTCGAGACATGTGGATCACATGGCAAGCAAGTAGAAATTCATGAAGACTTTGTTTATGCACTTATGGAATCGGTTTATTTAACATTGGATGTTGTATTGTTATTTGATATTTGTTGTTGTGTTGTTATTTGCATTGGATTCTGCATTGTTACTTAAATTTGGATATTATATATTTATTTGGCATTTAAGACTATATTGTTATCTAAATTCAGATATTGTACTGTTATTTACCATTAAATACTATACTTTAACATTTTATATTGTATTGTTATTTGAATAAATAGGATGAGTTTCATTTCAACTCTAACTACTAGAGGTCGGGGTATGAACAAACACTACTGGACCACAGCTCAAGACAATGCATTGATTGAAGCATTATCAGAATTAAGTCAAAATCCCATGTGGCGGGTAGATTGTGGTTTCAAAAATGGATATTTACAACAATTGGAAAATAAGTTAGAAGCAAAATTGCCAAGATGTGACTTGAAAGCATCCCCTCACATTGAGTCTAGAATTAAATGGTTCAAGCAAAAATGGTGTGCTATGTCAGATATGTTACTCATAGTGGGTTTGGTTGGGATGCTGGTAATATGATGATAATATGTGAAAAGGATGTTTTTGATGAGTATGTCAAGGTAAATCCAAGATCGATTTGGTTGAACTCGTGTGCGACCACACGTCCTGCGTACGCGAATGTCAGCCCAAAATCATCCTAGCATGCATGGGCACGTTTTTTATTCCTTTTAATTTTTTTTTTTGTTGTAACAGTTTCATAGTTTTGAATTCAAAGGAATTGTAACAGCTTTGCAATTCAATTTTGAATTGAATTGGCTGAATTTAATTTCGCTATTACAACAAATAAATGGCACGTATTGAATTTAGAAATTCAATACGTTGCTGCTGTTACATCCTCACACTAGTATAAAAAGGCACTTCCTCCTCTGGTTTTCAAACACAACAACAAAAACTAGCACACTGAGCACTTTCGTTTTCCTTCCTCCTTCTTTTCTGAGCGAGTGGTACACTGTAGTGGTTCGCCGGAGTTATCAGTCTGTGCTTGACTGATTACTCGTGCCCGTTGTATCCTGGGAAACAGTTACCAACGAACCTAAAGCACTGCAATAGGTGGTAAATCTGTTTTAAGGACACTGTATTACAGGCCTCGGGTTTAATTCTTCTTTGTTTCGTTAATTTCCTTCTTTCCCATTTCAATTTCAGTTGCTGATTATATTGTTATTATTTTGCTGCTGTTAACTCACTGGTTTCCCTCTTTTCTAACAATACAATTTTGAATTGTATGATATTATTTTTATTACTTAATTTGGATTTATATTATTAACATATTATCATTACTATTATTTTTACATTAAAAAAAGGAGGCAGTTGGTTTATTCAACAAACCATTTCCTCATTATTATACTTTGTCTGACATTTATGGTCGGGATCGAGCAACTGGAGCTAATGCTGGCAATGCAGATGATGATGAAGAAGAGATACGTGAAAGTGATGATATTAGTGTGAATTTAGGAGGTGGACATTTTACTGAAGATTTTGTTCATGGTACGTCAAAAACTCCACATTCGAAACTTGCTCTTGAGCAAGTAGATTCTGGTCCAAGTAGTTCAACAAACAAGTCTAGGAAAAGAAAAAGCAAAGACAAAATATTTGACCAAATGTGCTCAAATGTTGGGGCAATGGCTGAGTCGGTGGCAGTAATAGTACCTAAGCTTGATGGGTTGATTAATGTACTTTCTACTTCTGATAAGGATATAGCGAATTTGCAAGCTAAGTTATATGAAGAAATGGGCAAAATTGAAGGATTGGATGATGAAGAAATATATGATGCGACTAATATATTGGCCACAAAACATGATTTGTTACGTGTGTTTTTTACCTTGCCTAACCACCTTAAGAAAGGATATGTCATGCAAATGCTTCGTCGTGGGATGTAGTCCGATTATAATGTTAAAACTTTTGTACTTGTGTTGCTATGTGGAGAACAAAAATTGTCCCGAAGTATTATGTAACAATTTTTAATTTGATGTTTTTATTAGCATTGTTGGAACTTGTGTGTATTGAAAATCGTTTCGAATTTATACATGCATTTTGAGTATTCTTATTGTTTTTACTTCAATTTATTTATCTATTAATGTTATCATTATTATTAATCATTACTATTATTATTACTTATTTATTATTAAAATTAATTAATACAATTATTACCGTTGTCATTGTTCTTAATGTTGTTATTTATTAGTGTCATTATTATTATTAATTATTATTGTTATTATTATTTATATTTTTTATAATATTATTTATTTTATTTTATCGTCATCATCGTGTCATTATTGTTGCTATTATTATTTATTACTGTCATTATTATTATTTTTTTACATTATTATTATTTATATTATTATTATCATTATTAATTCTTACTATTATTATTTATATTATTGTTGTTGTTGTTGTTGTAATAATAATAATAATAATAATAATTATTATTATTATTATTACTACTACTACTACTAAAATAATATTAAGAACAATAATTAATATAAGGGTATTTTAGTAAATTGTTATAATTTATTCCGATTCTAAGATAAAAGTAAACACATCAATGGAAATGAATCCGATTCCGATTCTTATAGTTCAAGTAAATAACTTATTCTGATTCTCATTCCTCATTCCCATTCCAGCTCATTCCCATTCCAGTCCATTCCGATTACCATTTAGTAAACGCACCATTATTGTATTGTCCATTCATTTATTTTCTAGTTGACTAGAATAGCATCAACATTATGTAACCAACAAGTTTCCTTACTAGTAGATTTCTCTCCCACCTTGTTTACTTTTAAATCTTTACAAGCAAGAAACAAAAATTCAATTGCTTTTTGAAAAAGGAAAATATGGTTCATTGCCAACCCTAACTATTAAGGTAGCATTTAATTCTTTGGATTGGATTAGGAATTTTGAGGGGTGGGAATCCTAAAATTGGGAGTATGGAATAGAAATTAAAATCCCATTTATGCGTTTACTTTATCATGTTAGGAATGAATTATTTTAAATTATAATTTTACCCTTTTTAAAGTAATTATAGCTTCTAATTACAAAATGAGAAAAAAATATATTTGTAAAATAAAATATTATTTTGTTATTAATTTTAATTAAATAAATTAATAATAATGATCGATTCTTAATTATGTAAATCACAATTTTTGTTAATTTTAGTTTTAATTATGTAAATTAAAATTATTGATAAGAGCAATACAAATGAAGTATTATTATTAATAATATAGTACAAAATTAATATTTTCATAAAATAAACTATTGGATCTTAATCTAGCATTGTTAGATCTTTAATCCAACATTTGGCTTATATATGAATAATTACGTGTTACGGACTGTCATAGAAGGTTAAGCTCGATTAAAAGTGATCTATTAAATAATTTAGTAGATTTGATAGTTAATTTAGGTAGAACTTTGAAGAATTTTAAGATAGTCTTAAGATTGTTTAAGAGAAAATAAAGTAGTTTTGAAAAATCTAGACGAACAATTAGATATTGTAAAGGACCAAAGTATAGCAGAATTAGATAAAATTTCAAGGACAGAAGAAGGAAAACTAAAATTAAAAAAATTAGAAAAGACTAATGATTCAGAAGTTATACCAACCTTAGATTTAGAAGATTTAATAAGAAGGTTCTAGAATCCTAAAATAATGGCATGTGTTTTATTAGCGGATCTTTGGACATATGAAACTAATTACATGGCAAAATTATCAACAAAATTGATAGTCAATTTTGTTATTTTTTTTACCAATGCATGCAAAGCGGCACCCACTCTTTCTCAAAAGTCAAATTTAGTGGCTGGCCATAGATAAGGGTAAATTCGGGTTCTAATCGAATTTAGATCAACCCAAATGGGTTTTGGGTTGATTGGATTAGAGAAGAAACCAATCTGAACTCAACTTGAATTGTAATTTAACTCGAACTATATTTGAATTTGATAAAAAATTTGTGCTTGTGTGTGCATTGTGATTCAAATCGAATTAGTTTTAACCTGAGCTTGAACTCAGGAGCCACACGCAGCCAGTCCTCATGACACAATACTCTACCATTTATTGTACTATAAGCACTCAACTTCTTTTTTTGCACTCATAATATCTTGTAAGTTCATGTCTATCTCTTCATTATCTGAAATATCTACTTCTCGGCTTTCTAAGGGCTAATTTGGGATTGCAGAAACTAATGAAATAAGCTGCTTGTGCTGTGCAGATGAAATAAGCTACTGATTAAAAAAATAGTTTGATGTTTGGTAAACTGTGTTGTTGCTGTTAAAAAGAAGAGTATATGAGTTTGGTAAATTTTATTACGAAAGTGTTGTTTTATTATATAATGATCAAAATAGATATAAGTTTTAATTCTTTTTATTTTTAGAGTATGTTTGATAAATTGTTTAGACATATCTTTTTTTCTTAAATATGTAATATAGATTCAACTTTAAAAGCCATAGTTATGAAATTAAAATATAAACTTATTGGATCATAACTAGAGAGAACGTACGTGGTTATGACGGTAATATGATATTTGATAATTTATATATAAGAGTTTATGGATAAGTGAGATACAAATGTCTTTTTTATTAAAATGTAGGGTTATACTAGGAATTTTAAAAAGGTGTAGTAGTTTATTCAATAAGCTGCTTATGAAAAGCAACCTCATATCTTCTTTTAAAAGCTGCCGACAAAATAGAGAAAATTATGAAATAAGTTATTTTTACAAAATTTGCCAAACACTATTTTTATAAAAAATTATGAAATAAACAGTTTATTAAATTTCAACCATACTCCGAAACTGGCCCTAATTTATGACTTTCATGCATGTGGCTTTCTAACTTTATGCTTATTTAATTCTTTATGGCGTTCTTGCTTATTTTCTACGGTATTCAAAACTTGCATATCTACTCCTTTCTCAAGCATCATTGTTTTCTTTTTCATCATTGTTTTCTTTTTCATATGGCAGAATATGTGCTTCATATTTGGGGTATATAAATGTTTTCTTAAAGAAATATTAGGTTACAATGCTTTAAGAAACTGATTGAAAAGAAAAATAATTGATTGGGTAGAAGAGGGGGCTAATTATATATATAATAGAACTACAAGACAAGCGCTTCGTTTGGAAATAATGCCAAGTAAAAACATACACAATAATGAGGATTCTTAATTATTGCTCGATAAGGACAGGCTTAAGGATCAAAGAGACTAAACGATCTTTAGTGACCCCATTTGATGATCCAATACCATCTCCATGCTGATAAATCCAAAGTGCGGATCTTGCCATGTTTAAGCACATTTTCACCATTGCATTTGGGAGGCAATTACTTTTAGCAATTATATTCTCATTCAATTTTTTCCACGAATAGTTTAATATACCTTGTATGCGGTCTCTTGCTTCTTCTGCTGATATGCCTTCTTCATTCATGCAGCACTGAACAGATTTTGCCACATCGCCTCTCTTAATCTCAGCCTATACATTTATGGATGAAGACAACAATAATTATATTAACTAAGCATGATTTTGTTCAATATATATATGTACAGAGAGAGAGAGAGATTAGATCAGAAAAGTCACCGTGGAAGTTCCCAAATCATTGCTAAGTCGAGCAATTACTGATGACCAATATATAACCTCATAGCCATCTTCGAGGCTATTAATGAGTGAATGTTTAGTTAAATTGCATCCTTTGGGTGGTAGCATATAGGCATAGACGATGGCTGCAGGGCCTCCCACAGAAGTCCAGCCATTTTCTAAGTACTCGTTCAAAGTTGGCTTGTGCCCTCTACTAAACCACCTTGCTTCTACCAAGTACGATCCACAAAGATTTGCCAACTGCAATAAAGTAATTATAAGATATGCATCAATCATCGTTAAATTAATAAATGTTAAAGAAATTCACTCTATGATTAAAGTCCAAAATATCACCCAAGCTTGTTTAATAACGGGCAGCCTTAAAAAGAAAAAGGGAAAATTTCAAAAGGTCCTAGCTTATTATTAGCGACCTCATTCTTAATGTAGGATAGAAAATTCAGGCCATGATTTTTGAGAACATCATATGCCAAGTCATTTCCAAAGTTGAACATAGCCAAATAGCAAATCTGCATATAATACGGCAGCTTTTCCATGGCCCCAGTATCCCACCTGACAAAAAAAGGGTCAGCCAGATAAAAGTAGGAAATATTATTAACGAAAAGTAGTGTGCTTAATAATCTAATCCCCAAATATATTAATTATTACACCTTTTTACTGCATCTGTGAAGAGTTCAAGCTCATCTAATGATCCATATATATCATACATGTCATCGATGGCCGAGAATATGCATACAAATTTGGTGAGCTCAATCCTGCATTTAGTAAACTGGGGCTCAAAAGCTACGCCCATTGCCCACAAATAGTTCTCCATCAATCTGTCTCTTCCAAATGTTAGTGTCTCTTGGAAACCCAATTCTCTCCACCACCTATACAAATTAAATAACAGTTACATTAAAATCAATATTCCAATATATATATATATATATACGTATAGTCCTTCTCTACTGTGGGCATCCTCCTTTTTTTCTATGCAGACATACTTTTAGACCATAGGGTTTAAGAGAGTTAACCGGATGGTTTAAGATTGTGTTATCAAATCAGTTATATAGATGCAAGCTGACCGACCTTGCCAACTCCTTGAGTTCTTCTTGATGTATGGATTGTACTAAATTGTAATCCAACTTGGCTAGCTCCAGCAACAACAAATTTTTTGGATCGTCTGTTGCGTATAAATTGATGAAATTTTGAGCCTCATTTCTCTGCATCCTCCAATATAGTGGGATGTCAAGTGATTGTTGTAATTTTTTAGTAAGAATATCAGTCTCCAACTTCCCTAATAAGTAATCATTTAGGTGTTTAGTGCTGAAACTCTTCGCTTCTTCTAAAACATCTTCTTCTAGAACTGATCCGAGGAATGAAGCTTCGTATAAACTCAAAAGCCCTGTTATGTCCCCTACTAAACTCTCACTGAACCTCCCATCCACGTTTTTGAATTTGTCGAACACATCTGTTTAATTTATACCATGCATGATCCCCAAAAATAAGAATCACAAATAAAAGAGAAAAAAATTAAGGAAAGATTTTGTATATATGTTAATTAACCTGTGCTAATTGAATAGCCATGTTCCCGTAGAAGCCGAAAATACAATGCTGTTTCATTGAGATCCTTGAAAGTATTAACATCTTTTGTGAGTAAATTTATAGCCTCTTCAATCTCTCGTTCAAAATGATAAGCCACTCCCAGCCTCTGCAATGAGTCAATTAGCTTTAATCTGTCATAAGATCCTTTGATGGATGCAAATAACTCCTTAACCTCTTGCTTCAACTTCTCCAATCGGCCAGCATACAGCTCATACTGGTAGGTGCATACAAGCATATGCTAAATTAATGTTGGAAACAAAGCAAATAAGATAGCTCATAAGCAAATGAATATTAATAAATGCATTTATTCTAGCTACTTACTGTATAATCGGTGGTAAATGACTTTATGAGGTCAGGACTCCAGATGCTAGGATGGTAATTAGCCGACCGCCGTTGCTTCACTTGCAAAAGTTTAGTGGAGTTATTAGAAGCAATAATTCTATTTAATCTTGATCGCCCACTTTTACCTCTTGCGGCAACACGTGGTGAGAACAAGATTTTACAAGTATGAACATTAACAACACATGATGAGTAAGCGACGGAAGCTAATTTTAGTTCCATATATATATAATTTAACTAAGTGATTGTAACGAGATGATTCAACAAATCCTGTTGGAGTATACATGCGATAAACCTAAACAATGATTCAATTGTGAAAGAATGTTAGGATGAAAGTTTGTGTGGGAAAGGCGAGAAATTTATAAGCACAAAGTTTGACTGTTTTATTAGCAAAATAGAAGAATAAAATAACAAAAAGTTGACTATCCTCCTTTTTACCGTACCCCTTTATTTGCGTAGGGTTGGCGATGAGACGGAATGAGACAAGATTTGTCAATTTCAGTCCCATATATATAAATAGGATAAAAAAATGTTCTCATTCCCATCTCTTTATTTTTTAGGACAAAAATTTGTCATGATCCCGTCCTGTTAACATCCCGTCTCATCTCATTATCCTCAATAGACCCAAATGTAAATAAATAAATCTTACCTTTTTGTATTTTAAAGATCATCATAATTTAATATAGCAAAAATCTTAGAATAAATATAAAATAGAATAATCAAATAATAGTTTTATCTTAATTACATGTATGTTCGAATATAATTTCATGCTAACATTTTTTAATTGCCTATTTACTTCCATCGCACATTAATACTTAGACTTACTTTTCAAAAGCTATAGATTTGGATAATAACCAACTTCAACCATGTTAAAATATTCAATAATGTAATAATATAATAATAAACCAAAACAACAGGGTTGTCAATGAGATGGGATGGGAGGGGATGTGGTAATCTTAATCTTGTCCCATTTATGCAAGTGGAATAAAAAAAATTCCAATTCCTATCCCTTTATTTATTTTGGGACAAAAATATGTGCCAATCTCATCCCAAATAAGATGGAATCGCATCACTATTTGCAAGGGTTCGAATCAATAATTTTTTTAAAAAATAATTTAGTGTCCCTAGTGTCACGGGCCGCTTAACAGATTGCTAGACAAAGTAATCTCCCATTACATTAGTGTCTTACTCTTCTTCTTTCTTATGTGATTAGCTATATCAATAAATAATTCACAACAAATAACATCAAATAAAAAAGTGATACTAATAGTAACAAATAACTCTGTGAATATACAAATATTTAGAATGTGATTATCATGGTATCATAGCTAGATTGGAAAATGGTTAAAATAAAAGGTTCTTCACAATGATTCTAGATCATCTTCTCTTTTTTTTTTCTCTCTTTGTTTCTTTTCCTATTTTCTTTTTCTTTTTTTGAGAAAAAATTGTGTGGAACAATTTCACCACCTCAATCAAAGTAAGATCTACTAATTTTTTAATGTTAAATTTAATGAATTCCAATATAAAAATTTACTGATGGTCTTGCTCTAAGACTCACCGATCCACCACCTATCACCTAGTTAAAAGACTTTTTTTTTTTATGTGTTGTAACAAGGCATGTGAAAAGTCAAATAGGCATGAGAGCATGCAAGCTCAGTAGCAAGCTTTATAAGTCAATTAAGCACATCTACATGTGAGTGTGATAATCTTTTTAATGTAAAATTTAATGCATTCCATTATAAAAGCCTATTGATGGTCCCACTTTAAGACTCACCAAATGAATTATCCCACATCTTATCATTCAGTCAAAAGAACTTTTCATGTGTTGTAACAAAAAATGTGAGAAGTTAAATATGTATGAGAGCATGCAAGCTAAGTAGGAAGCTTAATATGTCAAATAAGCATAGCTAGCATGAGAGCATGAACCTTGATATTTCAAACAAGCGGGGCTATAGGAGAACATGATTGTACGAGAGCACAATTACAACATGATAACATTAGAGCTCAGAAGCTTAATAAGTCAAAAATGCACAACTGCAGGAGAGCGAAGTTGTAGGGGAGCATGATAGCATAAGAGCACAAACGTGGGAGATAAAGTTTAATTAAATAAGCTCAACAGCTAGAGATCTAGTAGTTAGAACCTTTATTTAAGCCCAATATAAGAATTTAGAAGCTCCCAAAGCCAAATGTAAGTTTAAAAAGGAGATAAATGTTGGAGATAGTACGTTGATATCAGATAAAGCTCTAAATTAAGTGATAAAGATGATCAAAACAAGGAGTTATTGTGGACTCAGCATATCTTAATTGCATTGTGAATAAAGAACTCTTGATGACTAGATAGGTACGAGCAAATAGCTAAACAAAAAACAACTTCGTTGTATTCCCTATTTAATAGTGAAAATTACTCTTTCTACAGCTTGAAAGGGAAAATATATGCTTTTTGGAAAGGGAAAATATGGCTCATTTTGTAACATATGCACTTATTTTTCTAAAATAAGTGCATTATTTAATTTTCTTTCGGTATGAATTTTAAAGTTATCGGTAGTGTTATAGATTTGTTGTGTATAGAATTGGCACATTTAATTATTATTTGATACCCGAATTAATTTAGAAATTATTACTGTGTTGAATTGAGATAAATCGAGAGCGATCAGAAGCTCGGGTAACCAGATTTTTATTTCCGTCTCGGGTGCGATATTCGTTTAATTTGTATTTTGTTAAAAAAAAAAAAAGGTTTCCGTTTTCCGTTTTCTATATATGGAGAGAGAGAGAGAGAGAGAGAGATTCAGGTTGACCCATTTGACTGGATCCGACTCGTATTTTGACTTGACTATAACTCGCAATTCCGGCCACCGTTCGGAGCAAGCTTGGTACCGATTTGAAGCTCTTGAGACGCCGGTCGTACCCCTGCCATCCTCGCTACTAGAAACTGACCAGAACGCTGGCAAACTGATATTGAAACTCGCGGAAAAGAATCCATTTTTGCTGCCGTTGATCTCGCCGGAGTTGGGTGACGCTACCGGTTGGAATTTGTTCCTCAGTTTCCCAGCAACCTTTTTACAACCAACCACGACCACCGGGGATGTCGGATTTTCCGTGAAAGATCGGCAGAAGGATTGCAGCTTTGAAGCTTCGATCCGGTGCCGTCGCCGCACGTGGATGGTCACCGCACGATGCATCACTTGAACGGTAGACCGCGAACAGACTTCTTGATCTTCTTGGCTTGAGATTGATTGATGATCGGTGATGATTGATAATTTTTAGAAAGTTATGGATAATTTGGTAATTTTTTGTTAGGGCAGTGTGGTAATTGGGCATTACAAGGGTAAATTGGTAATTTGAGTTATTAAAGACATTTCAGTAATTTAGTATTTTGGGGGTAATTTCGTAAATTCGAAACTTATGATTAATTTTGTGATTCGGATTGAGGACAATTTGATAATTTCTAATTTTGGAGATAATTTGATAAATTATGGTTTAGACGGTAATTTTGGTAAATATTGATGTTATAGGTATTTTGGTAATTTTGATGTACAGAGGTATTTCGGTAATTTTAGTAATTTTATCCATACGGAAATAGTTTATTACGGATAAATATTCGATTCGAGATTTATTGCGTAAGATTAGTTGTATTTCATGTTATGGAGAATAATTATGTCGTTTAATTGAAATAGGAGGATCCACAAACGAGAATCAGCTCACAGCCGTTATTGATATCGAGATTGGACATTGTCACTGTGAGTGGAATATACAAAACTTATTTTTATAGTAATTTCTGATTTTACGATTCAGTACAGTATATTTTGATAAATGAGAATTTAATGTTTTAATTTAATGATTTTCCCAGAAAATGGATTTCTAGCTACGTGATGATATTTATGATTCTTACAGTGAGTTGATTAATGATTTTTCTATTGTTTTTGAGTAAATACATGATAATAGTTTTAAAGAGAATTATTAGATTTGAGATATGTTTCATAGAAAAGAAATGAGATTTAAATATAGATAAATATTTATGAATTTGTGCATAGATATTGTTTTGAAATCATTAGACATACCATTTCCCTCCAGATACAGAGATATAGAGATACAGATCAGATCAAATTAGATGAGATGAGAGGCTTTTGGGGCCCGTCTGAACAAACACAGAGGCTTTGGGCCGTGTGTTTGAGTCTTTGCCTTTTGAGGCTTATGCATGATATAATGATTCTGAGATACAGATATTGATTACAGATAAGGCGGTTGAAACGATGGTTTATCGATTATTATTTGATATTATCAGTGTTATGATTTTATTGATTTCATGCAGACTTATGAAATATTGCCATTTCAGTACACGGTTTGAATTAAAAGAAATTATTAAAGTTCTTTCAAGATTTTAATGAGATTTGTTTAGAGAAAGATTAAAGTATTTTTTTTAAAATTTAATCAGTCATTTTCAAAAATTATTATCCACTCACTGAGTTCACTGAGTTTTATGCTCACTCCACTTTTATTATATTTTCCCTTCCCCTCCAAGAGACTTGCAGGTACATCAGTTGACCCAGCAGCAGTTGTAGATTGATTTTCGAACTATATGATGGTGTTAGGAATTATAGATATTTTATTAAGATATTTTGGATTGTATAATTTTTTTTTTATATTTGTGGTTAAGAATATTTTACTGTACTTGATTTTGTAGTGTTTTGATGAAAATTTGATTTGTGGATTAAAGAAGTTGGTTGTGGGTGTTGGTAGGATTTGATATCATATTGGGAGTGTTAATTTCATAAATTTGCAGGTTGGGAATATTATATTTATAGAGGAGGTTTTGCTGAATTGTTTTTAATAGAATTCCTCGGATATTAGAATTATTATTAATTCAGTTAAACGAGATTAGATAGACTCGTGCTAGGAGTTTGGGGCGGGTCGTTTCAGGGGAATTGTATCAGGGGGAAACAAATTAACAATTTGAAACCAACAAGACTTTAGATGTCTTAGAGCTCATATATAAGGATATTTGTAGGCCATTTCCCATACTTGCTTAAATAGTCAACAATAGTTTATGACGTCCATAGACAATTTTTCTAGATATGGCTATGTATATCTTCTGTATAAAAATCACAGTCCTTTAATATATTCAAAAATTTTGAAGTTAAAGTTAAGAATTAACTCGTAAAAGATCAAAAGCGTCAGATCTGACCATAATGGTAAATACTATAGCAGATGCGATGGTTTAGGTATACAATGTCGGGGATTATTTGTTAAAATCCTAAAAAAATAAGATATTATCGTACAATACATTATTTCGGGTTTGCCCACTATGAATGGTGATACTAAAAGATGAAATAGGACACTTAAAGATATAGTGAGGCATATAATTTGTCATTCTACCTTATTAGAATCGCTCTTAGAAAAGCACTTAAGAATACAACATATATCCTAATAGGGTTCCAACTAAAGTGACTAAGTAAACCCCTTATAAGCTTTGCACAGATAAGAAGCTTAGTCTAAAGCACTTGCATTTTAGAGGATCTCCAGCCAAAGCAATCCATTATAGCTCTAATAAGAAGAAACTTGACTCAAAGACGGTTAGTTGCTACATTATTAGATAATCTAAAAGACCCAGGAGTATAAGCTTTATGATCCTCTGATTAAGTCGATTTTTGAGTCAGAAAATGATTGATTCTTTGAGGATGTTGAGTTTACAAAGGAGGCTAGGGACTTTGTCTTTGGAGAGGAATATATTGATATTTCTATAAGTGTTATTAGTATTGATTAGGTTCTCATTCAAGACATAACAAATTGAAACAATGTTAGAGATCCCTCATACAAAAAGCTATTTCAGAAGAACAAACTCTAGTACCTTAAGAACCTATGCCATTAAGAAAATCTACTTGAGAAATAAGAACTATAGTGCTAGATGACTACATTATATCTCTCTAAAATATGAGGTAGATATTGGCGTGATAGAAGATGATCCGATCAATTTCTGTGAAGCCATGCAAAGTTCTAACTTGGAAATAAATTAATGCCATAAATGAAGAAATAAATTCCATGAAGGATAATAACGTATGAAATCTTATCTCATTACCCAAAGGTGCGAAACTTATTGGTCGCAAATGGATATTTAAGATGAAAAGGAAATCGAAAGACAATTTAGAGAGATACAAGGTGCATATTTTTTCTAAAAAGCTTTTCATAGAAAAATGTATTAATTATAAAGAGCCTTTCTGTTCGATTTCTTTAAAAGACTCTTTATAGATCATAGTAGTATTAGTTGTGCATTTCAATTTTAACTTACAATGGATGGATGTGAAGACAATGTTTTTTAATGGTGACACTGATTAAACGATCTATATGGGCCAGCTAGAAATTTTTTTGTTAGGAGACCTAAAGAATATAGTTTGCAAACTTAAGAAATTCATCTATTGGCTCAGGCAAGTATCTCGACAATGGTATTTCAAGTTCATTAATTGATTATCTCATTCAATTTGAGATAAATTTATACGACAAGTGCATATACCATAAGCTCTGTGGGAATAAGTATATTTTTTTGACTTTATATGTTAATGATATTTTGCTTGCAAGCAACAATATATGCTTATTGCACAACATCAAGAAATTTCTAAGTAAGAATTTTGAGATGAAGTATTTTAGTAACGCCTCTTTTGTATTAGGCATACATATACACAAGGATCACACCTGGATATAAATAAATTATAAAAAAAGAGCTATATCCAATGATTCTCAAGAGACATGAGATGCAAGATTGCAAACCAGATAATACCTCTGCGGGTAATGGAGAAAGGTATAGTCTTAATCAATACCCTAAGAATGCTTTTAAGGAAGAAAGAAAATTCCTTATATGTCAGTAGTAGGAAGTCAAATATATACTCAGATTTGTACGCAACCAGATATTGTGTATGTTATTAGGATATTGTGCACATATTTAAGTAATCCAGGAGTAGACTATTAGAAAGCAGCCAAACAGTCTTGCGATACTTATAGAGAATAAAACACTACATACTCACATATCGGAGGTTAGATTAGCTTGAGATCGTCAAGTGCACTGATTCTAATTATGCTACATGGTAAGATAGTATGAAATCTACTTCAGGTTACATCTAATTTTTAGCTAAGGGTGTTGTTTCCTAGAAGAGTGTTAAACAATCTCTTATAGTCTCTTTTACGGTGGAAACATAGTTCATAACATGTTATAAGGCATCCAATAATAGAATATGGCTGCGAAATTTTACCATGAAGCTGCTCATAGCAGACAATATTGATACAACACTTAAGTTTTTCTGTGACAATAAATAAGTAGTGCTATATTCCAACAACAATAGAAGCTCAACGAAGTCGAAGTATATAGACATCTAGTTCTTAGTTGTTAAAGAAAGAGTTCAGAACAGACAATTATCTATGGAGCACATCGGCACAAACTCTATGATTGCGAATCGACTTACTTAAAAATTGTCACCCAAAATGTTTTATGAGCACACGACTTATATGAGTGTATGCAATTAAAGGATATTTAGTTTTTGTGGGTGTTTATAATTTGAGATACTTTTATGATATGGAAATTTTTAAGTTATTTCAATTTATGGATATTTTGGGTTATTTTCTACAGAAATAAGGTTTTAGTTTATTCATACTCTCATTTTAATATGGTTTGATCTCATTAAGGTTTGAGGTAGACTAGTTGAAAATATGCATGCTAAGGTCACACTACATGAAATTTCTATGTTACACATTTACATCATGATCTATATCATTCAATTGTATTGGCATAGTGACCATTAATAGGTTGAGTTATGATTGACAACTTTGATCCTATGTTAGTATAACCGATGGACTAGATTGGTTGTAGATACATTTCGGCAATGAAAGTAAGGCTGATCTCATACAATTATTTTTATGTAAAACATAGTTATAAGATTACACATTAATCCAAGTGGGAAATTGTTGGATCTTTGATCTAGTATTGTTGAATTCTTAATCCAACGCTGGGTTTATATGCGAATAATTAGGTGTTGCGAACTGTTATATAAGGTTAAACTCAACTTAGATTATGTTTGAGATTAAGGTGATGTAACTTTTAAGGTATAGCTACTGTAGAAAGAAGCTGTAACTATGAAATAAAAATTAATAATATGTAGTAAATATGAATTTTAAAAAATAATTTTGACAAAATTATTAAAAATATAATAGGTTTTCCATTATATAAGTGAAGAATCATATTAACATTCTATCCCACCTAAGGTGTTGGAATCTCACTCTTCACTTAAAAAATGAGTGGGATCTATGGAGTGAGATAAGTGAGTGAATGGTAAAATGAGAAGAATTCACACTTCCCACTTATACTCCAAAAATTAAGCATAGCCTAAAAAGATTGATTATTATAAGCTTTATTTCAAAGGGTTATGATTCTTTCGATTTTTTTTTTGAATAGGCTCTTTAAAAAATATTTCTTCTTTAAAATTTCAAGTAGGGACCACGATATACAACAAAAACATAAATGTTAAGGCTCAAGGGTTTATACAACTTATGCAAGATAAAGATTTTTATATGATGTTATATAAATTTTTTGGAACATATGCACTTTATTTTTCTAAAATAAGTGCATTATTTAATTTTCTTTTGGTATGAATTTTACAGTTATCGGTAGTGTTATAGATTTGTTGCGTATAGAATTGGCATGTTTAATTATTATTTGATGCCCGAATTAATTTAGAAATTATTTCTGTGTTGAATTAAGATAAATCGAGAGCGATCAGAAGTTTGGGTAACCAGATTTTTATTTCCGCCTCGGGTCCGATATTCGTTTAATTTGTATTTTGTAAAAAAAAAAAAATTATTTCCGTTTTCCATTTTCTATATATGGAGAGAGAGAGAGATCCGGGTTGACTCGTTTAATCGGATCCGACCCGTATTTTGACCCGGCTATAACTCGCAATTCCAACCATCGTTCGGAGCAAGCTTGGTACCGATTTGAAGCTCTTGAGACGCCGGTCGTACCTCTGCCATCCTCGCTGCCGGAAACCGACCAGAACGCCGGCAAATTGAGACCGAAACTCGCGGCAAAGGATCCGTTTTTGCTGCCGTTGATCTCACCGGAGTTGGGTGACGCTACCGGTTGGAATTTGTTCCTCAGTTTCCCAGCAACCTTTTCCGACCAACCACGACCACCGGGGACGCCAGATTTGCCGTGAAAGATCGCCGGAAGGATCGCAGCTTTGGAGCTTCGATCCGGCGTTGTCGCCGTACGTGGATGGTCACCGGCTGCCGTTGAACTCGGTGAGCAGAACTTATTTCCGTCGGTTGATTGAAGTCAGGTCCTGGATTGTGAGAACAGTCGGTCATTCACAAGCTTTGTGGGTAAATTTGTAATTTTTGAAAAATTATGGATAATTTGGTAATTTTTGGTTAGGGCAGTGTGGTAATTTGTCATTACGAGGGTTAATTGGTAATTTAAGTTATTAAGGACATTTCGGTAATTTAGTATTTCGGGGGTAATTTCGTAAATTCGAAACTTATGATTAATTTTGTGATTCAGATTGAGGACAAATTGATAATTTATAATTTTGGAGATAATTTGATAAATTATGGTTTCGACGGTAATTTTGGTAAATATTGATGTTATGGGTATTTTGGTAATTTTGATGTACAGCGGTATTTCGGTAATTTTAGTAATTTTATCCATACGGAAATAGTTTATTACGGATAAATATTCGATTCGAGATTTATTGCGTAAGATTAGTTGTATTTCATGTTATGGAGAATAATTATGTCGTTTAATTGAAATAGGAGGATCCACAAACGAGAATCAGCCCACAGACGTGATTGATATCGAGATTAAACATTGTCACTGTGAGTGGAATATACAAAACCTATTTTTATAGTAATTTCTGATTTTACAATTCAGTACAGTATATTTTGATAAATGAGAATTTAATGTTTTAATTTAATGATTTTCCCAGAAAATGGATTTCTAGCTACGTGCTGATATTTATGATTCTTACGGTGAGTTGATTAATGATTTTTCTATTTTTTTTTTTAGTAAATACATGATAATAGTTTTAAAGAGAATTAAGTAGATTTGAGATATGTTTCATAGAAAAGAAATGAGATTCAGATATAGATAAATGTTTATGAATTTGTGCATAGATATTGTTTTGAAATCATTAGATATACCCTTCCCCTCCAGATACAAAGATACAGAGATACAGATCAGATCAGATTAGATGAGATGAGAGGCCACAGGGCTCGTCTGAACACACGAGGCTTTGGGGCAGTGTGTTTGGCCTTTTTGCCTTTTGCCATGTAATATAATGATTACAGAGATACAGATATTCAGATTACAGATGAGACAGTTGAGACAGTATTTTCTCCATCTATCCATTGTAGCTCTGGGACATGATGGTTCCCTGATTGTCCATCCGTTGAGGTCCGGATATGATGAGATTATTCCCCTGAGTACTGGTTTAGTGGTAGTTTATCAGTATTCAGTATTTGATATTATCAGTGTTATGATTTTATTGATTTCATGCAGACTTATGAAATATTGCCATTTCAGTACACGGTTTGAATTAAAAGAAATTATTAAAGTTCTTTTGAGATTTTAATGAGATTTGTTTGAAGAAAGATTAAAGTATTTTTTTTTAAATTTAATCAGTCATTTTCAAAAATTATTATCCACTCACTGAGTTTTATGCTCACTCAACTTTTATTATATTCCCCCCCATTCCCCCCCAGGAGACTTACAGGTACATCAGTTGACCTAGCAGAAGTTGTAGATTGATTTTCGAACTATATGATGGTGTTAGGAATTATAGATATTTTATTAAGATATTTTGGATTGTATAATTTATTTTATATTTGTGGTTAAGAATATTTTACTGTACTTGATTTTGTAGTGTTTGGATGAAAATTTGATTTGTGGATTAAAGAAGTTGGTTGTGGGTGTTGGTAGGATTTGATATCATATTGGGAGTGTTAATTTCATAAATTTGCAGGTTGGGAATATTATATTTATAGAGGAGGTTTTGCCGAATTTTTTTTAATAGAATCCCTCGGATATTAGAATATTATTAATTCAGTTAAGCGAGATTAGATAGACTCATCCTAGGAGTTCGGGGCGGGTCGTTTCAGTTTTACAGCATCGATATGAGATTGTTATAAACTTTTAGATTAAATGTTTTAATAATCATTATTGACTTAAATGTGAACCACAATATAAATTTGATTATTTCGTCGTGATGCAGGTCATTAAATGTTTTTCAACATATCTAATGTTTGTTTTCTACTATGACATTGGGTCATTATCTTCAATTATCGTAAAAAATAAAGTATAACTCTTTTTAGTTTACAGCTGTGATTTTTTTAATCAATTAAAGTTGTGGTATATCTGTTTTACTCTCGAATTCAGCATTGTCGGCTTGCCAAAATTAATTACTCATTTTTATAATTGGGACAATTTAATAATTTTGAATTCTAACTAATCTAAGCCATTAAACTAAATTTAACTTTACATGTTATGCTATCATTAATGCTTTAATATAAATTATAGGATCATAGAACGACCCACAATTTTTCATAAAAGGCTAATATAACCATTGATATTCACTAAATTTTAGAAACTAAGATAACATTTATTTATTATTTAAAATCTGAATATATTTAAATTTGGTTGAAGTCTATATACATCTGAATACATGTTTACTTTTTATTTAATATCTGAATATAAGTAGTATCTTTATTGGACCTTGGACATATAATAATTTCGAATCAAATCTCTTTAGAAAGAGGATCTTTTTTCACTTGGTAGACTGCTCCAGTCCCCTCAAGGAATTTTCGTTATTAGGTTAGCCATACTTTTTTCTTAGAGTGATGATACAGTCACAAACTCTTGTACAAACTGATGTGGCATTAACTCATTGGATGAATGAAAATATAAAATAATAGAATTAAATCGTGTGGACTAAGAGATATTTAATTCAACCAATAAATTAATGTCACATCAGTTTGTACATGATAAGTTTATACAAGAGTTTGTGGCTATATCATTACTGTTTTTCTTATAAACTAAAAAATATTTTAAATATAGTTATTTGAAATTTATGTCAGTCAAATAGAAAGGGAGATTAAATTTTATAGTTTAGGAAATAAATATAAATAATAAAGGTATTTTTTGTATGTAATATTTATTTCATATTCAGACTTTTTTTTTATTCCAAAAAAAGCCGCAAAGTGAAAATCAAACATAAGTTATAAAAAAACAAATATCTAAATTTTAAAAAAAATCTTAAATTAATAAATTTTCAAATTTATGATATTAACAATTTGTTATCATTGTAATTTATTGTCCTCAAAATTTGGAATTCCATAGTCTATGATTCATTGTCTTCAGAATTTGGGTTACTCTCTCTCACTTGCTTCAATCAATGAATTATCATGTTTCGCATATTTGTTATTGTTATAAAGGCATCCTTTGACTGATGATTCTTCCCCCGCCCCGGCCGTGTCGTTACATTGCCGTAGAAATTCCAAGCACAGCGACCTCAGCTTCCACCACGCAAACGCCATTCACTAGAAACCCAGTCTCTGGCTCACTGAACTCGCTCAATGAAACGAAACTTGGCCAACCCCAGCTATATTCTAGTGTCAGGAACCAGTTGTTATCTGCTTGAGAAAAAGGAACATTCCCGTTATGGTATTTGGATTTGCCTCAAACACTAATTGCATGCAAACAAAGACATGACACTTTACCTTCAAAAGATTTATGTTTTGCCCCCACTTGATCCAAGATTCGCAACGTATACATTGACTTTAATAGCCTCAAGCGTGGAATCACCGAAAGCCAAGAACAGAGAAAGATGATCGCCATTACCAGTCATTTCCCTGGGATAGAGCACTATCTTCCTGAAAACCAACGAAATGGAATTTAATGTTCGGTCACTATCGGTGACTTTGTCTCAAGAACTTATCTACACATAAAATATTGATGATGATGATGATGATGATAATAATCTTTGATACCATTTGTGCTCTCCAGCGCTAAAGGCTTGTGATTCCTGACGTCGCTCGTCCAACTTCGAAAAGTTTTCGACCATTCAGACAAACTTACAACTAAACGTAAATTTTGCCATGGATAGACACTCTCCTTTGATTATGTTTCTTTCTTTAACAAAGACTTCAGCTCCAAAGACACATGTCGTTGACGAGGTATCCATTCGAAGCATCCTTGAAAGCTTCAAGATGTATGAACTGATCAAAACCCCGTTCGAGCTTCAATCCGTTAAACCGTCTTTCCTTTCCCATAGCATCTATCACATTACGAGCCGCCATATTATTTTGTGCATACATTCACACATTCTTAAATTAGGTCATCAGGTTCTTTAGCCAAAAAAGAAAAATGTCAAAATTATTGTGCAATTTATGTTGAAAATGGGGCACCGCTCTTCTAGAAGAGGGTGCACCCAAAGTCTCACGCGGCCCGCCATGTTTGGTGGTGCCGCAATGCTTGAAGAAGAAAAATGGAAAAAGAAGAACAAAGAAAGAAGAAAAAAGAGAAAGAAGAAAAAAGAGAAAGAAGAAAGAAGAAAAAGAAGAAGAAACAAAAGACAAAGCGCCGGGCCGCGTAAAGAAAAAAATAATAAAATAATAAAATACACAGTAGCTGAATTTTAGCTATATAAGGAGGGCGTTTCCCTCATTTTGAGCATCCAATTATTCAATTCTTCTTCTTCATTTAGAAAGTGTTTAAGAGTTTAGTGATTTGAGAGTTTGGATGTATTGAAGTTTTGGACACTAAGCTAAAATATTACAATACTTGTAACTCCTTTTTCATTAGTAAATATTTTTCAATTATCTTCGTTTGTAGACGTAGGCTAAAAGTTGAATCACGTAATTTCTGGTGCCCCGTATAATTATTGTGTCTCATTATTTTCTCAATTTCACTTTAGTTGCGTGTCTACTTCACCCATCAACTCCTAATAATTTAACCGTGAACTAACAAATTAAATAGTTGTCTTGGTTCTGATGAATCTGATCAAGTAAAAACAGACGAAAAACTGCATAGGCTTCCCAACCGAAAGAAAGTGAACTTGTGTCTGCTATTGCTAAGTAGAGTGAAATGTACTCTTTCACATTCTTGCTCTTGTTTCCCTTTGGGTATATAACAATTTTCCTGCAGTAATTAATTAATCAACATAAGTACACCAATTAATATGATAATATGGGTAAAACTAAGACTGTGGTTCAAGAGCTAGGGTTCAAATCCTGATCACGTTAGGGTTGCATGAGAGTTATAGTATTACTACAATTTTATTTTTTTGGGCATTAAAACCTAACGAGAATCCAATTTTCTATTTGAAACTCAACAAACGGGCTGAGAACTTGTTTCATTGATTTATATTCCAAATCGAAATAATAATAATAACGAAAGAAAGGTTGTGGCAGAATAAGTTATTTAATCTACGGCAATTAAGAAAATAAATATATGTGCCACTCCAAGCCTCCAGCTTGAAACGCCCCTGATTCGTATTTCTCCACAATTGCTTTTTCTGCAAGTAATGAATATGATTTTATTCTGACAATGTAATGAGCCGGTGGAACATGTGAAGTGTATCTTTCAATGGCTATACATTCAAGTAATTTTAATCATCATCGATTGATTATAAAGATAAAATAAGCTGAAATAAAATTTTATGAATATTAGCCAAGAGAAGGAGACAAGAAGAGAACATACGTACCATCTTTGTAAACAGCTTGATTCAAATTGTAATTCAAATTGGAAAAAAAGTTCTGGTTGAAGGAATTAATTCAGCTTGATTCGACTACTGATCATTGATCTAAATATAAATCATTATTGCTTATGAATAGACTGGTTATAGCTACTGAGACGCTCTAATAGCCAATCTCTCCTTAACTAGTCGATAACCAAGGTACGACCATTAGTTATTTCCCTAATCAATAGACAACCGCAGATACGATCATAGGATTTAATCAATTGACAGCCTGAAAAACTAGAGAGACCCAAATCCTAATCAACAAACGCATACGATGGTTCATTTAAATTAGATTGTTTATTCTCATAACACAATATGCATGATGTGCTATTTGTCACAAACATTAAAATCTTCATACGATGAATCTTCTAATTGACGATGGAATTAGGTTGGTAATTAAATAGTGGCCAATTATCTAATTAACAAACATAATCATGACACTAATTCAGAGAATAAACAAATACCCAACAAGCAATAAAACAATTAAAGCATAAGAAAGATCTCACAGTAATGATGAATCAAAGCTTTATTAACCTCCAACCAGAATTTTAGATTTAGTTCCTCATAAAGAGAAGAGAGAAATTTAGATCTAGGGTTTTTCTTTTTCCTACTTGATGATTCCCTCTCTCTTTGTGTTTCAATCCTTTTGTATTGTAGAGTTCTTCTAAAAATATAATACTAAAATCTAAAATATTCTCTAAATTTGGAATTACAAAAATGGCCCAAAAAGGTGAAACACGTTAAAATAAAAACTGCAAGTTCTTTGTTGTGACGACTTCTTGAAATTCATAATTCCTCCATGCAAATAATCATCCTCAAACATCATCTTCTAGCTCAATTTTAGCACCAATTAATAGAATTGCACCTACAAAATAAAACACAAATAAATCACTATTATTAAGTGCAAAACATTGATATTAAAGGGAGTAAACAATACAAAATTAGTGCATAAATTGCACTCTAACAACTTATCAATAGAGGGTCTTTCATGATCTCTTGTTCATTCTATACGTGATTACTGACGGAAGAGGGAGATAACTCCTTTAATTCTCTGCTATTTTTACTGTAACTCATCACTTTGTTCTTGACATGTTAATAAAAGCATTTACGAGTTTCTTCAAGTGGAATTAAGCACATTTCCAAGTGAGCGTCTATTAGCAATCCTGACATTTGACTGGATTTCGGAATGTTTGAGGGCAACTTCCAATGAATTATTTATAATCTTAACTTGAATGAATTGCTGAAAAATGATTAATGATCAAGTTTCGGTTATTTAATTGACTTTGCCTTAGCATTATTCTTCTGAGTTGAAACTGAGAAGTTAGATTTCAAAATCATGAACAACAGAACCTGAATTTGAAGAAATCGAAAAGGTTGGATTTAGTAAACATGGAACTGGAGCTTCGGATGGTTTGTAAGATGATTTTGAAGGGCAGAGAATAGCACCGGCGCATCAACCTGTACGGCTGAGTTTTAGTTATTCTACTAATAACTCATGAGACCCAGCATGGTATCAAAATGCATGCAAATTAACTTTCAAACATAACTAGCTAATTATGTGCCTTAGCCTCATGCAGCGACGGATCCAGAAAAATGATTAGTCTAACTACGAGGAAACTAGAAATGATACCATAAACTTAACCTAAAGATTGTGACAGATTGATAAATGCTGCACGATGAAGAAAGAGTCAAGAGTAGCTGTTGGTGGACTGAGTCAAGAGTAGCTGTTGGTGGATAAACTTTGAATAAGTTGGTAGCTGATATTTAGTTGCTGCTATGTTTCCTTATTTTCTGTTTGTTGGTTCCCATTTCTTAGCCATAAATTGTGTAACTCAGTGTACTGCAAGGTCTATAAATGGCCAAGGTTTTCATTAATAAAGGCAGCAAGTTATACAAGCTAATCCTTCCTCCTCTTAACTACTTCGTATCTGTTCTCGGTTGTATTAATTGGTATCAGAGCAGGTTCCGATTATGGACACCCGTGGCAAAACCAATGCTGAGTTTCGTAGTGAAGTTAACGAGATTCTAGCCCGTCACGAGGCTAGCTTCGAGCAAGTTAATGCCACTTTACAAACCATCTTGATAGAGCTTCAATCTCTTAGAGTTTCCCGTAACCCATACAATGCCAACACTGAAATCAATCCATTTGCTTCTGGAGAATCATCACTCCAGCCACCTCGTCCAGACACCCTACGTCCTAGCTCTTTCCTTGACCAAAACCACCATCAACTCAAGCTCTCCTTTCCTAAGTTTGGCGGAGAAGACCCCACAGGCTGGATTTACTAAGCAGAACAATATTTTGAGTTTAAGAATATTGCTTCAGATAAACAAGTGCAGCTTGCCTCTTTCCATCTTGAAGGCATTGCTTTACAATGTGCACGATGGTATCAATTAAAAGGACCATTAGCTTGGGAAGAATTCACACAAGCCTTGCTCCACCGATTTGGCCCGACAGATTATGCAGACCTTCAAGCCCTAACTCGTTTAAAACAAACCTCAACTGTAGAGGCTTATCAGAAGCTTTTGAACAATTATCCCACCGTGTCGACGGGTTACCGACAATTTTTAATGGGTTGTTTTATTGCAGGCCTTAAAGATGAAATTCGCTTGGATGTTAAGATCAAGCGCCCACGAACCTTAACAGATGCTATTGGTGTCGCTCGGCTGATCGAGGAACGAAATAATCTGCAAAAGCGAGCAAGTAATTCCTTTCGTCCTTCAACAACTACAGGAGTACAAAGGGGTGTACCGAACACTTCTACTGGTCTATTGGGCCCATTGCCAACTTCAAAAATAAACCAAAGTTCCAGTAACTCATCAATTCGCTTTAGACGCATCACAAACCAAGAGGCCCGCGAATGTCGTGGAAGGGACTTTGTTATTATTGCGATGAAAAATTCCTACCTGGTCACCGCTGCCAAAGTCCTCAATTATTCATGATTGAAGATTCCCCACAGCAGAATTGTCTCGAGGAAATAAAAGCTGAAGTTAAACAAGACACCAGCGAGTCGATACCAGAGATCTCTTACCATGCAATTGCAGGAACTGAGCATCCGCAAACCATTCGCGTCTTGGGAAAATTGAAGAATAGAGATATCATGGTATTAGTTGATGGTGGAAGCACCCACAATTTCATAGATCAATCTATTGTTTCCAAATTCGGATTACCAGTGGTGCGAGACAAGAGGTTTCAAGTAATGGTTGCTAATCGAGAAAAGATTGAGTGTGCAGAACGATGCTTCAACCTCACCATCACCATACAAAACCATCCCATACAAGCTGACTTCTATGTACTACCAGTTTCTGCCTGCCAGGCTGTGTTAGGAGTCGAATGGCTAGCAACATTGGGTCCCATCAAAACTGATTACAGTAAATTGACGATGACTTTTACTCAAAATGGGCAGACTCACACTTTAGAGGTATGGGAAAACCTGAACTTACAGCCTTGAATGAAAAAGAATTATCTTATTTACATGGCACTGCTTTCTTTTTACAAGTCACCACAGGAGATAAACAAAATTGTCCCTAGAGTATCCTGCTGACCTCAATCAACTCTTAACATAATATAGTCATGTCTTTGACCCTCCTATTGAATTACCACCCAAGAGAACCCATGACCACCGCATACCGTTACAACCAAATCAAAACCCAATAAGTGTTCGCCCATATAGATACCCATATTATCAAAAGGCTGAAATTGAAAAGATGGTAAGAGAATTCCTTGACTCTGGCATAATCCGACCAAGTACCAGTCTTTTTTCATCTCCAGTATTACTCGTCAAAAAGGAAGATGGGGGTTGGCGTTTTTGTGTGGATTATCGAGCATTAAACAAAATTACCATCAAAGACAAGTATCCAATACCTGTCATCGATGAGCTTCTAGATGAATTGTATGGAGCTACATATTTTTCCAAATTAGATCTGAGATCAGGATATCATCAAGTACGTGTTCAAGAAACAGATATTCACAAGACGGCATTCAGAACTCATAATGGACATTACGAGTTTGTCGTCATGCCATTTGGCTTGACTAATGCACCTTCAACATTTCAAAACCTAATGAATGATTTGTTGCGCCCCTGCTTGCGAAAGTTTGTCCTAGTTTTTTTTAATGATATTTTGGTATATAGCAAAACTTGGGCAGATCATATTCTCCATCTTAAAACAGTTCTGCAGATTTTATCTGATAACTCTCTATTTGTAAAAAAATCAAAGTGTTATTTTGGAGTTTTGCAGGTAGAATATTTGGGTTATCTTATTTCCCTTGCAGGGGTGGCTGTTGATCCAAAGAAAATTCACACCGTACTTGAGTGGCCAATTCCATCATCAACTAAAGAAGTAAGGGGCTTTTTTGGATTAGCGGGTTATTACCGCAAATTCATTCGAGGCTTTGGGGGAATTGCAGCACCTTTAACGAGGCTATTAATAAAAGAAGGCTTTCATTGGACCTCAGAAGCAGCATCTGCCTTCACTCAGTTGAAGCACGCATTAACATCTCCTCATGTCTTTTGCTTGTCGGACTTTTCACAGCCATTTGCTGTTGAGTGTGATGCTTGCGGAGTGGGTATTGGAGCTATATTATCACAAAATGACAGGCCAGTACCATTTTTTAGTAAGGCACTCAAGGGTTCTATGTTAACCTTGTCCACGTACGAGAAAGAGATGCTTGCAATCGTCAAGGCAATTCGCAAATGGCGTTCTTATTTATTGGGTAAGCCTTTCATTGCTTGTACAGACCAAAAGAGCCTAAAATTTTTAATGGAGCAGCGCATTACAACCCCAGCTCAGACACGATGGTTGCCAAAAATTCTTGGCTATGATTATTCCATTCAATACAAAAAAGGATCAGAAAATCAAGGTGCCGACGCTTTATCACGATTAGCAGAGATGGAATTTTCAGCAATCTCTCTTCCTTTAGCCAATTGGTGGGCTTCTTTGCAAAATGAGGTAGCACATGATTCTTTTTATAGCCAGTTGTTTAATTCAACTCAGCCACTTATTCAACGAGATGGAGTTCGGTATAGACATGGGAAGCTTTATTTGAGTCATACTTCGTCACTTTTACAAGCTATTTTAAAGGAAGCACATTCATCACCAATTGGAGGACATTTTGGCTATCAAAAAACTCTCAGCCGAATTAAATCTAGTTTTTATTGGCCTGGAATGCATGCAGAGATCAAGAAATTCATAAGGCACTGTGAAGTTTGTCAGCAATGTAAGGTAGAGAATCTCCAACCAGCAGGACTTCTTCAACCTTTACCGATTCCGGACAGAATTTGGACCTCCATTTCCATGGATTTCATAGATGGGCTTCCAACATCACAAGGATACATTGTTATCATGGTTGTCGTGGATCGTCTGTCAAAATATGCACACTTCGTCGCTTTGAAACATCCATATACAGCTCTGACAGTGGCCAAGGTTTTTATCGCTCAAATTGTGCGACTTCACGGGATACCAAGTTCCATCATTAGTGATAGAGACAAAGTTTTTCTCAGTTCATTTTGGAAGGCTTTGTTTCAGTTACAAGGAACTAAGCTCTGTATGAGTTCTAGCTACCACCCGCAGACCGATGGGCAAACGGAAGTCGTCAATCGGATCCTGGAGCAGTACCTCCGTTGCTTCACGAGTGAACAACCAAACAAATGGCTGGATTGGCTACCTTGGGCTGAGTATAGTTATAATACGTCAGTACACACTTCTACCAAAATTTCTCCTTTTGAAGCTGTCTATGGCATACCCCCTCCAACGTTACTCTCATATGTTCCCGGTACTATTCAAATTCATGTTGTGGATGAGACGCTGAGAGACCGTGACTCCATTCTGAAGGATCTCCGTCGTAATTTGGTTGTGGCTCAAAATAGGATGAAAATTCAAGCCGATCGTCATCGCAGGGAAGTTGTTTTTAATGTTGGTGATTATGTCTATCTCAAGTTACAACCTTATCGTCAAAAGTCTGTGGCTTTTCGTAGTTCTCTTAAGCTAGCCCCACGTTTCTTTGGCCCTTACAGAATTCTCGAACGGATCGGTCCTGTGGCTTACAAGTTGGCATTACCAGTAGGGTCCCAAATCCACAATGTGTTTCATGTCAGTCTTTTAAAGAAGATGATCGGGCATGTGCCCTCTGCTGTTATGGAATTACCTCCTGTATCGGAAGACACATCCACTATATTGCCTCAGCCTGAATATGTCCTTGATAGGCGTATCATTCGTAAAGGAACTTATCGACTAAAGACTGAGATTCTTGTTAAATAGGCTGGAGCCCCCAGGGAGGATGCAACATGGGAAGACCAACGATGTTTCTTTAAGACTTATCCGAAGTTTATCCTTGCGGACAAGGATCGTCTCAGGGGGGAGGAATGATATATACTGCACGATGAAGAAAGAGTCAAGAGTAGCTGTTGGTGGATAAACTTTGAATAAGTTGGAAGCTGATATTTAGTTGCTGCTATGTTTCCTTATTTTCTGTTTGTTGGTTCCCATTTCTTAGCCATAAATTATGTAACTCAGTGTACTGCAAGGTCTATAAATGGCGAAGGTTTTCATTAATAAAGGCAGCAAGTTATACAAGCTAATCCTTCCTCGTCTTAACTACTTCGTATCTTTTCCCAATTGTATTACAGAGAAAGAGTATAATTATGAGGAATCACAACTAAATTAGTCTCAAATTGAATTCCAACACAAAGAGATGCATTAAGTGCGCATGGTGGCACGTGATTAAAGTTGAATAAGATTCCTCATAACGGAATAAGAGAGGGCCTACTTCTCGTAACTGAATCTGAAAACTTCTATAATTCTGAAAAACATTCTCTTCCAAACAGATCCTTCATTTTTTCTATTAATTTGTCTCACTACTTATAATACGATTGTCCTTAGACTTTTATTCTTTTTATGTTATGCAAATCTATTTCAAGATTCAATCTTTCTAAAAAAATTTTGAGACTTTGTTTTGGATTGTGGTGATTAGTTTTCGGGTGCCACGTCACATGATTTTAGTATGTTTGATGTAGAGAAAGATGAGAGAAATAAAGAAGAAAAGGGAAGGGAGAGAGTAGGTGGATAGAGAGAGAGGATAAATTTCTCTCATCCTTCTTTACACCTAGCACTACTCACTCACATCGCCCCCACGGTTGCTTTTTTTTTTTTTTTTTTCAGTCAATTTGTTTCGTAATTGATAATGGGTTTCACTTATAATACAGTGGCTGTATCTCATACAGCTACTTTTTTTTTTTTAATTCAGCACCGGTACTATTGGAATATAACCCAAAATTTCGGCATTTAACGAATTTAGTAGGAATATCAAACATAAAACTGGTGGAAAATAAGTTGAAACATATGAGCCTATAAATGAAAAAAAGCTAAAAAAAAAATAATCTAACAAAAAAAATTAATTTGGGTATTCAACCCAAATAACCGGAATCGTATCAAGTTAATTGGAATATTAAACGCAAAATCAGTGAAATAATAGTTGAAATATATAGACCTATAAAGGAGAAAGTATAACCAAAATTAGAGATTTCCTTAACCAAAATTAGGGATTTCCTTAACAAAAAATAAAATGATGAAAAATAAATTTGATACATAACCGGAATAATTGGAATCTTACCATATTAATGGGAATATCCAACACAAAAGTAGAGTAACAATTAGTTGAAACACATGAACCAATAAGAGAGAAAATGCAACGAAAATTAGGAACTCATCTAACGGAAAATAAAAGCTACTTGGAATATAACCCAAAATTTTACTATTTCACGAATTTAGTAGGAATATCAAACATAAAACCAGTGAAAAATAAGTTGAAACACATGAACCAATAAGAGAGAAAGTGCAACGAAAATTAGGAACTCATCTAACGGAAAATAAAAGCTACTTGGAATATAACCCAAAATTTTACTATTTCACGAATTTAGTAGGAATATCAAACATAAAACCGGTGAAAAATAAGTTGAAACACATGAACCAATAAGAGAGAAAGTACAACAAAAATTAGGAACTCATCTAACGGAAAATAAAAGCTACTTGGAATATAACCCAAAATTTCACCATTTCACGAATTTAGTAGAAATATCAAACATAAAACCAGTGAAAAATAAGTTGTTGAATAAGAGAGAAAGTGCAACGAAAATTAGGAACTCATCTAACGGAAAATAAAAGCTACTTGGAATATAACCCAAAATTTCATCATTTCACGAATTTAGTAGGAATATCAAACATAAAACCGGTGAAAAATAAGTTGAAACAAATAAACCAATAATAAAGAAAGTGCAACGAAAAATTAAAAAAAAAAAAGTAGCTGTATGAGATACAGCCACTGTACTATATGATGACTCCTTTTAATGATGATCATCAAATTGATGCTTCTATTCATTTATTAGTGCAATGAGTAGGGATGATTTAGATTAATTCGGGTCGAATATGAACCCAAAAATTTTTAATGTTGAGGGCCGATCTATTTCAGAGAAAAGTGTAGTCTCATATATATTTTACCGTTAGGTTCAAGAATCAGAACTCAAAATATTTCTTATTTTAAAATTAAAGTATATTTTAAATTCACACAATTGAAAAATATTTAATTTAATTAAATAATAAAAAAATTACCAAACACACTTTCCGAATAAGCTTAATCAAATAATAAAAAATATATATATATATATATAACAAAACTAAAACCCTAAGTCCAGACTTACCTCTCTCAAAACGCTAGTTAGACGTTGCCACCTCAAGTCTCCGGCGGAGCTTCCCCTTCCCGGCCGTCGCATCCAACACCAGAAGACCAAGCTTCGCCGCCAACGTCGCTCTTCTCTCTCGCTTAAAGACCAAGCTTTGCCGCAAGCCGCTAACTTTTCTCGCCGGCGCTCTCATTTCTCACCGGACTCAATACCCCTCGCCGCCTTCGCTTGCGGCGAGGCCGTAATCTGGGAAACTTCGTTGAATATTACTAAGTGGTGTGTTCCATCCATTAGCCTTAGAAATTATTATATAAGTTTGTTAAGTGATATTTGATTTGTTATTGCGGATATGCTTGATAGATGATCATCAATTCGCTTTGTGCTGAAACAATCATGTTATTAATTAAGGATATGCTTGATGGCTGAATTCGTCCGTTTGAACTGTTGTTTACGCTATTAATTTGCTCATTTGTAATTTTATTTTCAAAGCTATTTATGCAAAGTAATTAATTTTTTTGAAGGACCCGAACTTTCAAAATTATCAATTTTTTTAAAAATAAATAAATGGGATTATTGGGAATATCCCCAATTAAAATTTTTCGGGTATGTGATGGGTTCGGGGATTGCTAATAAGTGAGCTAGTGATAATCATGGCTATGATTTGGACTTCAGCACCTTTGAAGAGCTAGTTAGCTGTTTGACACTTTTCACATGTTTGAATTTCAATTCATGCCAAATTTTCATCAAACAAAGAGATCTTTTTTATTTTTTATTGTTAATTTGCAAGGGGCAACTAATCATCGTTCTGTTTTGGTGAAATTATATTAGAAATTATAATCATTCAAATTTGTTGTACTTGGGTCGTTTTGTAATTTCAATTTAGTTAGCATTTAATTTATTTTCTTAATTTTTGAGGATTATAATTAAGTAAATTTTAAGTTATCTTAAAAAAATTAAGTGACCCTAATAAATAATATTCCATTTATTTCCCTAGGTACGGCAACAAGGCCTGGTGCCTTGCTCTTGCCCTGAAAAAAAAAAAGGCCAGTACCGTCCACAGCCGCCGGCTTCAGTTTAATTACCCAAAAAAAAAGAACAATTCTTTTGAGAACTTGTTAACGAAGATGGACAGTGTCTTTGTTAACAAAGATGGTATGCGTGTTCAAACTTTTCATATTCTTTTGGTTAATATTCTTAAATTTTTCAGTTTATTCTATTTCTAAACAGTCGGTGTTAATCAAAACTACTTGAATGTATAGCCATTGCAAGATCCACTTCACATGTGCCACCGGTTCATTACATTGTCAAAATAAAATCATTTTCAGTACTTGCTGAGAAAGCAGTTGAGGAGAAATATGAATCAGTAGCATTTGAAGCTGGAGGCCACAAGTGGTATGTATATACATATATAAATTTTTTTTCCCTTTATTGCTGTAAATTAAATAACTTATGCCACTACATTTTCTTTTGTTGTCGTTATTAATATTATTATATCATCTTGATATATAATCAAATAACTCGTTTGATAGATAATCAAATAAGCCACTAGGCTAAAGCCTAGTGGTGAGGTCATGAGTTCGAACCCCCACAATGCATTGTGGGGGTTTAATTTCCTTTCTCAATGTGAGTGAAGACAGTCTTCTCCCTTTCGAAATGTGAGTAGAGTTTCTCCCTTTCGAAATGTGAGTAGAGTAAATGTCCCTCGCATATTAGAGAGGGTAAAAATCTGGACGTGCTTCATAAGAATTGATATAAACTAATCCCAGTAATAGTATTGATTTGTAAATATCAGTTGTAATTCTCATGTAATATAAATTGCTCTCTTAAGAGTCATGTAATAAAAATAAAAAAATTAAAAAAAAAAACAACTCGTTAACTTGTGGGTTGACTGTCATTTAGTTCAATTGGGTAAAATCTTTTGGGCCGAAACATAAGATTTGGGGTTCGAATCTACTTTACAAAGATAGAAGAGAATTGGGTTGCCATTAGGCTATAACAATAATAAGAAAAAATACTACAACTCAACCCTCATCCCGAATGTGATCAGGATTCGAGCCTAACTCTCGAACCATAGTCTTTGCTTGATAGTATCATATATTAGTGTTTTTATGTTGATTAATTAATTATTGCAGGAAACTTGTTTTATATCCAAATGGAAATGAGAGCAAGAATGTGAAAAACCATATTTCACTCTACTTAGCAATGGCAGACACAAGTTCACTTACTTTCGGTTGGGAAGTCTATGCAGTTTTTCGTTTGTTTTTACTTGATCAGAACCAAGACAAATACCTGGTACTTCAAGGTTATATTAAATTCTACTTTTGAAATGTTAAGCTTATCATATTTTCCAATGATCTACGTTTGACAATTTTGACGATATCATATCTTTGTAAATTTTATCTAGTGTGATCGTCGGTATTTTACAAATTAAATACAGTCTAGCTGGTGCATATAAAGTTTTACAGAAAATATTGCAGCAAAAATTTGTTCTAGTCTTTTAGATAAACAATTGTATAATTGGTGGTCGCTTGTAATGTGATAGATGCCATGGGAAAGGAAAGAAGGTTTAATGGATTGAAGCTTGAATGGGGTTTTGATCAGTTCATCCCGCTTATAGCTTTCAACGATGCCTCAAATGGATACCTTCTCGAGGATACCTGTGTTTTTGGAGCTGAAGTCTTTGTTAAAGAAAGAAACATAGTCAAAGGAGAGTGCCTATCCATGGAAAAATATGCACATAGTTCTAAGTATGTTTGGAAGGTTGAAAACTTTTCAAAGTTGGACAAAGGACGTCAGGAATCACAAGTGTTCGGTGCTGGAAATCACAAATGGTATCAAAGATTCAATTTTTTTTTTTAATTTAAATCAGATTATAGATGTTAATACGTTCTTGAATCTTGAGGCAAGGTTTTCAGTGAATGTACAATTGAATTCCATATCATTCTTTTTAGGAAGATAGAGCTCCACCCCATGGGAACCGGCGATGGTGCTGGCGATCATCTTTCTCTGTTCTTGGCTTTGGGAGATTCCACAGTTGAGTCTGAGAAAGTATATGCAGAGTTCACATTGCGAATCTTGGATCAAGTGGGGGCAAAACATCGATCTTTTCAAGGTAAAATGTCTGTCTTTACATGTAATTAGTAAGTCAGCTTGATTAATTGAAGGCAAATCCAAATAATATTACGAGAATGCTCGTTTTGCTCTAGCAGCTAAATACTGGTTCCGTAGACCAAGCGATGGCTGGGGCTGGCCAAGGTTCGTTTCATTGAGTAAGTTAAATGAGCCAGGGACTGGGTTTCTAGTGCATGACGTTTGCGTGGTGGAAGCTGAGGTCACTGTACTTGGAATTTTCAAGCCATTATAACAATTAATTAATCGGTTATTTTATCGTGCGATGCTGTCTGCCTGGCTAGTCTAGGAAATTTATTTCTCTTGTGGTTTGCCAAAATATGGTTATGTAGTCTACTTTTTCTGCTGTCCAACTAAATTTTTAGTGTGATTTGAGTGCTCTAGTTCTATGCGTTTCTTAAGGGGTAAGCTTCATTATATCCCTAAGCCGTAATTCTTCTCTCTTCTAAGATTTTATTTTATTTTAATTTTTTTAAACGAAGTAATTGGTACAAAGAAAATTGGGACGCAAGAGAACTAATAATTCCACGTACTAAAAGAATGAAACCCAAGTATAGTAGAACTTTGTTAAATCAATATTCAATAGAATGAAACCCAAGTATAGTAGAACTTTGTTAAATCAATATTCAATAAATTGATAAACTTAATTAAATAATAATTTTTATCAGTATCAGCTTGAAGCCTGTATGATAAATTAATAATTTGATAAATTTATTGGATAATATACTTTAAAAAAAAAACTTATTTTCCTACGGGACTCAGTTAATACATAATTGAATAATATACTTCCACTAAATTCTTCAATAGGTTACCTATATATTTCATAAAAAATTCTATTATGAACGTGATAATATTTTAATAAAAGTGAATTGATAATTTATTAATTTATCGATATACTAATATTTGTTAAATTAATATATTTTTCATGATTTTAATATTATTAATTTATGAAGGTTCTAGTTTATATATCATTACTCAAAGTATCACCCACTTTGTTAGCTATCCATTGAGTGAAGCAGCTGAAGACAATTAAACCAATCAAAGTGAAGCCCCTGCCATTGAGGAGAGTAAAACAAATTCAGATCATCAAAGTCAGCAAAATTATAAAACCGCTTGTAAGACAACTGTTTTTTTTTTTTCCCTAGGATTCTTTATATTTAGATGTTACTTGACATTTTTTTTTTAAAGCAAAATGCTCAAATGACTTGTTTCTACAAGAAAATTGGGATCCTGGTTGTAGTTTGAGTTCGAATTAATAAAGTGAATTTAATTAACAAATCCAATCACATGGAATATCAGCTAATCAATGATTTGGGGTCATCTTCATGTAACAGATGCCATGGGAAATGAAAGAAGCTTGAATTAGGTTTTGATCAATTCAGAATTTAATGATGCTTCGAATGGATATCTTGAAGGACATACGAGTGTTTTTGGAGCTGGAGTCTTTGCTAAGAAAGGAACAAAGGCAAAGGAGAGTGGCTTTCATGATGAAATTCACATCTGCTTCCATTTATAAGCTTGTTTGGAAGATCCAGAACCTTTCAAAGTTGCACACAAAGCGTTACGAATCAGAAATATTCACTGCTGGAGATCAAAATCTGGATTTGATGCTCAAGTCCAGACGTTCAGAGTTTATGAAATCTCCATTCGAACTATAATCAAAGTTGTACATTTTATAACGATGCACAACTCTAATATATAATAGTCTAAATCTTGACATCTGTACCTGAACACGACTAATACTTGAGGTTCATTTATACTTGAGCGATATATTTCTAATGGTAATACATAAGAAATTTGAATAGTACAACTTGTTAAAAAGGTGCATCATGTTAAAACCACTTCTCTGAATGAATCATGTAAATGAAACGAAATTGACAAGCACAGGAGAGTGCCTTTCCATGCAGAAATTGACATCTGCTTTCAATTATAAGCATGTTTGGAAGATCGAGAACTTTTCAAAGTTACAGGACAAGATTTACGAATCAGAAGTATTCGTTGCTGGCCATAAAAAGTGGTATGTATACTTTCTGAAATGGTGTTCAAATCTGGCCACGGAGTTCATAAAATTCGGATGTGAAATATGATCAAATTTGTACATTTAACAACAATTTACAACTCTAATATATCATAGACTAAATCTAAACCTGAGCATGGCTAATACTTAGGGTTCATTTGTACGCGTGCAATAAATTTCTGATGCAAAAGAATTTCTTTTGAGCTTTGAATAATACCACTTGTTAAAAAGATGCATCGTGTTAAAACCACTTCTTCAAATGTATAATGTAAAATGAATTGTTAAAATTTGTTTGTTTCTCTATTCACATATATAATATGAATGCCACATCTGAAAGTTAATGTTTTGATAATATGTACAATTGAATGCGGTGACTTAAACTTTACCCTTCTTGGCTTTTTAGGAATATAGGTCTCCTTCCCAAAGGAGTGGGAGAAGCTAGTGGCAGTCATATTTCTATGTACTTGGAATTGACTGACTTGTCAACTATAACTGGTGGTTCTAAAATATACCTGCATTTTACACTGTGAATCCGGAATCAATTGCTGTCAAAGCATTATGAAAAAAAAGGTAAATTATTATAAACCCAAACTTTAACAGGTGATTCAGTCCAATAAGCTTTGTAGCTAAATGAAAACAACTTAAGGTTTCTATTGTCTTGTTCGCAGCTGGAAAATGGTTAACTACCTCAACCCCATTGGGGGGTTGAAACAATTTGTTGAACTCAATTACCTGAACAAGACAGGAAATGGTTTTCTTGTGAATGATGTGTGCATTGTGGAAGCAGAGGTGCCTGTGCTTGGAATTTCCAAAGCCCTGTAATATTTATTCTAATGAGCATTGTGACTCTTGCAAGCAAGGGCGGATTTCCTTTGGGACCAGTGGCGACTCAAGTCCCCATTGAAAAAAAAAAATTTGAATAGTTAATTTAATTAGCCTAAAATTCCTCATAAATTTTTCTTAAGCCCCCAATAATTTATATTCAAGTCCCTAACACATATTTACACTTAAATTCTCACACTCCAAATTTTTAAAACAAATCAAAAGAGATGGACTTTGCAAATTAAAATCAAGCCCAAAAACATCAATATTAATTAAATTTTTAAACATAAATATTAATATTGGTGTACAGAGAGCATTTTCAGCCATGAACATTTTGAAGAATTGTTTACGAAACCAAATGAGAGAGCAATGAATGAATGATAGTTTAGTTGTTTATATTAAAAAAAAAACTTATTTAATAATATTGATAATGAAGTTGTAATGCAATGTTATCAATGTATGAAAACTTGTAAAAGACTTTTACAAACATATTTTGAAGTATGGAAAATCTTTTAAATTTATATATTTATTATTTTTTGAATTTTTTTATATTATTGTTGAATAAGCCCCCAGTCAATTAATATGCTAACTCCGCCTTGCTTGAAAGAAAATTGGGATGCCAATTTTTAATTTTATATCTTATAATAAAGTTGATCTCATTGTACCCACCTCTTTTGGCAAAGAAATTCAGTGCTGACACTCGATAATTGGTGGTTAATTAGTTGTTAAGTCTCCACATGGAGATTAGATGCGGATGCCACCTTATGGGTTTAGCATGTGATATCTAATTCACTTTTGCTTTTGTCCTCTTTATATTTCGCTTTATAGTTGCAATTAGTAAACTTGGCGATGGCTTTAGTATTACAAGTTTTTTATTATGCTACATGCAATAAAATCAACTTAACTTTCAAATCACATCAAAAAATATTTAACAAACACCTGCTCAACCACAATACTTAATTGAAACTAAATTTTGCAAGCTAATTATATAATATTTGGTAATAGAAAACAAAACAACTAAGATATTACTTCAACTCGATGAAATATACGTTTTCTAGTGGAGGATATTTTTGTTCATTTGCATTATAGTTGTTTTCTTTCCCCTTGCCATTCCATTTTTGTAACCAAACGAAAGAATCAATCTTCCTTGACCAAACCAAACAAATTAAAGAAATCAATATTCCTTTCCCCATTCTACTCCCCTTTTCTTTACCCTTAGCTTTCCATTCCATTCTTGCAACCATCAGTTTCCGAAATTTGATAAATATCAATAGTCATTTTGACTCTTTCTGAAAATTTACTCTTGAATTGTATAAACCCTTAACCTTGATATGCTTCTATATACCATGGTCCCTTTTAGATATTTTAAAGGAAAAATATTACTCTCGAAAGAACTCTAACCCTAGAAAAATCTTATTATAATCAATCTTTCTTCGGTACTAGTTTAGGTACTTGAAGAATTATAGTAATTTGGAGGAATTTATTGCAATGGAAAAACAAGTTGGTATGTTCTTTAAAATGGTGCTTCGGTTCAAACGTCCCTACCAAGTTTGGATTTAGGCTATGTAACACCTTAGGCAAATCCCACATCGGCAAAGCATGGGAGAGATGCTGGGTTTATAAGGGGTGATCCATACCTTAATTGGCAAGACGCGTTCTGGGGTGTATGGGCGCCCCAGGAACAAAGTCGTGCGGGCCTTGTTAAGGCCCAAAGCGGACAATATCTTGCCAGGTCTAGGTTGGGTCATGACATTATGGTATCAGAGCGGCTTCGCGTGTCCTCTTGAGCGATGGTGGGGCAAACCTCAGCGAGGACGCTGAGTCCCCAAGGGGGGTGTATGTAACACCTTAGGCGAATCCCACATCGGCAAAGCACGGGAGAGATGCTGGGTTTATAAGGGGTGATCCATACCTTAATTGGCAAGACGCGTTCTGGGGTGTATAGGCGCCCCAGGAACAAAGTCGTGCGGGCCTTGTTAAGGCCCAAAGCGGACAATATCTTGCCAGGTCTAGGTTGGGTCATGACATTAACAAACGTCCAAACCTGAGGATAATTATATCTAATTAGGGTCCAAAAATATACAGGTGTGATATAGTTGATGCAAAAGAAATTCTATAATATGAAAATGATTCGTTTGTTAATATCTTTACTCATATCATCTAATTAAATGCCGCATCTGAAAATTAACCCTTAGGCCATGTTTGCTTGGGGGTAAGGAGTGGGGAGAGGAAAAGAATTTAATATCTTTTTCGCTTTCCACCATTTGGTTGGACCAAATTCAATGGAATTGAATTTTCATTAAAATTCAATTTCCATCAAATTGAAGAATTTGTATTCCTTATCAATGAGAAATGATTTCAAAATCCTCATCTGTTGGAATACAAAAATTCCAACATTATTCCCTAATAAAATTAATTTTAAATAAGTTGAAGTGCAAATAATTTATATTTATTTTCTTAAATTAAAAGGATAATTTATTTGAAAAAAGAAAAAGCATAAAGGCGAATCGCCAGACCGTCATCGAAGACTCGCTGGAGTTTCGCCGGAGATACATTTCACCATCAAAACCGGCACCAATGGAATCCTTGTGAGCCGATCTACAACTCTATAGAGTTAGAAATGCTAATATATATTGTTATTTACCTCAAATCTTGTTTAAATATTTGAGAATATTTTAACTCCCATGTTTCCAACTATATAGTGTATTTTCTGTAAAATTAACACTTCCAGTGAGTAAATCGTCTATTTCTAATCATTATTATGTATTTAACTCGATAAAAGATGGCGGTCAACGGCGGTAACGCCGGTAAACAATGGCGTAATTTTTATTCTAAAAAATAAAAATCTCTATTTAACTAGGTAATTTCAAACTGGAAGAGATGTATAGGGATTTTTTTCTTTCTATTATTATTATTTTTTTAATTTTAAACGTGCCATAAAAAATACTATGAAATACATTCATCCAATATAATAACACAACTTAAGGACCTAAATACCTATTTTTTCCCTCTATCTCTCTCTCAATTTTTTGTTATTTTTTATTTTTAAAAAAAAAAGTTTCAAGCTTTTTTAATTTAATTTTTTGCTCGTTATAATACCGAGATAAATTGCTTAATTATAGTTAGATAGTCCTGGAATAACTAACAAAATGTTGAATCATAATATGTATATTTTCGATAATATTCGAGCAATTAAAAAAATTAATTAAATAAAACCAAACGTAGATCGAGAATGAATATGAGTATCGTAATTACGTAACCATTGAGGTCGAGACTGGTTGTCACCTTGAGAAGAGGTCGCGCAACCATATCTAATGGGTGTAGGCAGAGGCCGAGAGGCGTGCACATGGCCGTTCCAATATAAGGGCATTTTAGACTTTTCATCACATGTTTTGCATTCGGTGCAAAATTTAAATTCCTCAAAATTTCCTCTTTATATACATATAGAAGCTCACAGAATAAAAAGTTGAACACTTAGGATCGAAGCGTGATGGGTAACGAAGATCGAACTTTCTGGCGGCTTGAATCAAAGAATCCATAGATTTTACTTGGGAGTGTTGTGCAAATTTTATTGAACTCGCAAGCGCACGAATCTGTTGTAGAATAGATTAATGGTGACGAGTGTCGATCCCACGAGAAGGTTGATTTTAATTATATGTAGAATTAATTTTCTTTAATTGGGTTGGTTGGATTTGTGATGAAATTGATTTAAACTATGCTAGGATTTAAATTGAGACTATCATAGAAATTAAATTACAATGGCAGGAATAAATTAAACTGGAAACTATTGAAATAAAGCACTTGGGTATCCGGATCTGCATCAACATGTTCCATGGGCTAAATATTCCATATTAATACCAATTAAATCATGAGGGGGGATTCCACACCTCATGAACCACGCTCAAATAAATATGGTGCTAAGGGCTTATCGTGCCAAATAATAATAACCTTGTACTAGTGTGCCGGTTTAACCAGGGCGGTATCTAGACAAGACTACTATTATTTGTCGACGAAAAGTCAAAACAACCACAAATATTAGAGGGGAAGAGAAATTAAATTTACCAAATTAAGCCCATGGAACATGTTGAGACTTCACCTTCAACCCAAGCTTAAAAGAAAACTAGCTACTCATTTTTGAACTAGGGGTAAAATGTAAATTTATTAAAATACGTAGAAAATACAAGAAGGAGAAGGAATTACAACAATATAAGTTTAGAAATGAATTCAGGGATATCAAATTAGGGGGGGGAAGCCCCCTTTTTATAGATACATTGAGTGAATCATGACCATCGGATTAAAAATAGTTCGGACGCTCAGGATTGCGCCACGTCATCAGTCAACAGTCAACAGCCACTATTGGAACAGTAACACTATTTGCACAATGCACACGGTTTGACCACTATTTGCACAGTACATACGGTTTGACCACGGTTTTGCATAGTAACCCGGTTTTGCACAAGAACGGTTTTGCGATGTACTATTTATGCAGATTACTATTTTATGCGATCTTGAAACGATTACCATACGTATGAATAGTGCCGTATATGTGAACAGTGACATTTTCCTTTTATGCTCCTCCTAAGGTTTTCGACCGTCCGGAGTTCAAATGTGACATCCATTTTGCTGTCTGATCACTCGTTCATTGTGAAACGATCGTGATGCCCCTAAAATACATAAAATAACTAATTATAATGAAACACAAATAATTAAATAACAAAATACTTAAATAAATAAAAGTAGCAATGTTAGTGAGACTTGAAGTGTAAAATGACGATTTTCTCCTTTATAAATATACACTTTCTAACATTCAACACACCTCCCAACCAGCTTATTGCTAGTCCCTAGCAAATAAAGCGAAGATAAAATTCAAAACTAATTTTTTTTTTTTTCAAATTTTTTTTTTTTTATAAAACACACGTGTTTATTCAATCAGATTAATGATAGCAATCAAAGAAAAGTACAAGTATTATCTCCAGTCTAAAGAAATATCACAACCACATCAACAATCCACATGCATCAGTCTAGCAGACTATAGTAATCAAGCCACTTTCAAGAGTGACATGTCAAACCCCAAAATCTCACCGGTAGTAGTGACACTCTCACAAAGAAATTAAACCCAATAAAAATTGTCACTACAATGAATGGTGAATTGAGAGAAAATAAAATAGAAATATCACACACTCTCACCAAGATGAAAGAAATATGCCCATAGCTTAGAAATAATACGATCTCAAATAAAGTACTAGTCAACCCAATATTATTCTCTTTTTTTTTTTTAAAGCATCACTACATCTTAATAGCCCATATAACTAGCTTTTATTTCAGACTATAGTTCTCTAAAATCAAGAAGGACTTTTATTAGGACGTAACGTAGGCTAGGGACATGGCTAACAAAGAAAGGAAAATAGGGAAACAAAATATATATGTTTGAGAAAAAGTTCAAGAAATTTTGAAAATTACAAGATACATTTTGCTTATTTATTGCTATTGCAGATCTTTTCTTTTCTTTTTTTTTTTTTGAATTTTTTTTTTATATGGCACAACTTTGTTGAAAAAAATAATTATTTATCCTTTTTCTCAAACATGAATAGGTGATGGAACTTGTATAATATCGGGTAATACTCCAAATTGGAGTGGGTCAGGATGATAAGTTAACAAAGAAAAGGCATTTTTTTTTAAGGCTCAAAATGGCTAACTATGGATATTGCATAACAGGGATAGCTTGAAAGGCTCAAACGGGTCAAAAATGGTCTTCCATCGTCTTTTAGGGATCTAAATAATCTTTCATATCTACTAGCTAAGTGGACCTTTAGATGCAGCAACACACATTTTTTTTTCTTTTTAAGGGTTGGCTCAAAGGAAATCTAGAGATTATTTATAAAATAATAAACTGCTAAGCTGTATGAAGAATGGGCAAAAAGGGTTACTCTCCAAGAAAAATTAATAGGCTTAAAAACTCACTTGTAATTTATTATGACATGTGCATTCCTTCAAGCAACTCATATTTGTCCCCAACATCAATATGTAGAATAGTAAACATGATGTAACATCACTCAAGACCAAATATAATACAAATACTAAAATTCGAAAGTCATCATATCATCTAATATCAAAAACTCACACAGAATTATCAAAATTTTTTTTTATTTTTAACGAAATTCTACCCCCCAACCTATTCTAAACATAAAAAGAAAACATACATGCAGAAAAATTAAAGAAAAATGTCTGAATTTTTTTTTTTTTTTACTAAGAAGATGCGTTTCTAGAGTCACTATACTCTATATTCAGCCATCTTCGACTAAAAAAACTTGAAAATGTATATTTATAAAGGAGAAGTCAAAAAGAAAAAGTTAGAAAAAGACACTTAAGAAATTTTTTTTTTACTAAGAAGATGCGTATCTAGAGTAACTACACTCCATATTCAGCCATCTTCTACTCAAAATGGTTAGTTCTACAACAAAAATTAGTAAAAACTTAACCAACATTCCACAATTGTCAACTATTCCCTCCCCCCAGCCAGAACGAAGCATTGTCCTCAATGTTTGAAAGGAAAGAAGTAGAGTTTAGAAGACATCACCTGGGTAGTGCAACATAGAAGAAAATATTTACAAGCGGAGAGTTAAATCTAATTTGTACTTCTTACTGCGGCTACTGTCACCATCATTATTTGAACATCCCAACACAATGGCCCTGAGATCTGTCTTTGATTGATAAGCTTGTAACAGATCAAGTAGCTCATTAGCAGTATGTGCACAAATAAAGACTTTTTTAACTGAGGAAGGAATGAAATAATTTTTTATTGCATGGTTAAGAAATGCGATAAAGCCATCATAAAAATTATTGACATTTAACAAACCGATGGGTTTCTGGTGGATGCTCAGATGGGCCCAAGATACTAATGTGATTAGTTCCTCTAGAGTTGCAAGATCTCCTGGAAGAAAAATAAAAGCATCGGCATGATTTAACATTTCAGTTATTCTTTCTTGCATACTTGAGACGACTAACTCTTCTCCAGTTGATGAGTTAGACAAAGCGAGGTTTTAGGATTGTTGGGATGATGCCTAACACTTGGCTCCCTCGACATAAGCGACACGAGACCATTTTGGATAACCCTTGGTCACCTCCTCCATACACCAAGTGCAGTTTTCTCTCTGCTATTCTTCGACCAAGATCTATGGCTGCCTCAAAAAACTCTTTATGTTTGCCATAGTTAAATCCAGAGAGCACACAAATGTTCTTGAATTGTTTGCTGGGAGTAGCTGCCATTAGGGTACTGCTCAAAAACAATTTGTGAGTGCACAACAAAAAATTATATTTAAGAACCTTAGTAACAACGGGTCACAGTTGTGTATGAGGCATTGTGTCAGTGTCAATTAAAGCGTAAGGCACATGGCTCGAGAGTCAAAAAGAAAACAGTAAAAAGGAAAAGGAAAACAATGATAACTGTTGAGTGTTAGAAAGTGTATATTTATAAAGGAGAAAATCGTCATTTTACACTTCAAGTCTCACTAACATTGCTATTTTTATTTATTTAAGTATTTTATTATTTAATTACGTGTGTTTCATTATAATTAGTTATTTTATGTATTTTAGGGGTATCACGATCGTTTCACAATGAACGAGTGATCAGACAGCAAAACGGACGTCACATTTGAACTCAGGACGATCGAAAACCTTAGGAGGAGCATAAAAGTAAAAATGTCACTGTTCACATATACGGAACTATTCATACGTATAGTACTGTTCATGATACTGTACAAATAGTATTACTGTGCAAAAATCAGCTTACTGTGCAAATTTCGGCTTACTGTGCAAAAACCGGCTTACTGTGCAAATAGTGGTCAAACCGTGTGAACTGTGCAAATAGTATTACTGTTTAAATAGTGGCTGTTGACTGTTGACTGATGACGTGGCGCAATCCTGAGCGTCCAAACTGTTTTTAATCCGATGGTCATGATTCACTCAATGTACCTATAAAAAGGGGGCTTCCCCCCCTAATTTGATATCCCTGAATTCATTTCTAAGCTTAGATTTTTGTAATTCCTTCTCTTTCTTGTATTTTCTTTGTATTTTAATAAATTCCCATTTTACCCCTAGTTCAAAAATGAGTAGCTAATTTTCTTTTAAGCTTGGGTTGAAGGTGAAGTCTCAACATGTTCCATGGGCTTTATTTGGTAAATTTATTTTCTTTACCTCTCTAATTTGATATCCCTGAATTGATGCAGATCCGGATACCCAAGTGCTTTATTTCAATAGTTTCCTCTTTAATTTATTCTCGCCATTGTAATTTAATTTCTAGCATAAATTAAATTAATTTCACCACAAATCCAACCAACCCAATTAAAAAAATTAATTCTACACACAATTAATTCTACACACAATTAATTTCTAGCATAAATTAAATTAATTTCACCACAAATCCAACCAACCCAATTAAAAAAATTAATTCTACACACAATTAAAATCAACCTCCTCGTGGGATCGACACTCGTCACCATTGATCTATTCTACAATAGATTCGTGCGCTTGCGAGTTCAATAAAATTTGCACAACAATAACAAGAAAAAATTATTATAAGCAATAATGCGAATGGTAAAATAATAGTAAAGTAAAACAACAGTAAAGTAAAAAGGATATCTACATGTAGTTGCGAGTGTGGCTCACATCTTCCTCTGGTTTTACGTCCAGAAACGGCTTGAACGCCCTCTATGGGTCGAGGATAGGCTTCCCATCCAGTTTTCTTACAAACTGGCAAACAGGGTCGTTTATAGTCAGATTCCCGAGACTGTATCGTGCACGTTCTTTCTCGAATAATGGCCATAACTGGAGAATCGCTCTTTGTACATATCCACTGGGATGCGATTCAAAAGACAAAAGGATATTATCCAATGACTCTTTATTCAAGCCATCCCTAATGAATTTAATCTTATCTTCCCTGTTATCAGACATCATTCCTAAAGAACATGGTTTTTTATTGCATATCGTTCTGGCACACTTATGACAAGCAACAGTACCATACGTATGAATAGTGCCGTATATGTGAACAATGACATTTTTCCTTTTATGCTCCTCCTAAGGTTTTTGACCGTCCTGAGTTCAAATGTGACATCCATTTTGCTGTCTGATCACTCGTTCATTGTGAAACGATCGTGATGCCCCTAAAATACATAAAATAACTAATTATAATGAAACACAAATAATTAAATAATTAAATAACAAAATACTTAAATAAATAAAAGTAGCAATGTTAGTGAGACTTGAAGTGTAAAATGACGATTTTCTCCTTTATAAATATACACTTTCTAACATTCAACAGGGAGAAAAGAAAAGTCAAAATATAATAAAAAAATACAAAATAAATAAACATAAAACTAGAAAAAAGAAGTTCATAAATAAAAGATAATTTGATATAGATAGGATAGTTGAAGAAAATATTATTTATTTTCCACACTTTCTTTACATTTTTCAATTCAATTTATACAAAGATAAAGGAGCTATTTTAGGACTATGTTATGGCTTGACATAGGAGAGTTTCCTATTATATCCATGAGGATTATGATTTGAGAGAGTTTAGGCTAAAAATAATACTAGCCGTTGTTGACAAGTCTTGAACTTGGTAAGCCTTTAGCTAAGGCTGAACAAAATGCTAGATTGACTTCAAAATAATTTGAGGAAAATTTATTCCTTCCTTTACGATTGCCTTGCTGTCATTGTCTTGATTGTGGTTGATTTGAAATTGATTCTTATCAGCCCCCTTCAAACTAGGAATTGCCATGGGGTGTATTCCAAGTTTGTGCCGAAACTTTGAGAACAATGCTTTGGACAATGGTTTAGTGAATAAATATGTCGTTTGCTGTGATGATGGAGTATTTCTTGTGTTGAGTAATCCACTTGTTACTTTTTCACGAACAAAGTGATAATCATGCTCAATATGCTTGGTCCGTGCATGGAAAACATGATTTTTTGACATATGAATGGAGCTAATATTGTCACATATAAGAACTGGAGGCTTTGTCAGGTTTATGCCAATCTCTTTGAATATCTATGTAAGCCAGGTGAGTTCGACTGCTGTAGATGCCATGCAGCGATATTCAGCTTCTGCACTGGAACGAGCAACGGTGGTTTGTTTCTTTGAACTCCATGAGATACAATTTGATCCAAGGTAAATGCAGAAACCACTAGTACTTCGTCGAATTAAAGGGCAACCCGCCCAATCTGAATCTGAGAACCCATAAAGTGTCAAGGAACTTTGTTTCAAATAGCGAAGTCCAAAGTTAAGTGTCCCTTTGAGGTACCGTAATATCCGTTTGACAGCTCGAAGATCAGCCTTTGTTGGTTGCTGGAATTTTTGACACACTTTATTGACAGCATGTGTGATATCTGGTCTAGTAAAAGTGAGGTATTGAAGACTTCCCACTATTTGTCAATACTCAGTAGCATTGACGGGTTGTGTATCATCAAATCTTGGTGCCTCTTTCACAGCCATTGGTGTGGCAACGGATGTACTATCTTGCATCTTTGTTTTGTCAAGTAAATCCCTTGTGTATTTGGCCTGCGAAAGAAAAATACCTTGTTTAAATTTCTTGATTTCAATACCTAAGAAATAATTTAATGAACCAAGATCTTTTAAGGCAAATTGAGAACTAAGAGTATGGATGATGTGTTGAATTATTTTGCTATTGTTGCCCGTTATTATCACATCATCAACATAAACCAATAATAAAACAATATTAGATTCAAAATGCAGTATAAAAAGGGAAGTATCAGCCTTGCTATTTTGGAAGCTAAGATTAAGAAGTGCACGACACAAACAATCAAACCATGCTCGCGGGGCTTGTTTAAGCCCGTAGAGTGATTTGTTCAATTTGCACACATGCGATGGTAGTTTAGGATTGATAAAACCTGGTGGCTGCTCCATGTACACCGTTTCATTTAAATGGCCATGAAGAAATGCATTTCTCACGTCAAGTTGTTTCATGGACCAGTTGGGATTCACGGCAAGGGCTAAGACAAGTCTAATTGTTGTGTGCTTGATGACTGGACTGAAGGTTTCTTCATAGTCAATTTCAGGAACTTGTGTAAACCCTTTTGCTACAAGCCGTGCTTTAAATCTTTCAATGGCTCCCGCATCTGTGTACTTAATTCGATACAACCACTTGGACCCGATAATATTTGCATGTTTTGGTCTAGGAACAAGGGTCCATGTGTTATTTTGACTTAAGGCTTGAAGCTCTTCATTCATTGCGGTAATCCATTGAGGATATTTGAGGGCACTTTTCAATGTTTTTGGCTCAGTAGTAATAGATGTTTGCAATGCTAAATTGGGGTTATTTTTTAACTTATGACGAGTGACCATTTGGTGTGTATTTGTAGTTGTTTCGGTTGAGGTCACAGGCTGATTGTCTATGGTGGCTTTTGTTTGGGATAATGAATTCACGGGTTGAATTGATAATTCAATGGAAAGTCGATTAGATATATCGGGGAAGTCATGGCTGGCAATTTCAATCAAATTTTGTGGCTGACTATTAGCTATTGGCTGTGTTACAATTTCGTTGCTAGTGTTGGAGACATTTTCTCTAGTCTCCTCGAAGCTGTCACTGCCTTTAGAGTTGTCTTTTTCAGCCTCAGATGATAAATTTGGCATCATCACAGTTTCTGAAATGTCCTTGTTTTCAACAATTGTGGTCCTTTCACATGACTCTAAGCAACGTCGTGGAGGTAGAGATGAAGAATTTGATGGCATCAAATTGTTCTCTTCACTGCTAGAATATTCTTCATTGCTAAGCTTTTCCTGCATATTCATTAAAGGAGATAATTCAGCAAAAGGAAAAACACTTTCTTCAAATTTCACATGTCTAGATATATAGACACGTTTGGTGTTCGGATCCAAACAACGATAGCCCTTGTGTATAGGGCTGTATCCAAGGAAAACGCAAGGAAGAGATTTTTTGTCAAATTTATTTTTATTGTAATCCCTTAAGTAAGGGAAACACCTGCATCCAAAAATTGTTAATTGCTTATAATCAGGAGCCTTTTTAAAAAGCTTTTCATAAGGAGATTTCATAGAAACAGTAGAGACAGGCATTAGATTAATAAGATATGTAGCTGTCATAAATGCTTCAACCCAAAGAGTCAAAGGTATCTGAGCTTGAAACATTAGTGTCAATCTGCAGTCTGAAATATGCGGTGTTTTCTTTACGCCACCCCATTTTGTTGTGGTATGTAGGGCATGAAATTTGTCTTATGTCTAAATGCAAATGATCAATAAATATTTTTGAACTAAATTCGCCACCCCCATCACATTGGAAAATTTTGATTTTCCTTTCCAATTGATTCTCCACTTGACGTTGAAACCTTAAAAAACAATCAAAGAAGTCAGATTTTCGTTTTAAAGGGAATAACCATGAAAATCTAGTGCAATCGTCAATGAAAAGCACATAAAATCTAAAGTTTTGATTGGAATTAATTGGGGCAGGACCCCACAAATCACAATGAACTTTTTGTAATGGAAATTCTGATATTTTATTAGACAAATTAAATGGAAGTTTACAGCTTTTTCCTAATTGGCATGAAGAACAAATACTAGGTATTTTATTCCAACTAGAAAAGTTGATCTCCTTCCTTGATTTTAAAATGCGTAAAACTTCAAGACTTGGATGTCCAAGTCGTTTGTGCCAACATTTTATTGTATCAAAATTTCCTTTTATTGCATTTAATGCTTTTTGATTGCTTTCCTCCAAAACATAGAGATTGCCGCTTCTACTGCCTTTCACCAACACCTTGTCCTGTTTATTCTTAACAATAAAGCCGTTAGCATCAAATTCAAGAGAACAAGGAAAATCATTAGTAAGTTGTGCCACAGATAATAGATTCTTTTTCAATTGCGGGACAACAAGTACATCTTTTAGTAATAAAGGACCATGATTAGTTTTTATAGAAATATTTCCAATATGTGATATATCAAGTTTTTGTCCGTTACCTACAAAAATCTTATCATGGCCTTTATAACTAAAAATTTTATCAAGTTTACCTGGATCATTGACCATGTGTGCTGAAGCCCCCGAGTCCACATACAAATGTTGATCATTTGATTCATTGAAGTTCATTGCAGCAAGGGCTTGTGGCACTTCTTCTTGATCCAGATATTCATATCGGCTCCAACATACAGCAGCACTGTGGCCCTTTTTTCCACATATTTGGCAAATAATGATATCTTCTTTTTCTTGATGGTTGGCGTTGCTTTTTGGAGCAGTTTGAGCATTTGAGGCAGTTTGTCTTTTTTGAGAATTAATGACTTTGTTTTCGTTTTGATATGAATGGTTTCCATTTTTATTTGGGCCTCCACCATTTTGCATCAAACCTCTTCCACGACCACCGTCTCTACCTCTTCTTTGGTTTCTTCCCCTTCCTCTAGCACCAAAAAACGCCTGATTTTGATTAACAAGCATAACATCTTCTTGTTTTTGCACCATTATGGTTTGTTCATGATTCTGCAGGGCAAGAATGAACTGCTTTAAAGTTGGATACGGAGGTTTAGTCAGCATGGCAGTCTTGAAATCCACGTACTTAGGCCCCAAGGATCGTGCAAGTTGGAAGACTTTGTCTTCATCTGAAATTGGTTTCCCAATTGCTGTCAAGTTGTCGCACAATGATTTGAATTTCTTAAGAAATTCTTCGAGCTTGGTATTTTTCTTTCTAAGGGAGTAGAGGCTGTCCTTCAACCAAGATTCTTATTCCTTGGTGGATGGAAGCATCTGCTCTTCAATGGAGAGCCACACTTCACAAGCAGTTTGGCCTTCTATAATCAAGCTCAGAACATCTTCAACCATCATCCCTCTAAGCCATGTCATCAATAATCCATCATTATTCATCCATTGGATAAATTCTGGATTTATTATTTCTCTTCCATCTTGTGTAACCATCTTCGTTAAAGTCTTGTCTTTTACAATGTGATGTTCCATCTCAAGGCTTTTGATTAAAGGAAGGACTTGAGATTTCCATAGAAGATAATTATTTGATGTGAGTTTAATGGAAACAAGACTGGCACATTGATGAAAGGATTGAATGGTGAGTTTCGGTTCTGCAAAATTTTCAGCCATTTGCTCTGATACCATAAAAGATAATTTGATATAGATAGGATAGTTGAAGAAAATATTATTTATTTTCCACACTTTCTTTACATTTTTCAATTCAATTTATATAAAGCTAAAGGAGCTATTTTAGGACTATGTTATGGCTTGACATAGGAGAGTTTCCTATTATATCCATGAAGATTATGATTTGAGAGAGTTTAGGCTAAAAATAATACTAGACGTTGTTGACAAGTCTTGAACTTGGTAAGCCTTTAGCTAAGGCTGAACAAAATGCTAGATTGACTTCAAAATGATTTGAGGAAAATTTATTCCTTCCTTTACGATTGCCATGCTGTCATTGTCTTGATTGTGGTTGATTTGAAATTGATTCTTATCAATAAATACACACACAGAGAGACTCAGAGAGAGAGAGAGAGTTCTAGCAAGAGAGAGAATGGTGCTGTGGGAGATCACATTGGGACCAACATATTTCTTGGGACTGAAGTGGACTTACAGGCTTGCTTTGAGGATTCAGGGTCGCGTTATCAGCCCGAAGCACCCTGGGATTCGTTAATTTGTTCACCGGTATATTTGTGTTGTTTTATTATTATTATCATTATTATTTAATTACGTTGTTTTGAGTTTGATTCTGATTAATTTGTAGCTTGATGGGTCAGCTATCAATAGGGTTATTAGCGAATGAGTCACAGATTGGGAATGGGCATTTTCAAGTGTATTTATTGATTAAACTAGGTAGTTCAAGTTTTAATTTTCATTAATGGGTTCTGCAGCTATGCTCGTTAAGACAATAAGAGCTGGTGATTTTAGAGTCAAAAGAGGATTATGATGATGATGGTGGTGGTGGTGGTGGTGGTGGTGGTGATAATGATACATATGATACTGATATGGGTATACTAACAGTACATTGCAACGCAATGTTCTTTGTTTCACGATTTTAAGATATTTTTCAAAATTGATCTTGGTAATTTGATTTAACTGTATGTTAGTTTCTGTTATTCAGAATTTGGTTATCGATGCTTGCTAAAGATCAAATGTAAGAAAGTAAAGTAGAGTAATGGAGTTTTATTGTGGCTAAGAATTGATTTCTTGGAGTAATAATGTGGCTTACTACTAGCTTGGCTAGACAGAGAACGGGTTATTAGCAAAGGCAACGGACAGAAGGAACCAAAATTTTAGCTTTTCGAAGAATAGGGAGAGGGTGAAATGAATAAACTTACAAATTGATAAAAGATCCTGAAAGCCTAATTTCAAAAGTTTATCCAGATATCAGTGTTGTTGTCTACTCATATCATATATTGTAGTGAAAGTAAGCCAGGTTTACCTTATAAAAACTAGTGTTGTGTGAACTTAACCTTGGAGTAACTATATAGGAAGCAACAGACGTGAGCTATCCTTGTGGCATCTTGTATGTACTTATATATTTCCTTAGGGAGTAATCCTATACTATCAAAAACCACAAAAGCATATGCTCTTTTGGGAGGTTTGCATGGATTTTAGTTTTCTTTTGGGGTCAATGATTCATAGAATTTCTCTTTGCTCTTCCCTTGTATTCTCTCTTCTTACTACCTATTTTACTGTTCTCTCTTCTATTTCTCTTTCTTCAAACACTTTTCAGCTGAAATTTCTACCTTCTTATGCCTCTTCAATGGGATTTTGATGGATTGTGTGGAGTTGATTTTGTCAAATCTGAGTTCAATGTTTTGCAGCCACACATCCTACGGCATGGGATTATCTTAGACTATGTGTCCACATTAATAATAGCTGGTCTTTGCCTATGTATTTAATCCTCTCTTTGAAAAGTTACTTTGATGTTGGTTCATAAATTTTTATTCATGGTCTGAATTTTCTGTGTAAGTGCCATGCCGTTAGACCATCTCTTAAAATGGAAGTTTTCTTGCTGGATGCACCTATTGTATTCTGCTTTTTTACTTTTGAGTGTGCCCCATCTTGGCTATTCCAATGACTTATTGCTTCCAATCTAATAGGCTCCATTGAAGTTTAGTTATACAGAGGTCAAAATATGTGTTTGAATACGGCTATAACAAAGTACCGATTTGCATTTTAGCTATCTTAATTATATAGGAATATGAAGGGAAAACCTTTAGTTTAGTACTTCAACTAGTTCATTGTGCATCCTGGCACTTCTACTTCAGCTTGGATGTAAACTGATGTGAATAGTTCACATTGACTTGATATCATGTGCAATATGAGAGACCACTAAGCTCTTCCCTGAAAGCAATTATTCATTCCTATCTGACTTAGAATGGCCCTGTGCATTTCATAATATTCTAAATCTGTGATCTCATGACATATTAGATAGGCTAGGTTGCTGAATTTGTGATTTAACCAATTATGGAGCAAAGCCAATCCTTAAAAGAGTAAGAGAAGTTACTATCAACTCAGTTGATCACTGAATATCTGCAACTGCAAGCTGTGTTCTCGTAGTAGATTGGTGCATAATTTCTATTGCAAAGTTTTGCAAACCTCCAACTAGTTTTATCTGTGGCACCATAATGGGATTTGAATCAACTTATCTTATAGATTTGCTATACCAAACTTTTAACGAAATGTTTTTTCTGTTTTGGCATTATGTTGAACCCTTGATGTCAAAGCAACTTTTTTGCCAGCTTCTTGTAGTACCTGTAGGTGAAGCAGTTAGAGAGTCTCATATGTATTCCTGTGAACTTATTATCCAAGCTACAATGCTCGGATACCTGAACTAATTTCATTATTATGAGCACATTCTTAAACTGCTGTCTCTCTTTAGGTGATGTGAAGATTTTAGAGAAGCACAAGTACTAACGTCCAAAGCTGGAGGTCATAGCTGTACTCTTGTTTAGTTCAAAGAGACTGTTTTGAAATGATAGATTGAAAGTTCTTCTGTGCTTTTCTTTTTAATGAGCCGTTGTATTTTGATGTTTATCAGTAGGACGATATTAACTTCATGAAAGTAAGTTACCAGGGCACATATTTTTGCTCCGGAATCCTTCCGATCTAGTTGTAATTATTCATGAAACCCTCTGCATAAAATGGAAATCCTAAATTAGTTAATGGTTTCAATAATTTGGACTTTGAATTGATTTAGTATGCCTCATGAAACCAATAATTGCACATCCTCCACTCTTAGAGTCTCAGTGTGATATTGACCACGGTACTGCCTGAGCATTGCATTCTTCCCACTGGTTGGCTCATTGGATTCCATCCTACTGTTTAACTACTGCTGTTATGTCAATTACTAGCTGGCAAATACTGTTATTTCTACAATTGTTTTGAATAATAACAAATTTATTACTCTAACTTGGAACTGCCATTGTTTTTTGAAGATTGACCTTCATTCTTCATTGATTTTTTCCACAGCCGAGCATGTGCTGCCTTTGATGTTGCTCTCAAGTTTCACAGGAACATACAAGAGAGGGACATAGAAGCTGGTAGAAATGTTGGTAACTGGATTCTATGTTGGCTTGGCCGAATGAGACCATCTGCCCAGATATGTGGTCCCCCTGAGAAACTGTCACATGGCCCCAGCATGAGCATGACCAACCATGGAATGAAGTCCTCGAATCCAAAAGCTCCTGGAGTCAAAACATCTAGAAACAAGGAATCTGATAGACATCTGTTTAGCCCATAAAAAAATATATGGCCTAAACCACCCTTTTCTACTATTGCCATGATGACGCGGCATCCAAGGCCTGCGGGAACCACAACCCAGTATAGGCATCTTGAGATAAATGGATGTGATCTGTTGAGTTTGAACTACAGTAGAAATGGGTTTGATGGAGTCCTGCGAAAGAACATTATGCAGTGGTTGCTGCAAAAGTGAAGGTAGAAGCTTATCAGAAACCTGTTACTTTCTGAAGTTTTAATAGCCAATAATCCAGTTATAATATCTCACTCAAACCGCTCGCATTATTGGACTCCTAAATTTGAAATTCATCCATGCGAGTTGTGGACCTGTTGCTTGATGCACTAATTACTGAAGGGCTGCGTGCTGCGAAAGCTGGCAAAGCTAGGTTTTAGTTGTTTTGCTTCTTTACTCAAAGATAGTAATTGTTCTCTCCGTTTTCAGTGACTGCAGGTTATGTGTTTCCGAACCAGTAACTGCACAGTTGCTTCTGGTAATGTTTGTTTGTTTCTTTGTTTGTGAAGCACATTCCTCCAGATTGGAGACGGCTGTGGTGATGGTGATCATCTTTCTCTGTACTTGGCTTTGCGAGATTCCACATTCGAGGTGATTAAAGAATATATATGCAGAGCATACATTGCAAATCATAGATCAAGTGGGGGCAAAACATAAATCTTTTTGAGGCAAAATGTCTGTGTTTACATGCAATTAGTATTTGAGGCAAATCCAATTAATATAAGGAGAATGTTCCTTTTACTCTAGCAGAGAATAAAGACTGGTTCCATACACCAAGCGATAAATGGGGCTGGCCAAGATTCGTTTCATTGAGTGAGTTAGATGAGCCAGAGACTGGATTTCTAGTGAATGGCGCTTGCGTGGTGGAAGCTGAGGTCACTGTACTTGGAATTTCCGAGCCATTATAACAAGTAATTAATTGTCCTCCAAATGGGTTCTTTTATTGTGTGATGCTGACTGCCTAGCTAATCTAGGAAATTTATTTTAGCTATCAGGAAATTTATTTCTCTTATGGTTTTCCAAAATAACTCTTACATTGCTTATTAAGGCTAGAGATGGCTCAGCACGGCTGGCCCGCGTCATGTGTTCTCAAAGTTGGGCCAGAGCTCACACACAGCCTACGCTGTGATAATAAACTCACATGCTATTCACACGCCACGCCGTGCTCCACTCGCTGACGCGGCCCACCACGTGTCGCGACGCCACATGCTTAGAGAAAATAGAAATGTTCTACCTAAACTTTTTTTCTTTTTTATTTTAAGAAAGCGATCGCCAAGTTATTTTATTTTTTTTCAAGTTTATGTACTTTTTTTGGATCCATGTGCTTTTAGTTAAATTTAATAGAATAAAAAATTTAAAACTCAAGTTTATATTCAATAATAGTAAATTAATAGTAATGAGAGAATGTAATATTAGTTGTTAAGTTTGACTTTATGGTATTAGAATTCTTTTTTAGTATTTAACAATAACAATAATAATTTTTTTAAAGGGTTAACTAAATTGTTAACTTGAAATTAGGTAAAGTCATATATAATAGTTTATAATAATATTAATACATATTTATAAAATCATGATATTTATCATATATCATAGTTTATAATAATATTAATATATATTTATAAAATTATGATATTTATAATTTTATTTATTAAAATCATGATATCAATTATAATTTTTTTGAAACTAAGAATTAAATAAATTTAAAAAATTTGAGCCAATAAAATATATTAAAAGTTTCAATTTCAAGTTATTTATAAATCATAAAATTTAAGTTTACTTTCATTAAAAAATAAACGTCTTTTATCATTTTTTACGCCTACGCCTCCATCTTTAATCGCCGCTTTTAAAGTTCACATACCTAAAATCTAAGACGCCACGACTTTATCGAAACGCATATATCGCACTGCATTATACATACGCATGTCGTGGTTATACCATATGCCCATTGGCCCCCTCTATTTAAGCTGTCAAGCTAACTTTTTAGTGTGATTTTGGTGTTCTATTTCTCTGCATCTCTTTAAGGGGAAATTCATTGTATCCCCTACTCTGTAATTCTTCTCTTCCAGGATTTTGATTTTAAAAAAAAAAAAAAAGTAGTTGAAACGAAGAAAGTATTAAGCAGGGATGGTTTAGATTAATTCGGGTCAGATATGAGCCCAAACCGCTTTAAAACTGAAAACGGATCTGTTTCAAAAGTAAGTCCAAGTCTCAAGTGTATTTAGCATTTGGGTTCAGGAATCCGAGCCCAAATATTTTTTTTTATTTTAAAAGTAAAATATTTTTAGAATTCACTCGATTAAAAAATATTTAATTTAATAAAATAATTAAAAAAAATTACTCGACGCGCTTTCCGAATAAGTTTAATCAAATAATAAAAAAAGGCATCACAAAACTAAAACCCAGACCGAAACCCGCCACTCTCAAAAGGCTAGACATCGCTACTTCCAAGTCTCCAACGGTCAACGGAGCTTCCCCTTTCCGGCCGTTGCGTCCAACACCGAAAGTCCAAGATTGCAACGTTAACATCGCTCTCTCTAGCCTAAAGACCAAGCATTACCGCAAGCTAACCCTTTCTCGCCGGCGCTCTCATTTCTCACCGGACTCAACTACCCGTCGCCGCCTTCGCTGCCATTTGATCAGTCAAGGTAATTTTAGAAATTAGCGCCTTTGCTTGCGACGAGGCCGTATTCTTTGAAACTTGGTTGAATATTACTAAGTGGTATTATTGTACAAGTTTGTTCAGTGATATTGGATTGTTATTACGGATATTCTTGATGGATGATCATCAATTCGTTTTGTGTTGATATAATCTTGTTATTAATTACGGGTATGCTTGATAGCTGAATTCGTTCGTTTGAAATGTTGTTTACGCTATTAATTTGCTCATTTGTAATTTTTTTTCAAAGCTATGTATGCAAAATGATTAATTTTTTTGAAGGACCCGAATATTCAAAATTATCAATTTTTAAAAAAATAAATAAATGGGATTATCGAGGATATCCCCAGTTAAAGTTTTTTGGTTATGGGATGGGTTTGGAGATTGCTTCCAGTTCAGGTTTGGGGATCATGATCTGCGCCCCGAGCCCGCCCCGTTGTCATCTCTAGCAATAAGTGAGCTACTGATAATTATGGCTATGTTTTGGACTTCAGTACCTTTGAAGAGATAGCTAGCTGTCTTTGTAGTTGTTGTTTGACATTATATGCTGGGTGGGAAGGTTATGTTCTGTTCTGGTATCATTGCTTCTACATTAACACTTTTCCCATGTTTGAATTTCAATTCATGCCAAATTTCATCAAACAAAGAGATCTTTTTCATTGTTAATATGCAAGGGGCAAGTAGTCATCATTCTATTTTGGTAAAATTATATTAGAAATTATAATCAGTCAAATTGGTCGTATTTGAGCCGTTTAGTAATTTCAGTTTAGTTAGGATTTAATTTATTTTCTTAATTTTTTAGGATTATAATTAAGTAAATTTTAAGTTACCTTATCTTGCAAAAAAAAAAAGTTACCCTAATAAATAATAGTCCATTTATTTCCCTAGGATCGGTAGCAGAGCCTTGTGCCTTGCCCTTGCCAACAAAAACAGTACCGTTCAAGTAGCGTCTACAGCTGCCGGCTCCAGTTTAATTACCAAAAAAGAAAAAAAATGAACAATTTAACAAAGATGGACAACGAATTTGTTAACAAAGATGGTATGTACGTAAAAACCTTTCATGTTATTTTTGTCAACATTCTTAAAATTTTCAGTTTATTTTATTTGTAATCAGTGGGTGTTAATTAAAATTACTTGAATGTATAGCCATTGCAAGATCCACTTCACATGTACCGCCGGCTCATTACATTGTCAAAATAAAATCATTTTCAGTACTTGTGGAGAAAGCAGTTGATGAGAAATACGAATCAGGAGCATTTGAAGCTGGAGGCTACAAGTGGTATATATATACATATTTAAATATATATTTTTTCCTTTATTGCTGTAAATTAAATAACTTACACCACTACCTTTTCTTTTGTTATTATCATCATCATTATTATTATTTCATCTTGATAAATAATCAAACAACTCCTCAATTTGTGGGTTGAGTGTCGTTTAGTTCAATTGGGTAAAATCTCTTGTGCCGAAACATGAGATCTGGGGTTCGAACCTACTTTACAAAGATGGGAGAGAATTGGGTTGCCATTAAGCTATAATAACAATAAGAAAAATGCTACAACTCAACCCTCATCCCTAACGTGATCAGGATTCAAACCTAACTCTTGAACCATAGTCTTTGCTTGGTAATATCATATATTAGTGTATTTATGTTGATCAATTAATTATTGCAGGAAACTTGTTCTATATCCAAATGGAAATAAGAGCAAGAATGTGCAAGACCACATTTCACTCTACTTAGCAGTGGCAGACACAAGTTCGGTTACTCTTGGTTGGGAAGTCTATGCAGTTTTTATTTTACTTGATCAGAACCAAGACAACTACTTGGTGGTTCAAGGTTATATTATATTCTACTTTTGAAATGCTAACCTTGATCATATTTTCCAATGATGTATGTTTGACAATTTTGACGATATTGTATGTTTATAAATTTTATATTGTGCGATTGTCAGTATTTCACAAATTAAATACAGTTTAGCTGGTACATATAAAGTTTTACAGAAAATATTGCCGCAGAAACTCATTCTAGTCTTTTAGATAAACAATTGCATAATCGGTGGTCGCTTGTAATCTGATAGATGCCATGGGAAAGGAAAGAAGGTTTAATGGATTGAAGCTTGAATGGGTTTTGATCAGTTCATCCCGCTTAAAGCTTTCAACGATGCTTCAAATGGATACCTTGTTGAGGATACGTGTATTTTTGGAGCTGAAGTCTTTGTTAAGGAAAGAAACATAGTCAAAGGAGAGTGCCTATCCATGGAAAAATATGCATATAGTTCTAAGTATGTTTGGAAGGTTGAAAACTTTTCAAAGTTGGGCGAAGGACGTCAGGAATCACAAGTGTTCAGTGCTGGAAATCACAAATGGTATCAAAGATTCAAAATTTTTTTAATTTATTTTTTAAATCAGATTATAGATGTTAATACATTTTTGGGACAAAGTTTTTAGTGAATGAACAACTAAATTCCACAATGTTCTTTTCAGGAAGATACGGCTCTATCCCGTGGGAAATGGCTGTGGTGATGGCGATCATCTTTCTCTGTTCTTGGCTTTGGCAGATTCTGCAGTTGAGGCTGTTAAAGTATATGCAGACTATTCATTGCGAATTTTAGATCAAGTGGGGGAAAAACATAAATCTTTTCAAGGTAAGATGTCTGTCTTTGCATGCAATTAGTAAGTCAGCTTAATTAATTGAAGGCAAATCCAAATAATACTACAAGAGTGCTCCTTTTACTCTTAACAGGTAAAGCCTGGTTCCTTGCACCAACCTTTGCCTTGGGCTCTCAAAGATTCCTTTCGTTGAGTAAGTTAAATGAGCCAGAGACTGGGTTTCTAGCGAATGATGTATGCCTGGTGGAAGCTGAGGTCACTGTGCTTGGAATTTCCGAGCCATTATAACAAGTAATTAATTGTCCTCCAATTCGGTTCTTCTACTGTGTGATGCTGACTGCCTGGCTAAAGTAGGATATTAATTTCTCTTGTGATTTTCCAAAATATAGTTTTGTTCTTATGAAATATATGTATAGCTTTGTTGTTTGTTGTTGCGCTGTCAACTTATTAGTGTAATTTTTGTGCTCTAGTTTTATGCGTCTATTAAGGGGTAAGGTTTATTATGTCCTCTAGGATCTAATTCTTCTTTCTTCTAACATTTTGATTTCCAAAAAAGAAAAAAAAAAAAAAAAGAGAGAAGAGAAGAAGTAATTGGTACAAAGACATTTGGGATGTAAGAGAACTAATAATTCCGCTTACTAAAAGAATGAAAACCAAGTAAATAATCATTAGTCCAAGCAACTGAAGGCTGTTAAACCAACGAGTGTGAAGGAAAAAAAATAAATAAACAGATAAAGAGGATTACGACCCAGGAACATAGCTAAGCTGCCAATCCATAAATAAGCAATTAGTGTAGCCACTTGGGAGCTTTAGCCAAGTTTGAGTCAATATGCTAATGAGCAAATTAAAAATGATCAGATCATCAAAGTTAGCAAAATTATAAGCAAGCTGCTGAGATTACTTGTTTCTTCTAGAAAATTGGGATCCTGGTTGTACTTTGATCGAATAGAGTGAATTTAATTAACAAATAATCTGATCACATGGAATGTAATTATATTATTTTGTTTTGATTTATCTACCAAGCTTTATTTATTATTATTATTTTTTTCCTCTGCTGGATTACAATGAATAACAAATTGGGGACCCCGTTTCAAAAATTTGGTGAATATCAATGGTCACACTAATTCATACTATTCAGATTTTCTTATTACTGAACTATCGTCTAATATCTTATTGAATTCATAATGGTTGCGATAAACAATTCAGATTCAAGTATTTTACCCTTAAAAAATAATTAGATAAATTCTTCAATTTAATTTTTACATACTACAGTTCAGATTTACATTTTGTTAATAAATTTTATGACTTTAGGTGTATGGACTACAAGTCCAAAATTCATAAAATTTTGTTAATTAATTTTACGTCCTTTAGTGTATGGACTACATATCCAAATGTTTTACAATTTTGGCCAATCATATGATTTGATGATCTATACATTTTGTAATTTAGAATTCTAAAGTTTTTTTATCATAACAACTATATTTTATTGACAAATATCTAATGTCAATTTCAATTTTCTCTTTTGCACCAAATACCAGCATTTATTAGATATTTCTCATTTTCAATATATATGCACAATTGAGATCTTTCGAAAACTTCTAGTACATATATCTCTGCAAGGACTGAAGATCTCTCTTTTTTAATATACATGAGCATCTTTTATAGGGCAATTTCAATCTTTTTGTTTTTTAGTATCCGTCTCTTCAAGAGTATTTGAGATTCATTTATTAGTTGGTATGCCTTTTTAGGGGCAATATATTTAATAATCTAATTATAGATCAAATGTGTTTGTATATACAAGCAAGGTCTCTTTAGGAGTACCTAATTATTTTCAAAGATTTTGTCATTTTGCTGGGATTTAAATTATTTTTTACTATTTGATCTATTACATGCAAGCTTAAGGCGCTAGTATATTTATTTTGTATCACCATTTTATCCTTCAAGGACATCAACCCATATTAGTGGTAATTTTTTTAATTCTCTATGTCAATGAGTTTATCAATTAATTGATCAACAATGCACATTGTACAATAATCTTGTTGAACTTTAAGTTCAAATAAAATAACTCATATAAAAATCAAATGGGATAGTGGTGATACATGGCATTTATATTGTCCATCAAATATATATATCACTTTGCTCTCCTTAATTGTAGGAGAAGTTTCACAAAAATTATTAAACTTGGATAGCAAAGTTACGAAGCCAAATTAGTGAAGATTTTGGATTTGAATTTCTGGTCCATGATCAACATTGATTCAACCTCATACTAATTATGTTTGTATAATATTCGCTTATTGATTTCTCATGATAAGGTCTATAACTGTTATAATTTTGAAAAGTTATTTAATAATGGTTACATCCATTACTACTTCCACAAAAACAGAAATCCTTTAAGGAAATAGATTAACTATGAATTTCCTTTTAATCAAAAAATCATATTTTGTGTTTTAGTAAAATAAAACATAACATCAATCTATATTGACACTCCTGATTTCCTATTGCAGGAGATATTCGTTGGTTTTCAGGAAGATAGTGCTCTATCCCATTCGAAATGGCTGTGGTGATGGCAATCATCTGTCTCTGGTCTTGGCTTTGGTAGATTGCACAGTTGACGCTGTTAAAGTATATGCAGAGTATTCATTGCGAATCTTGGATCAAGTTTGTGGGGGGGGGGGGGGGGGGACATAAATCTTTTGAAGGTAAGATGCCTGTCTTTACATGCAATTAGTAAGTCAGCTTAATTAATTGAAGCCAACTCCAACTAATACTATGAGAGATATAAATCAAGCAACTCCTCGATCCTAGTGTAATCCGAATTCGAACCCCAAACTTGTTGAACCACTACTGTTACCGTATTAGTGCATTTATGTTGATTAATTAGGATTAAATCATATCATATTTTTCAATATTCTTGTACATTTTTAGCTTAAGAATATTCCTTCGATCTGAACTTACTTCAGCTTTCGGCTTTGAAGTACATTTTAATAGTTGGACAGTATTATAAGTGTGATTGATATCTATTTATTTTGTTGTGTTTACTTTAATTATTAACAATCAAGAAATTTCTCCCCACAAAAGAATATGTGAATTAAACTACCGCTATATGAGCTTATAATATTCTAATTGATGTAACGGAGATTAGTACAAACAAAAGAAAATTTAAATTGAGTTTATGTTTTCGCGTTTATTGAATCAGAAAGTAGAATATAAATAGTCCAATCATTAGGCCTTTTATTATTTTTTTTTGTATTTATCCCCTAATTTAGTAATTAATGAAGATTCTTTGTATATTTGTTTAAATTAGTCCTCTTCTGGCCCGGGATCATAAAATGTGAAAACATCCGGTAAAATTTTAAAACCGTAAAGTTTTAAAGGTTTAAAACTTAAAACGCTTAAACCGCACGATTTATGTAATTTCCCAAACATTTCCGCACTTTAAAATTCCAAATTTGAACATTTCTCTTGCTTAAATTATGTTTATTCATTGTATGTTCAAGCATTATATTTTCATGTTCAGATTCTATGATTTTGTTTTTTTTGAGTGATCGATAAAACTTAGTACACGTCCTATCAGTAATTTTATTTTTCTATTATTTAAACTGACTTCGTGCTGTAGAAGTTACAAAAAATAAAAATAAAAATTCAGCGACGTTTTAGAAAACAATCCGCAATGGAAAATGTCTTTGTTAACAAAGATGGTCTGTATGTTGAAACTTTTCCCACTTTATCCTCTTGGTCAATATTCTCAAACTTTTTCAGCTTATTTTTACTTCTAACCAATCGATGTTGATTAAAATTTGCTTGAATGTATAGCCATTGCAAGATCCACTTCACATCTACCACCGGCTCATTACATTGTCAAAATAAAATCATTTTCATTGGAAAATTCTATAATGTCGTAATGAAAATTATGGCATCAATACCATGATAAATATAAATATTGTAAATTATACATAAAACTAGTAAATGTATAATAAAATCAGTAAATTCATAAATTATTAATTATTTAAAAAAATTAGTATTGTTTCTATAGAATTTTAGTGAAAAATATTTTATTCATTTACAAATTAATTAAACAAAGAAAGAATTATTCATTAATTAAACAAAAAAAAATGTACTAAAAAAAGTGCGATAAGTTTTATTGAATTGGTTTAACCATAAATTATATATTTATTCTTGGACATTTATGTACTTTTTTCCCATTTTCTATAATGGTATCTATTTATTACACAAGTAAATTAAGCACAATTATTTATATTGATATGGATCAAGCAAAAACAAAAAAACAAAAAAAATTATTTGTATATTCCTAGACACATAAATGATATATCAATAAAATTATATCTAATTTTGAGTCTTATGCATACTTCACGTAGTTTCAAACTTTTTAACTATACTTAGAGATAATTTAGGATTGTTGTTGAGGAAGTGTAAAAAGATGCAAAATAATCTCATCTTACAACAATTATGAGAGATATTAAAATAATATTTTTTTAAAATTCAATTTTGAGAATAAATATCATCCTTAATATTAAATAAATACAAAACTAGCATTATTCAATTTAAATTTAAAAAATAAATATATAAGGTAATAAACATTATAATGAGTTTTTATTTTACAATTGTGAGTTTTTTTTTGGCAGTAACTCTTATATTAATTAATTTATTTTACCTTTTATTCATAATATATGTTTTATTTTGTACTTAGTGTTGACTTACTTGTTTTATATTATATTTGTAAGTTTTGTTTTATTAATCAATAATAAATCAAGTTAGTAGCTTTATAATAATTTACTTGTTTTATCTTCATTTTATAAGTCTTATGTTCTATTTCTAAAATTTATGTTTTTTTTTTTGCAGTTGGTGTTGATTTACTAGTTTTTATTATATTTGCAAGTTTTTTGTTTTGTTCACCATTAATACATTAATTTACTAGTTTTACTTATTTTACCTTCCATTTACAAGTTTTATGTTCTATTTTCAAAATTTATATTCTATTTTGCACTTAATGTTAACTTACTAGTTTTTATGTTATATTTCTAAGTTTTTATTTTATTTACTAGTAATATATCAATTTACTAGTTTTATAAAATTTACTTATTTTACCTTTTCTTTACCAGTCTTTTGTTTCATTTCCAAAATTTATATTTTATTTTATAGTTAATGTTGATTTGCTATTTTTAAGTTATATTTGTAAGTTTTTATTTTGTTTATTAATAATTCATCAATTTACTAGTTTTATATTAATTTACTTGTTTTATCTTCCATTTACAAATTTTATGTTTAATTTCTAAAAATTATGTTTTATTTTACACTTGATGTTGATTTACAAGTTTTATGTTATATTTGCAAGTTTTATTTTATTTACTAATAATACATCAATTTATCAGTTTTATGTTAATTTACTCATCTTATCTTCCATTTACAAGTCTTATGTATAATTTCTAAAATTTATGTTTTATTTCACAATTAATGTTGATTTACAAATTTTATATTAAATTTACAAGTTTTACGTTTCATTTACATAATTTATTTTTAATTATGATATCGATGTTGTAAATTTAATCACGGTATCATGGAATGACCCCATTTTCATTACTTGCAGAAAAAGCAGTTTAGAAGAAATACGAATCAGGAGGATTTGAAGCTGGAGGCTACAAGTGGTGTGTGCGTGTGTATCTACATATATATTTCCTTCATTGCAGTAAATTAAATAACTTATGCCACCACCTTTTCTTTTGTTATTATCATTATTATTATTTCATCTTGATATGTAAATCAAACTACACCTCAACCTATGGGTTGAGTGTTATTTAATGTCTGTTTGGTATGACTTATCTAATAGTTATAGATACTTATTTAATCCCATAAGCTCTTATAAAAAAATTTGTTATTATTTGGTTTTTCTAATATAGCTTTTAAAGTTTAAATAAACTATTTTGTCTCTACTGGCAAAAATTTAAATTTTAGGCTTTTGGAAGTAGAGGTTGATTTTTTTTAAATATTAAAATATTTAAAATATCATCTACTTATTTTACAATCTTTTTTTATTATTTTCATAACATAACTTTAAAAACACTTTTCTATTAAAGTAATTTTATAATTTTTAATAAAAACTCTCATTGACAACCAAACAACTTTTTTGGGGAAAAAACTCTACTCAAATAAGCTCTACTTGAAAAATTATACCAAATTGAGCCTTAGATATTTTCACCTCTGTTAGATATTTTTAGATTTAGAAATATCTCTCATTCTCTACACAATTCTTAAATCTTCTATGCCTTGGGCTTTAAACTTGGGTTTAGACAAATGTAATTAGATTGGATCATGAAATTGATATAGAACTTTTAACAAGAGCTTTATCCCAAGAAAACTGAAAGTGAAATCGACAGTCTTCTTTCTGCACTTGGCATTAGCTGATTCATCAACTATAACTGGTGCTTTAAAATAAACGTGCATTACACACTCTGAATCTGGGATCAAGTGCAGGCAAAGCATAAAGAAAGAACTATAAGTCATTATCCCAAACTTTCTTAATGGTTCTACAAGCTTTATAGCTAAATACAAATAACTTCGGTTTTTCATTTTTCTTCTTGCACCTACTAGGTGGATCAGGCCCATCGAATCTTAGGTTGGTGGAATTTTATTGAACTCAGTTATCTAAACAGGGCAAACAATGATATTCTTGTGAAAGATGTGTGCAATGTGGAAGCAGAGGTGTCTGTGCTTGGAATTTCCAAAGCCCTGTAATGTATAACTAATGAGCATTGATATTCTTTGCAAGAAAATTAGGATACAATTTTTATTTTTATTTCTTATAATAAGAGTTAATCTTATTGTAACCTTATCTTTTGGCAAGGAAATTTAGTTGCTAACACTGATAATTGGTGGTTAATTGGTTATTAAGTCCCCACATGAAGATTGCATAGGGATGCCGTCATATGAGTTTTGCACATAATATCTAATTCATTGTTGTTAAGTCTCGACAAGTTCATATGGTTTTGGTTAAGAAGTCTATGTGATTTTTGGCCTGTTTATATGCTTGATCAGTGTTGAAAAGTTAATCTTGGGCACGTGCATGTAACTTCCAAATTTCAAGAAAGCATGCAATTTTTCAAAAGGCTACCAAATAAATGAAGAAAAAATGGAAAAGTTGGAAAAATTATGATAAATGGACCATTGAAAAAATTGCTTGGGTTAGGTGGAATAGTGCAAGCTTAAAGCCTATAAAGCCATTTCTTCATTCCATTGCATCCCAAAAAAATTTGAGAGTGAATAACAATTCATTTGTAGAATTGTTGAAAGTGAGCAATTGAGAGCGTGAGTAATTGAGAGGTTTTTCCTTTCAAGTGTGTGTGAGGGTACTGAGTGTATTTAGGTTTTAGGAAGTGAGGTTTCTACTCAAATATTAATACAATTATTTTCTCTTACTCCCGTGGACATAAGCATATAGCCGAACCACGTTAAATTTTGTGTCATTTATTTTCTGTGATTATTTAGTGCTTTGTTCCACATTATCGAAAGCACAACAAATGGCATCGAGTGACGATTTATACTTAGGTAGACAAGATCTGCTTCACGATATAGAACTATTCTTGTATACAAACCTGTTCACAGACGGTACTATTTACGAATACTAGAGCTAGCCAGTTTGTATTTAGGAGGATCAAGAGCTTATGCAAAGTGTGATTTGTGCATGTCTAGGAAAGTTACACAAAGGCGATGAGAGCCCAAGGAGAATGGGTCTTAAGTGGACCGGGTGTGACCCTCCTGCTTTCCCGAAAACTTTCATGGTGCATTTTCCATACGTATTGATCTTTTAGGTGGGAATAGTTTATTGAGAAAATTGTGTAAGGTGAAACTTCTAAGAGTAGGAAAGATCTACCCGCACTATTCTAGGAGATACTTTAAGTGGGAGGTGAGACTTGCTACATCACCTTTTGGCACCTATTACAGGAGGTCAAAAGATTAATTTTGAAAAGTTTGATAGGAAAATCAACTTCGGCATGTGGAGGCGCGAAGTTTTGGATGCCCTTATTTAAATCGATCTCGATATTGTTCTAAAAATAAAAGACACTTGTACGACGAAGACACTTGGGATCATATGAACGAGAAAGCCTATGGTCAGTTAGATCCTACTTGACCAAGGAGGTAAAATATTTGGTAAAAGATATAGAGTATGCGATGACTTTGTGGCATACATTGGAGGAAAAGTACTTGTTGAAAAGTCCTGAAAATTGCCTTCATGCAATAAGCCAAGTATATGGCTTTCGAATGAAGCCCGGGGTGTCAATGCATGATAATGTCTTAAGATTTGAAAAATTACTTGCTGATTTAAAAAATCTTAATGAAGACATTAAGGATGAAGTCAATAAACATTCCACAAGAGTATCATCTGAAGCTTTGTTAGCTAAAAAAGAACGATGGAAAAAAAGAAGAAGCGAGGTGGAAAGAATTCTTGGTCCAAATCGAGAAGCAGAAATATAGCTCGAGATGAGTGTGCCTTTAGTCATGAGAAAGGCCATTGAAAGAAAGATTGTCTGAAGGCTCAGAAGAGAGATTGGAAGAAACTAGTAGCCGCAAATATGGCACGTAAAGATGAAGACTCTAATTATTCACTAAGTATTACTCGTAGAGTATACGTGGTTAATTCGAGCAGTGGATACTTGATACTAGAGCAACCTATCACTTGTATCCCATAAGATAATGATTTATGATTTTCATAACTGAACGTGCAGTTATGATGGGGAATGATCTACCTTGTCGTATAATAGAGATAAGAACAATTCGGCTCAATCTGTTCGACAGAATGGTCAAAGAACTGAAAGAAGTTAAATATTTCCAGCTTTGAACAAAAATCTAACTTCTATTAATGCTTTGGAGGCTAAAGCCTATAAGGTTACCATTGAAGATGGCAAGATGAAGTTCACATATAGGGTTATGGTGATTCTGCAAGGGGCTCGATGTCACAATTTGTATTATTTGAAAGGTGATACAACTGATGAAGCTAATTTTTTTTAGGCATACAGTAACACCCCCAAGCTATGGCATGTACGATTGAGACATGCTGGAGAAAAGTCTCTGCAAACTCTAATGAAGCATGGACTTTTGAAAGGTACCAACACCAAGAACTGAAATTCTATGAGCATTGTGTTGTTGGCAAGAAAACAAGTGTCAAGTTTAGTACGGCTAATCACGATACTCAGAAGATCCTTGAATATGTTCACAATGATGCTGACCAACCAAGACAAGATCAATTAGTGGAAGCTATTATTTTGTTTTATATGTTGATGATTTCTCTCAGACGCGCGTGGGTGTACACATGTGAGCAAAAAGGACGAGGTTCTAAGATTTTTGTGAAATGGAAGAAACTAGTAAAGACTAAACTAGCAGAAAGATCAAAGTATTGCATTATGATAATGGGGGTGCATATACTTCTGATCTATTCTTGTAAGTATGCCAGAGTGAAGGTATAAAAAGACATTTTACGGTGAGACATACTCCGCATCAGAACGGTGTGGCTGAGCGTATGAATCGTACTTTACTGGAGAAAATATAGTGTATGTTATATAATATAGGTGTAGATAAAAAGTTTTGAGCTAAGGCTGTGAGCTACGCAAGTCACTTAATAAACTGGTTGCCTTCTGCTGCAATTGGAGGTAAAACTCCTATGGAAATGTGGTCTGGAAAGCATGCACAAGACTATGACTCCATTTATATGTTTGGGTGTCCAGCTTATTATCATATAAAGAATGATAAGCTCGATCCTCGTGCAAGAAATGCTATCTTTGTGGGATTTAAAGGTAAAGTTAAATGTTTCAAACTTTGGGATCTTGAAGATAAAAAGTTTATATATTGTAGAGATGACACTTTTGATGAAGCTTTTATATTGACGGCTTCAAGTTCTCAGTAAGTGGATAACAAGACTAATGAGATATTGTAGTAGGTGGGGTTTGATGGGAATCCATATATACCAGGTAGTTCTACATTAGAGAAGAGCTCAACTTTGGAAGAGACCCTAAAAGTTGAAGAAGAATTTGTTTCTGATGATGTCCCATAATAGGAAGAAACAACTGAAGATGTAGAAGATGAAAATGATACTATAACAACAAGGAAACCAAAAAGAGTAATAAAAAAATCCAGATGGCTTACTAAAGACATGGTGGTAGCCTATGCACTTCTAGTTACTGATGATGATATCCCCAATACTTTCAACGAAGCTATACGTAGTAGTGAAAGTGGTCAGTAGAAGTTAGCCATGAAAGAAGAAATTAAATCTCTTCATTAAAATCAGACTTGGGAACTTGTAGAGTTACCTAATAGTAAAAGGGTTATTGGCAATAAATGTGTCTATACCAAGAAGCGAGGATCTCCAAATCAAATAACTCTTCGATACAAGGCAAGGCTTGTAGCAAAAGAATTTGCTTAGAAAAGAAGGTACTGACTATAATGAAATGTTCTCTCTAATTATAAAGCATACTTTCATTCGTATCCTACTTGTTTTGGTAGCTGAATATGAGTTAGAGTTGGCTCAATTAGATGTTAAGATAACATTATAGAAATTTGGAGGAAGAAATCTATATGACTCAACCTTGTAGTTTCAAAGTTGCCGGAAAGAAGAATCATGTGTGATTGATTAAATCTTTGTACGGAGTGAAACAATCACCAAGGCAGTGGTATAAGAGATTTGATCAATTCATGCAAGGGCATAAATTCATCAGAAGTGAATACGATCACTGTGTTTACTTTAAAATATTATAAGATGGAGCTTTCATCTATCTATTACTCTATGTCTATGATATGCTTATAACTTCGAATAACAAAGGTGAGATTGAAAAATTAAAGAAGCAGCTGGCTTCTAAGTTTGAGATGAAAGACTTGGGTGATGCACAGAGAATATTTAGGATAGAAATTCGTAGAGACAAAAAGAATAGGAGCGTATAATTGACTTAAAAGTCTTTGTTGAAGAAAGTATTAGCAAAGTTTATGATGACAAAACCAAACTAGTTTCTACTCCTCTAACTCCTCATTTCAAATTAAACTCTTCTTTATGTCTTTTTTCTCAAGAGGAGTGCGACTACATGGCTTGTGTTCCATATGCTAGTGCTGTGGGTAGTCTTATGTACGCTATAGTGTGCACAAGGCCCTACATATCTCAAGCTGTGAGTATGGTTACTCGATACATGCATAATTCGGGTAAAATCATTGGTTTGCAGTGAAGTGGATTCTTCGATATCTATATGGGATAGTTGGTGTTAGATTATTGTTCAAGAAGGATTGTGGTCAATAATGTGTTGGGTATTGTGATTCAGATTTTGCTAGAGACCTTGACAAGTGAAGATCAATAACGGGCTACGTATTTACATTGGTTGGAGGTCAATTCTACAGTCGACAATTGCTCTTTTCACTACGGAAGTAGAGTACATGGCAGCAACTGACACTATAAAAGGAGCTATTTGTTTGAAAGGTTTGTTAGGAGATTTGAGAGTAATTCAAGAGAACATTGAGGTCTTCTGTGATAATCAACGTGCGATATTCCTCACGAAGAACCATACATACCATGCTCGAACAAAGCACATAAATGTGAAATATCATTATGTGAGGGAGGTTATCGAGAGCGATGTTATGTTGTTGAAGAAGATCGATACCAAAGATAATCCATCAGATATGTTAACAAAGGTGATTTCTGGAGTTAAGTTTCAACATTGCTTGAGGCTAATTCAAATCCTGAAAATGTGATAAATTTTCGAGGGAATCATGAACTACAGTCGGCTTGATCCCAAATTTTGGGTACGTAGGCAGTCGAAGCGCAGCCGTTCTGGGTTCTTATTGATGGATTACTTTGGTGATGATTATTCATTGGTAGTTGGCTTAGATTTGGACAAATCTAAGTCGAGGTGGAGAATTGTTGAAAAGTTAGTGTTGGTCATATGCATGTAGCATCCAAATTTCAAGAAAGCATGCAATTTTTCAAAAGGCTACCAAACAAATGAAAAAAAAAGGGAAAAGTTGGCAAATTTGTCAAATTGAGATAAATGGAACATTGAAAAAATTGCTTGGATTAGGTGGAATAGTGCAAGCTTAAAGTCTATAAATTAAAACCATTTCTTCATTCCATTGCATCCTAAAAAAAATTGAGAGTGAATAACAATTCATTTGTAAAATTGTTGAGAGTGAACAATTGGATAGTGTGAACAATTGAGAGGTTTTTCCTTTTAAGTGTATGTGAGAATACTGGGTGTATTTGGGTTTTGAGAAGTGAGGTTTCTACTCAAATATTATACTCTAATAATTGTTAGTAATACAATTATTTTCTTTTACTCCTGTGGACGTAGACATATTACCGAACCAAGTTAAATTTTTGTGTCCTTTATTTTTCTGTAATTATTTGGTGCGCTGGATTCCGCATTTCCACGCACAATAATCAGAACAAAGACAAGTTCTTGATTCTTCAAGGTTGATTATTATACTCAACAATGTTTATGATTTTTCTACTTTAATTATTTAAATAAGAGCTAATCAACGATTTTGTTTACTTTATCATGTGATAGATGCCGTGGGAAAAGAAAGACTTTTTCATGGATTGAAGCTCGAATGGTGTTTTGATCAATTCATCCCGCTTAAAAAATTTAACGATGCTTCAAATGGATGTCTCATGGGAAAGACTGTGTTTCTGGAGCAGAAGTATTTGCAAACGAAAGGAACAAAGGCAAAGGAGAGTGCCTTTCCATGATGAAATTCACATCTGCTTCCATTTATAAGCATGGTTGGATGATTGAGAACTTTTCAAAGTTGCAGACAAAGTGTATCTATTATTGGAGACCAAAAGTCGTATATATTTATACTTTCTGAAATAGTTTTGGGTTCCAAACGTACAGATTTAATGAAGTTATTTGGATTTGACCTACTATTTGTCTTGTGGCGTCCAAAACTGAGGATGATTAATACTTTCCACGTCCAATAATTAATTGGAGTTCAAAATATACATATGCGAGGCAATACATGAATCTCCTAAAGCTGAAATATTCTTTACATGCAGCTAAGTAGTTTTCTTTAGCTTGTCATCTTTGAAAGAGAAAGGCTAAAATTCGATTTAGACTTGTCCACCCCTATACTTTAATTAAAAAGTCAGCTTATTTTTAGGATATATAATCCAAATAATATGCATAATGAGAATGCTTCTTTTCCTCTAGCAGGTAGACAATGGTTCCTGCTCAGGCCATAGTAACTAGAGATGTTCAAGGTTTGTTTCATCTGAGTAGGGGCCTGTATGACGTTAAGGTAATGTAACTTTAAACTATACATACAAAAAAAATGTAATTATAAAATATTAATAAATACAAATTTTAAAAAATAATCTTGACAAAATTACTAAAACTATAATAGATTTTTCATCAGATAAATGTAAAATCAAATCAACTTAATTTCCAAGCTACAGCTACTAGTATTTAACAAACACTTAATACTGTAACTTTTTAAGCTACGATTATCTAACCTCACTCCCAAACAATGTCTAACCTAAATGAGCCAGAGAATGAGTATCTTGTGAACGATGTTTGCATGGCGGAATCTGAAGTCATAAAAGAAAGACGTTTTCATGGATTGAAGCTTGAATGGGGTTTTGATCAATTCATCCCGCTCCAAGAATTTAACGATGCTGCCAATGGTTATCTTATGGGAGATACGTGTGTTTTCGGGGCAGAAATATTTGCTAAACAAAGGAACAAAGGCAAAGGAGAGTGCCTTTCCATGATGAAATTAACATCAACTTCCAATCATCAGTATGTTTGGAAGATCGGAAACGTTTCAGAGTTGGAGGAAAACGTTACGAGTTAATACTATTCAATACTGGAAATAAAAAATTGTATGTATACTTTCTGAAATGGTGTTCAAGTGTGGAAGTTCAGAGTTCATAAAATCTGGATTTAAAGTATGATCAAAGTTGTACATTTTATAACGAAGTACAACTATAATATATCATATTTTAATCGTAAACATCCGTCCTTGGACATGACTAATACCTAGGGTTCATTTGTACATGTGCGATATATTTTTGATGCTGATGCAAAAGTGGAACCCCTTAGTAAATACCTGGGGTTCAATTCTTTTGAGTTTTGAATAATACAACTTGTTAAAAAGATGCATCATGTTAAAACCAGCTTTTCTAATGTATAATGTGAATGATTTGCTAAATTTGTTTGTTTCTCTATTCATATATAAAATCTAAATGCCACAACTGTTGAACCCCTTAGTAAATATTTATAATTGAAAGCCGAAACTTAAACTTTACCCTTGTTGATTTTTTCAGGGAGATATACCCCTATCCCAAGGGACAGAGAAAAGGAACTGGCAGTCATATTTCTATGTACTTTGCATTGGCTGACTTGTCAACTACAACTTGTGGTTCTAAAATATACGTTCATTTCACACTGCGGATCCGGGATCAAGTGTAGTCAAAGCATAACAATGAAAAAGTAAGTTATTATTAACCCAAACTTTAACCGGCATTGAAGTTCATCAATAAGCATTCTAGCTAAATACAAATAACTTCAGGTTTCTATTGTCGTTCTTGTAGCTTGTTCGTGGTTCAGGACCTCAAACGAAGGTTTTCTTGAACAAGACAGGCGATGCTTTAACCACTTGGGCTTAGCCCAAGTGGCTAGAGTCACTCCCTACAAGTGTGAGAGGGAAGTGGTTCGAGACCCCGCAGACGCATTGCAGGGGTTTAATTTATATTTCCTTCCTTGGAGCCTCAGAGCTCGAGTGAAGGCAGTCTTTCTCCCAATATGGGAGTTTGACGTCCCTCGAATATTTGAGAAGGTTTAAAATCTGAGCGGTGCCATATCAGAATTGATGTAAACGGGTCTCAGTAGTTGTAAATATCTCATATAATATGAGTTGTAATCTGAGCATTAGTCTCATGTAATTCAAAAAAAAAAAGACAGGCGATGCTTTTCTTGTGAATGATGTGCACAATGTGGAACCAGAGGTGTCTGTGCTTGGAATTTTCAAAGCCCTGTAATATACTCTAGTAAGCATTGTTACTCTTACAAGAAAACTGGGATGCCAATTTTTAATTTTATTTCTCTTAATAAGTATTAATCTCATTGTACCCATATATTATGGCAAAGAAATTAACTTTTGACACTGGATAATTAGTGGTTAATTGGTTGTTAAGTCTCCACATGGAGATTACATGAGGATGCCTTCTTATGGGTTTAGCCTGTGATATCTAATTCATTGTTGTTTTTTTCTCTGTTTGTACTACTAAAAACAGGCGAAATAATTACAAAATTTTTTATGACACATATCATTATGTCACGAATGTATTATAAACATATGATATATTCGTGAGATGTAACACTTGTATCAAAATTTCATAACATGTTCTTGATTTATATTCTACTGTGAGTAATAAATGATAGATATATGTCATGAATATAATTTTCTTAATAAGCATAATAGTTGTGGGTGATGACTTGAAACAACATCTTTTTATATTATTGGTTATATAATTTTAAATTATTTCCTTTCCACACATGTCAAATTTCGATTAAATATTCATTTAGATTAAAAAGGACTCTCCTACGCCATAACATTTCACTTAAATATAAAAGGAAAAGAATGAATCCCCTCAAATCAAAATTTTTCTTAGGTGTTGAAATCGCAGCCGAGTCACTCAAAAGCCCTCATAGCCGCTAAAGAAGTCAAAGACAAATGCACCTCACTTATAGCCGTCATTGTTGAAACAAAGACCATAGCTTGACCTGTAACTGAGGGGAATTAAAAAAAAAAAAAAAGCACAGATAGAATGGCAGCTGCAGCATTATGGCAATTGAATGTGGAATAGCCACCGCTGGCATAGGGTTCTCGTATTGTCGATAGGGGCGGCAAAATAAATAAATGAATCAAATTCAAATCGAATCATAAATGAATTGGGTCAAAATTTTACTGATTTAGATTTAATTTACTTATTAAAGAAATTAAAATCTCAGAATTTAAATTTGATTTATTTATTAAATAAATATTCAGTTTGAAGCATTTCATTCATTTAGTAGAATTGATAAATAAGTCGAATTAAATCTGGATTTATTTACTATTCATTCATCCTATAACAAATCCAAACCAGTTTAATTCACATCAAATTAAATCGAATAAATGAATCTTGGCTGAGATTGTCAACCATAATTGTCGATTGCTTCGAGAGTTTAGAGCAAATTGGTGATGGAACTTATGGGTATTTTTAAAAAAATCGAAATCTCCTCCTTTTTTTTCTTTAATTATGCTTTTTTTTTTAATTTTTTGGCTATGTCTATGTTTTAACATTGTTTGGTGTTTGATAGAATTTCCCAATTTTCTCTTTTGGGTATTTTAAAATAATTTATATACTTTGAATAGTTAAATTTCTTCATTGCTTATCAAATATTAATTTTTTTGGGGGGTTTAACCTATGCTTCTGGTTTAAGCGCTCTGTAACTCTTGTGTAGAGTTGATGGATTGATGGGATCTGATTAAATAGTTCTTGTACTTTTCGGGCAGAGAGGTATTGTACTGTGGATGATACTGCTGCATGCTAACTTAAGTTAACTATGTGCTCAACTCATCCAAATTCTCTCAATTTCAGCAGTTAAGCTTCTCAGATTCTTCATCAATCAATTTCGATACTTGCTTTTCGGCAAATGGCCAGAGAATTCACCAGAGATTTACTTGCGAAGCAATTGTTTAGCAAGTTGTACAAACAGAGATGAGGCAGGCACTAGGCTATGCAAAAAAGTCTCGGAAGGCCTACCTCCGCATGAGGTCTGGAGTCTGGACAAATGTTTAAGAAAAAAAAGTCCAAACCAGATCCATCCCTCTATATTTTTAAAAATAAATTTATAAATTTAAATAACAAATTAAAATTTAAAAAGTTAATAGAAAAATAAAAATAAATTCATAATTCATAAATTAATAATGATTCAAAAAATTCTAAAATTATAATATTAAATTCTCTGTTAAACATTAATCATTTAAAAGGATACTTGAGTAAGAGAATCAAATATTAAAAAATTATATCTCTAAGTTTTTTACTTGTTTCATTTTTTTTATTCATTATTTTATTTATAAATATTTTTTTAATTTATTATTAATTATAGCAACTTATTAATTATTCACTCATTTCAAATTTACAACCAAAAAAAAAAAGTGAAACCATAGGCCAGAGCTAAGCCCGCGATGAGCGTAGCTCAAGCCTGACCGTTATGCTTTCCCTAAAATGGACTTAGGCCGTAATTTAGAAAAGCACGGCCAAGCCCGCATTTTACCGTCCCTGCTCATAAGAACTGAAAGAGATGAATAGCTTTTCCTTTTTTTATTATTATTTTTTTAATTTTGAATTTGCCATAAAAATGGCCAATTTCCAAAACAATGCCCTCTTTTGGCTTTGTTCACTTATATGACAATACAACAAAGTAATTTGTGCAAGGACTATAAAATACATTCATTCGATATAACGACACAGCTTAAATACCTAAAAAGCTTATTTTACTCCCACTTTCTCAAATTTTTTTTTTTTTTTTTAAAAAATAATTAACACATTTTCAATTTGATTTTTTGTTCATTGTAATGCATAGACAAATTACTTAATTCTAGTTAGATGATTATGGAATCATTAACAAATTATTTTACCATAATTAGTACATATTCGATCAATTAAAAAATTAATTAAATAAAATCAAATATAGATGGAGCATGAATATGAGTCTCATAATTATGTAACTATTGGCTAAAGGTTGGCCATAACTGTCAGCTGAAAAAAAGGCGAGGAAACCATATGTAATGGCCTGTCATTCCAATAGAAGGGCGTTTTAGACTTTGCCTTCAGATATTTGTCATGTTTATGGAATTTTATTTTCGTTGATGGCATATTCTGTGCGAAATTAAATTATCGAAATTTCCTCCTTTTACAAATGGAATCTCACCAAATATACAGTTGAATACTCAAGACCGAAACGTGATGGGTAGCCAAGATCGAAATTTCTGGCGGCTTGAATCGAAGAATCCATAGATTTTACTTGGCAGAAAGAAACATAAAAATTAAAAAAATAAATAAATAAGCGTAAAACCAAAAAGTGCTAAAATACTCAAACAATACAAAGAGAGAGAGTTCTAGAAAGAAAGAGAATGGTGCTGTGGGAGATCACATTGGGAACAGCGTATTTCTGGGGCTGAAGCGGACTTACAGGCTTGCTTTGAGGGTTCAGCGTCGCGTTATCAGCCCTAAGCACCCTCGGATGCGTCAATTTGTTAGCCGGTATATTTGTGTTATTATTGTTATATTTAATTATTTTGTTTTGAGTTTGATTCTGATTAATTTGTAGCTTGATGGGTCAGCTATCAATTGGGTTATTAGCGGATGGATCACAGATTGGGAATGGGCATTTTCAAGTGTGTTTTATTAATTAAGCTAGGTAGTTCAAGTGTTAATTTTCATTAATGGGTTCTATAGCTATGCTACGGCAATAAGAGCTGGTGATTTTGGAGTCAAAAGAGGATTATGATGATGATGATGGTGTTGGTGGTGGTGACAATGATACGTATGATACTGATATGGGATATACTAACAATGCATTGCAATGCAATGTTCTTTGTTTCACAATTTTATGATATTTTTCAAAATTGATCTTGGTAATTTGATTTAACAGTATGGTAGTGTGTGTTATTCGGAATTTGGTTATTTATGCTGGCTAAAGATCTAAAGTAAGAAAGCAGAGGAGAGTAATGAGTTTTGTTGTGGCTAGGAATTGATTTCTTGGAGTAATAATGTGGCTTACTACTAGCTTGGCTAGACAGAGAACGGCTTATTAGCAATGGCAACGGACAGTAGGAACCAAAATTTTAGGTTTTCTAAGAATAGGGAGAGGGTGAAACAAATAAACTTACAAATTTGTAAAAGATCCTGAAAACCTGATTTCAAAAGTTTATCTAGATATAAGTGTTGTTGTCTACTCGTATCATATATTGCAGTGAAAGTAAGCCAGGTTTACCTTTTAGAAACTAGTGTTGTGTGAACTTAACCATGGAGTAACTATATGGGAAGCAACAGACGTGAGCTATCCTTGTGGCATCTTCTATGTACTTATATATTTCCTTAGGGATTAATTCTATGCTATCAAAAACCATAAAAGCGTATGCTCTTTTGGGAGGTATTGCTTGAATTTTGGTTTCTTTGCAGTCAATGATTCATAGAATTTCTCCTTGCTTTTCCCTTGTCTTCTTTCTTCTCACCACCAATTTTACTGTTCTGTCTTCTATTTCTCATTCTTCAAAAACTTTTCAGCTGAAATTTCTACCTTCTTATGCCTCTTCAATGGGATTTTGATGGATCGTGTGGAGTTGATTTTGTCAAATCTGAATTCAATATGTTGCAGCAACGCATCCTACGGTATGGGATTATCTTAGATTATGTGTCCACAATAATGATAGCTGGTCTTTGCCTATGTATTAATCATCTCTTTGAAAAGTTTCTTTGATGGTGGTTCATAAATTGTTATTCATGGTCTGAATTTTCTGTGTGAGTGCCATGCAGTTAGCTGAATTTTCTGTGTGAGTGCCATGCAGTTAGACCATCTCTTAAAATGGAAGTTTTCTTGCTAGATGCACCTATTGTATTCTGCTTGTTTATGTTTGATTGTGCCCCATCTTGTCTATTCCAATGAACTTATTGCTTCCAATCTAATGAGCTCCATTGAAGTTTAGTTGTACAGAGGTCAAAATATGTGTTTGAATATGGCTATAACAAAGTACCAATCTGTATTTTAGCTGTGTTAATTATATAGGAATATGAAGGGAAAAACTTTAGTTTAGTACTTCAACTAGTTAATTGCGTGTCCTGAAGCTTCTACTTCAGCTCGGACGTAAACTGATGTGAATAGTTCACATTGACTTGATATCATGTGCAATATGAGAGACCACTGAGCTCTTCCCTGAAAGCAATTATTCGTTCCTATCTGACTTAGAATGGCCCTGTGCATTTCATAATAAAATCAGTTTCTAAATCTGTGATCTTATGACATAGTGGATAGGCTAGGTTGCTGAATTTGTGATTTAACCAATTATGGAGCAAAGTCAATCCTTAAACGATTAAGAGAAGTTACTATCAACTCAGTTGATCGTTGAATATCTGCAACTGCAACCTGCATTCTATCGTTCTAGATTGGTGCATGATTTCTATTGCAAAGTTTTGCAAACCTCCAACTAGTTTTGTCTGTGTGCCCATTATGGGATTTGAATCAACTTATCTTTTAGATTTGCTATACCAAACTTTTAACAAAATGTTTTTGCTGTTTTGGCATTATGTTGAACCCTTGATGTCAAAGCTTTGCCAGCTTCATGTAGTACCTGTAGGTGAAGCAGTTAGAGAGTCTCATATGTATTCCTGTGAACTTATTATCCAATCAAGCTACAATGCTCAGATACCAGAACTAATTTCATTATTATGAGCACATTCTTAAATTGCTGTCTCTCTTAAGGTGATATGAAGATTTTGGAGAAGCACAAGTACTAACGTATAAAAGCTGGGGTCATAGCTGTACTCTTGTTTGGTTCAAAGAGACTGTTTTGAAATGATAGATTGAAAGTTCTTCTGTGCCTTTCTTTTTAATGAGCCGTTGTATTTTGATGTTTATTAGTAGAATCCTTCCGATCTAGTTGTAATTATTGATGAAACCCTCTGCATAAAATGGAAATCCTAAATTAGTTATTTGTTTCAATACTTTGGACTTTGAATTGATTTAGTATGCCTCGTGAAACCAATAATTGCACATCCTCCACTCTTAGAGTCTCAGTGTGATATTGACCACGGTACTGCCTGAGCATTGCATTCTTCCCACTGGTTGGCTCATTGGATTCCATTCTACTGTTTAGCTACTGCTGTTATGTCAATTACTAGCTGGCAAATACTGTTGTTTCTGCAATTGTTTTGAATAATAACAAATTTATTACTCCTCCAACTTGGAACTGCCATTGTTTTTTGAAGACTGACCTTCATTCTTCATTGATTTTTCCACAGCCGAGTACGTGCTGCCTTTGATGTTGCTCTCAAGTTTCACAGGAACATACAAGAGAGACATAGAAGTTGGTAGAAATGTCGGTAACTGGATTCTACGTTGGCTTGACCGAATGAAACCATCTGCCCAGATAAGTGGTTCCCCTGAGATAATCACATGGCCCCCGCATGAGCATGACCAACAAGTCCTCGAATCCAAAAACTCCTAGAGTCCAAACATCTAGAAACAAGGAATCTGATAGACATCTGTTTAGCTCATCAAAACATATATGGCCAAAACCACCCTTTTCTACCATTGCCATGATGATGCGGCATCCAAGGTCTGCAGGAACCACAACACAGTATAGGCATCTTGAGACAAATGGATCTGATCTGTTGAGTTTGAACTACAATAGAAATGGGTTTGGTGGAGTCCTGCAAGAGGACATTGTGCAGTGGTTGCTGCAAAAGTGAATGTAGAAGCTTATCAGACACCCGTTACTTTCTGAAGTTTTAATCACCAATAATTCAGTTATAATATCTCACTTAAACCGCTCACATTATTGGACTCCTAAATTTGAAATTCATCCATGCAAGTTATGGGCCTGTTGCTTGATGCACTAATTACTGAAGGGCTGCGTGCTGCGAAAGCTGGCAAAGCTAGGTTTTAGATGCTTTGCTTCTTTACTCAAAGATAGTAATTGTTCTCTCCGTTTTCAGTGACTCTAGGTTTTTTGTTTCCGAACCAGTAACTGCATAGTTGCTTCTGGTAATGTTTGTTTGTTTCTTTGTTTGTGAAGCACATTCCTCCAGATTGGAAACGGCTGTGGTGATGGCGATCATCTTTCTCTGTACTTGGCTTTGGGAGATTCCAGTCAAGGTGATTAAAGTATATATATGCAGAGCATACATTGTGAATCATAGATCGAGTTGGGGCAAAACATAAATCTTTTCAAGGTAAAATATTTGTGTTTACATGCAATTAGTATTTGAGGCAAATCCAATTAATATAATGAGAATGTTCCTGTTATTCTAGCAGAGAATAAAGACTGGTTCCATACACCAAGCGATAACTGGGGCCGGCCAAGATTCGTTTCATTGAGTGAGTTAGATGAGCCGGAGACTGGATTTCTAGTGAATGGCGCTTGCGTGGTGGAAGCTGAGGTCACTGTGCTTGGAATTTCCGAGCCATTATAACAAGTAATTAATTGTCCTCCAAATGGGTTCTTTTATTGTGATGCTGACTGCCTGGCTAATCTAGGAAATTTATTTTAGCTATCAGGAAATTTGTTTCGCTTGTGGTTTTCCAAAATAACTCTTTCATTGCTTATTGTTTATGCTGGCAAGCTAACTTTTCAGTGTGATTTTGGTGTTCTATTGCTCTGCATCTCTTTAAGGAGAAATTCATTATATCCCCTACGCTGTAATTCTTCTCTTCTATTGATTTAAAAAAAAAAAAAAAAAGGAAAAAAAAGTAGTTGAAATGAAGAAAATTTGGATGCAGGAGAACTAATAACTAAGGATGGCAATTTTTCTCCGCAGATCCCATCCCATTTGAACGGATTGGGACATATTGTTGTCCCAAAAAAATTTAAGAAATGACATTTTCTCATCCCATTCAGACATAATTTTATTTTGATCAAATTGCCACATCCCATTTCATCGGCTACTTAAAATGAGAATTTTTCCAATTGGGATGGGATCCCAAGGATCCCATCTCTTTGGATGGGATCGACACATTTTTGTCCCAAAAAAATATAGGGATGGTAGTGGGACATTTTTTCATCCCACTTACATATACAGGACGGGACTGGGATTGATAAATCTCATCCCATCCCATCCCGTCACATTACCAACACTACTAATAAATTCACTTACTAAGAAAATGATAAACAAGTATAGTAGAATATCGGTGAATTAAAATTAGATAAATTTATAATTACGATTAAATAATAGTTTCTGTCAGTTTGACTTAGAGTCAATATGGTAAATTAATAATTTGATAAATTTTATAAGATAATATATTTAAGAAAAAAAATTGTTTTTCTATAGGATCAAATTAAGACGTATTAATAATTAATTAATTTAAAACTAAATACATATAATATGTCTATGATTTTTTTTGTTGTTGTATTGACTTTATGCATTTTATCGATCATTATTACTGTTTTTACACTTTTCAGTTTAGAAGTTATTGTTGTATTATATGTGTTGTGGTAAGAGAAATAAGAGAGAGAGAGGGGGATCGGTTTGATCTATTGCCTCCAAAAAATCTCTTATGATGAGTTATCATGTAATCGTGATCCAGCCATGCAATCCAACCAAAAAATTATCAAATAATTAATTCACTCAATAAAGATCAAATCAAAATCCTATCAGACAACATGATAAAATCACTAAATTCTCTAGTTTTTTTTTTTCGGTATCTGCTATACAATCAGAAGATTGAGATTGGTTAGCTTATGTACCGCTATTAAAGCAGCATACCATACCGATATTTACAATCGTATATATATTACCTGTGACTTATATTATTACATCAATTTATGAAGTACATGCTGCATTAAACGACTCTACAGTGAGGACTTAACTCCACCTACATTCTCAAGTGGCGTAGTGAATTATAATATTTAATTCCCTCAATAACGTTATGTTAACCGTCACCATCGCCATTGGCACGTCTCAACCATCGCCATGCCCCTTTTCACCAAATTTCTGAAGGTTATACTACCTTAGGATCACTAAATTTTCTTTACTCAAGAAAAAAAAAAGATCACTAAATTTTCTAATTATACTAGCTCAGAATCACTAAATTCTCTAATTATACTACCGCTATATTTCATAAAAAAAAATTATATTATCAACGTGATATTATTAATTCTCAACTCTCGAGATGAGACCAGATAATAATGTAATGCTAGAGAGATAATGTTAAAGGGTAACTTTGCGTAGCCATGGAAGCAAATTATACAAACTAAAATTATCCAGCAAGCCAATATGAATCCTTTCCACCTCAACCTGTTCAAAAACAGAGCGAAGTGAATATTTTCAATAATGTGAAAGTAAATAGAACAATAAGGTAAAGAATTATGATTTTTCCTAATGCTTGCGTAAACAATCAGGACCGAAAAAAACTGTCCAGAAATAAGAACAGTCAAGACTTGATTAACAGGCATAAAACCCAATAAAATCCCTCACCAATTTTTACCTCGTTAAAATTTTAATGCAACCTACAATAAGATGATAGAACAAGTTGTCATTCCCATATTGCCTATTCATCAATCTCTTCATCTTTGGTTCAATTTGGGAGGTAACATTCAATTTGTGCAGGAACCAACAAGCAAAAAATGCATTTTTTTGTAGTATCATTTTTTATAAATTTCTGAGACTTTGTGTTCGGGTTATGGTTATAAGTTTTCGGGTCCCACGTCACATGATTTTCGGCCAAGCAGAATTTAGTTCCCCTTTTGTCAGTCAATTTGTTTCAGAAGTTTTGATGGTGATCATATCACAATTGATGCTTCTATTCATGTATCAGTGCAATAAGTGAGCTAGTGATCATAGTCGTGGCTCTTTTTTGGACTTCAGTAACTTTGAAGAGCTAGCTAGCGGTCTTGTAGTTGTTTGACATTAAATGGGAGGGAGGAAGGTTATGTTCTTTTCAGGTACCAGTGCTCCATTAACACTTTGCCCATGTTTGAATTTCAATTCATGCCAAATTCTCATCAAACAAAGAGATCTTTTGATTGTTAACATGCAAGGTGTAAGTAATCAATCATGGTTCTGTCTTGGTAAAATTATATTACAAATTATAATCAGCCAAATTGGTCATATTCGAGTCGTTTTTGTAATTTTAGTTTAGTTAGGACTTAATTTATTTTCTTAATTTTTTAGGATTAAAATTAAGGTAAATTTTAAGTTAACTTATCTTCAAAGAAAAAGAAAACAAAGATATTCAATATGCAAGGTGTTTTTCTTTATTATTTCTATTTTTTCCCCCATTTTGCAATATAATTCAATCAACTCCTCAACCCTAATCTAATCCGAATTCGAAACCCAAACCTTTTGAACCACTGCTATTATCATATTGGTATATTTACGTTGATTAATTAATTAACATAAATATATCATCTAGGCTGTTATTCACAAAGCTTTGGTTGGATCTAATTAGATTCAATAATATCGTATTTTTCAATATTCTTGTACATTTTTAACTTAGGGATATTCTGTCGGTCTAGACTTACTTCAGCTTTGAGCTTTGAAGTACATTTTAATACTTGCACATTATTATACATGCGATTAATTATTAACAATCAAGAAATTTCTTCCCATAAAATAATCTGTGAAATTATATACCCCAAGGGAAACAAGAGAAAGAATGTGAAAGACCAAATTTCCCTCTACTTAGAAATGGCATATACAAGTTCACTTACTTTTGGTTGGGAAGTCTATGCAGTTTTTCGTTTGTTTTTACTTGATCAGAACCAAGACATCTACTTGGTAGTTCAAAGTTATATTTATATTCTACTTTCGAAACGTTAATCTTGATCGTATTTTCTAATGATCTACGTACATTTTACAATTTTGACGATATCATATGTTTATAAAATTTCTCTAGTTTGATCGTCAGTATTTTACAAATTAAATACAGAAAACACGGCAGCAAAAATTTGTTCTAGTCTTTTAGATAGAGAATTGCATAATCAGTGGTCGCTTGTAATGTGATAGATGCCCTGGGAAAGGAAAGACGGTTTAATGGGTTGAAGCTTCAGTGGGGTTTTGATCAGTTCATCCTATTTAAAGGTTTCAACGATGCTACAAATGGATACCTTGTCAACGATACATGTGTTTTTGGAGCTGAAGTCGTTGTTAAAGAAAGAAGCATACTCAAAGGAGAGTGCCTATCCATGGAAAAATATGCATATAGTTCTAAGTACGTATGGAAGATCGATAACTTTCAAAATTAGGCGCAGGATATAAGGAATCACAAGTGTGCAGTGCCGGAAATCACAAATGGTATCAAGATTCAATTTCTTCTTTTTTTTGCAAATCAGAATATTTATGTAAGTACGTTCTTTTTTTTTTTTTTTGAATTCGTATGGGTAATCTTTGATTCTATTTCGTATTATATGAGATTCTTATATTTATTCTGCCGTTTCGTGATTACGATATGCATTTCAGTTTTAAACTCGAATATTCGAGGACGTCAAACTCATATTGGGAGAAAGATTCTTTCATTTCGAGGCTCGAGGAAGGAAATATATAAATTAAGCGCACGTCTGTATGATGCGCGAGGGGCAAGGTTTTAGTGAATCTACAACTAAGTTCCATATCATTGTTTAACTTTCAGGAAGATTGAGCTCCACCCCGCAGGAATTGACAATGGTGCTGGCGATAATCTTTCCATGTTCTTGATTTTGGAAAATTTCACGGTTGAGAATGTTCAAGTTTATGCAGAGTACACATTGCGAATCTTGGATTAATTGGGGGACAAAGCATAAATCTTTTCAAGGTAAAATGTCTGTCTTTACATGCAATTAGTAAGTCAGCTTAATTAATTTGAAGGCAAATCCAAATAATATTACGAGAGTGCTCCTTTTACTCTAGCAGCTAATACTGGTTCCATACACCAGAGTCTAGCTGGGGCTGGCCAAGATCCAGAGACTGGGTTTCTAGTGAATCATGTTTGCGTGGTGGAGGCTGAGGACCCTGTGCTTGGAATTTCCGAGCCATTACAACAAGTGGTTAATTGTTGTCCAACTGGGTTCTTTTATTGCGTGATGCTGACTGCCATCCTGGCTAATCTAGGAAATTTATTTTAGCTTTCAAGAAATTTATTTCTCTCCTGGTTTTCCAAAATATAGCTATGTCGTTTATTGTTTCAGTTGTGCAGTTAACTTATAGTGTGATTTTGGTGATCTAATTTTGTGCATCTATTAAGGGGTAACTTTTAGTGTATTTCTTCTTTCTTCTGAGATTCTGATTTCCAAAAAAAAAGGAGTGATTGGTACAAAGAAAATTGTGATGTAAGAGAGCAATCGAAGACAGTTAAACCAACTGAAACAATTAATACAATCACATGGAATATTATTATATGATTTTTTTTTTAATTTATCTACCAGACTTTATTTTTTCTTCGCTGGATTACAATGAAAACCAAATTGATGACCCAGTTTCAAAATTTTGATGAATATCAATGGTCAGACTAATTCATTTAATATTCAGATTTTCTTATTGCTGAACTACCCGTCTAATATCTCATTGAATTCATGGTGGTTGCAAGAAACTTATTGTAATGAAAATAAATGCAAAAAAACTAATATTTTTCATTAAGAAAAAGCTGATCTAATGTTCTCGATTTTGGTATATTCGAGTGTTAAAAGTATATGCAAAGCTCAGACTCTATATTTTGGATCAAGTGCGGGCAAGGCACACAACTTTTGAGGGTGAGAATTTATCTTAGGAGTGTGAAATAAAATGAATTTAAATCAATTAGTATTTACTGAATACTTAAGTGCTGCTCAATCATAGTACTAAATCGGGCCTAAATTTGAAGCTAATTAAATAATAGTTGATAATAGAAAATAGAACAACTAAAATATTGCTTCACCTCGTCGAAATAAACATATTTTGAGTGAAGGGTACGTAATTTTGTTCATTTGTATTGTAGTTGTTTTCTTGCCCCTTACCATCTATTCTTGCAACCAAGCAAAGAAATCAATATTCCTTGACCAAACCAAACAATTTAGAGAATCGATATCCCTTTCCCCCATTGCATTCTCCTTTCCATTCCATTCTTACAACCATCAGTTTCCAAAACTTGGTGAATATCAATAGTTATTCTGACTCTTTCTTAAAATTTTATGTTGAATTTTATAAACCCTTAACCTTGATGCTTTATATATACCATGATCCCTTTTGGATATTTTAAACAAGAAATATTACTCTTGAGAGAATACTCTAACCCTTGTAAAATCTCATTATAATCGATCTTTCTTCAGTACTAGTTTTAATACCTGAAGAATTGCAGTAGTTTGAACGAATTCGTTGCAATGGAAAATGACTTCGTAGATCAAGTTGGTATGTTCTCTGACTCTTTCCCTAGCTCCTCTTCTCTATGCATGTTTATACATGTGTATTGAACATTTTTTGCATGTTATTTTCTAATCAGTGTTAGAATTACTCTTGACAGCAATTTCAAGATCCATTTCACATGTACCACCGGCTCATTTCTTACTCAAAATACAGGCATTTTCATCTCTTATGGAGAATAAATTGGAAAAATACGAATCTTCGGAGTTTGATGCTGGAGGCCACAAGTGGTATGGCCTAAAACTTACTTGTACACTATATTCAGATTACGTTATTACTAGTTTACATATCATAATCTAATATGTTATTTTGAATTCATGGTGGTTTCAGGATACTTGTTGTCTACCCAAATGGAAATAAAAACCAAAATGTGAAAGATCACATATCACTCTACTTAGCTATGGTAGATACAAGTTCACTTGGCCTTGGTTGGGAAGTTTATGTGCTTTTCCGCCTATTTGTGCTTGATCAGAAAAAAGACGAGTTCTTGATTCTTCAAGGTTGATTATTACATTCAACAATATTCATGATTGTTTTGTTCTTAATTATTTAAGTGAGACCTAATCAATGGTTTGGGCGGGGTCACATTCATGTGGTAGATGCCATGGGAAAAGAAAGGCGTTTTCATGGATTGAAGCTTGAATGGGGTTTTGATAAATTCATCCAGCTTGAAGAATTTAACGATGCTTCGAATGGATATCTTGTGGGAGATACTTGTGTTTTTGGTGCAGAAGTATTGGTTAAAGAAAGGAACAAATGCAAAGGAGAGTGCCTTTCCATGACGAAATTGACATCTACTTCAATTCATAAGCATGTTTGGAAGATCGAGAACTTTTCAAAGTTGGAGACAAAGCGTTACGAGTCCCAAGTATTCGTTGCTGGAGATCAAAAGTGGTATGTTTTATATATATATATATATGTATATTCTGAAATGGTGCTCCGGTCCAAACGTCCAAATTTTATGAGGTTTGGATTTAGCCTATGATCAGACAGACATCCTAACCTGAGGATGACTAATTCTTTCTGTATGATATATTTCTTTCTTTATCATTTAATTTCTTTACATGTATCACCTAATTAAATGCCTCATCTGATAATTAACCCTTGTTGATTTTTTCAGGAAGATAGAGCTCCATCCCAAGGGAATCAAAAATGGAACCGGCAGTCATGTTTCTATGTTCTTGGCATTGGCTGATTCCTCAACTCTAGCTCGTGGTCTTAAAATATACGTGCATTTCACACTGCGAATCCGTGATCAAGTGAGGGGAGAGCATGAAGATGCAGAAAGTAATTAAATTAGTAATTATTATCCCGAACCTATTTAACAGATGCATGAATTAATAAGCTTATAGCACTGTAACTACCATGAGCTTATTTATAGCTAAATACATATAACTTTAAGGCTTTCTATTGTTGTTGTTTCATGCAGCAAGAATATGGTTCGGGTCCTCAAATAAAGATTGGGGTTGGCCAAGATTTGCTGAACTCAGTTACTTAAAGGAGGCAGGCAGTGGTTTTCTTGTGAATGATGTGTGCATTGTGGAAGCAGAGGTTTCAGTGCTTGGAATTTCCAAAGCACTGTAGTAATATATATGACTAATGACCATTGTTACTTGCAAGAAAATTAGGATGTCAATTTTTACTTCTAATTTCTTATAATACAAATTAATCTCATTTTACCTACAGATAGTTTTCGTGAAACAAATTCGGCTGCTGACACACTCACTATGTTTCGGTTTTCAAGTCTCTACATGGCAATTAGATGGGTTCTATAACATATGCACTTTAATTCTCCCAATTAAGTGTATTATTTAATTTTTCTCCTTCGGTATTAATTTTAAATTTTGTTGGATTTGTTTGGAATTATTATAGTAAAGTTGATACAACACGATTATTGGACATTATGAGTAGTGATTCTTAAATGTTACGCATTTATTAAACATATAGTGTTTTTATTATTTTAAAATTGTCACGATATTAAATCCAGACAAATTGAGGGCGATTAAAAGCTCGAGTAGTCGGATTTTAATTTCGTCACAGGTCCGGTATTAGGCTATCGGTAAAATTGTATTAAGCTTAAGCTAAAAAAAAAAAGGTCAGTTATATAAATTGAGAGAGAGAGAGAGAGAGAGAGAGAGAGGAAGTTGTTGAATCGGTTTGACCGAATCCAACCCAAAAACCCACGACCGTGACCCAGCTGGATCTCCTGATTCCGTCCAGTGTTCCGTTCAAGTAAGGTACCGATTTGAAACTTGGAAGCCTACCGTCGTTCCCCTGCCATCCTCGCCGACAGAAAACGACTAGAACGCCAGCGATCAAGTTTGGAAAACTCGCGGCTCAACCTATTTTCACCGCCGTTAACTCTATTCGGTTTAGGTGACGCCACCACCATGATCTTGTTCCTTTACTCATACGAGAATAGTTTAATGCGGATGGATATTCGTTTGAGATTAATTGCGTAAAATTAGTTGTATTTCATATTTATAGAAAATGATTTTTATCGTTTACTTGATTAGGAGGACCCGCAGACGTTGATATCAAGTGTGGACATTGTCACTGTGAGTGGATATACAAAACTTGTTTTCATAGTATATTTTGATTTTATGATATAGTACAATATGTTTGATAAATAAATTTTTGATGCTTCGATTTAATGATTTTCTAAAAGAATGGATTGTTATTTATGTGCTGATATTCGTTACTATTAAAAATGACTTTGATTAATGATTCTATTATTGTTTTTGAGTAAATGCATGATATTAGAACTGAGTGGATTTCAGATATGTTAAATAAAAAGGAAATGAGATTTTAGATGTGACTATATGTTTATGTACATGTTTATAAAAGATTGTTTGTAAAATCATTGGACAGTACTCTTTTCCTCCAGATACAATGATCTAGATGATATGAGATGAGAGGTCTTTGGGGTCCGTCTGAACACACATAGAGACTTTGGGCTGTGTGTTTGGGCGCTTTTGCCTTTTGGGGGCTTATGCATGCAGTATGATGATTACAGAGACACAAATGTTGAGATACAGACAGATATTGAATTTACGGATGAGACAAATGATATAGATGAGATACGATGATACAGATGAGATACGATGATACAGATGAGATATAGGTCTTTGGGGCCTGTCTGAGTATACACAGAGGTTTTTGGTCGTGTGTTTGGGCGCCTTATCCTTTGGGGACTAGATTTTGCATGCACAAATATGATGAGATATATAAGATATGAAATGATATTTTCCCGTCTATCTGTTGTACCTCCAGAGCATAATGGTATCTTGATTGCCTGTCCGTCGAGGTCCGGATATGATGAGATATGAGATAGTACTTCCTCATCTATCCGTGTAGCTCCAGGGCATGATAGTTCCCTGATTGTCCATCTGTCGAAGTCCTAATATGATGAGATTATTCTCTTGGGTACTTGTTTGATGATGGTTTTTCCGTATTTGATATTATCAGTGTTATGATTTCATTGATTTTAAGCAGATTTATATAATACTGTTGTTCCAGTACATGACTTGAATTAAATGAATTTATTAAAGTGCTTATGATATTTTAATGAGATTGTTTAGAGAAAGATTAAATTATTTTTTTAAATTATTTATTTTAAAAAACTATTATCTACTCACTGAGCTCATTGAATTTTATACTCACCCCATTTTTATTATATTTTCCTACCCCTCCCCCCAAAAGAGACTATAAGGTATAACAGACGACCTAACAACGATAGTTATAATGATATTCAAGCCACTAATGATTGTAGATATTGTAGATATTTTATTAGGATATTTTGTACTTTATAACTTACATATTCAAGATTAAGAATACTTTATTGTCTTTGATATTATAATATTTGAATGGTATTGGGTATGTTGATTAAGGAAGTTGGTTGTGAGTGTTGGTTGTATTTGGAATTATTTTAGGAGTGTTAATTTTAAAATTATAGGTTTGGGTATATTATATTTATAGGAGAGACTCTGCCGAATTTTTGACAGAGTTGTTATTAAATTAAATTACTTTCTACTCTATTTAATAGATTTTAATAGACTCGCTTTAGGAGATTTGGGGTGGGTTGTTTCAGGTTCAGCCCGTGATATCTAGTTAAATGTTGATATAGTTGCCATATTTTGCTTTATTTCTCTTCTAAATCTTTTTTTTTTAAAATAGAAAAAAAAATTAGTTGCTGTTACATGATATTTTTATCCACCTCTTCATCAAAATAATGTACTTTCACACTAATAACTTTAGAAAGTGAGTTATAAAAGCAGCTACATGATTTGTGACATATGTATGTATCACATCCCGTGAAACATATTAATTATGAATTATACATCATAAAATACTTTAAGAATTAAAAAATGTGTTGCTAAATGCACGATTAATTGATATGGTTTATTGGTTATAAATACCCATCAATTAAGTATTTTAAGAAATTGAGAAATGAAATAGCGAACACGTGAAGAAATTTTGTTAATTGATCTCTCATTGACTTACTTGTTATTATTTCTAATGATTTTAACTTCATCTTATTTATATTATTTGTACGCACACAGTACTTCCTAAATTTGATCTACAACAAATTGTGAGTTAATGAAATTGCAGCGCATTCCGATTGCTTACAGGCTTTTTATAAGAGTATTACTAAATACATTCATGCTATTCTCCGATTGAACCCCTTCGCCATAGAAGTTGGTGTAAAAAGAGATGAAACGGGTGTATTTAAAAGGTCTCTTGCACAAATTCTTTTCACTAAACGGTGGCATTTGTTAACGAATAAAAAACGCAACCATTGAGATGTGGCCGGGAGAGGCCTGAAAGGAGATGTAGAGTTTTTTTTTTCCTATTATTATTATTTTTATTTTAAATATGCCATTAAAAAAATACTATAAAATACATTCCTTCAATATAAACAACACAACTTAAGTACCTAAACGCCTATTTTTTCGGCCCTTTGTCTCTCAATTTTTTGTTAGTTTTTCTTTTAAAAAAAAATTACTCACTTTTTTAATTTAATTTTTTGTTCGTTATAATACATAGATAAATTATTTAATTATAGTTAGATAATCATGAAATAATTAACAAATTATTGCATCATAATCTGTATATATTCGATAATATTTTGAGCAATTAAAAAATTAATTAAATAAAATCAAATGTAGATCACAAACGAATGTGAATCTCATAATTATGTAACCATTGGGTTGAGAGACTAGTTGCCACCTAGAGAAAAGTTAATGCAACCATCTGTAATGGGTATAGGCAGAGGCGTGTCTATTCAGAGTGTTCACGGATTGAATTTTACGGATTGGACATTAATTTATATCTAATTTACGATTTTGTGGATTATAAATTTTCACAGATTGATTAAACTCAATTCAAATCTAATGTATATATTTGCGAATCGAATACGGATTTGACTCAATCTATATCCAATCCATTATTATATGGATTGATCTGCAGATTAAAAATTTTTCATTTGGTCCAATCTACAAAACTAATAAAATTAAAAAAGTAATATAAAAATAACTTTACTGCCAATTAAATTCAAAATTAAATACGATTTAAATAAATAAATTATTTAAATAAAGCTAAAATAATGTATTAAAGTTTTAAAATACAACAAACCGAAATTAATTGTTCAAATGAAGCTAAAATAATACATTTAAAGTTTCAAAATATAACATATTAAAATTAATTGTTTAAATAAAATTACAATAATATATTTAAAGTATCAAATTATGACACATCAAAAAGAAAATATCCACTGCCAATTTATATTTCGTACTTTAACATAAACAAAATAAACATAATTAAAATAAATAATAAATAAAATAATTTTATTGAATAAAAAAATTAATAAATACTCTTTGATACTTTTCTTGCAGTCTCTAACATGAAATAAGTGAAATCCATTTAGTTACAACAACAACTTATTTGAAGAAATTCTCTAGCTCAACATATGAAAAACCGCGATGCACAAGGAGAGAGAGCTGAAATGGAAAAGTCTCTAAAATCAAACAAGCCGTGATACTTCTTAGGGCCATTTCACTTGCCGGAATGTGGGCATCAAGAAGTCGATTGACAACGGGAATTAAGAGAGGCTGTACAGGCAGTGATCTTGAAGGTGGTTCTTGTGAAATCGTTCGACCAGAAGGCTTTGATTGTGAAGAGATTAGACAACATGACTCGACCAAAAAGATGGTGAAGAAGTCACACACAAGAACCTTCGTCAACTAACAGTAGCTGATGCCCATGTCCAAGATGCCGTGGAGCCCGATTCCAGCCAAGCCAAATGAAGGATAAAAAGATAACCGCTTGCACAGAGATCAAGAATCGTTGGAAGAGATCGTCGAAGGAGAAGTTTAAGGCTGGTAAGAATCGTTGGGTGCTGGTGGCTCTGAGTCTGTGCTTGTGATGGGCAAGTTTCGGAAGTTAAGGGTTTTTTGTGTGCTTGTGACAAGAAAGTTTTGGGAGTCAAGGTTTTTGTTATCTAGTGGCTGCTTCGGTGAAGCGGCATTTGGGATAAATGTTTTGTTTGGTTTATAATTTTTTATTTTGTTTAAGAATTTTTAGAACTTATCTTTGTATATTTTAATTATTTAGTTATTTATGTTATTTTATCTTATGGTGTCAATATAAGTATGTAATTACATTTAACTTACTATTTATTAGTAATGTCATATTTATAAATTTTTTAATTTAACAATTTTTTTTTTACAAATTCCTGGACTTTTGCGGATTTACATAAGTGAATCCATATTCAATCTACCAACTATAGATTTTTAAATTTTTAATCCAATTTAATCCACCAATTCATATATTGGATTTTTACGGACCAAATTTTTACAGATCGGACAGATTGAGCAGATCGGATTAGATTCTGAACACCCCTAACTGTCTATAGCCATTCCAACATAAGGGCATTTTAGACTTTTCATCAAATGTTTTGTCATGTTTATGAAATTTTAATTTCATTGATGGCATATTCGGTGCATAATTAATTTCTCCAAATTTTCTTTTTATGTATATATAAGTGGTATACAGACGCAATGAGACCATGGCGCAGTGGTGCTATTTCTTGCCATGTAAAGTGAAAAGGAACCTTGGTCCAGCTGCCAAAAACATCATGCATGGGGCTAAGAGTTATAAACTCATTCTTGTCTTGTAAATATAAATCTGGTGATAATTTATGAAGATTGTTAATTTATTCGTCATTATATCTTAATATTATGTCATATCTTATATCTTGGTGATTTAATATATATTTGATTCTAAGTCTCAGTTATATCTATATATCTAATTATAAATATTAGTATAATATTTACTATAATAATAATTATAAATATCTGCACTCTGCATAATATGATGGGCATAATATGATGGGTAATCAGTATTAGAACAAAGCCAAAGGATGAGCAAAGAATTCGGACTTAAGAATAATTATAAAGACCAAGCGTGATGGGCAACCAAGATCGAATTTTCTGGAGGCTTGAATCAAAGAATCCATCCATAGATTTTACTTGGGAGAAAAGAAACATCAAAATATAATATAAAAAAAAACACAAAATAAATAAACATAAAATTAAAGAAAAGTGCATCAATCCACTCCGGAGAGAGAGAGAGAGAGAGAGAGAGAGAGTTATACAAAGATAGAGAATGGTGCTGTGGGAGATCACATTGGGAACAGCGTATTTCTTAGGACAGAAGCGGACTCACAGGCTTGCTTTGAGGATTCAGCGTCGCGTCATCAGCCCTAAGCACCCTCGGATTCGTCAATTTGTTCACCGGTATATTTGTGTTATTATTATTATTTACTTGTTTTGTTTTGAGTTTGATTCTGATTAATTTGTAGCTTGATGGGTCAGCTATCAATAGGGTTATTAGCGGATGGGTTACACGGATTGGGAATGGACATTTTCAAGTGTATTCATTAAGTAAGCTAGGTAGTTCAAGTGTTAATTTTCATTAATGGGTTCTGTAGCTATGCTCGTTACGACAATAAGAACTGGTGATTTTGGGGTCAAAAGAGGATTATGATGATGATGATGGTGTTGGTGGTGATGATGATGATACATATGATACTGATATGGGTATACTAACATTGCAATGCAATGTTCTTTTTTTCACGATTTTATGATATATTTTGAATTTGGTCTTGGTAATTTGATTAACTGTATGGTAGTGTGTGTTATTGAATTTGGTTATTGATGCTTGCTAAAGATCTAATGTAAGAAAGCAGAGGAGAGTAATGGGGTTTTATTGTGGCTAGGAATTGATTTACAGCCAAGTATTCTCTTCTCACTACCTATTTTACTGTTCTCTTTTCTTCTCTTTCTTCAAAAACTTTTCAGCTGAAATTTCTACCTTCTTATACCTATTCAACGGGATTTTGATGGACCGTGTAGATGTTGTACCTGTAGGTGAAGCAGTTAGAGAGTGAACTTATTATCCAATCAAGCTACAATGCTCGGATACCAGAACTAATTTCATTATTATGAGCACATTCTTAAATTGCTGTCTCTCTTTATGTGATATGGAGATTTTGGAGAAGCACAAGTACTAACGTCCAAAGCTGGAAGTCATTGCTGTACTCTTTTTTAGTTCAAGGAGACTGTTTTGAAATGATAGATTGAAAGTTCTTCTGTGCCTTTCTTTTTAATGAGCTGTTGTATTTTGATGTTTATTAGTAGAATCCTTCCGATCTAGTTGTAATTATTGATGAAACCCTCTGCATAAAAAGGAAATCCTAAATTAGTTAATTGTTTCAGTACTTTGGACTTTGAATTGATTTAGTATGCCTCATGAAACCAATAATTGCATAGCCTCCACTCTTAGAGTCTCAGTGTGATATTGACCACGGTATTGCCTAAGCATTGCATTCTTCCCACCGGTTGGCTCATTGGATTCCATTCTACTGTTTAACTACTGCTGTTATGTCAATTACTAGCTGGCAAATACTGTTATTTCTACAATTGTTTTGCATTATAACAAATTTATTACTCTTCCAACTTGGAGCTGCCGTTGTTTTTTGAAGACTGACCATTCTTCTTTGAATTTTTCCACAACCGACTATGTGCTGCCTTTGATGTTGCTCTCAAGTTTCACAGGAACATACAAGAGAGGGACATAGAAGCTGGTAGAAATGTTGGTAACTGGATTCTACGTTGGCTTGACCCAATGAAACCATCTGCCCAGATACGTGGTCCCCCTAAGAAACCGTCACGTGGACCCAGCATGAGCATGACCAACCATGGAATGAAGTCCTCGAATCCAAAAACTCCTGGAGTCCAAACATCTAGAAACAAGGAATCTGATAGACATCTGTTTAGCTGATCAAAAAATATATGGCCTAAACCACCCTTTTCTACCATTGCCATGATGATGCGACATCCAAGGCCCCGCGGGAACCATAACCCAGTATAGGCATCTTCAGACAAATGGATCTGATCTGTTGAGTTTGAACTACAATAGAAATGGGTTTGATGGAGTCCTACGAAAGGACATTATGCTGTGGTTGCTGCAAAAGTGAAGGTAGAAGCTTATCAGACACCCGTTACTTTCTGAAGTTTTAATCGCCAATAATTCAGTTATAATATCTCACTCTAACCGCTGGCATTATTGGACTCCTAAATTTGAAATTCATCCTTGCGAGTTATGGACCTGTTGCTTGATGCATTAATTACTGAAGGGTTGCATGCTGGCAAAGCTATGTGTTAGTTGTTTTTCTTCTTTACTTAAAGATAGTAATTTTTCTCTCCGTTTTCGGTGACTCTAGGTTTTGTGTTTCCGAACCAGTAACTGCATAGTTGCTTCTGGTAATGTTTGTTTGTTTCTTTGTTTGTGAAGCACATTCCTCCAGATTGGAAACTGCTGTGGCGATTGCGATCATCTTTCTCTGTACTTGGCTTTGGGCGATTCCACAGTCAAGGTGATTAAAGTATATATGCAGAGCATACATTGCAAATCATAGATCAAGTGGGGGCAAAACATAAATCTGTTCGAGGTAAAATGCCTGTGTTTACATGCAATTAGTATTTGAGGCAAATCCAAATAATATAACGAGAATGTTCCTTTTACTCTAGCAGAGAATAAAGACTGGTTCCATACACCAAGCTATAACTGGGGCCGGCCAAGATTCGTTTCATTGAAATGAGACTGGATTTCTAGTGAATGGCGTTTGTGTGGTGGAAGCTGAGGTCACTGTGCTTGGAATTTCCAGCCATTATAACAAGTAATTAATTGTCCCCTAAATGGGTTCTTTTATTGTGTGCTGCTGATTGCCTGGCTAATCTAGGAAATTTATTTTAGCTATCAGGAAATTTATTTCTCTTGTGGTTTTCCAAAATAACTCTTACATTGCTTATTGTTTATGCTGTCAAGCTAACTTTTTAGTGTGATTTTGGTGTTCTATTTCTCTTCATCTCTTTAAGGAGAAATTCATTATATCCCCTACTCCGTAATTCTTCTCTTCTAAGATTTTGATTTTTTTTTTTTTTTAAAAAGGTAGCTGAAACGAAGAAAATTAGGATGCAAGAGAACTGATAACTTCACTTACTAAGAAAATGAAAACCAAGGAGAATAGAACCTCGTTGAATTATATATTCGATAAATTGATAACTTCGATGAAATAATAGTTTTTGTCGGTTTGACTTAGAGTCAATATAGTAAATTGATAATTCGATAAATTTTATTAGATAATATTTTTTAAAAAATTATTTTTCTATAGGACCCAATTAATACATGTATTAATAATTAATTAATTTAAAACTAAAGATCATTATTACTTTTTTTACACTTTTCAGTTGAGAAGTTATTGTTGTATTACATGTGTTGTGATAAAAGAAATAAGAGAGAGATTGGTTTGATCTATTACCTTCAAAAAATATCTTTTGATGAGTTACTATGTAATTGTGATCCAGCCATGCAATTTAACCAAAGAATTATCAAAGTGATTGATTCACTCAATCAAGATTGAATCAAAATCCTATCATTTAACATGATAAAATCACTAAATTCTCTAGTTATACTATATTAGGATCACTAAATTTTCTTTTCTCAAAAAAAAAAAAAAAAAAAAAGATCACTAAATTTTCTAATTATTCCGGCTTAGAATCACTAAATTCTCTAATTATGCTACCACTATATTTCATAAAAAATCCTATTATCAACGTGATATTATTTCTATAAAGATAAATTAATATTTATCCAGCAAGCCAATATGAATTCTTTCCACCTCAACCTGTTAAAAAACAGAGCAAGATAAGGCTTAAATGTCAAAAGAAGTGAATCTTTTCAATTGTGTGAAAGTAAATAAAACAATAAGGTAAAGAATTATGTTTTTTCCCTAATGCTTGCGTAAACAATCATGACCGAAGAAAACTTTCCAGAAAAATGCAACGTACAATGAGATGATAGAACAACAAATTGTGCAGGAACATTCAAATTGTGCACGAACCAACGGGCCAAAAATGCATTTTTTTTTTGTAGTATACATAGTTTTTCTTTTGTTTATCATAACCAAGACATCTACTTGGTTGTTCAAGGTTATATTTATATTCTACTTTCGAAATGTTAATCTTGATAGTGTTTTCCAATATTATACGTACATTTTACAATTTTGACGATATCATATGTTTATAAACTTTATCTAGTGTGGTCGTAAGTATTTTACAAATTAAATACAGAAATATTGCAGCAAAAATTTGTTCTAGTCTTTTAGATAAAGAATTGTATAATCAGTGGTCGGTTGTAATGTGATAAATGCCCTGGGAAAGGAAAGACAGTTTAATAGTGTTTGGGGAATTAAATATGACGACCATGATCTCCTCCAAGTAAAAGCAAACAAATGGTTGAGTAGACCACCTCGATTAGGTACTAATTTTGATGACCTCAAGCAGACCACCTCGACCAGGTTATAATTTTGAGACCATAAGTAGACCACTTCAACCAGGTGATAATTCTTGAGACCATAAACAAACCACCTCGATCAAGATGCAATTCGGGTGACCTTAAGCATATGAGTTTGAAGAGACATTGGATCAAGTTACCAGGAAGCAAAACTAAGTTAAAATAATCCAAATAACTGCCACAAATCTCCTCTAAAAAATCAAGGCATGAATTTAATTCATTAATGATTATTTATTGCCACAATCTAAGGTCATGGGGTGAGGTGTCTATAAAAAACCCCAAGAAAATCACGCCAAAAGAGGTTCAACTTTCTTTCTTAATTTTGATTTTTCTATTATATTTACTTAAGATTATTTTATTCATAAAAACTAAAAATGACATTTTATTTTTTTGTAAACTCATTATTTTGATTTTTCTGTTACATTTACTTAAGATTATTTTATTCATAAAAACTAGAAATGACATTTTATTTTTTTGTAAACTCATTAACTGACTTGAGCATCGAAGGGTTATCGTCAGAAAAACTTTCGGTGCCTCTTACCGTTCTTTGTGATTTCAGGGATTCGTGAGTTATCTGCAGGTGGTCGGAGGGCATCCTCGACAATCGATAAATTGTTTTCCCAACAAATAAATTTAATGCTGACACAAAGATTTGGCACTCAGTAACTAATCGATGTGACCAGATATCGACATCAACATTTGGCACTGTATGTGGGGAATGATAAAAAGAGCCATTATTGTCTCTACCAATTTGGATTTGGCCGAAGCAGAAGTGATTAGCAAATTAAATTGTTGGGAATGAATCTTGATTAAGCACTGCTGATAGGTTATAAATAGTCATACTATATTTTATTTAATTCCCTCATATTTTGATTGATCTTGTGCTAATTTGTGGAAATTATGTTTGATTTGATCCAGGAGATGAAACATGGAGGTTATGATGAAATTTGGATAAAAAGGGCTTTATTCGGGCTTTACAAACGTGGGCCGACTATTGACTTGAGGGAGACGGTTTCCTAGCAATCAGAATTGGAGAGGGATTCGGTTTCCTAGCATTAAAAAGGAAGCTTGGACAAGAGGAAGAGAAACAAACGGCTGCTGCAATTATTTGTCTTCTTCAAATCTTTTGTTTTGTTGGCCACCATGAGTGGCTAAGGTTTTAATTCCGGTCCAGGGGTTAATCAAATTCTAGTTGTAATTTTGTGAGGCTTTGAACTTAACAAGAATTTCTTCATCCAAGTAATTTTTATTTTCTTGTTCTTATTTTCTATGAATTATTTATGTTGATTAAGTTGACGCCTTAATTCAATATTTATTTTTCTATCGCTAGTCAGGAGTTTGTGATCCGTAATTGTCATGAATGACTGAATTGAGTAGCAAAGAGTTGGCTCATGTGTGTGTATATTGATGGCCACAATTACATAGCTTGCATGATAGGCTCTAGGGAAATAAAAATACAAATTGATTAAATTGGAGTAATCTGAATTAATTGATCTTGTTTTAGTCATTCTCACTATTCTTAATGCTATCACTTAATTTGATATGGAACGATGATGCCCAGTTAAATTAGTGATAAGTTTGGAATTGAGCGATTGTTTGAGTCTATTACATTAGGAGAATAATTGCTTTCTGCGGGATTCCGATTAAGTAGACTAAGTTCTTGGATTGAGTAATTTATATTTTTGCCTATGAACAAAATTGCAATTGGATGGAATTGACACCCTTGGATTGGAAGTTTGCTAAGATTGATTTTCTTTGCTTAATTTTAAAATCTTGTTATTTTATTAATTTTATTTTATTTTATTCCTTGTTAAAGAAGAAAATTAAAACCCAGAAAAACGGTTAACCGTTAACCTCTAACGGCGACCGTTAACCTCTATCGGCGAACCGTTAATCCCAAACAGATAACCGTTTATTTCCAGAACCGATAGAGAAAAAGGACCAAAAATTCGGTTTGCCGGTTTCCTTAACCAGTTAGCCGATTGTGCCCAGAAACGAGAGAGTTGAGATTCGGTCTTCCGGTTTCCATTAACCGGTTAGCCGATTAATCCCAGAACGTTACCACCTGCAAACGGCGTACCGTTTTCCCTAAACGGTTCGCCGATAAATTCCAGAAAGGTCACAACCCGTAAACGGTTTGCCGGTTTCCTTAACCGGTTAGCCGGTTAACTCCTAGAAAAATTCACCAAATAAACGGTTCACCGTTAACCACTAACGGTTCGCCGATAACAATAAACGGTTAACCGTTTATTGGCAGAAAGCTCGAAAATCCGGTTTTCTTGGGAAATTAATTTTGTTTTAAACTTTGAGAAATTAATTAACATAGTTCTCTTGGGATTCGACCTGGTTCCACTATTTCTACAAATTTATTTAGGTGAATCAGTATTTATTTTGAAGAGCTTCGACAACTCTGTCAACTGCCCAGAGGCCAATGACCAAGTTCGGATATTAAAGGAATTTGCTCATTCAATCGGTAAGTCATCGGGTTTTCACTTTAATTCACATATTAGCTTGACAAGAACTTGATCCGTGTCTTCATAAAAAAAACTTGTTGTTTAAAATATGAAATTATGAAAATCAATTTATTTGATTGCATAGTTTTGATAAAATGTGAGTATAAACTCATTTTGAATATAGGACATTTTCATTTATGGCTGTACATGATTAAATCATAAAGATCAATTTGTTTAAGTTGCCATTCACGTGCATTGTGCCATGAAGATCTAGAATCAAATGTTCATTTCCTGCATGCTTCACTTATCGTTAAAAAAGTTTTAAATCCTTGAAATGGAATAAGAAATAAGCTTTAGTAAATGAAATTGAGACAGATTTTAACAGAGTTAGGATTTGAAGTGCAATGCATGGCGTTAGCGCTTGCCGGATCAAATGTTTGTCATTTTATTTAATTAATCATGAGCTTGCCATCCAATTGTCAAAATAATATGCTTACTTTTATCGCTTGAAAGAATGTACTGCACTCTTACAATTTTCAGAGTTACTTGTTTGGCTTTTATGTTTAAGAACATGGCTTTTATGTTTAAGAACATATCCATGCTTTGTCGTTTAAGCTACCTTAGATCAGCTATTTTTTATTGTGAAATTTTTGGGCAAAATCATAAGGAAGATAATTACATAATCAGGATATGACGTTTCGTCCACTATTATCTGATAGAATGTCTGAACGAGTTATGTTATTTCTCTCTCGCAATTGTCATAATTTATAGATCATCTAAGTGTCTTGTTAAACTTATGAAATGATATGCTGAGTACGGTAGATCAGAAGCAAGACAAAGTGGCAGTAAAAAAAAAAAGTTGGGAAAAAGAGTAAATAATTGTCAATTCAGGAACAAAAAAATTCTTTCTCAGTTTTTTTTTTCAGTTACCATGGGCATTTATCAGGCAAGCACAAAGGTTATTCGTAGTGACAAAGAAAAGAAGCTCACAAGCTGCAGGGGAAGTATAGTCACAACAATAGAGCAAAATGAGGTTCATAGTTTGAATGAAA